>CM077235.1:26905077-27505077 GCA_039654775.1 Spinibarbus caldwelli
AAACAAACAGCAGTTTTGGTCATGCTCATCTGGCTGTGGGTATGTCAACATAGTCCTGAAGTCAATATACTGGAATAACTTTAAACAGCCTGATAAGCTATTTTTGCACTACACTCTTTATATCTGCACAGTTTCGTTTTGCACTACACTCATATCTGCACAGTTTTGTTTTTAGTTTTGTTTATTTATTTAACCGATTTGGATTTCATCTGCCATGTGCCTTATGCCACTTAATCTAACTCTTTTCTACAATGTCCTTATTTGTATATCTGTATAGTTTGTTTTTATATTTTAAACTGTATTTATCTGCATTCTACGTCTCCTGTTAGTGTTTTATTGTTAACTGTATGCACCATGGGTCTGAGAGTCACGCAATTTCAATTCTCTGTATGTATGTGCTGTACATGTGGCAGAATTGACAATAAAGCAGACTTTGACTTTGACTTGATAGTCCTTTATGTTTAGGCTTTGCTGCCATCCTCTGGCAGCACCGACGAATAACATCAGCACCAGAGACGATGTGAATAATGACTCGTGTCCACTGAGCGGTACGGTTCAGTACAGTACGGTACGGTACGCAATTATTTCCGTTTCCACTGTCAGAAGTTGTGAATAGTACCAAAATAGCGAACCGTACCGTATCACTTTTTTGGGACCCTTCCGTTGGGGTACCTAGCACAGCAAAGGGTACCAAAAGGGTGGAGCTAAACTCACTGCAGAAGTTGATTGGTTAGCTTCTCCTTCACTGGTTCCGCTCTGCGCTGAGTGTTCGGCATATTTACATCAGAGTGCGCAAACACACAAAACAATATAACAGTGCATTTTATAATTTTATATTTTCATACAGACAATAGCCGTTTCTCAATATGCGTTCTTGTCTGTTCTTGTGGACTTGTGAAGCGTCATTGCCCAAAAGCCCGCGTAATTTATTATTTTTTTTAATATTACTGTTATCGTGTCATTAAATATAGTTTTAAGAGTTTTTCAGGCGAGAATGTAGTTGTTTAAAACTCAAATCTGCGGTTTATTTATAAAGATAGCGCCTATTTGAAAATTTGCGATTTCGGAGCTCCAGGCGATCACCGGGCGCTCAGTGCTCATGTATCCGCATAGAGCAGCCTTAGCTCGGCTAGTCCTTCCGACATTTGCCGCTGGCTCTGATGTCTCTGTACTAGTGATTAAACGTGAGATACTATTCGTTTTGGGTATATTTAACAGGCATTCGTGGTCTCATGAATCTATTATTTGTTCCTGGTCATATCGTTTTGGCTGAGCTCAAAGTTAGGTTTAACTTTCTATATTATTTTGAACTTTACCGTAGTACAGCGCTGATTTTGTAGCATACGTTTGACTGAATTGTTTGCCCTTTGTCTTTATTTCCTCTTATATAAGCCTCTTATACTTTTATAATGGGTATTATTGTTCATTAAAACTGACATTTAACAAAAAGAGGCAGAGTTGTGCTTATTGTCGCGCTTTATTGTCAATCACTACTTTCCGGTATATACACCACGCCTTGTATATACATCAAGTAAGGGAACTGTTGGCAGTGGAAACGCAAGCTGGATCAGGGCGTTCCGTCCCGAGTCGTACCGTACCGTACTGACCCGTACCGCTTGGTGGAAACGAGCCATAACATTATTTTTACACATACACTACCGTTTGGAGTCAGTAATACTACTACTAATAATTTTATTAAGCAATTTATTCAGCATTAAACTGAAAATGTATTTACTCTCACTTTTGATCAATGTTACGTAAGATTTCCATTCCAAATTTGCTTATTCTTCAAAGAAACCTGAAAAAGTGTATCATGGGTTTTACAAAAATATGCAAGTCATCATAATTATAAAATAAGAAATGTTTATCATAATAGAATGATTTCTGAAGGATCATGTGACACTGAAGACTGGAATCATGACTTCCCATCACAGGGGAAAAAATAAAATTAAATAATATAAAAAAATATAAATATAAAAATTTAGAAATAGTTTAAAATATAAGTTATTTTACATTACAAAAATATTTCACAGTATTGCTGTTTTACTGTATTTACTTTCAAATAAATGCAGTCTTGGTGAGCATGAGACTTTTGAACTGTCTAGATGGACAAAGAGTCATATTTACAGTAGATTATATGGTAATTTCAGGTCCTTTGAAGTATTCAATTTAAAAGACTAGAAAGAAAAGATATTATGTCCTATTACATAGTTTTTTTTTTTTGTCACCAAAATACCTTAATCTTATACCAGCAAACCCAGTTAGTTTTTTTATTTTTTTATTTTAGTCTTTTAAAACTCAGCCTTTAAAAGAGATTAGAGACAACATGGGTTTTCCATTGTTTTTTATTGACAGTTTGTACAAAAAGAGGTATGATAAATCACACAACCAGCAAAGAATAGGCCACATTTACCATAAAAACAACTAGACTTAAAAAAAACAAAAAGGCAAAAAAACAAAACAAAAAAAAATGAAAACAACAGGTGTTAACAAACAATTTGTTAGTGTTGGTCTTGTTAGACTGCACAATACAGACACCACACATGAAAATGGCTGAATATGCCATTAAATGTGAAATGAAGATGAAATGATTAATCTACACCGCCGTGTTCAATATTTCTGTCAATCGGTTAGGCTCAGTTAATAGAATGTTCAAGTCTGTCCATTCAGTCCAACACTGACACCTGAATATTCTAATATCGCTTTCTGAAAATGCCTTTTTGAATTTCTTCATAATGCCATTAAAGTCTCTGTGAGACTGTGAAGTTACAAGTGCATTTGTTGAATGCAAACTTAGCGCATCATGCATGCATGTTTGCAAGAGATCACTTTCTAACACAAGGGCATTACGACTTTAGATACAACACAACTATTTATGCACTAATTTTACTAATCCATCAACGATAGTCTAACTATTTTAATTACACTAAAACATCACGCCTGTTTTCCAAAACAAATGCTTTTGTTTATCATTTAGAGCAATATTTAGCAAATCGCCGACTGAGATCACATTAGCTGTGACGAGAGTCCAGCATTAATTGCATAATATCTGATGATGTTATGTGTATAATGAGTAACGAAATTCAATGTGTGGTGATGAGCATTAGAGTATTCCAGAGCTTCATTAGCAGCATTACAGATATCAATGACTCAGAAAACAAAATGGACTTGAACTCGACAGAAAAGACACATTGAAATGCATGAAAACGCAAACACACATCACTTCTGCTTGTGAATGATGGACGCTACCAAAACCATGTTTTTGCTGCTCGGGAAAAAAAAAAAAAAAAAAAAAAAAAAAAAAAAAAAAAAAAAAAAACTATTTAAAGATGCTTACAGAATTATTAGAGGCTCTGTATGTGATCTACCAACATGAGGTTTAATATAATTACCTTAAATTATAATTTGAAGCCAACATGTTGGTAATGAATTGTCTGGAAATAACGTCTAAAACACTAACATGAACAAGTTTGAGATCCGTCATATCACGAGGGTGTGAAAGTACAGACAACAGTAATGTAAACAAACAAGCGAGATGAAAACACTTGGAAAGAAAAAAAAAAAAAAAAAAATTGTGACTCCTTTTCAAGCAATGAGTCCAGGGCCAGAATGAGGAGTGATAAACAAAATGATATAAAATGCATAAAAAAAGATAACATTCAACCAAACGAGTTTCACAACATCCTTCTGTGATAAATCTATCAAACAAATGCAGTCATTCAAATAACACTACTGCATAATCAGAGGACTTAAGTTATGAACACTGGATATTTGATATGCATACATACAGTATATACACATACAAGAACATCCTTCACTGAAAGTTTAGTACACTGAACTGTACAATAACTTCCAAAGGGAACTGTTCAGCAAAACACTGTCTTGCTTACATAGTAATACTATGTTTTACAATACAAAATCAAAATTGTTCCAAACAAAAAAACAACCAAAAAAATAAAAATAAAAATTTGCGCAAGCCTAGACAGGCCACAAAGTGCATAAATGGTCAGTCAGAAGCCACTGTTATAGCAATCCATAGGGTGGGAAACAATTCTGCAGCTTGTATTCCCACTCAAAAGTGGAAAAATGACTATTGCCTTATGACAAATAATATCGTCACAACGTGGCATGTTGTTTGTAGGCAACATGCTCAGAGTTAGCATTAGCCACTACCATTTAGCCATCAGAAAATTCATCTCTGGCTCTCGCCGACACCTGGGATTCAAGTAGAGGCTTTGCAGCAGTGAACGGTGGTGATAAACTCCAGAACGCTCCATCTCAGTTAAAATAGGCCCAGTGACGCAAGCAGGACATTTCCCAATTCAAAAATACCACCCCAAAGTATATACTATACTGATATTAGGACAACGGCATGATCATCGAAAACACACACACAAAATAAGTATAGTTAAACTTATAAGTTTAACCATACTTATTTTGTATAAATAAGTATGGTTAAACTTAACATGAACCTAACGAAGAAACACTTCAGTTTGAAGCACAGATCACGTGACCGTCAATTTAACAACAGCAAATGGACATTTGTGCGCGGACAACCATCTGCCAGTTTGGAAAGAGTGGAAGGTGACCTCTAGAGGAGAATGCTTTAATTAAATAATTCTGGAAAAGCAAAACGTCTTTTATGAAATGGTGAACTAAGAAAAACACCCTTTACAGTAGTGCTATTGTGCCACATCTGAAAAACCACATCTGTGATTTTTTTTTTTTTTTCCTTTCAAAGACCTTCAGGCATTTCAGATCTTGACAGGCTTGTTTTTCTTTTATTAAAACAATGGCTCAGATAAAATGATCTTTTTTTGCAGCCAATTCAGGCTTTTGTTTTTTCTTCAAGCATTCTCCTCTTTGATTGTCCTTTCAAAATTGACTTCGTAAAACATTTTGAAACAAATGGACAGACAGTTTTAGCGTATCTGTTCACCATCGCTCATACTTTTTGAAACACTCTCCAGTCTGACAGGCTTGAATCCCTCTCGATCTTGGAGACTACAGCCCCCTTTGGGGGTCTGGGTTGACAATGCGTTTCTAGGATTTGTTCTACTTCCTTTGGTCTAAGCCTGGTACAATCTCTCTCGGTCTCCATCTAGCTTTTGCTTTCTCACCCTGTTCGTTTCTCTCGCTCTGTCTCTCTCCCTCTCTTTCCTGGTCTCTCTCCATCTGTTAACCATTGAGCAAGTAGACCACCAGCTCATAGGTGCACATCATAATAGCAGTGTTAGGGATCTGTCGGACCAGGTGAGTAGTGAGGCCTCGGTACAGTGCTCTGTAACCCTCCTCCCGGACCACCATATTTAGAGTTTGGAAGAACGAACGATACTTGCTGCCCTCCTCACGTAGTCTAGTACGAATAACCTCTGTCATGGGAGAGAGAGAAAGAGAAAGACAAAGTTTACAAAAAGTTATTTGTCAGAGAAACAAACTTTGGAAGATGACATAGAGTGGCATCCAAAAATCTGATATCAGGAAAAGAAAAAAACGTTCATGCAATTCTGCATTTGTAAATTTAGTGCAATCCCTTTCATTCTATATTATACAAATTTAGTGGAAAATTCAACAAAAATACATTTATACAATTACAAATGAGGACTTTGAGGATATTAATGGACTGAGGGGCAACATGACTGTTCAAGAATGCACATGTTAGATCTGCACGATTCTGGATAAATTGAGAAGTACGATTTTTTTTGTTTCAAACAGAGATCACGATTCTGAACTAAGCAAAATAACATGTAATTTACTAGAGGCTGTGACAAAATATTAATTGTCTTATTCTATTCAAAAAAGTTAAAGTAATTTTAATGCATTATTACATTTTTTTTGAATGAATGATTCAATGACTCACACTTAAATGCTTTACTTGTTCCAATACAGAATGAATCAGCATTTTTGAACAAATCTCTTGAATGAATGATTCAATGACAAATACATTTATTAACAGTCACTTGTCGCCACCTAGTGGCAAAACAATGTAATCAACACTGTGGTCAACAAACATATTTGAAGTGCCAATTTGAAGCAAAAATTACTTCTGAATGATGATTTGCTACATTTTGATCACCGCCATAGACATCAGTGTTTATATCTGAACTATAAACTTCTATCCCAGTACTTCTGTGATAATATGAATGACTGTAATACAGAAATACTGTGTGGTTGAAAAAAACTGTTTGTGAAGCTGTTTCATACCTAAACATAGTAATGGCTCGCTTTGGAAGCAGCAGCACAAACGCAGATTTGAATGTTCCAATATGACTTTGTCAAAGGTTTAATAGACACAGACAAATCATTGTCATTTAGAAATAAGATTGAGTGGGTGTTTGAATCGAGATTGCGATCTTTTAACGATTCATCGTGCAGCTCTTGTACATGTAGTACAAAATAACCAGCTGCTGGTAACTGCTCTTGCTTTGCAAGCGGCAGCACAAGCGCAGATTTGAATGCTCCGATATGACTTTGTCAAACCTTTAATAGACACAGACAAATCATTGTCATTTAGAAATAAGATCGCGTGGGTGTTTGAATCGAGTATATATATATATATATATATATATATATATATATATATATATATATATATATATATATATATATATATATATATACACATACACATATATATATATACACACATATATATATATACATATATATACACACACACATATATATATATATATATATATATATATATATATATATACACATATATATACATACACACACACACTCACTAGGGATGGGTCACGATTTTCGAATATTCGATTAGTTGATTTTATTATAGAATATCAAATAGGTTGTGCGATTATTGTCTAAAAAATTCCCCAAGTTTTCGGTGCTAATGCGGTGTTGACGCGTTCATGTAAGCAGAGGGTAGCACTGCCAATAACGCACTTAAAAGCTGTCAAAGACAACAGAGGAACACACTGTCTCACACGCACACTGTAGACTTGCAACTAAGAACGATGTCAAATAAGAGTTCTGTGCGGAAAACTGATAATCCTCGACTGGGTTAGAGGTATGCTGAAACTGTACTGGGAAAGGCACGGAAAACGATTAATGCGTTCTACTGAGCCACTAAAGGGATATATGGTTAGCTGCATGCTATCGGTAGCCTGTTACATTACAGTGCATGCAATTTCACTTACCAGCAACAGAGTAAGGAGAGATGACTGATAGGACGATGGCGAATGATTTGCAGATCCTGAGCACCACTGACAAACATCTAATCTTGTAAAATGTGTGGTAAGTACTGCCACTCCGTAGTATAAACATGTGATCGCGAATGTAAAACGGTCGCTCGCATTTCAATGCCCTGCATATTAATAACAGCTCACTGATTCCCGCAGTTAATATACAGTATAATTACCCAATGATAGAATTGCGAGAGAAAGTATTAGAATACATTTTTAAACAGTTTAATACCTTATGAGCAGTTGATTTATGCTAATCGACAGACTGCTTTGTTAATAAGTGCCGTCATCCTGTTATGATTATTATATTAATATGTTTCAGCATGTTACATGCTTCATCATTATATGGCTAGAGTTAAGATAGCCTATCTTTTAATAAATTAAACAGTTTGTTATCAAACATATTAAAAGCATGAATGGTATCTCTCTCTCTCTCTCTGTTTATGGGTGTGTAACATTAGCCTTATACGTACGTGCATGCATGCATGCGGGGAAGGGGTGCGATTTTCGAATAATAATCGAATAATTCCCTGCGATTTTCAAATATTACTTTTGCTTGAAATGCCCATCCCTAGTACTCACCGTGAGGATAAGCAATTGAAGTGGCACAAGTCTTGGATGTGGCAGCAGCCAGCATCATTCCGACAAAGTCCGAAGCATCTTTTACAGATTCATCTTCGTCATCCATGTTAGCGTTTGCCTTGGACTCAATGAGTTTGCGTTTAATGCTTTCATAGATGACAAAGTGGATGACAGTCTCTGATATGCCAGCATAAGAAGCAGACATGCCCCTGTAGAATCCCCGTAACCCATCTGACTGATAGACCCGCCGGACACACTCAAATGCACTCATGCGCCGTTCTCCACGGTTCCTGGAGAAAGACAAACACTTGTGGTGAATGTCAGAAATCTGGTTATAATATTCCCTCCTTCAATGTCCCCTAAAATATATAACATTATGAATGATCATGTGACACTGAACATTGGAGTAATGGCTGTTAAAAATTCAGTTTTGCCATCACAGGATTAAATTACATTTTAAAATCCAGTCATTTTAAATTATATTAATATTTCACAATATTTCTGATTTTGCTGTATTTTTGATCAGCCTCGGTGAGCCTAAAAAAAACCTTCTTTCAATAACATGACAAAAATCTTACCAATACTAAACTTTTGAATGATAGTGTACAGCAAATGGTATTACTCACCTGGCATCAAGCTGCAATCGAGTCTTTATAAGCCAGATCGGGTTGGTTGCTGTGATGGCAGTGAACCCTGGGAAAAAGAGGTGTTCCAGATCAGGCTTGGAAGTGATATTGTCAGAGTAACTCAGAGCACAGGACATTCAGCAGGTTTAATGACTCTAAAACAGACAAACTTTCCCTAAAGAAACTCCACACTTCAAAGAAGTGCCGTGGACATCTGTAAAATATGCTTATGGCCTGTTTGTTTCAGTTTGAAATGTGAAATCTGAATCTCGTTGACCTCATTTCAGTATATCATTCCAATCTCAAAACCAACAGTGTGATATGGACTACATGTTCTCTTGCCCAGCATCATTAACAGTGATTACTATCTGATCGACTAGGCACTTATTTAATATTTTCAAGTAAGAGCCATAAGCACATCTTAGAGTGGCCACAGCAGTAAATAAGGCCTTTTAGCTAAAGCATTAAGCAGCTTTTCATCTATAACAGGACTCTGAAACCAATGTAGCTTTACTTCTTAAATATTTAGTCCTATCCTCACTGAATTAAACTATTTTATGGACTGAGTGGAAGCTAAATGAGATAAACATCTTTAGAAAAGAGTCTTAAGTTAAAAAGAACCACTTTTCAGTTTCATAACTGCAGCCAAATCACATAAAAAAAACTGTTATTTACGTTAGGCAAATGATTGTTTTTCACAGCATGGGCACTGAATTATACCACCGCTGTGATTGTTGAAATGCATGCCATGCGAGTACTATGCTGGCAAGACTGTGTGATGTGACAAAATATTAGTAAATGACATTAGTACAAAAACGGCGGATTTTTTTTAAATGTTTGCCATTAAAGGTATGTGTATGCAAATTAAGATTTAAAGGAATAGTTCACCAAAAACAAACAAAATTTACTCACCCTCAGGCCATCCAAGATACAGAGGAGTTTGATTCTTCATGGGAACAGATTTGGAGAAATTTATCATTACATCACTTGCTCACCAGTGGATTCTCTGCAGTGAATGGGTGCCATCAAAATGAGAGTTCAAACAGCTGATAAAAACATCAATAATCCACAAGTAATTCACACAACTCCTGTCCATTAATTAATGTCTTTTGAAAATACACATATTTGTTTACACTTGTTAATGGTGCTTGATCTATGTATATTTTTCTCCTGATTCAGACTAGATTACTTTTTCACTGGAGAAAGCAATATTATGGACAGAGGACTCAGACTCACACCAAAAAAAAAAAAAAAAAAGTTTTAATAATTATTTTTCTTATAAACGCTGCTTTTCGCTTCACAAGACGTTAAATCATGGACTGGAGTCGTGTGGATTACTGTGGAGTCGTGTGGATTACTATTATGATTTTATCAGCTGTTTGGACTCTCATTCTGATGGCACCCATTCACTGCAGAGGATCCATTGGTGAGCAAGTGATGGAATGTTAAATTTTTCCAAATTTGTTCCAATGAAAAAACAAACTCATCTCCATCTTGGATGGCCTGAGGGTGAGTAAATTTTCATATATATATATATATTTTTTTTTATTATTTATTTATTTTTTTTTGGGTGAGCTATTTCTATTGTGTGTGCTAGCATTGCATTAACAGCATTAAAAGCAACAGCAAAATATTCTGCCTGATGTGGGTGGGAACAATTAGTTTATCTATTCAACTGCAGCAAAATGAAGAACAAACCCTGTACTCGGTGTTGTGGGTGCACAAAATATCCCCGAACAAAAAAACTAAAGAGAGCATAAGACAATGGCAATTGGAGATGAAAATATTCATGTGCATTTCTAACAGTGTAAAACATCAGTGGTTTCTTAGGCTAAACAAACCAAAAGAAGTCTATTGAGCTAGAGTAGAAGCTCTAGAGAGGGTAAGAGGCCTAAGGCAACTGACTGGTGAAGGGAGGGGGGGGGATGACAGATCGGTACAAGAGAGTAAGAGAGAGAAAGAGAGAGAGAGTGTGTCTCTGACGAGTACTCACAGGGGAGGGGCAAAGCTCCTCTCCTCACAGCTGCAGGACGAAGCCTGCAGATATGGGGGGGCAGAGCAGGCTGGCTCACAGACCCTCACGCAGGGTGAAAGCTACAGTAAAGGCCTAAAATAGACACAGGCTTTTCTGTACCACAGTCACAAGCAGCAGTCCACATGCCCCTCAGAGTCAAGTCAAACCCATGAGGGAGTGGAACACGACAATAAACCCTGCCCACCTCCCGTTAAATCCCTCCCACCTCCCCAACCAAGCCCCGCCCACCAATTACATCAAACAATAACCATTCCATCCCAAACATTTAGAGTGCTTTCATTTTCCTTTCTTTTTGAATGGATAGATGGAGAAAGAACGGTAGAGAAGTGTAGAGAGAGACAGAGAAAGACAGAGCGAGATGAAAGTGAATTTTTGAGTTTTAAAGGACATCATTAGACCAGTGTTTTTCATTTTAAATGTAAAGGTACAGAACAGAGCTGATCTTGCTGAAGTAACACTATTTCTCTTGATCATATCTGAGCTTCAGCAATGCTGGGTCATATAAACAGCTACAAAATCAAACTAGGATCAAAGTTTATATCAATAATACCTTTAAGGAGGGTCAGAGGCAGTGCATGTAAGAGTCCAATGCTAACCTTGTCATTCCTGTTGGCAAAATCATTGCTGAGCACAATTTTGTAGCGGGTATTCTGGTAAGATTCAATTGAGGCTATTTGGAAAATACTACTTGTGCAAATATTAAATGTTGAATATGTTGGTGCATATAGAGAGGGCTTTTTCAATATAATAAAAAACAAATACATTTATATAGAAAGGTCAAAATGTCTGTAATAACTAACATTTAATTACAAATTATATTATTAGAATAACAATTTGAGTGAAAAGTAAACAAAAAAAAAAAAAGGAACATGAATTTCATTAATTTCGATGGAAGCAAAAAAAAAAAAAAGTTTCAGTAAAATGCTCAATGCCACATATTTGCTTATTTTATTAAGGTTAGAAACTACCATTCAAATGTTTGGGGATGGTAAGATTTTTTTTATGTTTTTCAAAAATACAGTAAAAACAGTATTGTAAAACATTATTACATTAAAGTATTATTAAATAGTTACAAATTTGTATTTCAAATAATTGTTGTCTATTTTAATATAAATTTTAAAATGCAATTTATTCCTGTGATGGCAAAGCTGAATTCTCAGCAACTATTACGCCAGTCTTCAGTGCCACATGATCCTTCAAAAATCATTCTAATATGCTGATGTTATGCTCAAGAAACATCTCTTTTTATTGGAAATGTTGAAAACAGTTAATATTTTTGTTGAATACATGATACATTTGTTTCAGAATTCTTTGATGAATAAAAAGTTCAAAAGAACAGCATTTATTTAAAACAGAAATCTGTGAAAATTTTCCTGAATAAAAGTATTAATTTCATATAAAAAAAAAAAAAATGGGACTGCTCTGTATGATTGCACCATTTGATTCTTCAACAGCCTGAAGAGGTCAATAGAGGCCTTGCTGTGTCTTTTAAGGCTGCTTAATGGCTCTATATGACACAGTCATAACCTAACCACAATGATGAACAATATGTGGGCCATACGTGACATGCATCAGGTTGCAGGAACTGAGCTAGCGTCAACTGTAAACTGATGCTGATACAAAGAGCCATTAAGAAAGGGGAAAAAAAAGTCACCTGTGCTTTTGAGAGGAGAGAGCGGCACATGTAATGAATATTTCATAAGCCTGTCCCTTATCGGATGCCAATTTTCCACTGCAGGCCTTCAAGGACCTATATTTAACCACTTTTGTAACGTAAGGGCTATGTGTGCTGCAAGATGGAGTTTGTCAGGCCGTGTGGCCCCTCTTTCTCTTATCTTTAGCGCACAGACAGAACATGCTAGGAATGTTTACATTGCTACAAATACGCTTCCTGTCTCGCAAAATAACACAGCCTACATATACTGCAACTGAATGACAAGGTTAGCATTCAGGATTGAAGTTAAATGACAAAAACAACAAAAAAAGAAGTGTAGTTTTTCACTGAATTTACCTTTACAGAGGGTTACAGGCTGGCAAGGGGGCCATGTGTCAAAACTGCGTAATCACAAGGAGGTTAAAATAAAAGAACTGCAAGCCAGCTACAGTGGCTACATTAATTTAAATAACCATCATTATCAGTATTAATAATCATTATCATTAGGAGAATCATGATCATACCGGTGAGTAGAGACGTGACTACCTGAGGCGTCCCGATCCCGCCCGTGTCAGTCGCGAGGACCGCTGCCCACCGCGCATGGCACTCTACATGTTAGCGTAGCGCCCTGCTAGCGGCCGCTACTACACACAGCACAGACAGCGTGTGAAGCCAGACTGTTTAGTAGCACACTGGCATGTAATGACTTATGTCCTCCAGCCCTCAAAATGTAGAAGAAAACAAAAAAGGAAAAAAGAAACTGGGAAAGGAAAGCACAACCCAAACTTTAAGGACCTTCTTCTTCTTTTTTTTTTTTTTTTTTTGCAATATTGCTAACAAGCTTTCAAGCAGATATAACATACTTGAAAGTGAGTCTATTTGTTTTAGAAATGCTTTTAAATGACTGTTTATTATTTTTTACATTTATATTTTTTCAATTTTCTTTCTGTGTAGCCTACTTTTATAAATCATTTAATTTTTCAAATTGTTTGACAGGCTAAGAGAGAACACAAATATTTGCTGTTCATATGATTAGCTTCAAATATGTCTGCTTCGAAGAGAGAATTTTTATCCTGAAAGTCTTCAATTGTGCTTTCGGTCTAAATGCTGTTATACCTTGAAAAAGGTAACCCAAAACACCATGGCTAAACTCCCAATTGTACTAGATGGTCACTAGACAAAGCATTTTATCGTAATAAAGCTGTAATAGCAAAAACAAAACCGACTGACAAACATTGGTTATAAACACCCCAATGATGCAATCTCTGGTTTGTGCACACTAAGAGGTGAGTATCATTTTAGTTCAGTGTGTGAAATACAACAAAAAAAGAGCCAATGCAAACTTAAGTCAAAAATGCATTTACATGTAATATGTAGCTGGGACTCTTACCTGCTAAACCAGCGGAAAGCATGTGCACCTGTGTGGAGTCAGGATCAAATACATTGTTCAGCTTCTCTTTGGCTGTGGAGTAGGCAGCAAAATAAATTGCTCTGTGGACAAAACAGGAATTAACAACATTAATTGGTTTTGATGTTCTGTTATTTCTGACAAACGTATCAGAAGTAGAAAAAAAAATAAAAATTATATATATGTGTTTTCACATTAAACAAAAATATTTTTTAGAAGGGTTAGGGCTGACTGTGCATTATCCCACTTATTACAGTTTCTAACAAAACAAAACAAAACAAAACAAAACAAAACAAAAAACATTAATACCAAACAAAACCAATTAAACAAATCAAAACAAACAAAACCAAACCCAAAAAAAAACAAAAAAAAAACTTAAAACTAAAGAAGAACAAAAAGAAAAAAAATACTATTTCTATGGTTATGTTATTTACATTAATATTTTTTGGGAAGGGTTAAGGTTTACCGTGCATTATCCCACATAACAGTTTCTAACAAAACAAAAAACACAACCAAACATTAATACGAAAAAAAACAAAAAAAAACAAACAAAACTAAATAAAAAAACAAAAAAACAAAAACAAAACAACAAACCAGAATCAAATCAAACGAAAACAAAAAACACAACACTATTTCTATGGTTATGTTATTTACAACAAAACAAAAAACACATGACATAAAGCTATCTGGGGTGATGTGGCAAAAGTATGTCATGCTCATCATATCACATGTCCTGTATTAGCTACCAGATTTATTTTCTTAGACAGGGCAAATGCTGAAACACACAGAAAAAAAATAAATAAAAAATGACCAGGATTATTCAAATGAAAATTTCCGATGTAGGATTTAAGCCTTCCTCACTGGGAGGGTTTTCTCCTTCACTTTAATCTAGGTTACATAATTCTCGCATGCACACAACAAGGGCAAATTTTAAGGTCTCACTGAGCAACCTGCCAACAAGCCAAGCAGTCATTTGTTTCCCGATGAGATGCTTATAAACACATGCTTCCTCCCGCCTCTTCAAAACAACAACCAATCAGCATCCTTCCGCATTTGACTGACAGCCAATAAATTTCTGCCAATCCTGTGTGAGAATAATGGTGTATTTTGGTGCACGGCTTAATTTGGCCATCTGAATGAAATAACGTGACCTTCACGGGAGGATGTTATATAAATAATCTCAAACCGGATTAATTTAAAAACTGCAATTAATTACGGTTTACGATCTAAATTGTATAGTTAATGTCAGTACGTGTGCATAAGCACATACCAAGCCTTATTATTTATATACGTGTGCATTTAATCTTTACGTAACCAAACAGTCACGAGGCAGCCATTCCAGCTGTGACGGCAGAGGACAAACAGGACGGTAATGCTGAGAAATACATGCACAGATGAAGAGACACACACCTCCTGCAGCATGAAAAGGGTGCAAACACTGAAATACAGACATTTTAAGTGCAACACCATCTCCCACATACCAATTTAAATGCGATTAAACTGCACAGACATGCACATAAAGCTCAAGTGAATGAGGGCATGAGAGCTGCTAGTCTCTGTAGTATAATAATGACACTGCAGTCAATGAACAAAGCACAACTGATTCATAAGGGAGACAGGGAATATTCACTGGAGTTAATGAGTCGCTACACTCATACAAAGCAGAGAATGTGATCACAGTCCCACAAACACTACTAAACATAGCAGCTTTACTTTTGTAAAATGCTGCATTCATAGTTCACTAGGTTTTGGAACTGATTAAGTGAGTGCTGCAGATTTAGGAATGCACTCTACAGTTGAGTTACAAGCTCTTAACTGTCAAGAACTAAGTGAACGGTGTGACAGCGGGCCCATAGTCAGTTTAGCCCGTAATAAGACAGTGACATGATCCCCTGGTGATGATACACTTAGATTAGAGCAATGAGACATGACCAACGGGCCCCTTATGTAACAGTCTGAGGGGGAAAAAATATTTTTTTCTATTCCATCTCAACTGCAGTGAAGAAATAGAGCAAATCCCAAAAAGAAACAGTGAGGAACACAAATCCAAAAACAAACGTTTATTATTCCATGGCTGAAATGAAAAACTGCCGATGAGTCAAACATACGTTTTTGACAGAAAATGAAAGTTCTGGCTAATAATTTCTGATGGATATGCTTGCAAACTCTGATTTCTATAAATCTATTAGTTTCATATCTTAGTTACTAATAACACAAAAATTCTTCAAGAAAATTCATCAAGATTAAAAGAAAGATGCAAGCTTTTTACACACACAAAAACAGCAATGAAAAGCATGTTGAAGCTTATACAGTGCTACAGTCAGGCTCCAGAAGTAAAAATCCTACTCATTTTCTCCACAGGGAAATAGATTTTGAGTAACTTTTAAAAACCATTAAAGATAGACTTACTATGAGGTTTTTAACTGATGATATTTGCTTTTGTTGAAGCCGTCACTTCGCATTATTTCAACTTAGTTTTTAAATAATCATATTCAGCAGTGGAATTCTAGGTAAAATACTACATTACACATGATTCTGCATAGAAATGTCTACAAATCAGAGAATCGAAACGAGCAAAAAGCCAAAAAGAAACCCTTTAGCACCCGAGTCTTGCAATAAATATAAAATAATTTTTTTCTGTTTGATTGGGCTCTTTCCATCATTAAATCCATTAAGTACACAGCCTTGAACCTGTGTTTTTGCTTGATTTTTAAAAGCATTTTTGCTTCAAATCCAAGTTTGTAATGTTGGTTCGCAGCTTATAACTCTTTCATGAAGACTATTTTAAAATCCCTATGGAAACAATAAATGAAAAAAAAAAAAAAATTAAACACAAAGTAAAAACAATTTCGGAAATAAGGCCACTGAAAAAGTGGATGGGCACTGCTGTAGTCTATAGCATTTGTGTTTTGCATATGGGTCATACCTGGATGGAGCCACTCCCACCAAGTTGGGCCCCAGCCCCCTAAAGAGTGAGCGAGGACCTTCTTTCTCCAGTATTAACCTGAGAGAGAAAGAAGAGAGAGAGAGAGAGTTAAAACAGAATATGTAAAAGGAGAAGAATCCACAGCAGTGCCTAAGTGAAAGCTTAGTGGGCACCCTGTCATTATGACAATAGCTGCAAGCTGTAACAATGTGATATGTTGTTGACATGACATTCATCATTTGCTTCACCATCTTCAATAAGTTATCCAGACCAACTGAGGGGTTTGAGATGAAGCAGGTAATTGGACGAACCAATGCCTAGCTGTACCTTAATCAATGGCTATCTGCTGTGTGTAACTGCATACATGACTGTGTAAATTATACAGACAGTGGTTATTTTTAAAAACAGACCTCTGAAATTTAGACTAACCTACAAAGGTTATGGACATTTAACAAATCCGGAGGAGGGACTTGTGCTGACCAGCATTATACAAACTAGGTGAAAGTTAATGTTTTGCCCTCTTTGCCTTCAGAAATGGACATGTACAGACTATTCTAGAATTCCTCTTTCAGAAGTTTGTTAAAAAAACACTGCATCTGTAACTGATTTTCTCCTGACCTACTTTTCAATCTTTTTCCCTCTGATTCTGGGGTAACACAATAGGCATGAATAACACTGCTTGCTGGAGGCCAAAAAAGTGATTCCAATCCTGGAGAAGACAGCAAGGCTACACCCAGAAACCATAGCATTGCAACATTTTGCCAGATTAGCAAAATACTACCAAATGTGGCTTGCAGAGCACTCTTAAGTACACTCTCACAGCTAGACTAGTCTCAAAAGGCCCAAATAATAGAAACAGGCCAATTTCAGACCATAAAATGTATGAATTTAGTGTATAACATCTTTATCTATTCAATTAAATTTTACACCTAGCATTAGCAAGAAATATAATTTATATAATTTATTATTATTTAGTATAACATTTTCCTAAGACAAATTATATACATGTAATTTATTAGGTTTTCAATTTGCAATATTTCTATTATGTAACTCCATGACAGCTATATATTCATAGGAAACTCAAAAAAAGAAAAAACATGTCTCTGTCAAACTCTCGTGTAATCCAATTTTTTAGGTTTACAAGGCATTAAAACACATCCAAATGATGAATTAATATACGGGGTAGTGATAACTGGGCAAGTGACAGCATCGTCAACAGGCTCAAAACATTGTTATTGTTGATCTAAAACAGTTATAAAAGTATTTCAACTGCCCTTAATGTTAGGCCAGAAACCATTTTAGCAGAACATGGGCAGATGCAGGTATGCTGCTGGCATTCAGAACATTATCCATCTTTTTCTCCTTGTTCTGACAATATTGTCTCTATGGTCATTACAGGTGGTTGTAATTTACAGTCAGCAAGAGAGACCCACAGAGAGACTGAACAGAGAACCGCTTTGATTGCATGATCAAAGTCTAGAATACTTTAGATCCTTTAGACAAGAGATGTCTAGTGTTTATGGTACCAACAAGTATTATGTTCCATAGAAATATGCTGCAATGTTTTTGCCAGATTTCACATGTTGTTTTTGAAACACACACAACAATGTGTGCCCTGGAGCACGATAAACCAGGTTTTGCGAGGTTGGGTTTCGAAGTACTCACTTGAGACAGTGCAGAGGCCCCGGCGGAGACATGCGGGCCACACTAGCCCCATTCACAGTGCTGAGCTGAACCTCGGAGATGTAAAGAGTGACCGAAGAAGACTGCAGCCTCGTCTTCACCACCTCCAACGGACATGTTAGTATTGCACCTACAGTGCCACCACAGCTTGAGACAGAGAGTAAATATTATTATCCACTTTCATTTACACAATATAAATTGTACAGTAATGAAAAACTAGTTAATTGAAAATAAAATTGAAGAAAAAAAAATCAAAATGATTAATGATAGAAAATACAGAAGATAAAAAATAAATAAATAATAAATCAGGCATTATTTCCACCTAGTTTTTTCTAAATGAACATAAGACTGATACTTTTTTTCTTTTGTACACAATACACAGCAAATAACAGTAATATGCTGTTTAAACGTTCAGTCAGTACTTTTTAAATGTTTTTGAAAGAAGTCTATTTATTTGAAAGAAGGCTACATTTATTTGATAAAATATACTGTAAAAACAGTAATATAGTGAAATCTTATTACAATTTAGAGAAACTGTTTTCCATTCTAATTTATCATAACATTTTATTTCTGTCATGGCAAAACTGAACTTTTCAGCAGCCATTACTCCAGTCGTAAGTGTCAGAAATCATTCTAGCATATTATCAATGCTGAAACAGACATTTTGGAGAGAGACGATGCAAATGAATCATTGAATTGATTCAAATATCATAATATACAGACCATTATACATTACTTTTAGACACCGCTATATTCTGACATTTTATGGATATTGCTTTTGTCAAGGATCAAAAGTCTTCTGGGATGAATAAAAATTAAGCTGCTGACATAAAAGCGTGTTGCATTTTAAGATGTCAGAGCATTTTTCCTTCCGCTGACATCCACAGTGATTAGACTTGTGAATGCAGCCTTGACTAACATCTGTATGTGGGTCAAGTTTAACATGTATTTGCTTGTGTGCATGTACACAGCAGAGCGAGGGTGAGCAGAAAAAAATGTGGGCCCAGCATGCAACAAGTCAGAGGTTAGGCCTGGACAAGACCCACAATCACCTACAAGTGGACAAAGACCTAAAGCAACTTACATGAAATAGTGTACACAGTAAAATCAGCAGTGTAAAATTTGTAGTGTTAAAAGTTATTAATTCCCAAAGAGTTTAATTAACAATCTACAGTGTTAAACAGTACTCATGTTCAGTGTTGTTACATGATGTAATTTCACTTTTACACTGAAAGTGTAAAAAGCCCCGCCAAATTTTCTGACTCCGCCCTTCAAGGACTGCTGCCTCACAAAGCGACGACGCCATTTTCTCTTCATGCGACCGAGAAGGTAAGTTGGATTGCTTTTCTCTTTATATATACACGGGAGAAATATTTTTTGTTGATAATTTTACTCAAAATATGATTGGTGGTGAACACATTTAGAAATGACTAGCTGCAAGTGTTTTTATCAGGTTTACGGTGTTAAGTTCGTGAGGTGTAGTGATGTAACGTTAGCCTACAGAAGAATGTGAAAGTTTCTAATGCCGGCTCGATTTCCTGAAATAAGGTCATTTTACGTGTAAAGTAATTTTTTGGAATGTGCTTACAATTCATGTTAAATATACGTTTAGCTTCTTTCATTTGGTTCGTTGACAGATCCTCTCGCCTCCATTCCCGCCGAGGCCTGGTTTTACTGCGAGTCAAGCAGCCACATTTGGACGGTTTTCTACTATGGTAAATTTATATTTGTTTTTGAAAGCACTGAGTGTGGCATTACGCTGTTTCCAATGCTTTGAAATGGTAATAGTGGTACTGTTAAACATTTAAGCGCTAACAATTTCGTTTTTGTGACGCATAACACCATGCTGAAGTGTTGTATCGTGCCCACTGCAAACGAGCAATGAAGTCTTTCTGCAGACAGGGGTGGTGTAACTCGGAACATTTACCAGTCATTTAATTGACGTTATCTAATGTAAAACTGTGAAATTAGAGCGCGTTTAAAAACTTTGTTCGCCTAGGCTTAAGTGTAAATTGCATAATCTATATGATACTTGTTCTCAGCGCTGAATATCATGTCTGTTATGTCGTCATATCTGCGTCAAGACACAAACGCGCTAACGTACCATCAAGTTTTTCTTATGACAGTTACGTTTATGCAAGCATCGTGAGCGTGAGTAAAAGGTACGTTAAACTGTAAATCCGTCAGTCTTTCAATTTCCTTCAGTGCCCACCGGCAGAGCATGCAGATACTTTAGCTTGAAACCAGTCTTTATCAATTCATATGACATGCTATTTTGGGTTAAATAATGTTCTAAATATTTCCAGATATACAAATTTAAGCTTTAATGGAGAAAGATATGTCTGAATCTATCTGTATTTACTTTTCATATTATAAATAATAAATTAATAGTAAGATAAATTCTAAACATGTGTTAATTTATTCTGATGTAGTACAGTACACTATGTTCATTTTAAGATGCCTTATTACTCATGTTACTCATTAAAATTATATAAATGTATTTAATAATCAGATTAAATAAACACTTAAATTGTTTCAGGCCTCCATGTGAATATTGCACAAGTTTTTGTGTCTATTAACATGAACAGTTGTTTAATTGACCCTAGAATGAAGGATGTAAATAAAAATAAGTTTATGATTTGACACACATATTATAGACAGCTCTCAGCATACTCAAAATTAGGGGTAATCACAATTATTTTACCATATTTACAGTAAATTAATTACAATTTATTACAGTAAATTGTTTGTTTGTTTTTTTATCCTTTTTCAATAGAATTGGCCCAGACTTCTGCAGTGCCAAGTGAAGGAAGCTCCTCTCATAAGACTGCAAACTGGAAGTCTGACAACACTGAGTGTGAGTGATGGAAGCCCTTCAAGAAAGGAGCAGAATGCTGAAGATGAAGCCAGAATTGAGAGTCTGTGTCATTTATATGTTATTCTGTGTAGTACAAATTTAAAACACACAAATGAATATGAAAAATTAAAAGTTAAAATGGGCAGCCACACAATATCTGCTTATGTTCACACCTGGAATTTACTAATTAATTTAAGATATCAAAATGTAAAAAGATAAATGGTTAGTTGACCCAAAAATGATCATAATTTCTTACTCTCTGTCATTCCAAACCTGCAAGACTTTCATTCATTTTCAAAACACAAATGAAATGAAGATATTTTAAATGAAACCTGGGAGATTTCTGTCCTTCCATCGACAGTCTACACCAGTGGTTTTCAAACTTTTTTCAGAGCGACTCTATTTTTTTCTTTTTAAATTGACGCGACCCATATATAAAGAAAGAGAGAAAGAAAGATAGAAAGAAGAAAGGAAGGAAAGACAACTGCGCTACAGACCGATCTCGAGTCCCACTTTAGAGCTCCGGAAGGATGCTCTGTTCCAAAATCAAATCACTGTCGGTGCTTCTGAAATTAGTGAGGGTGCTTGCCTTCATGCACATCTATTCTGACATATATTTTGTCCAGTCCATAGTTATGATTATCACAATGTCATTGCGATTTCGAGAGAATATGCGGATGTCACTTCCGAAAGTTTGTTGCAAGTACGCCACATTCGTCCATGAAAAACAAAACTTTTATTCAAATTCTGAATGGAGAATAGGCTATATACAGCAAAGAAAGCGCTTCCTTAAAAAGCTGTCACTCATTTCAGTTTATCGCGATCTCTAATTCTGCTATAATCAGTGAATCTGTCAACACAGCACAATTAATCTCTTATTTACATCACCTAAACTTCGTTCATTATAATCAGAGGATTCGCGTCGCGAGCTTCCAGAACTCTGGACTGAACAAGAACACTCTCGTTCTGAGCGGTGAGTGGATTCTGACTCACTAAAACTCCTCTGATTGGCCATTGCGTTATAGAACTCAACAGATATGTCTCTGATTTGCTACAATGTACAATGCTGCAAAAACAGAGCACAAACACAAATATAAATTTGATTCTGACCTGAGGCAGCTGCAGGTTACTTTCGTTTTGTTGTTTATGTTATTTAGTTGCTTCTTTCCTGAGTCTTGAACTTAGTTACATACGTTTTCCTTAAATCATCCTGGCGACCCTTTTTTTAAGTCTCACCAGGGTTTGAAAACCACTGGTCTACACAACCACCAATTTGATGCTTCCAAAAGTTCATAAAGAGATCATAAAAGTAATCAAAATGAATCGAGCGGTTTAGTCCAAATTTTCTGAAGAAACTCGATCACTTTATACAATGAACAGATTGATTTTTTTTTTTTTTTTCACATTTAAACATTGATCAGGGAACATAAACACAAAATTTAGACTAAACCACATGATACCTATGGATTAGTTTTCTTTTATGGATTAGATCTCTGTGAAGTTTTTGAAGTATCAAAGTGGTAGTTGCGTGGACCCTCATTCAAGGGACAGAAATCTTATATTCTATTAAAATATCTTCAATTGTGTTTCTAAGATAACGGAAGTCTTGGCTGAGTAAAACAATGATGCAATTTTCATTTTTGAACTAACCCTATAATAAAAGAATGTGGCCATATGCATCTTGTGTCTGTTCACTTGTGCATCACCCAAGATGCATGCTAATGCCAGGTGTGAACAGAGCCACTGTGTGACTACACAGTTAACTTAGCAGAATGGTTCCTGTGAGAGATATTGTTGTCATTAATTGTTTATTTATTTATTTTTATTTTTTTTCCAAGAAGATGGGACAAAGAGGAACATCATTCATGGATGCTACACAGCTGTTGACAAGTATCTTGCTGCAATCTTGTTCAAATCTACATGTCATATTTGTTAATGTCTAGGTGTGATGATTTTATGTGTTTTATTAACTATTTTGTTTCCGTGCAACACTTAATGAATGTGACTGA
Organism: Spinibarbus caldwelli; assembly: GCA_039654775.1. Lineage (NCBI taxonomy): Eukaryota > Metazoa > Chordata > Actinopteri > Cypriniformes > Cyprinidae > Spinibarbus > Spinibarbus caldwelli. The sequence continues at coordinate 26,928,066 of CM077235.1, forward strand.
CTAATTAACCTCTACACATCTGGTATATGCTTTAAAGTTCCCACTTTGTTGGAATTTATACAACTGTCTAAAGGCTCTTGATTTTATGTCTAATCTTGTACATTAACACCATACAATAGCATTTTTATTTTTGCACTGAAAAGAATACTTTATTAATAACACTTAAAGGATTAAAACAACACCAGGGGTGTTAAATACCCCATAGTGTAAAAGTTTAACAACAATAGCAAGTGTAACACTTTACACTCGGAGTGTAATTCTTCTATATAGGTGCTATATTAACACTAAAAATTCAACACTACAAATGGTGTACTTTTAACACTAGATAGATTGGGACCATATATGATCTTTAGTAGTGTTAAAATTGACACTTTAAGTGTTAAACTGACACTGCGTTTTTTTTTTACGGTGTATAAATCACAGACACTTCTCATCTTCGTGGGTTTTCACTAATCAACTCTACCAAGCATCAAAATGGACTACAAACAAGATATCTAAAACTATGCCACTAAATGTCAATGGTCTAACAAGACACCTGTCAATCAAACTAATACAAAGCTCCTTAAACAGATTCCCTACTTTTATTATGTGTGCATGACAGAGTTGACAAAAACAGAACTGAATGTTGATAACACTAAACCTGCTGATTTCAGAATTGAATTCCTGTTCTAAACCGTGCATCTCTCAAGGTCTATTTTTTGTGCCGCCTTTCAAAAGGCCGACCCACATGCAGGGAGCAGCTGTGAACTTTGTCCCAGATATGAAACCCTCTGGTTTGTTGCTGCTAAGGTTTACACACTCACTCACTCACTCACGCTCTCTCTGGTTGGCCAATGAACAGTATGATCATGCAGACTTCACGAGCAAAACACATTTGCCACTCCCACTAAAATGTTCTGCAGAGGCCTTTTAGAGAAATTCCACTAGATTTTTTATTATTCACAGATATTTACGAAATTCTACCCTTTAAAAAAAAAAAAAAATTACATGAGTTTTGTTTTTGAAAAAAAGGGGAAGTAGTCCAGGAAAAGAAGACAGGAACTGCATTTAATTTCTTCCAAAATGCAAGACCAAATAGGCAAATGCAAATTTTTCACCACAGTGAAGTCCCCTGGTCAATGATTAGTAGTTTTGAAGCCAAAAAAAAACCCAAAAAAAACCCCGGTCTGCACTTGAGGTTTACACAGCAGTGTTCAAAGTGCTGAAACTCCCAGGAGTAAAGTAACAAAAGTCTTGGCTAAAGTAATCCATCCCTCTGAAACGGGACATGAACCAAACTGAAACTCAAGTCCAGTCAAAAGTCATCTGACCAAACTGACCTAGTGGGTCCCACACAAGTAACACTTTTTTTTTTGTATTGTGCACTATTTTTATATGTCCACTTACAATGCATTTGTGTAAATTAGAAGTCAGCATGAAACAGAGGTTGTTATTATCTTTGTGAGGAATTAAAAAAATAAAAATGTGCACGAATAAGTAATTTACAATAAACACTGCAATATTCAATAAAAAAAAAAAAAAAAAATTGTCAATTTTGATTTCATGTTGACTTTAGGAATGCAGTGACTTTCAAATTCTTACAGCCCGATAACTATTTGCACATGATGGCCAAAAGAAGATACTAGAATGAGCACTACTACTATGAACTTAAACTACTTTGTCAAAAACTAAAAAAAACTGTTTGAATAAGCGATGGAGCGTTAAATTTTTTGTCATATTCTATCACTGTTTATCATCCAATATTGGATAATAAATAACCAACTGATAACATAAAAACATGGTGTCCAATTACAGCACCTTACATATACTTTCGCTACATGTATATTAAAAAAATATATATATTATTTTTCTTTTTTAACAACAGTCAATGTTATTTGTCAACTAGCCATTTACAGCAACAGTTGCATAGTTATTGCATAATTATTTTTACTCTTTGTCATAAGTTTCTAAAAAAAAAAAAAATATTGCTATGCACTGACAAGTGCATTTCCACTGCTGAGTGATTATCTATATCACAGAACAATCAATTTGTTTATCACAGAGTTCTTTCCAGAGGCAGACAATCTATTCACTGCTCACAGCTATAACTCATCACCAGTTATTCTGACATGCAATAGGTATGAATGAATTAATCTGAAAACATACGAACCAAACAACACTACAAAACCCTTTTAACACACTGTCTTCATATTTATGACCCATGAGGGGATTTTGCCCACATATTTTTCTGTTATTATAAGCGGATTATTAGAGCTCTTATCAACCTCAATAAATGACCTTCAGAGATACAAGCTTGTTAAAGAGAGATATACTCCCCTCATATCTCTGTTATATTCCTGATTGTGAAAATTAGTGAGTCAGTAACCTTTGATTCAAAGAGTGAGCAGAAAATTATGTCTGTATGGGCCTCACAGAGTGCAAAAGAGCAGCCAGGGACATGCAGGGATGAGAATGGAGTCAAAAATAATATACTAGAGAGATTGCTGTCAAACATCTAGCATCAAGCTGACAGTTGAAACCACAGGCCTACAACAAAGCTTCTGATTTGCTACAGGAAATGGTATTGCTTCAGGTTCACATTCAGCTTGAATGTGTTTTTTCCTGTCTTTCATCTGAAATCTGCATGGCAAAAAGCATGAGTGAAAAGCATCAAAGCAACAACACTTCCTGAAAAACAGATAACGGTCATGTCTAGAGAGTTGCAGAGGATTTTGTGACAGCACCAGAGGAGATTCTGAATCTGTTGCATGACCTTACATTCACAAATACAGCATCGATCATCTGTAGCATGAAGACATGCTGACAGAAGCTAGCTAGATTATTTACAGCAATGTTGAATGAGCATCTACCTGACCTTTTATAACGGTCAACCCGTTTTCTGCAATGAATGTGTTTTATATTAAATTTTAAAATCAATCAAGCCCAACTATAACAGATAAACGCCAAAGAGAAAGGTATCAAGTTGACAGCACTGATAGATGATCCTGCCTCAGGCTCGCTACTCACCCTCCAGCAAACAGATGAACAAGGGTGTCCCTCTGACTCATCCTTTAGCACCCACACCCAGGCCTGCAGTGCGAGCAAGAGCCGGACAGCTCCGCCGAACCCGCTGCGATTCTGATGTACCGTTCAGTTTAATTGATGCGGATGAGGATTATAAAGCGCTCAGTTATTCAGCCCGACGTCTCGCGATGCGGCTAGCTCAACCCGCTAACGGCTGCCGATGTGCGCAGACGCCTCTTTTTTTTTTGCCTCTAACCGCTCCGTTTTAATTTATCACGATCTTTTCTTTTGAACAACACGGACAGCTATCGGATATCGAGGTTGTGGTTGCAGGGAACGCGTTTTTATGCAGCTAAATCCGCGTAGAGTCGGTGATGTCTGTGAATCAGAGGCTGAAGAGCTGACTGAGATGGACAGCAGACTCGCTATTTACGAGCCAATCAGCAACCGCAAAACAGAGGCCGCGATTGGTCGGCTTGCGGCGTGACGTCTCTTTGCCCCGCCCCATCATGCTCCCTTCACATGATCACGCAAATGATAAATCGAAAATATTGATTTATACCGTTTGCAGAGGTTAAGACACATATTTGCAAATGTGTTTATAGGGCGAATTTAACTCTGCCTTCTATTATAGTGCCCCAGAAACGATAACTGTGATCGGTTTAACGGTACAGCGTCATATTTCTAGCTGAGAATGAATGAGGGCATTCATAGTGGGCTGTTCAGAAATATTATTTTTGGTGTATTGTGATAGACACCGCTGTCAGTTTAGGCACTGCGGGTCTGCACGTGCACTTGGTTCCCTTCCCCAAGATAATAAACATAAATTGATTTTTGACACTTTTTTTAAGCAGGAGAAGTGTGATTATAATGTGAGAAATGTTTAAAAATCATTTTAATCCGCATTGCATAAATGCTAAAGTGAATTATTATCTACAATATTTATTTGACATACGATATTTATTTTGTGTATCTCTTTGTGAGAGATTTTTAGTCAAATAAAAAAATTAAATACAAAAAAAATCTGAAGAAATGCATGAAAAAGTTATAGCACTTCATAGACCAAAAGGAATGGGAATACTGTAATATGTAAATTAATGAAACCTCAGAGGACCCGTGTCTTTCAGCTGACAAGAGTTACAGCAACACAAATCTGGTTTTCTTACTAAATAGCTGAATAAAAAGCACACGCCTCTTGGTTTCAAGATTAGAGCTACAATTGAACAAGTTTAGATCATGTGCATGGAAAATCTAATTTCTCTTGGCATGCCAACCTAATGAAACACAATGAGAAAGGTCTTCAGACAGGGTCTGCCATCCCTTTATAGAGTTAACATTTTTTAGATGGATGACTGATGACCATTTCGTTCTTTTATAGATAAGGCTATGACAATCACAAGGCTGCAGCTGCAAGAACATTGAGAAAGAACAAAGGGGGAAAAAATAAATAATTTTAATTTTAATTCTATGAGCAACTGTGATTTTAGTTAGGTTAAACTAAGAAGCTGATACTGATATTATTTAGATTTTATGGAGACCGAGAAGTGATGATAAAACATGAAAAGGATGGAACAGTAAATGTCTCTTTCAAGCAAACTGGCAAATATAATTGTCTTAAATCCTAAATTAGTGAAATAACTAAATACGTTATCAGCTTCATGTCATTTCCGTCTCATGCCATGAGTAGTGTCACAAGAAAGCTGCAATAAAATTAAAGTTTGATGTGCAGCACCTTGGAATCCATTAGAACTTACATAACTACTCTTATTTAGCAGTGTGCCTAAACTGGTGCTGGAAAAAAATAGATCTGTGATTAACTGTGCAGCATATTATTCCAATCCATCTATTGCCAAAGAGAACAAAGTTCACCATCAAACATAACAGTTTGTGCAGTTCATTTCCATTCTATTTCTAGCTAATGTCGTACACACTGTGAAATTGTTTTGAAATACAGTGTAGAAATTGTTAATGTATTGCATTCAACTATAAATTCAAGTCAGCATATCTTAAATCAGATTAATATTAAACCATGATAGAAACATCTGGAGAGCAATGGTCAGCAGAAGAACTTTGTGTAACATAGATAAGAATTTTAAAATTAGATTGATCTGTAGGGTCAGTTACTCCAAACACCATAAGAAGAAATCTAGCTTGAACTATACTCCAGCCATATTTCTTTGATTATTTGATTTTAGTGTTTTTTTTTGTTTTTTTGTTAAACTTAACTTATTATATATTATAAATATTTCTTCTTGATATAAATTTATTTAACCTCTGATTTTGTATTACAACAATAATGCACCAAATAAATAATTTATTTATTAATAATTTCAAATGTTAATTTTCCTTTGCATGTTCTGATGTCTTATTTTAATGAGAATGCCTTATTTTCTTATTTACTGCTCATACTGCTCATTCTGACGTCAAAATCTGTGGATCTGCAGAGAAATGAAAATAGTTTCATAAGATGATCAGAAACTGCTGCATGGATGGAGGAATGGAAAAATATGGGAATGGGCAGTTCAGTCAGATTGCACATTAACCTCCTTTAACCTTTTAATCTTTTAGCCTTAGAGGTCAAATATTACACACATTCAATTTTAATACTTTTCTAATAATTCTATTATTTTTTTTGTAATAATTTTAATACTGGTTCCTAAAAATCTAAAATATATTGAAAACATTATTAATTCATCATTTAATCATTTAGATTATTATTATTATTATTATTTAAATTAAGGTGACAAAGAATGTAAAAACTGATCAGCATGTAAACATGATGTGACCTGACAGGTTGCATCTCACAAATCATACTACAATGCTTCAACAATGCTACACTCAGTAGTTTCTAAAACTAGGCTTTTGTTACTTGACCAGACCCAAATAAAGACACGTGATGGCACTAACATTACCATAATACACATCCCGTGTTTCCCACATAGATAATGAGAGTCGTATCCAGATCTCATGATGTTTAGGGTGGGTCTAGTGCGAGTTTCCTTCTAATAGAGCGCACGTTTTTCGGCTCATACGACTCATATGAGTCCTGAGTGAAGCCTTTTTCTGTTCAGTATCTGATCAGCTACACTAATCTGTTATTTTGTGGCTCACATGACAAATAGCAACAGACATTAAAGATGGGCTAAAGCAGATAAGGTCAGTCAAGGCCTGTACATATTGCTATGACTGTATTTGCTGGTAAAATTATAAAAAAAAAATAATAATAATATTGTAAGAAATACTTTTAAAATACTTTTGAATTTGAAAGTTTTAATACTGTGAACATTCGGTTTTATGTACAGAAAGTTTTATATATTGTTTTAAAGTCCTGTATTGTCTCTTTCAGTAATGATGTTTTTATTTTATTTTATTTTAATTGCTGAAAAATATTTTGCAAATGCTTGTAAATAGGTGAAGCCAGTTTTGCTGCGGCTGTAAGGCATTACTGGAAAATGAGTGTTCAAGGTTGTTTGATGACTATGGGATGTCACGTTTTTGTTGTGTGTGTGTTTGTTTGCCTGTTTTAGACTTTGACATGATGATGATAACCAAAATGTCAGGACAGAGCACAAAGTGAAGCACAGGTCAGAGTCAAATCAAGTTCAAATATGTACAGTCCACCAGCATGTAGGTTAGTCTTCCAAAGTTTCCAGATCTTTCCCTGGTTAAATTTTAGTCAAAGTGAAATGTTGAGATCAGAAATGAGTGGGGCTGAACCCTGGATGATAGTTACTATCATTTGATTAAGGCTTATCTACACATTTTACCATAAAATAAGATACAACTTAGACTTGAGGAATCAAAATATTTATAGGGCCATAATTATTGTGAGCAAATCCCTGCTTCAAAACAAACAAACAAGCCCAATAGAAACCATCACAGAAATTCCAATAGTTTCCATTAAAATACCATTATAAACCATTAGCTTTTTCCACTAAAACCATTAAAAAAAATTTTGTAGTGTGTGTTTTGGGCATTTTTCCAATAGGATTTAACATCCCACCAATAGAATCCATCACATACCAGTAGACACCATTATAGTTTCCATTAAAACCAATACAATTTCCATTATAACCATTAAAACCATTACATTTTCTGTTGTGCTTTGGGCAGGGTTCTATTGTTTTATTTTTTTATTTTTATTTTTTTTTTCAGCAGGGAAGTCATCAGTAATAATGCCAAGATGGTAATACATACTTACCGTCATATTTTATAGAATAATGCTGATCTGAAGTGAATTAAAAACTTTAATATTTTGTAAGTTAGAAGTAAGTCTTTTATGAGAATTTTTTTATTTTATTTACATTGTTATTGTCCTATAAGCTAACTGTCGTCTTTGAGGAGATGTGGTGACATCTGCTGGAGATAGTGGAACTTGAGATGTGTAGTACGCAAAACCTGCATGAAGCATGAGACAGATGTCATATGGGGAAATTTAGAATGCTTCTCTGCCATCTAGTGGTCACACACACAAACACACACACATATATTTGTGCGTTTGTGTGTATGACCACTAGAGGGCAGACAAGCATTAACCCCTCTTTAGCCTTTTATTAATTTTCTATATTTTTTTAGACTTGTAATTAAGACTATTCCACTGTATTTTGATAGGGGATTTGATTGATTGTAGATTGATTTGATTTTATAGGGAAATAGTGTGTCAATAATGCAAAGAAAATTAAATTCTGCTATAAAGTTCTAAAAAGAGGACAATAGTAAACGGTCAATATTTCAGTTAAAGTCAGTTCATCGTTGATTCAGTGATATCATCGTCCAGCTCAGTTCAGTTCTCTTCCAACAGAGTTAATCAACTCGACAATAAAAACGCCCCCCAACTAAGCAAGCCAAAAGTGGCAAGGAACCAACACATAGAAATCATAATTGTGCTTTGTCAGGTCTTCATCAGTTGTGTTTTTTTTCCCTCTCTAAAACATGATGATAATATTCCACACCGTTTTCACCAGTTCCTTTTTCTCTTATTTTTCAGTAACATTTCTTCATATTTCATGTTTGCAGTGGGCCTGAAGCTGCGCATAATATCTTATTTGCTTTGCAATGAGCTCATTACAGCTCCAGATTTCCACAGGATTTTTTTTTTTTTTTAGCAAGCGCTGCACTTTCACAACTTCTCTTTCCTCACTGGGATAGAGATGGTTTAGCTGTGTTAGTCTTAAAGAACTCATGAAATGAAATTGGGAGTTTTGCAGCTTTGTCCGTTTCCGTTATCTTTGCATTCTATATGGTATTATGCACCTTAATGACAGAAATGGCTTTTTGCAGATAATCTATAGATTTAAAACGGACTTATCTTGCACTACGCAGATTTCTGTCCAATCTAATGCTCTCAAGATTGCAAATTCCAATCGACTAGGAAATAGCAAATCATGATTCATGGCTGTGAAGTAACAAAAGCCAAATGGCTATTTAAAAAAGGGATGATCTCTTTAAAAGTGGTCTTTGATGAGTTCTTAACTTCTTAAACTTTGATGTCATGTGATAAACACCTTTATAGATCAGATTAGTATTGATTTATATGAAGTGTGAGAAGGAGAAGCATAACTAGTTGTCAGAGAAATTAAGCTGTAGCTAAACTATGCTTTTAATATGTGATATGCTTCTGTAGTGTTTTTTAATTGCTGTGTAAAGTCATTTTAAAATGATAATTTTTTAAAAAAAATATTTGAAATATCTTTCATGCCATTTTCTTGTTGTAATATCCTCTCTGATCACGAGATGTCGCCATTCGATCGCCAATTTAAAGTAATTTGCTTCTGTTGCGCAAATATTTCTTGAGATACTGAGGACTTCATCTTTACTCTTGGTGGAAAAAAAAAAAAAATAATAATAATAATAAATAAAAAAATTGACCAAAGAATGATGGTGAAGGTCAATTGGGATGACAGTAGGTTTACAGTAGCAGAATCTAACTGATGCTTTGTCCTCATGAAATACTGTAATCAAGTCTGGACATTGTAATGTTTTTAACAGACCGTGTGTTTTTTTGCAGTTTGATCATCTAAAAGATTTTCTTTGTGTGTGTGTGAAGAAATGAGAGCTATTCTGCGTCTTCTTTTCTTCCTTTTTTTTTTGCCTGTATCCCTCGTCTCATTCTCTTTTCATCCACCCCTCCCTCGTTCTCTCTTTCTCTGTCCTCTGTAAATTGGGTCAGACTGGGTTCTCTCAGATCTAAGTGTCTTAGTAGGAAGCACCCTACTCCCACCTCCCGCCTCTGCTGCAGAGAGTGTCATAACCACAGCAGAGAGGGCTTTCTGAAGGAGGAGGAGAAGAGAGGAGAGTCCACACTCAAGTTTTCCACTCCCACCTCTCTGCTATTCTAACCATTCTGTAACACATCTTTATCAAAGCAAGCATTCTGGTTGATGTACTGCCTGCTAGCCGCCTTTTGTGTCTTTTTAAGTGGAATATGGCCCCTATGTTAAGTGGTTAATGCATTTTATGTTTTAGTGCTTTTCTGTGGTTGTTTAGATATATGCTCTGATAATATTCAAATCATGTATATTTTAAAATACGTTTATGCACCATAACAAGTTACATTTAAAGATTCAATGAAATCAGATGAGATGAGTTTGGTGGCTTTAGTGTGTTAGCCTTTTTTTTAAACAAATAGTTTTTAAACATTTATAGATCCATTAAAATTAAATGAAATGAGAGTTTTGTGGCTTTTAGTCCATGTGTGTTGGCTTTTAGGGTAATCTGTATGCTAGTGAATTTCCTAAATGGTAACAAAACTCACTTTTAGCAGATATAAACATTCTGTGAAAATGGATCTATTTTGAAAATGGAAATATTTTGATGACTCATCCTGCACTTTACAGATTTTAGTCCAATCAAATGCTCTGCAGAATGAGATCCCTCCCCCTTAAACTGTATGGTAAATTATGACTTAATGGCTGTTATGTGACTTTTGGCTATTTGAGAAAAAAGGGATAAACCCATCGACATCCCCCGCCTAAAATTTCATTTTCAGTCAGAAATATGTCAATACAGGACTAAATAAATAAATAAATGCATACACTTGTCAAGAGTCCAAAAATAATCCCCCCAAAATCCAAAACAAGTTTCTCTGAAATGCATTTTACTCAGTATCTCCATTCAGGAATCAACGTCTGTCAGAAGCTCTTTTGAAATGCGCTCGATTGTATTTTATGAGTCCACAGTGTGTGATATTTGCTGTGTAATGTTGACCTGCGTGAGGTAAAGTAGCTAAACTTCCCCTCTTTGTCAAATAGTTCCTGACCCCAGTGAACGGTGTACTGCTTTAGCTGGCTTTTTCTAATAGGATGATGACGTTTCTTCCTTGTTGGCGCCATGCAGAATGTGTGTTTGCACGTGTCTGTGAGTGTGCATGTGCAAGTCTTGTGTAAGTGCTGTGCATGCAGACACACTGGTGAAAAAGGCTCTTTTGGAAATTAAAATCAGAATTTTACATGAGGATGCTTGAGGATCACAGCAGCCCTTCTTAAGCCAAAACTCCTTTAATGTTTATATTACACTTTTTCCTCCCAATTTCTTCTTGTATAATTGATAACATGCTGATACTCTCTTGATACATACTGCCAAACTTTGATCCGTTGTGGCTGCAGCATCTTTGAGGCACAGGGTGTATTTCAGTTCACATATTTCTGCACACTGAAAGTATGCATTTTTAAAAATGTAGTAAGCAGTACATCTCTACTGGAATATTACTCGTTGCTTGTATTACGTCCTAAAATTTGTGTCTGTTTACAACAAACTGTTTTGTCACAGACTGTTTGCACATTAGCATTAACATCCAGCTGATTCCTTGAAAGTTCACAAGAAGTCATAACTCACTCATGTTCCTTCTCTTATTGTGAATGAATTGTGAATGAATTGTTCTGAAGTAAAAATAAATCATCAAAATGTCATAACTGATTCTGAAATGAATTTACTTTTCACCATATACACTTATTTTTCACTCCCTTGTCACCAGATGCCTGTCAAAAAGACTCTTTTGTCACCAGATGCCTGACAAAAGAGATTTCATGATCCAATCAATACTTGATTTTACACTTAAAATCATAGTACAATGAAAATGGCATGTTAAATAACTTGTACTACGTCCTAAAATGTGTGCCTGGTTTCAACAAACAGTTTTGTCACAGACTGTTTGCATGTTAACATTAGCATTAACATCAAGCTCATTCCTTGAAAGGCCACAAGAAATCAGAACTCACCTTACTGACCTCCCACACATTCTTGGTCTTATTGTGAACAGTTTGGTTGCATAATTCAGAAGTAAAAATAAATCATCAAAATGTCATAACTTGCTCCAACTTTGAAATAAATTTACTTTTTCGGTTGATCTTACCAAGTCCTCTTATTGTTACCTTTCACTTTTGCATTTCACTTGATTTTACACATACACACAAAAAAAATCATAGCACACTGACAACAGCATGTCAAAAGACCCTGGATGGTAGACTATACTATTTTGAAGTATGCATACATGCATGATTTTTGGACTAATATTATTCACATATAGCCCTTGTGCTACATAAGAGAAGCAATTTGTGATGTGATCTTACAGATAAAATCATGTCCTGCTCTACTTTTTATACTGAAATTGCTAATTTATTATGTTTTAGCTTCATAAATTTTAAAACAAGCGTAATATTTTTGTACAACTGAACAAGAAATTTCACAAGCTGCTTTTCGTCTGCAGTACAAGTGCTAACGGTGGGAAATTTTACCTCAAAAAGCATGTATATGTACACCATCCGGTGGCTTTTGAAGCACTGTAATTTCAGTGTACTATGATTTGGGACGCTCTAATTCTCATCTTGAAGACTATATAGAATTGCAAATTGGGATGCACCCGCAGACATTAACTGCTAAGCTAAAATGATTGCACATAATGGTGCACGTTCACATTTTGGCAATGGACATTGTTTCTGTATCCGTCTCTTGAAACCATAGCACATGTCCTCTTTTTCACCATCCACTGCTTCTCTCAATCACACTGTGTGTCTTTTTTTTTTCCCTCTGCCCAAACACAAACACACACGAACGGGAACCTTGATCTCAGGCGGTAACACATACACACACACCCTCTCCATCGACATGAAAGCATCCCCTCAGCTCTTTTGATGCCGTGCATCTTGGCTGATGCATCGCCAAAATAAAATGTCTGCTCTCGAATCAATACGACTCAATTCAGAGGGCTGTCGGGCCTCTCACGTACACACACAGATGCACAAACGGATGGTGACCAAGCGAGGATTAGAGAGAAAAGCAGAGGGGAGGGAAAAATAAGAATAAATGGGAGAGATAAAAGCAGAAAGACTATAAGAGAGAAAGAGAGGGAGAAATCCATATTTCCGTTTCATATTTTTGTATTTTTGACTGTGTCCTTTTTTCACCCACCTGCCTCTGCCAGGCGGGTGGGGAAGACAAGAGTAATGAAAAATAAAATCGATGTTAGCTGGTAATAAGAGAGAAAGATGGAGCAGATTGTAGTTTATAGACTGCTGCTGTTTATTTATCTGGGTGTGGGGGAATGTGCTCCTCACTGGACTGAGCCGTGTGTTTTATACCAAATTCTACCTCTACACAGCGGTACGAGGGTTGCGAACTGCCTGCCAGCTATTGTTCTGTCTCCAATGAAAACTTCATCCCCCACTGTTTGACTGGATCTGAATTAGCTGTCAATCAGCACCACTGTCCAACGTCTCGGTTACATATCCTTAAGGGGCTTCTTTTCTTTTGGACCCGTTTGATGATTTTTGGTCTGCTGTTTGTAGGAATGCAAAAGAAGAGTTACTTCTAAAATATACACATTAAGTATGTGTTATACATCACACCCTGTCGCACTGTTTTTTGGTTCAACTTTCCCTGAACTTTTGTCCATATTATATGTCCAAGTTGATCTCAGTCTTGATACTACATGAGATTGAAATGGCATGGGTCAGTGATGGTATGAGATGTTAATGCAGTGGTATTTTGATATCACACACTCTAAATATTTCTCAGAGTGGGTTTATTTTTAAAAGCCAAAAGGATACCTTGTGTTTTTGCACAGGAAAAATATACAGTTAATTAATCAAACTTTAGTATAGCAGGTAATTTTGTCGCACTATATGGGTAAGTTCTTACAATGGAACCTTCGATTCAACAGCCTATTCTAAAAATAAATACCTTTAAACAGAAAAACAATTATGAAACAAAATGCTTCATGAACCAGCAAAAGAGTGAAAATAAATGTATATAAAACAATAAAGCATTGTGTTAGTTAAAATAAATAAATAAATAAATAATATATATATATATATATATATATATATATATATATATATATATATATATATATATATATATATATATATATATATATATATAATATTGCGACCCACAAAACACTTTGCCCCAACTTGCCTTTCAACCATTTAATTAAAATCTCAGAAGTTTGAGGTTGGTAATGTTTTTGAAGTAAGTCTATTATGCTCACCAAGGCTATATTTATTTGATCAAAAATACTGTAAAACAGTAATTTTGTGACATATTATTACAATCGAAAACAACTGTTTTCTTTTTTAATACTTTGAAATGCAATTTATTCCTGGGATGCCAAAGCTGAATTTTTAGCAGCCATTACTCCAGTCTTCAGGTGCGTTTACATGGAGCATTGTAATCGGTTTAAAAGTCCAATCCGAATGAAAATGCTCCATAGAAACACCTCAATCGGAATAAAAATGCACAAACCGAATGAAATTGTAATCGGTTTGAGAGGGGTGGGATAAACCTTTCTATAAACTGAACAAAATTAAAACTCTGCCATGTAAACGCATTAAACCGATTACTCTGCGTCTACGTCATCACGTCAAGATTTCGGTTCGTCAGAACGTGAACGTGATGTCGGCAACGCAGTACTTTCTGTGATTAGGGGACACCGACACTACAGTAGAGACTGGGTAATAGTGGAGGTATAAAGTTAAAATTTCAATTATACAGTTAAAAACACATTAGAATGGAGAACGCTTGCTGTGTCATGAGCTAACGTATCTGCTCTCATGAACCAAAGACTATAGAATACCCAAGACATGTCACTCGTATAGTTTTGAATGGGAAAAAATGCAACGCTCAATATGGCCGCTCAATCGCAGGAAGCCCCGCCTTCTGAATGAAAGAGCCAATCGCTAATCGGGAAATTCAGCGCGTCACTGCAGCTGCCGTTAGAAGCCCCGGTTGCTATAGAAACAGTAAGCGTTCTGAGACGTGCGCCTAGGACTGCGCATGCACACTGGCTGATCTAGCCTGAAAAATAACCTTTTTATAATGCTATTTGAGCAAAAGAAACAACATTTATGACACAGTTGTTGTCCGATTTCATTGGTGATTTCAAATATGAAATTTAATCGTAAGCTTAGTGAACAGTTTTGGAGAATTTGATGTTTCCCCATTCAAAGAGATAGGAGCTGCACTTGGATGCCCGAGAGGCGTTTCAAAGATGGCCGCCGAGTGAAATGACTTGTCTTAAAGAGACTTTGCATGACCGGAGCGAAAAACGGATCTGAAATGAATCGCAATTTTCTGCTTTTCAGCTTAGAAACAACACAATGATGATAGTGAAAGCATATATCAATGAAAATAACAACTTTACCAAAAGTTGCCTTTGTCATTTGTATTTACAGATTCGTCAATTCCGATCTGCTTGAATTTATAAGTGCTCACGCCATGAATATTGTACAAAACCACGTTTGGAAACGTTATGTGTGATAGCTCGTTGCGATCAATCTGTGTTCATAAAGAAACGCTCCTTTGATTTATTGTTTAGCAACTCTTGGTAAGAAATCGTGTATTGTTCCATTTAAGTACAGTACAACTTTTTAGTATCAGAATACAATTTCAGAACTGCATTACAGAGGGTCATACTCTTATCCCTTGTTTTAACATTAAGAATTTAGGGCGATATGATGATATGTGTCGATCAACCAGCTGAGATCAAGCTATATTGTTTATTACTGTGTTTATTATTTCATCTGGTAGATATGTGCAACTTAGTTATTAGAAACAAGAAATCAATTTGGTTCCGTGTGGTACAATAGAAGATGGTTGAGCGTGTACATGTATGTGATCGTGTTCTGGCCACATGACGAATGAACGCAAGGGATTCAAATCAGGTGTGCCTCACATGTCCTAAAAAGTGAAGCTGCGGGCTCTTTGATCGCCCCCTGGTGGCTAGCTGCAGTACAGGTCATAAAACCCGCCCTCTCCATGTAAACGAATGAGACTTGAGTCAAAATAAAAATAAATTACACTTCCAATACAATTTTCCAAAATATGGTTTTGGTCATTTAAGGTAGTTGTTATCACACTGATATATGTTCAATTGTTCGTTTTTGTGATAAGTTTCATTTTAGCTAGTAATTTGATGCTATAAAAACGGGGCGTGTTGTTATGGTTGATTGGGTCTGCGGGAGTTTGGGCGGGAGTTTGATTCCACGGCTGCACCTCACGACACTACTGCGCAGACTCTGGCTCCAAACGAATCTCTACCAAAGCCACTAGAAGGCAAGCCTGCAACCATTAGCCGAAAACGCGTAACGGCTAAAGCTAACGCTTCCGGTTTGTCAGTACATTGGAAAGGAGACCAGAGGCCGTTTTTTTTTTAATGGATGTCAATAGAGTAGAGGCTTCACTACGCTGAATAAACAGCTTTTTAGAGGAAACGGCTTATTTAATGAATCGACAGCCTATCTGCTAATCTTCAACATGTTTTACACTAAACAATACTTTTGGAATGAACTATTTTTAGAGTTTACCACGAAAAAAATGGCATTTTATAAGAGAAGTCACTGACTTTTTGCGACAGGTGGGATTCAGCTTACGGCACTTCTCATTCATTCCTATGGCATCCGTAAACAGCGACTGAGTGTCGCACAACTCTGACTGAAATTCAATAACGTCAAGACTGTAATGTGATTGGTTATCAAGTCACACGTGATCCAAGTTGACCATTACGCTTTCTCCAATAGTAAGAAATACAGACCCTCTCATCTCCCTATAGTAAGAAAATCTCTGTCTCTACTGCGCAGACTCGGGCTCCAAATGATGTCATTTTCTCAAGATGGCAACGGCCATACTGAGATGCATTCGCTTCATTTTTCTATAGTGGAAGGAAGCAGAGACGCGTCGTCCATCTTTTTTTACAGTCTATGATTCAAATATTTGTCCGTTTATTCTAAGCAAGTGCAAGCAGCTATTAAAAATATTAACGCAAATACGGGCATTTTTTTCTCGTGATTTGTTTTTGTTGTCATTGTAGGCTACTTAGCGTGTCCCAAAATTGAAAGCACCGGCACGTGTAAACACCATATCAGATTAGATAACGTCTCATGTAAACAGTCCACCGAATCTTTCAATCGGAATTTTTTTAATCGGAATGACAAAAAAGTGTACATGTCAATGTGGCTAGTGTCACATGATCCTTCAGAAATCATTTTAATATGCCGATTTGGTGCACAAGAAACATCTCTTATTATTATTAACATTTGTTATGCTAGCTGATAGTATTTTTGTGGACATTTTTTTTTCATGACTCTTTGGCCAGCCCAGGATTTCTTGTGTTTACTTATTTTACCCAACAGCAAAAAAAAAAAAAAAAAAAAAAAAAAAAATCCAAAAAATCCAAAAACATACACAACCATTGCTGAACCATACATTTATGTGATTGAACTGATAGATAGATAGATAGATAGATAGATAGATAGATAGATAGATAGATAGATAGATAGATAGATAGATAGATAGATAGATAGATAGATAGATAGATAGATAGATACACTGAATACCATGACACAATTTTTTTGTAAAATTGCATTGGAACATTTTAGGTATTTGAATCAAATGGCAATGTCCAAAACCCACAGCATTACTATTTTTCAGTAGCAAATTTTTATTTTAAAACCATAGTACTTTTTTATAAGGACATGTGTACTTTTAGAAACTATGTATTATCATTATAGAACGAAAAGACAAAGGGTGTGAGGGTGCAGGGGAAGGAAAGGAAGAGACAGATGAAGGTTTCGGTGCCGGTGTGAGCTGGTGCCCTCTCTCTGTGTGGGAATGCCATTCAGGGTGATAACTCAACCCTGACAGCCCATGATGGAATTCATGATTGATGGGGCTCAATAGCTGCCAGTTCAATTTTCTCCTGTAATGAAAACAAGATTCACCTTTTTCTCCCTCTCTGCCTGCTAAAATCTATGTGAGAAACATGCCCGCCGACTCTTACGAGAGCCCAGTGTGGTCCGCTAATGTATTTTTCTATCTCTTTGTCTTTGTCTCTCTCCCTCTCTCGCTCTCTCCATCCGTTGGGCAGGAGGTAATGAATAGCTTGCTTGCGGCAGACGTGAAGACGGATTGTGGGAGTGAGTTGTTACTACTCTTTGATTGTTATCGTAACATGGCGCAGAGCCTTAAGGAATTTTCTGCGAATGTTCATGCCATATCTCAGTTTAACTCTCCACTTTCTCGACTCGCGTGATATACAAGCACCAAGCTGTACCTCCTCCTAACTCGTTTGACTGAATAAGCATAAATAAACATTTCTCAGACATATTCAGCCCCTCTGCATGGCTTTACATCCTCCTCCAGATGTAAAAAAAAATAGTCAAGGAGCAGCTCCTGGAAGTGTACCAGAAAACGTCTGCAAAATTAATGACTACAAGGATTTTTTTTCTTCTGTATTTTACCTCAGTGAAATGTTAATATTAGCCTTTTAGTGTTTGATGAAATAAATATTTCTTTATATACCATTTAAAAGACACTTAATATTCAGTAATATTACCAGTTTGACTGCACTGACACCACTGGATGAGAACAAAACTGAATTGAGCTGGATGATGACACTATTGTCTTCTGTAGAGCTGCTTTTTAGCTGAATTGAACTCATTCATAATTGATAAATGAACTGAATCAACACTGAACTGACTCAAGCTGAATAATGACACTTTGTTCCTCTCTAAAGGACAATTCTATAGCTGAATTGAACATAACTGAAAGATGAACATTACACAGTTATTGAAATGAACTGAACCAACACTGAACTGACTCGAGCTGAATAACGACACTATTGTCTTCTGTAGAGCTGCTTATAGCTAAATTGGACACAACTGATGAACTGTGTAACCAACACTGAACTGAATAATGATACTATTACCTTTTTAGAGATGCTTTACAGTAGAATTAATTTTTTTTTTCTCATATATGATAAAGCTTGCATCATTGATTCTGTTATTTTCCTGTTTGTTACAGTGAAGCAGCTTTAAAATAATTTGTAATCTGTTTGTAATCTAAAGTGCTATATAAATAAAGGTGACTTGACTTATATGGCAAAATATCTGTTTTCCAATTTACAGACATAAAACTTATTCATGACTGCACAGGAAAACAGTGAATCATGTAATTTCAAGGCTCTCTGTGTGAAAAACTATGCATACCACCTTACAGGGTGGACCTCGTTCATGCACGACTGCGGTCTGGACTAGCTCAGCTGTTAAGTTGCCATGCTGAGACTTCACTGCTGTATTTTCTGAGAGATCTTTCATTACTAATATTCCCTGACTCTCTACAGCTCGTTAAAGCATTGTTAAAGAGGAAAAACATAAGCAGAACTATGAAAGCTTTAAGAGCATTTCTCCTCAATACCGTTTAAACGCAGCCCAAATTTTTTTGATTGATACTGTGATCGCCAGAGGTGTATGTGCTGAGATATATTGGCGCCTGGG
Organism: Spinibarbus caldwelli; assembly: GCA_039654775.1. Lineage (NCBI taxonomy): Eukaryota > Metazoa > Chordata > Actinopteri > Cypriniformes > Cyprinidae > Spinibarbus > Spinibarbus caldwelli. The sequence continues at coordinate 26,946,836 of CM077235.1, forward strand.
AGTAGTGAAATGGTAGACATTTTACATAAAACCCTGGTTATGAGGGAGGCTGATTTATTGAAAACGACCAGAGGAATATTGCATTTTGTGCCAGATATAATGAGGGAGAATAAATCTGTACCACGACAGCAAATGCTCTCTTTTTGGTGCATTTTTAAATGTCCATAACACAGAAAACACAATCAGATTATGCAATAATTTGTAATGCACCTTGAAGGTATACTGTATGCTAGTGGCTGAGAAAATTCCTCCGGAGTCTCATATTGATCCAACTTATCCAACAATAACTTTGGCAGCACCGGCAATGATGGAGGTACAAAAAAAGAGAAATGATGGATGAGTACGACAGAGGTAATTTTAAACTTATATAATTGAAAATTGAAAACGTTGCAGTAAGTCAATGAACGAGAGACAGTTTTAGCGTTTCACAAAATACGTCTTGTACACGGAGCCAAATACGAAATGCTTGTATGTCTGCCTGTGACCTTGACCTCAGAGTCTCTCAGGAAGACCCTGTAGCTCCATTTTCGCGCAGCTAAACGTGTAAACACCAAACAGATGTGGCTGGATGACAGGTCTCTGAAAAATGCCCAGTGATCTTTGTGCGATGGCAGAGATCAGATCATTTTTAGCTCGCTGTGATAGAATACGATGGACTGTGGCAAACTGGAAAGGGCTGGTATTGATCTGCGAGAGAGAGCGGGATGAAAAAGAGAGATTTCATGGAGCAGTAGATGAAGGGGAAAGATAGAGTTTGAGTGAAGGTAAATCTGCTCTTGTCTCCTTGTGCTGTATCTCTGTATCACAGCCCATGCTCACCTCCATTGCTACTTGTCACTTCCATTTGTCATGGCATTGCGTTGCGCATTTTTCTCTGCCAGTGTGAATTACGCTCTTCAAACTGTGCTGTAAGCACATTAACCGGTGGGCACAGTCATTTTAGAAAGCTGGTATGCATTAGTAGAAATATTTCAAGCTCTTCAACACTCATTTACACAGATTTAATAATTTCTTAATCAGTCTTTTGTTGAACAGTCTTCATTAAATGGCTCTTTATGGCGCTCATATATATGTAAAACTCTCACCTATGTGTGTGTTTGTTCTACACAATTACCATTCGCTCTCCTAGCAACCAAAATGAAAGCTTGCTGAAGCTCATTGCGGGTTTTTGTGGAGTCTACTTGACCTAAACCCCAATGACCCCCTCCTTCACCCGCCAACCGCAGCCGTGTGTCTGTCGGATTTAGCTTTTCTCATTATCATCTAGAATTATCATTCCTACGGTGTCCTGAGTATCCGCTACTCTTCTTTTTTCCTTTTGAAAACTGATAACTATCATTTCTTTACTATGGTGTCCATACTCTAAAATTTAATAATTTGTACAGTTATTATTACTACTGGGAAAGTATAAAGGGGTTTTCACACAGGATGCTTTTTAGTAGGGAAAATGTATTTATTTATTAATTTTTATAATTCTGAAATTAATTCTTAATCTTTTTGTAATATCTATATTGGGTATTTAGTTTTGCATATTAGATGATGGCAAAGTTCACTAAATTAAAAAATAGGGTGTGATGCCTATTTCACTTTTAGCATTTAAAATGACAGGTGTTTTTGTTTTTGTTGTTTTGTTTTTAATGTATCTAGAAAAATTAGTATAACATTTTAACATTCCATTTATTGGCCATAATATGAAAACAATTATCAGCTTATTGTATCATTCAGAATTTGAATATTGATGAATTCACTCTATAAAAAAATCAGTAAAAATAGGGCACAATGTACTGTATTATTATTACTATAATTTTCAGTATTTATTATTATTTTTATTTTTATTTTTTACAGATTTGTCTGTACTTTGAATTTTATACTGCACTCTGTTGTGTTTTAGAGTATGGAAATTTACTTAAAATTAATGGATTAATGAGCTACAAGTACTTTTTGTGTTGTTTTACAGATTTATTTCTTACAGTGTGCCTAGGCTTAAAACATGGTACACATGACCCGAGACATTACATTTACATTTAGTCATTTAGCAAGACATTAGACGCTTTCACACATACAGCGTTTTTTGTAAATTTAAACAGCACTTTTCCATTTTGTGTCAACAGGACCTATTGTCAACATGCCAGCAAATCTGCCGACTTAAGAAGTTGTAACATTGCCAAAAAAGTCCTGCACTGATGCTTTGTGTGAACAGAACCTATGTGTGATTAACAGTTTAAATACATATGAGGTTAATTTAGTTGTAAGCAGGGCTTTTATTTGTAAGCCTGTGATGCTCATGATTATGATATTTTGGAAAGAAATATTATCAATTCGGATGCTGAAAAGTAAGAGCTTCTTTCCATCTGAGCAGATGAAGAAATTAGTCAACAAATTACTGGAACAGTAAAGGATCCTTTCACGATCTTACTATATTTCCAACGCAGCTGTTTGAAGGTCATTTTCGGCAATTGCCATCATAGAGTTTTAATGGCTTTTTGGTGCTGATGTGTGAATGGTAGCAATATGGATAAAAGACGAAAAGCAACAGCTTGTGTGAATAGCAGATGTGCTGCATTTAATGGAAAAGTTATCTGTCAATTTTACTGCAATTTAACAGGTTTCATGTGTGGAAGTGGCATTTGGAAAAACAGCAAGGCACATCGCAAAGGTCAAAGATGTTCATGTTTGTTTGGATCAGTAATTAAAAACAGTGCACAAGAATGTGTCTGGTCTGAACAGCCTCTTAAAACACCCTCTGATTAGCTGTGTGTTTTAAAGAAACAAAGCAATCAGTAAGGTGTTTTAACTTTAAAAGATCACTTCTGGCCAAAATATCTAATCCAAGTAACCGCTAATCCATATTAACACTTCCTCTAAAAAGTCCATCCGCTGTTGTCCTTTCACATCAACATCCACTGACAATATATCCCGACTGTTTTCACTTGTAAACTTAATTGTTGGCCTAGAGTCATGTCGATGTTATCATCTATTTTAACTCTCATTCTGATGGCACCCAGAGGATCCAGAGTGATGTAATGCTAAATTTCTACAAATCTGTTCTGATGAAGAAACAAACTAATCTACATCTTGGATCGCCTGAGGGTGAGTAAATTTTCAGCAAATTTTCATTTTTGATTGAATTAATCCCTTACCAGTAACACTATCTTTTATTACAATCAACAAAACTAGTAGTTATTAAAAAAAAAAAAAAAAATTGCCACTAATAAAAGAGAAAAACGATGTGTTAATCTGTCAAAACAATAATGTCGTTATGGACAGATGAAAAACAACTGCACTTATGAGTGAAACTCAAACCTCTCTGGCTAACCTACCCCACATGCCTCTGTGTGCCAGTGGCTTTCTATGAAATCTCAGGCCCCCCTTTTCTTCCCCAAACAAAGCCAGCACTTGTTCATCTGCTTGATCATTGGGGTAAAGTAGTGGGCCAGCTACACGTTTCAACACTAGGACCTGCAGGCATCCTGGAGATTGGGTTTCATTGCCTTTGTTCCTTATTGCCATCGCAGGCTCTGTGCACACTGGAATGAAGAGCAGAGGTATGCTCAATTAATTTGTTTCTGAGCAAAAAATTCACTCTCATTCCTCAACGCTCGGCTGGTAAATGACCTGAGAACTTCTACCAAGCAGTTCTGAAAGGATATTTTTCGTTTTAATTACCTCTCTCATTAGTTCAGACTTTTTAGTAGTAAAAAATGTTGTTTATTAACTTCTTGGCGCTTAAAGGAATGGTTCACTCAAAATTAAAATTAATTGTCACTGTTTACTCAATTTTGCTTAATTCCAAACCCATTTGACTTCCATGGAATACAAAAGATTAATGTTAAAATAATATTCTGGCATTACATTTTTGCAAATGATATTTGTGACTATCAAGCTTCAAAAAACGTCACAAAATGAGTCAATATTACTCATGTACTCAATTCTGAGATTTCTCTTTTATCATTTTATCTCATTATTGACTGAAGATGTTGACATCCTTGACACACCGATGAGCGAAACAGCAGTTTTATTTGTAAAAACTCCATTTTTGTTAGAATATTAAATAATTTGTATTTATTTATTGTTTGTGACAAATTTCAGCTTCTTCGCCACGCAAAATAATCATATTGCTTCAGACAGTTCACATTGACTCAGTGTCATATGGACTATACTTTTATGATGTTTTTATGGTGCTTTTTGAATCTTGAAAGCCTCACTTGCATGAAAGCACATTTCTCAATTTTCCATACAAGTCTAGAACAACATGAGGGTCAAATAAACGATGACGCAACTGTCATTATTGAGTGAACTATCCCTTTAAGTGAGATGCAAACTTTCCTTTTTTCACGATATGCTTTCAGACATGGGTTAGAGTTCGCTACAGTGACGCTTTCACTATTCTCCATACGGCATCAGACCGCAATATTTGTGCTCTGAGGCATGAAATCTCAGTGCTAAGTGCTTTATGGCTGACACCTAGAAACCGAGCATTGGTTCAGTGCAAGTGAGGAAGATTTCTACTAAAACATGTGCACAGGAACATGGCTGGTCTTGGAGGCTCAGAGCAGGTGCTGGGGCTCTGTGAAGATCACGGCTGTGGGCATATGCCTGCAACAGGACCTCCTCTCGGGGAGCAATAGAAGCCCACCAGGGAGTCTGTGACGGAAGAGATGTATATTTTTTCAAGTCGAGCTACAGAGAGGCAATAAACAAAGCCAGGGATTTGGGGAGATCCGACAGAGGTTTCCCTCTCCTGCTCCAATTGGATCCCATTCCACATGAGCACTTATTCTTTCTCCATTTCATTTTCTTTCTCGATCTCTCTCTGTTCCTATCCGGTCCCCAACGGAATACACTCCAGTATTTATTTACCTCTGTGATGAATGGAGAGAAGGAGGATCCAGGCTCACATATTCAGGGTTTATTTATCTTCATCTTGGGCTGAAAGAGTCACTTGTGTGTTTGGTGGGATGCTGGTGCGCAACGATGGGACTGTAGTTGATCAAAGACAAGCAAAACACTCAAAAGTGTATTTCCATCAGTTTGTTCCCAAGTTACCACAGCTGTGTCATTTCAAGCAAAAGTGTTTACTCCTAATTATATACACACCACACATGAACTGAGAAATATTCACTCAGGCAGTTGGTAGTAGAAGGGTTTGATGTTGGGCCACAGCTGACACTGTCATCCATCTCATGGTGGGATCAGTGGTGGTGAAGAGCCAGTGTGAAACAGAGAGAAACTCCTCCTCACACCTGCCAGTGAGCTGTAAACACAGACTGAATGTGTGAATGTTCCTTCAGCTACAGCTGATATACTGTTACTGTCTTCCTTCTCTTTATATGGGACTCTTCTATCCACATGTCTCATCTCGTATCTTCTTAAATGTAGTTATGTAAATGTAATTTATTCCTGTGATCTCAAAGCTGAATTTTCAGCATCATTACTCAGTCTTCAGTGTCACACGATCCTTCAGAAATCATTCTAATATGCTGATTTGTTGCTCAAGAAAATTTCTTATTATTATCAATGTTGAAATCAGTTGTACTCATTATTGTCTCATTTCATTTCTCATCTTTTCTCCATCTTGTCTCATCTCTTCTCATTTCTCCACATCTCATTTTGTGCCTTCTACATTCTTTCACTTCTCTTCTTGTTTTTCCTCATCTTTTCATCTCGTCTTGTCATGTGTTTGTCTCTTTTCTTCTTGCCACATTCCATTTCATTTCATCTCTACTCATTTAATTTCCTGTCTCTTCTCTGACTCCTCTCCTTCCCCCCTCCCCCCATTGTCTCATTTCTCCACATCTCTAATTTTGTTTCTCTTTCTGTCTGATCTCATGTCATCTTAACTCTCCATGTCTCTTTTCTCTTCATTCTCTTAATCACTCCAGCTCGCCTCCACTTTCCTTCTGTTTGCATGTTCAGAATATTCATCTCATTACCTCAGCTATCCATTACCATGTTGGAGAACATGTTCTGGTTTATGAGGACATTCATCTAAATGTAATTCTGAAATGCACTTTTTATAGAGAAGAGAAGTACGCCATCTCAAGGACACCACCTGTCATTCTCAGACTGATGTGCCATTTGAATTCAGCTTTACAAGAAAAAGCTAAGAAAATGAAAGGAAAAGTTGTCTGGCAGCTTGGTAATCCTTCTCTCTCAGTGTCTGCTTAAGACAGGTCACAGACCTTTGCAGCATATATCTAATTTGGAGATTTGGGAGTCTCTGAAGTGGTGGACTGAAGGAATGTTTCAGGGGTTTGAGAACTCTATTAGAATTCTGCAAATGAACAGTCTGCAGGGATGTTTTCAAGGACTCTGCAAGCATCAAAGCATTTAGAGAGAGAGAGAGAGAGAGAGAGAGAGAGAGAGAGAGAGAGAGAGAGAGAGAGAGAGAGAGAGAGAGAATGCATTAAGGTAGGATAGGTTAGATGAGAATTCAGGAGTCACCGATAAAGATATTTCTCGTCTGCACTTCAGCACTGGAGCAAGACATGTCTGAAGATCAAGATCAAGACATGTCTGAAGACACAAAATATGATTTGATTGTTAAGTAATAATCCAAGTTGAATCACCAGCATTTGTGGCATAATGTTAATTACCAAATAAATGGATGAATGAATGAATGAATGAATGAATGAATGAATGAATGAACAAATAAATAAATAAATTGATTGACGCATCTCTCGTTTATGGCATTGTTTATGGCATCTCTATGTTATGGCGAAGCACTTACAAAAGGAAATAAATTTTTGTTCTGTAAAGCTGTTTAGACCCTAATTTTTATGCACTGTCTTGGAAATGTCACGGAAGTTATTAAAATGTTGTTTACACACATTTTTTTTTTTCACATACTGTGGCTGTTGAAACAGTGAATATTTTAATATTCACTTCCATTGTAAGAACCTCACTCTGACCTAGAATTCCTAGAAATTAGTGGAGTTTTATTTTTATTTAGTTATTTTATTTTGTGTGTGTGTGTGTGTGTGTGAAAACAATCTAAATTGTCACAAGTTGTGTTGACTGAGCTAAACTTGTACTGAGCCCAGAATATTCCTTAAGCGAATGTATATTTTTCTTATACTTGCAGATTAATGCAGAGTTAAATATTCCATTCCATGTATTATATTCATATTCCACATAGAAAATATTAATATTCAATTTAGAAAACAGCTGGTCTATGAACACAACAACATAGTTTTAATTAATTTAATATTATTAATCTAAGTTAGTTTTTCTATGGACTAGCTGGCTTAAATAACTACAGTGTAATATGTCTTCCTCCAGTTTAAGTTCTTTTACTGGTTCCATGTTCTTGTTTTTGCTCAATGTTGTTCACAGCTGACCAATCAGAATCCAGAAGTGTTCCAGAGAGCACTGTAATCAGCACACATAAATATGTCCTATAGAGGGTGCCGTAAACATTCTTGATTCTGTCCAGGTTTCTTTCCCTGAAGGTGTTCTTTCTTCCTCTGGTTGTTTCATTCTTTGCTTTCTGTTTTTCTTTATCCATTTTTCTGGCATGAGGCTCTGTGTTAGTAAAAAGTACTCCTTTTTACGAACACAGAGCCTCATGCCAGAAAAATGGCATCCAGCGGAAAGTTGGGTGGGAAACAATCAGACAATTGTGTTCTTGAGATTACGGTGTGGAAGAGAAAGATCTATGAGCTCTGTATATGCTTTACATACATTTGAGAAAAGCACAAGTGACAAGGATTTTTTTTTTTTAAGCCAGCAAATTATATGTTATACTATTCTAAGTCTATTGTAAGAACCCTTAGAGATTTGTTTCCATTGCGAGACTTGGAAAAAGAAAGCTAGGTTGAAAAAGAGCGAGACAGAGGGGTGGTTGGTGAAAAATAATACACATTTACAAAATAAATATATATATTTTTTTTTGCCAGAGCAATCGGAAGGATATAGGAATTCTGTGCCAGTGGTTAAGGTCAGGCCTGCTTATTCTCAGGATAAAGCACCACTGCAGGCTCTTGGCTGTCAGACAGACAACGGCCTTTTCTCTTTCTCGAAGATTCATGTGTGTGGAGGAAACCGATCCGCAAGGCTGTCAGCTGATTTTAGCTGCATGGTGCAGGAAAATCTGTTTTTAAGAACATATATTTTATGAACGTCAATAAAACACGCTGAACGGCCCTCTTTTCTCATTTTAGCAACACAAATGCTAAAACAAAAACTGCAACACTATATCAAACATTAAACAGAATTCAGATTACATAAGGAGAGAGCAGGGATCATTGTAATGCTAAAAAATATGACCATATGAGATATCCAAATAACACAGTTTCAGTAATGACAGATATTTTTAACAAAGAGTTTAGCGGAAGATAAGAGAATTGATTAGATTGTACAGCATTCAAAATTGTTATCTCTCCTTTAAATGTTGCATGTGTTTTTGGGCCTAATTTACACTTCAAAGTCTAACATTTAAAGTGTCTATCGTTCAGTTTAAAGATAAACCTGTGTCTGTCTAAAAAGATGATTTTAAACTATTTTACCATGTATTCTTCATTTCAGCTTCATGTTTTGGTGTTTATACTACCAGTCAAAAGTTTTTGAACAGTAAGATTTTTAATGTTTTTTAAAGAAGTCTCTTCTGCTCACAAAGCCTGCATTTATTTGATTCAAATTATCATTATTAATAATAATTTATCAATATTTATCAGTTATAGAAATTAATAATTTTATTTAGCAAGGATGCTTTAAATTGATTAAAAGTGATGATAACGACATTTAGAATGTTACAAAACATTTCTATTTCAGATAAATGCTGTTCTTCTCAACTTTCTATTCATCAAAGAAACCTGAAAAAAAAAAAATCTGCTCAGCTGTTTTCAACATAATAATAGAAAATGAGCAGCAAATCATAATATTAGAATGATTTCTGAAGGATCATGTGACTGGAGTAAGGATGCAAAAAATTCAGCTTTGAAATCACAGGAATAAATTACATTTTATAATACATTCAAATAGAAAACCATTATTTTGAATAGTAAAAATATTTCAAAATGTGACTGTTTTCACTGTATTGTGGATCAAATAATTGCAGGCTTGGTGAGCAGAAAAGACTTCTTTAAAAAAACATTAAAAATCTTACCGTTCAGAAACTTTTGACTAGTAGTGTACACATAGTCTGATATCTCTATTAAATCCCATTCGTCATAATATGTGGATGTGCATTGACTAACATTAATATTTAATAGATATCACCTTTTTTATTGACTGTTATAATTATCACATACCTCCATTATAATTAACATGGGTGTTATCAATGTTTCATCAGGCTTTGTGCACTTCTATCAAACTTTTAATTGTATCCAACCCATTTAATTTGCAATGCTAATGGCTTCTACAATGTCAAAGATGTTTGTGACCAAATTTAAAGCATTAGACTAAACATTTTCTGTTTATCTTAACAATTATCTCTGCTCTCCACTAAGATGGATGACAAGACGTGTGTGTGGCTAGTGAAAAGCAGGCAGTAACAGTCTAATAACCAGATCTGTGAAGGACAGGCAGACAGCAGAACGTGTGTGTTTACATAGCCTGAGTCACATGACAGGTCCCTGCATATGTGGCTAGTAGATTATGCTGCCGGGTGTCTGGGTAAAGATGGTTTCCTGTAGCCTGTGCTCCCCTCGCATATCTGGCGACAGTTCAGTGTGCCTGTCTGTCGTCAAACGCTCCCCATGTTTATTTTCTCTCCTATGGAATGACATGTTTTCCTCTCTGCCGAACAGCAGCCGGGTCGGGTCTCACTCGCACACAAGGCCCATATGAGTTCCTTCATCTTTATCAATGCCTGGCTGACTGGAGGACTCTCAAAACCGGATCGCTAATGAACCAGACTCTCCAGATCGTAGCATGTTCAGCCTCACATGCTTTTCACCCATTCCCACCCTTTTTTTTCTAATCTTCCCAGCTGAAGTGATGTGTCCGTTGGGCGTTGTTGGCCCAAACTAGCCTAGCTTTGAGTCTTGGTCTGGTTAGTGGCTGGGAGGTGGGCTTCGGTTGTAAAAATAGGGAAAGAAAAACAGACAGAGAACAATGAGAGCTGTAAAACGCAGTTTCGCCATGATGTGCTAGCCAGAGGCACCTCCGCCCTGCGGTGACCGGACCCGACCCACACTTCTGGTTCTGTCCCTCGCTGACATTTCCATACATAGGGCTTTAGTGAATTGAGACAGGCTCTGCCAACTCCTTTTCATAACTTGTACATCGGCAGATACAATTAAAGTACAGTGCATTAATTTTTTTGCTGCCATCAGGACATTGATTTAGCTGTCGGTGTGAATATAATCGTTTTTTCCCACTCCATCTCTCTCTCTTTTATAAAAACATGAATATAGCACTGGACTAAATTGTATGAGGGTTTCAGTTCAAAGGATATTCATTTGTTTGTGCTGCAGAGTTTGGCACAATTAGCTTGTCTTGAATGAAAGGAAAACATTGAATGTAAAACACATTACACAAAAAAAAAAAAAAAAAGCTTCATGAAAAAAATAAAATAAATAAATAAAAACTCATTCACCACTGATCACTTCTTATAAGTGTGCTAAAAATTCTTGTGCTAAACCAGGACACCAGACAATAAACTTGTATCTACATTTTGAAAATAAATAAATAAATAAATAAAGGCAACACTTTTTAGGGTCTCTTAACTAGTTGCTATTTTAGGGTCTCTTAACTAGTTACTTATTAGCATGAATATTACTAGAATATTAGCCATTTATTAGTACTACTTAAGCACATATTAATGCCTTTTTCTACATGACCTTATACATTCCTAATCCTACCCAATACCTAAACTTAACAACTATCTTACTAACTATTAATAAGCAGCAAATTAGGAATTTATTGAGGGAAAAGTCATAGTTAATAGTGAATAAGTGTTCCCTATTCTAAAGTGTTACCAAAATAATAATAATAATAATAATAATAATAATAAAAAGAAGAAGAAGAAGAAGAAGAAGAAGAAGAAGAAGAAGAAGAAGAAGAAGAAGAAGAAGAAGAAGAAAAAGAAGAAGAAGAAGAAAAAGATTTCCTCCCTTCTTATGCATTAATTTATTTGCTTGCCGACAATATTTAGAAGTTTTTTGAAGTATAGAAATATACTTTATACTTTACATGAAATGTTTGAAATATATGCAATATTTTGTTTTTGTTTTTAAATAAATAAAAATAAATTATACGTTAATACATTATAAAAATATATTAAACGCATTACATATAAGTAACACCAAAGCGAAGGGTTTTAAAATTATTTTGAATGTGACCAATAAAATATATAGATTAAGATATAACTAAGATAAAATCTAATTATACTTAAAATAAAATCTAAAATAAAATTATTACTATTTATATATAAATACTAATATATATATATATATATATATATATATATATTACTATTTATATATAAAATTTATATATTTATATATTTCCTATTAATTAATTAATTAATTAATTTATTTATTTACTGACAATATTTAGAAAAAGAGTTATAGAAATATACTTTATACTTTAAGTGAAATATTTTAAGCACATAAAGATTTGAAATATATGTTTTTTTTAAATAAATAAAAATGAACATTACATACAATACATGAAAATATACATCACTACATTATAAAGATAAACTACCAGTCACAAGTTTTTGAACAATAAGATTTTTAATGTTTTTTTTAAATAAGTCTCTTCTGCTCACCAAGCTTGCATTTATTTGATCCAAAGTACAGCAAAAACAGTAAAATGAAATATTTTTACTATTTAAAATAACTGTTTTCTATTTTCTATTTTGATTATTTCTGTGATCAAAGCTAATGTATTTATTCATTTTTTGAATGCTGAACACAAATGACTGGATAGATGTGCAATATCTGCTCTCTCCCCTGGTCTCCCCCCACTCACCATCATGAACAACACTGTGGCTGCAGTGGAGTCTTTCAGGTTCCTGGGAACCACCATCTCTCAGAACCTGAAGTGGGACACTCACATTGACTCCATCGTGAAAAAGGCTCAGCGGAGTTTGTTCTTCCTTCGTCATCTGAAAAACTTCAACCTGCCACAGGCGCATATGACACAGTTTTACTCTGCTGTTATTGAGTCGGTTCTGTGCTCCTCTATAACTGTCTGGTTTGGGTCAGCCAGCAAATCAGATATAAGAAGACTGCAGCGGACTGTTAGGACAGCAGAAAGGACCATTGGTGTCCACCTGCCCAGCCTTCAGGACTTATACTACTCCAGAGTGAAAAAACAGGCAGGTAACATCATCACAGACCCCTCTCACCCCGGACACAACCTGTTTGCGCTTCTCTCCTCAGGCACCTCTCCCCCATGCCATCTCCAGCCTAAACAACTAACACAGGAATTATTACCTGTGTTTTGTAATTCATGCCTGTAATTCATTCTCCATCTATAATTATTACCTGTCTCTCAAGTACTATGTAAATACATATGCATATTTTCTATATAGCTGTATATATAAAGTAAATAATGCACAAAATCTGTACATAAATCTTCTGTTCCAGATTCACACACATTATTATTATTTATTGTTAAGTCTTATTTAAATGTTTCTGTTCTCATGTCAGATTTGTATGTATGTATGCATGTATGTACCAAGAGCTTCTTAAAAACCACAACAAATTCCTCGTGTGTTTGCGCACACTTGGCGAATAAAGCTGATTCTGATTCTGATATAAAATTAATGTAATATATATATATATATATATATATATATATATATATATATATATTACATTAATTTTATTTCCTTTATTGTCCTACAGTGTATTTTCTTTTTGGTCACTATGAACTGTTCTTCTATAACGAACCTCATAATAAATAAATAAATAAATAAATAAATAAAATAAAATAAAGTAAAACAGCTCTGGAGTTCCACAGAAAAAAATAACAGCACAGCTATAACTTCACGTAGCCAGGATAGGAAAAATCATTTTAACATTTGAAAAAATAACTCACTTCAGCTTTAAGGAGCTAAAGTGTAATTCCTTGCGATCTTGATTGATTCTTACGACTGTTAAGAGAAGGTTCTGTGAACATATTTGCTTTTTATCACAGGCGTCTATCTGTGAGGTCTCCAAGGCTCCAGGGTAACCAAAGAAGGTGGCGCTGTAAACTGACTCAAGCATTCCAGAGTGGAAACAGCCTGTTTTTGAGCGCCAGCAAGAACTATTGCTCTTTAACATTTGTGTCCACAGGCCGTGAAACAATCTAATGTTCTCGCACCCTTTTAAAAGAGTCACAGGCTGTCTTTAATGTCTTCGCAAACATTCACGCAAGTCTCTACGGTGCTGTTACACTCCGGATCGCCACGTTCAGTCGTTCCGTTTCCCCAGTAACAGAGTGTTTGTGTCCATAAATAAAGAGGCTATTTACTGTCCAGGTTTATGGTTGGTACCCCTCTATGCCTATGTACTTTTCCCTTCTGGCAGGTTTAACGCTCACCTGAGAGCTCCTGGATCTATTTCACACTCCACTAGGTCTTTGCGAGGGGGTTGGGTGAGGCGAAGAAGGGTTGCAGCATCTCTACTAGCATCAGAAGCTCTCATGTGTCTCTCCAAACCAATCAGGAAGAGGATCTGAATGAGGAAGCCTCACCTGTGCATACACATACACACACATGCTGACAAGATAAGAGTGAAACTGTTACATTTGTCCCGCTGAATCCCTCCATGTGTCAGTGTGGAAGCCTGTGATCCTTTGATGATGATCAAAGCCGAGGCAAAGTGTGTCCCTAATTCCCCTGCTTTGGCCAATCTCCTTCTGTCTCTCTACCCTTTCTCACTTTCTCTTTCCTTCATCCCATCTCCATGCCTTTACTTTTTCCCCTTTCTTCTTTTTTCTATTCTTTTTTACACGTTTGATGTTTAGAGGGTGTTTATAGAAAATAATACATTATAAAGAATTTAATGTATTTTTTAAATTAAAGGTGTTTAATGTACTTATTGTAAGTTGTATCAAGAGATATATTAAGTATAATAAATATAATAAAATGATTTAAAATGTAAATACTTTGTAATAATTGTCTAGGATAGTAATTTTCACTCAGAAATTTCTAGTAAATTTTACAAATAATTTCAAAGAAATAACAAGTAACACTGCAATAAACATGAACATATTTATATATTCATGAGCAGTATATTTAAAAAAAAAAGCTTTGAAAAATAATTATTAATAAATGCATTTTATATTATTTGTTGTATTAATTTAAATCAGTATTGCTCAGTATTAAACTGATTTGGTTACCTTATTTTTACATTTCAATTACCTTTGCTATTATCGAATACTTTAAGTTTATCTTTAAAATCATTTAATAACATTTTTTTTTAAAAAGTAAGTAAATAAAATAATCATAATTTGTTTTCATACATAACATTATTATGTTCTGATGTTTAGTGTTTTGTTTTTAAAAAAGGTAGATAAAATATTTTAATTGTCAAACATTTACTGGTTATCTGCCATAACATAGACACATACATACAGGTGCATCTCAATGAATTAGAATGTCGTGGAAAAGTTAGTTTATTTCAGTAATTCAACTCAAATTGTGAAACTCGTGTATTAAATAAATTCAGTGCACACAGACTGAAGTAGTTTAAGTCTTTGGTTCTTTTAATTGTGATGATTTTGGCTCACATTTAACAAAAACCCACCAATTCACTATCTCAACAAATTAGAATACTTCATAAGACCAAAAAAAAAAAAAAATTTAGTGAATCGTTGGCCTTCTGGAAAGTATGTTCATTTACTGTATATGTACTCAATACTTGGTAGGGGCTCCTTTTGCTTTAATTACTGTCTCAATTCAGCGTGGCATGGAGGTGATCAGTCTGTGGCACTGCTGAGGTGGTATGGAAGCCCAGGTTTCTTTGACAGTGGCCTTCAGCTCATCTGCATTGTTGGGTCTGGTGTCTCTCATCTTCCTCTTGACAATACCCCGTAGATTCTCTATGAGGTTCAGGTCTGGTGAATTTGCTGGCCAGTCAAGCACACCAACACCATGGTCATTTAACCAACTTTTGGTGTTTTTGGCAGCGTGAGCAGGTGCCAAGTCCTGCTGGAAAATGAAATCAGCATCTCCATAAAGCTTGTCAGCAGAAGGAAGCATGAAGTGCTCTAAAATGTCCTGGTAGATGGCTGCGTTGACTGTGGACTTCAGAAAACACAATGGACCAACACCAGCAGATGAAATGGCAGCCCAATTCATCACTGACTGTGGAAACTTCACACTGGGCTTCAAGCAGCTTGGATTCTGTGCCTCTCCAGTCTTCCTCCAGACTCTGGGACCTTGATTTCCAAATGAAATGCAAAATTTAGTTTTATCTGAAAAGAGGACTTTGGACCATTGAGCAACAGTCCAGTTTTTTTCTCCTTAGCCCAGGTAAGATGCTTCTGACATTGTTTCTGTTTCAGAAGTGGCTTAGTAGATCTTTTCCTGAAGACGTCTGAGCGTGGTGAGTCTTGATCACTGACTCCAGCTTCAGTCCACTCCTTGTGAAGCTCTCCCAAGTGTTTGAATCAGCTTTGTTTGACAGTATTCTCAAGCTTGTGGTCATCCCTGTTGCTCGTGCACCTTTTTCTACCCCATTTCTTCCTTCCAGTCAACTTTTCACTTAATATGCTTTGATACAGCACTCTGTGAACAGCCAACCATTCAGTAATGACCTTCTGTGACTTACCCTCTTTGTGGAGGGTGTCAATGATTGTCTTCTGGACAACTGTCAGATCAGCAGTCTTCCCCATGATTGTATAGGCTATTGTGTAACCATTTTGAAGGTTCAGGAAACCTTTGCAAGTGTTTTGAGTTGATTAGCTGATTGGCATGTCACCATATTCTAATTTGTTGAGATAGTGAATTGGTGGGTTTTGTTAAATGTGAGCCAAAATCATCACAATTAAAAGAACCAAAGACTTAAACTACTTCAGTCTGTGTGCATTGAATTTATTTAATACACAAGTTTCACAATTTGAGTTGAGTTAGTGAAATAAATGAACTTTTCCACGACATTCTAATTCATTGAGATGCACCTGTACATGCATTGATTGACTGAAGTATCGTCCGTATAAAATTAATTGTGCATAGTTAGTTCCCTTATTTTTACATTTAGATTATCTAACACTTCTTTAAAGTTCATATTTAAAAACATTTAATGACACTTAATCTTAAAAAAAAAAAGAAAAAAAAGTCAAAATCTTCAAAAAAAAAGTAAAATTTAATTTTGAAATTATTTAGACAAACATTATAGAATTTTACTGTCTGGCATTTATTGGTTATGTACAACGGTGTTTTAGTGCCACGTTAAAAAAAAAAAAAAAAAAAAAAATCTAAGATTCCGACATTAAAGTCGTAATATTTTGAGAATAAAGTCGAAATTACGAGAATAAAGTCGAAATTACGAGAATAAAGTTGAAATATTACAAGAATAAAGTCGAAATATTTCAAGAATAAAGTCGAAATATTATGAGAATAAAGTCGAAATGTTTCGAGAAAAAAGTTGAAATATTACAAGAATAAAGTCGAAATATTTTGAGAATAAAGTCGAAATATTATGAGAATAAAGTCGAAATGTTTTGAGAAAAAAGTCGTAATACTACGAGAATACTAGTACTAATACTATTCTCGTAGTATTTTGACTTTATTCTCATAATATTTTGACTTTATTCTCGTAATTTCGACTTTATTCTCGAAATATTATGACTTTAATGTTGTAATCTTAGATTTTTTAAATCTTTTAACGTGGCACTAAAACACCGTCGTAGTTATGTGCTGTAACATGAAAATAATAATTGGCTTATCGATGTTTACCAAAATCAGTCCCTAATTCTCCTACCTGATCTCATGACGAAAACGTACCTGTGGGAACTTTTTCGCAAGATGCGAAATACATACCAATAAGTACATATCACTGCAGTTTCCAACAGAAATGAACACTAGAGGCGGTAAAACAGCGAGCACTTGTAATCGTTTTCGTACACAGTTATGATTACAGTTCAATATGGTTTGCTTTCCGTACGTAACAAACTTGCTTGGTAGCTCGGCCGGCACAGAATTGGACTTAGGATGCGGAATCCTTGGGTATGAATCCCATCAAAAACATGACTCAAAATGAAAGAGCTGAAAGATGAGATATCAAAAAACAAGCTAAAACGGCATGCTTGCGGTTGAGTTTTTACGTCACATTCGCTTTTGTTCATACTATTGGGTAGGCTTAGGTGTAGTGCAGATGGTACGTTATGTCACGGAGCATTTGAGTTATAGCGCCACTCAACGGACATTTCAAGTAAGAACTGAACCAACGTTACATAAAACGTACCATATGTACGTTCATCTGTTCCAAGGAAAAAAACGAAAGCTCTTTTAGCGCCACCCAGTGGACATTTCACATCGAATATGTCACGAATGTCACGAAACGTACATGGTGGTACGTATTTCGCGTCTTGCGAAAAAGTTCCCAGAGGTATGTTTTCGTCAAGAGATCAGGTTGTAATTTTCATATGGCGTCATACTTCCTCAGTGCAGAAAACCCAAAAAAGCCTTCCAACTGCATCTGGTCTTGTCTATGGGTAAAGTAAGTTATAGCTGTTCAAAGTTTCCTCTTTCTTCTTACCTGTCTGTGTTTATCTTTTATCTCCTTTCCTTTGCCCCCTCACTCTCCCTCAACTCTCTCATTCCCTCCATGTCTTTCCCTTCCCCCTTCTCTCTCTCTTTCTGTCACCTTCCCTTTGTATTCTTATCTGTCACTGCTCCTTCCTGTCTCATGTTTCCACACATATGCACACTGTCAACACTCAACAACATCTTTCAGTAGAGTAAACCTTCTATAGTAGCATATCTCTCTCTCCCAAAAACTTGTTCTCGCTCTCATTTTTTTGTTGGCAGATTTATGAGAATCTTGTAAAAAATGAGCAAAAGTATTCCTCTGTGCGTTTGCCAGTCTGCTTTGCGTCACGCCACACGTAGAAGGCACTGGAGATGATGGCATTTTTTGTGATGGATCCCTCTCCATGGACGGCATCACTCTCACACCGACAATTTCCAGTGTCTATCTTGCAGTTTCATGGGTGATGGCTGACCTCTGACCTCTGGATGAGGCCATCCTGTGCAGACAGGTGATGACAGCCCACAGAGAGAGGCAGACACCATTTGTGCTTGTCAGGCTTTGAAATGCATCACATTAAAGACCCAACACAGAACGGCTCTGCTGAGTGTTGGTCTGATGCGTCTGATTGCTGTAGTTCTGACATGTTGGAGCTTTGTGAGACTGTTTGGAAAGTCTTTACGCTTGAATTCTGTCTTGTTGTTCACTTGTAGAACAAGTGAGGAATTCAGAGCCATACATTCAATACTAAAATGATCAATTCAGCATCAAGATTTTTATTTATTGTTCCATCCATGCCTTCCTTTCAGATTTTTACTTCCCTTTAAATGTCATATTTTATTAAAATTACTCCACAAAGACTGAACATATCTCACTCATATGCATTTTGTAAACCACAGTCTTCGTTTGGCAAATTCCTGCTTGATACATTATCACAGACATTTGACAGTAAATGTGTTCCTTTCTGTGACATTTGGAAAATTAAATACACAACACTTCAAACATTTGTGGTACCTTTGTTTTTAATATAACAAATTAATACTCAGCAAGGATACATTTAATGTGATCAGAAGTGACAGTAAAGGCTTAATTTTACAAAATATTTATATTTTTAAAAAATGCTGTTCTTTTGAAATTTCTATTCATCAATGAATTGTGCATGTTTTCCCCAAAAATATTCAGCTATTAATATTAATATTAACTTTATTCAACACTAATAATAATAATAAAGTTTAATTGATGAAATCAACATATTAGAATGATTTCTGAAGGATCATGTGACACTAAAGCAGTGTTATTTTAATATCATAAATATACTATTTTTATTCATATTTTGAATTATTTTCTTTTTTATTTTGTTTTCATTTTGACTTTAGTTAAAGATTTTAATTTTAAATTTACAGTTTTTTTTCTTTTTCTTTTTGTTCAAATAAATGCACTCTTGGTGAGCCTAAGATATTTCTTTCAAAAACATTATAAAAATCTTATAAACCCCAAACTTTTGTAAAGGGAAACAAAATGCCAACATTCCTATGAGATTTGCAGGTCTCCTAGCAAACAAATTGCAGCGGATAAATGATTAATTGCTATTTCTTCTTTACGTGTACAATTATCAAGAGAGATAATAATTTACGTTCTTTTACACTCCTGTGTCTGCAAACATTGGCTAAACTGGTATTTTAGGGATGTTTGTGTGAGCAAGTTTCAGATGAACAACAGGGGCTGCTGGGAAATGTAGTCTTCCCATTCTCCTTGGGCCTCCATATGTAAAGGAGTCATGTGAGGTCAGGAGTGCGGTGTATTCAGTGATGGTGGCTAATTGGGCAGCACTACCATTAAGAGCGGAGAACCCGGTGGCCCCGGCCCAGTCTACAGCCGAGAGAGAGACTCATTAGTATAGCTCCAGTCAGACCTGCCCTCACAGCTCACCTGTCAGTGAGGCAGATGGACAGTAATGGCTTGTGTTTGTAGCTGTGGAAGCAAGTGTGGGTGTAAATGTATGTGTGTATATGTGTGTCTATAGGTGTATGTCTGTGTGGCCGTTCTTCCTCTCTGTTTCCCCTGCAGCTGTCTCTCTTAGAGAGGTGGGAAAGGAACAGTGGAGCACGATGTCTCCTCTCTGCTGCAGGTAAATGGACAGAACTGTCTTCTGTGAGGGAACAGTGAGTCCACATATATAGTAAACATTACACCTCAGCGGTACCTGCATCTAATGCTCATCAAAGCTTGGGATATTTGAAAATAATAATAATATAAAAACAAACAATTTTTACTTTTTTATACTTTCTTAATTGCCTTGTCTATCCATTATCTATCTATAGTACTTCCTTTCTATCTATAGTTCAATCTATCTATTATTTTTTAAATTAAAATTGGCATGGTATCTATCTATCTATCTATCTATCTATCTATCTATCTATCTATCTATCTATCTATCTATCGTTCTGTCGTTCAATCTCTCATACTATCTATCTGTCTTTTTTTTCATTAAAGTAGCTGTATTGGTGATAAAATATTTCCAAAAATAGAAAACATGTTATTATTAAAAAATAATAACATATCATTATTATTATTTTATAACTTAATAGTTAATAATAATTTAACCTAAACATTAAAGTATACAGTATTGTTAATATTATTTACAAGATAGATAGATAGATAGATAGATAGATAGATAGATAGATAGATAGATAGATAGATAGATAGATAGATAGATAGATAGATAGATAGATAGATAGATAGATAGATAGATAGATAGATACACTCTTAAAAATAATGGTGCTTCATGATGCCATAGAAGAACCTTTTTGTCTGAATGGTTCCATAAAGAACTTTTGATATCTGAAGAACCTTTCTGTTTCACAAAATGTTCTTTGTGGTGAAAGAAGGTTCTTCAGATTATAAAAAAGTAAGAAAGAGATGGTTCTTCAAAGAACCTTTGACTGAATGGTTCTTTGTAGAATCAAATTGGTTCTTCTATGGCATCACTTGAAGAACCTTTTTAAGCACCTTTATTTTTAAGAGTATAGATAGATAGATAGATAGATAGATAGATAGATAGATAGATAGATAGATAGACAGACAGATAGATTTTGATTTATAGATTGAATATAGATTCATAGATAACTAATTTGATTCACTTTGCAAAGAAATATCATATTAGTATTCTCTTCATCCAACCAGTGAAGTCTAGTGAGTCTACAACCTGAAGTCTTAAAGCTGTAAACTGAAAAAAAGGACCAAACGTGACAAAACAATAGTCAGAGGTCAGGCTGTGGGAGTGTGTCTTCCTCCCCCTAATTCTGACAACAATCTGAACCCCATTCCCCCCTCAGCTCTTCTTTATCCAGCTGGACTTCTCCAACACACCAGCAATCTTTCCACTTCCTTTTCCAATTACTCCTAAAGCAGGCTGCTATTAAAGAGTATTAGTTTTCCTGAGGGAAAAAAAAAACCAAAAAAACTATGTGTGTGTGTGACTGTCATGTCCAGTAACTCAGCAGTGGGTGGCCTTTTGTGGGAGGAATGGAGACCAGCCATGAGAGATTAAACACCCTTGGAGACGCGTCCGACGAAGCTCTGTTTTCCAGAACGTTCTTTTTCACATGTTGCTCACTGTGCTTTTACTGTAGCCAGTTTGGAGGATAATACTGCACAGACTTGCCCGAATGAGGGAGAATCTAAAGAGAGAATTGAAAAATGTAAATGTAGTTAGGTGTTTTTATTGTAGCGTCAGCTGTCCATTGAGCGCCGAGGTGGCAACTGGCATAGAGGACGCCAGGATGATACAGCGTGCTTTTTTTTTCAGTCTAATTCATGCGATGCTGCGGTGATCCAATCCACGGTCCCTCCTGCCAGATTTCAGACCAGTGTGGGCAGCCTGGACTGTTCTCCACACTTGCATTCAGTCAAGAGCGCTAATGAGGGATGTTGTTCAAAGAACCTTGGTCCCCTCGGCCCACCTCTTCTGACTCGCTCTCGCTCTCTTTCTTTTCTCCTTTTTCTAACTCTTTCTGTATGATCAAGCAGACTTCTGAGAGAGCAAGCTTGCTTAGAGCACCAAGCAAGTACAAAAGCCATTAATAAACCACTATGGATGCTCTACTAGGCATTTAATCATTGCTCTCTCTCTTTCCTTTCCAGCTCTATCTCCTCCAGGCTAGCTGTTGTGCCGGTCAGACAGCCTCTTGAGCTATAGGGAGCATTAAACGCATGTTAATGTGGGGTTAGAGGGTGGACCGCCATTAGGCTGGGACTTGTCAAGTGGACGTCTGCATTAGAAACAGAGCTGTTGAGTTTGCCACCGAATTACACTATTTGTTTAACTGGAACATGGAGCATTTCCAGACGACTGCAAAGTCACAGTCATGGGAGAAGTCTGGTGGCCAAATGTGCTCACACCTGTTCTGGTGTGGCATTTGCTTCAGAGCGCATTTCTGTTCCAGTACAACTCCATCCTTATATCGCATTGCTGGATTTAATTCAAGACAGTTTGGAAATCATAGATATGTTGACTGAAAGAAGTGCCTGAATTAAATGACATGACATCCAAGAAGAACATTTTGTGAAGGCTGCTCTTTCACAGTTCATTTCCTGGGTGAAAATAAATATAAATGTTCTTAATTAGTATTTTATCTACTAAAGCACTTATATCTACTAAAGTACTTAAGTAAATATCCTTAAAATAAATTAACTTGAGCAGCAGAATTGTTTAATATACTGCAATTTCAGAGGTTGTATCTTAAATTAAGTTTATTTTTTCTTACCCCAATAGTTTTAATTTTAATTTATATGGTTTTAAGCATTGTTATTAGAAAACAAGATAAATACACTGATTAAGAAAATAATTGCAGTAAGAAGATTTAAAGAGTCTTCAGTTATGTTTCATTTAAGTATTGCCTTTTCTGAAATTAGAAGACAAACCAGAAACAAATGCTGCATGTTAATCTGTACATTGTATTTTTTTTTTAAAGTTTTAAATAAAAGATATATTATAAGAGTACATTTTAAAAGAAAATACTATTTCAGTGTTTCTACTTCAGAGTGTCATTTTTAATTCAATACATTACTTGCAGTTTCCTTCTGATTATTATGAAACTTGCTAGCAATTTCTGAGTGAAAATTGTAAATCCTACACCAATTGTTTTTAGTGTAGATAACAGACAAAAAATAAATGTATACAGAATAGCTCAGATCATTTATCTTGTGAGAATTTGATGGGAAATACATGAGTTAATATTGAAATCTTGACTTGAATGCAGACTTTCATATCTTGTGAAATCTGAGTACTGTTAGAGGCATCTGTTGAGACCTCGTCTAAAATTTTAGAGCAGACACATGCAAGATTACTAGGATCATTATATGTAGGAAAAAAATCAGAAGAATAAATGCTTTTGCTCTCCATGTAATCTCAATTCTGTCTAGACAATTGAGATATTAATGTAAACTAATGTATAATCTTCTATGTAAATCTATGAAGAAAGAAAAAAAAAAAATAATAATAATAATTCACTGTCCTTTAAACAGCCCAAATCTCTCAGCGGACTTTTTAAAAGTGCATTATATAAAACTGTTGTCTCTGGGGTCAGGGAATGTTCAGTCACACAGAGCTTTTCATCACTAACACCATCCTCTCTCCCGTCTGTTCTTCAGCTGCATTCACAGGCGAGCGAGACGGCTTTACCGCATTGCATTTAGTGAGCCGAGGGCTGTGGAGAGCAGGGCCTTTATTCAGAGCTGTCTGCCTGAAATGGTGGGGCATTAGCTCACATGAAGAGCCTTTGTGTTTTTGAAGGACACTGTCATTATACACCTCCAGAATTGCGACCTCTCACTCATTCACTCGAGAGAGAGGGTGAGAAGAAGAGAGTAAAAAAGGACAGAGGGTTGGAAAGAGACAGTGAGAAAAGAGAAAGAAGCTTTTTGGCAGACAGAGACAAGTGGTGCTCATCTCTTTCATGTGTTTGGCGGTACAGTCGAGAGGAGGGACAAACCCAAATCCTTTTTCTTTTCCCTCCTCAGACACTAGAAGGTAGATTCGGGGACTGTTCCTTTGCAGTTCTCACGAGCACTGCGGGATTTACGCTGAAGTGGACACATCAATAGCACAATCTTTCCACACACACACACAGATAAAGATGTTCATACAGTACATGCACAATAATTTGCCTCCTGACTACAAACAGCCTAATGTAATGATATAGCGAACTTATGGCTAATAAAAATTAGTAATAAATGTTATTACTGACTGAATCAGTGGTATCATTTGTCATATTACAATCAGTCAAGGTCTCAAAGCTTTATGTTACACAGTGTGATTTACCACAGGGTAAAATTCATGATTTACAGTAGTAAAATTACTGCATGCATTCTCCAACATTCAAAAACTTGGGGTCAGCAAGATTATTTATTTATTTATTTATTTTGGAAAGAAGTGAATATTTTAATTCAGCAAGTATTCATTAGGTTGACTAGTAAAAAATATTCTATTCAGTATCCTGAATAAAAATAAATAAATAAATGTATCAGCAATTCCACAAAAATATTAAGCAGCATAACCATGATAATAATGAGATATTTTTTGAGCACCAAATCAGCATATTATAATGAATTCTGAAGGATCATGTGACAATGAAGACTGGAAAATTCAGCTTTGCCATCACTTTTTATATTTATTTATTTATTGGTGAAAGAATTGAATATATATATATATATATATATATATATATATATATATATATAGATAGATAGATAGATAGATAGATAGATAGATAGATAGATAGATAGATAGAATTTTAGCTGATTTCTTGATCACTTACATTCATTGCACACATTAATGCAACGCTATTTAGCTTAGCATGCTAATTTCTAAGGATGCTTTGCTAGACAAGGGCATTCACACTTAAGCTGAAATCTAGAATCTTACAACGTACAATAGAAACCAATATCTTGTACTTTTGAGACCTGGAAAAATAGCTTGAAAGATGTTCCAGTAGCTTCACTGGTCCAACATAGTCCTAGCAATTCTAAGGTCATGAGATCGAGTTCCAGGAAACCATACTAGCGTAATGTATACCATGGCTTTATTGTAAATTGCTTTGGATAAAAGTGTCCACCAAACACGTAAATGTGCATCCCATATTGGCTTAATCAGACTGGTGCTGATAAGATTGAAAAAACAATAATATTGTGCAATGTGTTCACGATACATCATGCTTCCTTGCTTATTGTCACATAGCTTACAGTTCTTGCTCTCTGCGTCCCTCAGGAACTTCAACACAACCACCACAGCCACAATCGCACACCAGCCTGATTAGATGCGTTTATCTGTGGAGGACACTGCGATGGAGGCGCTGATCTTTGAACCTTCGTTGTGGCAGAAACCTCCAGGGATCTTCAGGATCAATCTTAGATGAAGGTACGTCCCCCGCTCGCCTAACCGCTTTCCCATTCCTGATCTTATCGCACACCGTTGTGGCTTTCTCGAGCTCTGCTCCCAGATCTGGAGCTAATCCCATTCCTTGTTTTTCCTCCCGGAAAATAAATCTCACTTTTCAGGTGATGCTGTCCTGGCCTACGCTGAGCTGATGGGAGAAAAGCTTCCCCTCAGGGCCTTCCTGGTTTACAGTGGCCATTCGGCGGAGCAGAGCCAACACATCGATCTCTCGCCTACGGATTATTTACAAAGGCACCAGTCAGTGCGGAATGTGGAATTTTGAACAGGAAAATATGCTCCTTTTCTGCTCTCTTTCACAATCTCTGCTCGCTCTCTACTCCATATGGCTTCATTAAGCTGGTCACAGCGCATTTCCACTCATTTTTTGAAGCACTACTCCTTGTGTGAGTGGAACTGGCTATGACAATGGCACATAAAACATTAGCTGCACCTGTGAGGGTGCATTGTGTGATAAAGCACCATAATCTCCACAAGGACAGCACTGATATTTGGGGCACATAAGCATGATAATGGGATGCATAAATGTCATAAGGTGACCTCTCCAAACTGAGGGCCGATTATCCTTCAGGATGTGTCATATTGTTCTGCTGCGCTTAGAAATGTTGCTCTCCTGTGGGCTGTTCAGCTTTTCGTGTCCTTTTCACATGATAAAGGAATGTGCTTAAAACAAGCGCTCATTCAGACTACACCGGTGAACTCTGAATAAATTTAAAAAGGAAGAGAGAGAGAGCAGGAAAGAGAGAGAGGTGGTTTAAGGAGACGGATTACCAAAAGATCACAATTCTATCATTACCTGTACATTTTATGCTGTTATTTTTAATTGAATAAGTACACTGAAATGTATTTTTTAATAGCAAGCACTCGTAATCGTTTTCGTACACAGCTATGATTACAGCTCCATATGTTTCCCTTTCTGGATGTAACAAGCTTGCTTGGTAGATCAGCTGGCATGGAATTGCACTTACTATGCGGAATCCTTGGGTATGAATCCCGTGAAAAACATGACTCATGATGAAAGAGCTGAAAGATGAAAGATCGATAAACAAGCTAAAACGGCATGTTTGAGATTGCGTTTTTATGTCACATTGGCTTTTGTTCATACTATCAGGTAGGTTTAGGTGTAGTGCAGATGGTACGTTATTTTAAAACGTCACGGAGCATTAGACTTATAGTGCCACTCAATGGACATTTCAAGTCAGAACTGCGGTGACACCTACAAAACCAATGTCACATAAAACGTACCATATGTACGTTCATCTGTTCCGGGAAAAAAAAAAAAAAAAAAAAAAAAATGCTCTTTTAGCACCACCCAGTGGACATTTCACATCGAATGTGCCACGAAACATACATGGCGGTACATATTTCGTGTCTTGCGATAAAGTTCCCAGAGATACGTTTTCGTCATGAGACCAGGTTGCTAAATATATAAATATTAATTAAAACACCCCATTGATTATCATTTACATAACACTGTTGACAAAATGTTTAATTTACATTTGCAGTTATATTTAACTACACATTGTCATGAGAACAACCATTCAGAAACTCATAAGATTCATTTGTTTGGGAATCAGCAAGGCGACTGGTATTTCAGGAAGCACTATCAGAGTATATTAGTATGGTATTTTGTCCGCATTTACATAATGCATATACAAGAACAGTTTAATGGAACCATATGTAATTTTATTGCGGTATTTAAAAAAAAAAAAATGAACTGACTCTTGGTACCCAACCCTAATGATAAGCGTTTTAATATTGTCAATGGAATGAGCTTTGTTTATACTTTAATAAGATTGGGGAAAATATCAACTTGAACGTTCAAAGTTATATATTTTCCAGTCTATTAAAATGGGGGTCTCTGAGACCCTAAACAGAGCAAACAGGGAAAGATGGAAATGGAAATTTGGAATCTGGCTATTGGGATCAGATGAGAGAAAGAGAATTCATCTTCTGCGTTCTAGGGAGTTTTCGGGCAGGGTCCCAAGCATGGAAAAGCCCCTCTGCCATTAATCTAAATTACATGAGCTCATTGGTCTTCATGGGGAGGGAGATAACATCACTGCCAACCTGCTCCACTCACACTCAAATATCAGCAGATCAGTTCTCCTCCAGCTCTCCACCGCAGCATAGCACAGAGGCGCTCAAGGTCAGCCTGAGAGAGAAACAGAGACAGAACATTGTTTTATGCCACGGAAATCATCATGTTATCCTTGGCTGAGTCTGCTAACTGATAACAGAATGATTCACTTTGAAGTCTACAAAGGATTACAGCACAAATGAGACTTATGGGACGGCAAATAAAAGTGAGATAGGATCTGCTACACTTTACAATAAGGTTCTGTACGTTAACATTAGTTAATGGAGTAGCTAACATGAAATAACAGTGAACAATACTTTTACAGCATTTTTGTTTATGTCTACATATACTAATGCATTTTTTAACATGTTAATTGTATAAATTTACATTAATGTATTATAAAAGAACAAAAATAATGAACGGCAGCATATTTGGTATCACTATATAAATGCATTAACTAACATTAACTAACAATGAGCAATATGTTCATTCCAGTATTTATTAATCTTTGTTAACATTACTTAAGAAAAATACAACTCAGCTCAGGTCTATTAAATAACATTAACAGACACAACTTTTGATTTTAATAATGGAATAGTAAATTTTGGAATTAACATTAACTAAGATTAATGAATGCTTTATAAGTATTTTTCACTGTTACTTATGGTAACTAATGTAGTTCACTAATGTTAACAAAAACCTTATTGTAAAGTGTTAGCACATATTTTTTACACAACATTAATCCTATTGTAGTTTTAAATTAAATTAAATGAAAAATTACATTAAGAAATGGTGTCAAATGCTGTAAAAGCCTGTTCACACCTAGAACGATAATTATAAAGATACCTATAATGATAACCATATTAGCGTCCACACCAATGCACCATAACAGTATTTATTTTAAGTGCCTGCTGCAGTTTTGTCTGCAACTAATGTTTAATGTTAAAACTCTTCAAAGCAGAATGGCTTCTACGGTCAATGTTCTTTTTTTTTTTTAATTTATTTATTTATTTTTTTTATCATTCATCAGCTTGAGAAAAAAAAAAATAATAATTGACAGCAATTTCAATGATGCTGTTCCTCTGTGCTGTTATTGTTGTAGTTGTGGTGTGGACTCTGCTATTCTTTTAAATTTAGAACGATTTTAAAACTATATCTGTATCGGTTATTATTATTAAGTTATTATTATTTGTGTGAATGTGCCTTAATACATTAACTAATATTACCAAATTAAATTATTATTGTAAAGTGTTACCAACAATCTCACATCTGAGCCAGACATCTCAAAATGAATCTGTCACCATAAATATTTGGTTCTGTTTCCTCCAGTTCCTCCCATCTTCATTTCATAAAACCATCTGCAAAGTTTTTAAATAATTAGAGGCCTGAAACTCATTCTCTCTTGTTTCCAAAATGTTGTAAAACTTGTCAGACACTGATGGCATTAAAATGCAAACTTCAGCATGGGGTTATTGTCAAAGCCCTCTCTGACTCTGCAAAATATGTAGTTATTAATTCACGGACCGTATCGGTTTCAGGCTTGAAAAATTGATATGCGGCTGGCCTCCTCGATTTGGATTAGATAATGATCTAGCCCTGGGCCCCTGAGGGACATCACAATAGAAAAGGATTATGCTTCATATTCCAGGACCCTGCTTTGTTGGATTGAGTTCCCTCACGGTATGTTCTGCTCATGGAAATGTGGATGACTCAATCTTCTGAAGAGCTGATTGGCCAATTTGTTTTTTCTTTAAAACTACTCTTTGAAAAGGATATGGGCTGTGAATTAAAGTGTCTGAGACAGAGTTTGTGTGTAAGTGAGTATGTTTGTGTGTCTAGATGAATAGTCACTGTGTCACTTCACTAACTCTAACAAACATGAGGCTGCAGCGACCCAGGTGCGTGTGCGCCAGCTCTTGTGGTTCACTTTTAATAGGATTATTTGTGCGGTAATGACCCTTTGACTGCTGATTTATTTTGGTGGCCCTCTCATGACCCACTTCAGGGCCCGTCATCTCCAAGCGCTCAGCCCCGGTTCTTGCTCTCCTCAACAGCTGTGTGGCCAATGGCTTCCAGATTTTCATAATTTTCGCAGACCTGCCCGATGACAGATGAACTTTTAATGTCTGTGAGTCTTGACGGTGCAATCACTCACCGGTATTGTTTTTGTCGGTAACCCCTATGTCGAGCACTTCAATGGCTTTTTTCTCTCGCTCTTTTTTCTAGCAGTAAGCATCCAGATGTGTGCAGAAATTGGCAGTTGCCATGAATAGGGTGCAAAATGGGACATTTAACTGTGAAACTGAAACTATTCCTTTTGTATGGGGTTTGCAGTTTGTGCTATCAATATTTGTCAAAATAAGTGGTAATTTTGCATTAGATACTATTATAGCTTTTCATTAATATTTTGATATATTTTCACACTTTTACACTTTCATTTTAATTTTTATTAAAGTTTTAGTCATTTTGTTAAGTTCTGTTGAGTTTTATTGTTTTTAAATGTCTATATAGTTATAGTTATTTATTTATTTGTTTGTTTGTTTATTTGATTGATTGTTCCAGCTTTAGTTTTAGTTAACTATAATAACCCTAATCTACCAGTCTATAATAACCCAATCTACAGTTAATTTGGACATTTATATGAATACTATTCTATTCTATAAAATTTGTAGATAAAAATCATTTAAATAAAAAAGTGTTTTTTATTTAACTGTTTATTTATTTATTTATTTATTTATTTATTTATTTATTTATTTATTTATTTATATTTCGCATAAATTAACTATTTATTAAAAAAATCAGTTTCATTTAAATATGAAGTGCACATATTTATTTTGTTGAAATTATTATTTATTGTAATACTACTATGCAGTACAATGGGTCCGAGTGATGTTATAATTTGTGTGTCACAGTTTTAAGGACATTTTATTGTAACTGGGGAAAATCATGCAGTAGGTGCACAGTTACATGCACAGGGACACAGTTAAATATTTTATAGGTCTCAGAAGAAAGAAAGAAAGAAAGAAAGAAAGAAAGAAAGAAAGAAAGAAAGAAATGTTTTACCATTTGTACCAGGCAGAGTAATGATTACAACTTCCAAACATTTTAAATTGCTTGTGTTCACTCCACCCGCCCAGCTTTTGGGTCGAATGAATATCCATGCTTTAATGTGTCTCTACCCATTTTCAAATCATTCCTACACCCCTGAGCCTTTGCGACTTTACACGTGGTTGTTGTTAAGCATATTAACATAATTTGGCATTTGGCAACAAGTCATTTGGTCCTGGAAACAACTAACATCATGATGTTCCCTGACAGAGACTGTTGCTCCTCAGTATCCTGTTTCATAACAATCCAGTAAATCTCCTCAGACAGATGAGCTAATTCGCATCGGTTTTGTTTATGGAATCACATACTGTACATGAAAGGCATATCATACTCGTTATTTCTGGATTTTCCAGAATATCCTTCCGCACGCAATTTATTCAGCCTTTAGCGAAAAGATGACATGAATGTAAGACTTCTGCAAACTAAACCACACCGTCACACTCTAGGATCACAAGCGTTTTGCCTTTGAAAATCAACGCAAGCCTGTTTCAATAGCAGAACCGTCATCGATAAAAACCGCACTGTCAGCAGCCACAGTAGCCGTGGAGCCAGAGGATCACAGCGATGGGCCGATAGCAGGGCCAGTGCGATGGCGACACAGTCTGCAGGGTTACTTGTGCATGGAAAGCCTAAAGAGAAAGCAAAGATCTGGCACTGTGAACTGAGTAAACATGATCCACACACATCAGCAGCAATCTAACGTACCACGCAGCCTTCCCTCAAACATACAGACCGACAAGCCGTCTGCAAACTCTGTGGAAGATAAATGAAAACGATTTGAAGGGAGGACAGATGAAAACATCATCTTTTCATCCAAAGAAGCCTATGTCATTTTCCCTTCTCCACCCAAAAGCAAAGGATATATGCTTGGAATACAGAGCCAAACACACACTCTAATATACACAGACGCACTCGCACATGATGGAATACACATCAGACGTGTGTTTGGATGATTGCCTCTGGTGATTGGGTTTATAGCTAATTGCTCATTTAAGTAATGTTACATTTACTATCTCACTTTTAAGTTTCCCCTTCATTTCGCTCTCTCTCCATCATCAGCAAACACAGTGGGAGGTAGTTTCGCCCTCTTTCAATATAAAGGCACAAACCAGTCGCCGCTGGCAGAGTTCCACATCAGTGCAAAATGAGGTGGTTTTAGATGATCATTAGCATAACGTTTTGCTATATATATATACATGTGATGGCTTGCTGTATGATGGACATTTAGTGTCCTATAATTAAAGGGATAGTTCAACCAAAAATGAAAATTTTGTTATCATTTACTCACCCTCTTGTCATTCCAAATCGGTATGACTTATTTTCTTCCATGGAACACCAATGGAGAAATTTGTGAGGTCTTAGCTGTTGTCTTCCACCAATTTTTTGGCCGATTTTCTATTGTGGCATTACCAAATGGCAACATTTCTCTAGTTAAAAAAGAAAAAGAAAAAAAAAAGAAAGCACTTTTGAAAATTCTCTTTTTATTTTAGCTTTGAACTTGAAAAAAAGGTTCAACTTTATTAACTTAAAGGGACAGTTCACTTAAAAATGAAAATTGTCACCATTGTTCGACACATAAAAAACACAACAGTGCTTTGTTGAACACAAAAGAAGACATTCTACAAATATACATGTGTTTTTGTTTGTCCGTACAATGAAGTCCAATGTTATTTTGGAATGACTTTCAAAATATCTCCTTTTGTGTTCCACTGAAGAAAGAAAGGCATACACGTTTGGAACTATGAGGATGAGTTAATGATGACAGAATTTTCATTTTTGAGTGAACTATCCTTGCACTGAAAATCTTGGCAGTCAGTTTTGATCATTATAGACTCAATTGTATAGAAAAGAGCAGTTTGGATATTCTGTTAAATTTAAAAAAAAGGTCACACGGGTTTCAAAGCACAAGAGTGAGTAAATCATGGCAAAATTTTAAGCTTTAAGCTCTGAAAGAGCATTTTGCATAAAGTATGCACTAACCACATCACATGGACTTGATTATTACTGTATATTCTTGCATACACGCACACACACAAACTCAGGCGTTCCAAAATAAGTGTGAAACTCGCCCTTGTCAGACAGACTGGGGGTGCTAATGATGCATGGGACTCATAATTACTCACTTCCTCTCACACAGACCCCGACTCGTCAAAAACAGCCTCCCTAACATTAGTCTCCACCATCTTTTCCTGGCAGGTCTGTGCCGGCTTCAGCAGATGCTTAGTTGCACAGGAAGCTTTCTAACCACTGATGATTGCACGTCCTCCAGGGATCTGAAACCCAGGCAGCACACAGGAGCCAGCGAGCTGTCAGGAACCGCTCCTCAATGTCCCGCAGCAGGCACATCCACCATGCGTTTGGCACACAAACCAATGAAACTGGCACACACTAAGCTGGTCCCATGGCTTGGCGAGACTGGTGCGGTTTAGCTGCACCTGTTGGGGAATAAAAGAGAGCTCTGCAGCGCGATTAAACGCCACGGTCTGGAACGCGACATCACCGGGGATGACTTGCGAGTGTTTGTTGTGGGCCATGTGGTTGGTTGAGCTGTGGGAATTGGAGGCTGTGCGTTCCTTCACGGGGGTTTTATATGTTTAAAGACTATTGCTGTGTTAAATAGCACCGTGCATTTCCCCAGTGGGAGGATTAGAGTGTTTTGCATCTCACAAGCTGTTGCTCTCCCACCAAGCAGAAATTATGCGCTGGTTCTCACAAGTTCTTCTTACTTTTGATGAGTGTAGAATGAAGGAAACTTCTATGTCAACGCACTCCCTAATTCACTTCACTATTTCCTTAGAAAATTTTTTCTTAGAACATTTTTTCCACACTCTTAATATTATATTAATATTATATTTTTTATTGGTATCTGTTGTTCTATTAAGTATCTGTAACATCTATTGGAACCTTCCATTGCACAAAAGGGTCTTTTTAGTGGAAAATGGTTCTTTAGATTATTAAAATGTTCTGATTCTTTTAAGAAATGTTGAATGGATGTTTGGGGAACCTAGAATGGTTTTTCTATGGCATCACTGCAGAAACCCCATTTTGGGACCTTTGTTTTTTAGAGTCGATAGTGACGTTTAACAGTACATTATTTAGTTTCTAAATGTTTTGCTGGCCAGTTGAAGAAGATTTATAATACCTGCATTATTTTCAATGGCAGTTGCTTAGCTAGCTAGCGTAGGACCTTGCAATTTGAAATCTGCCATCTTTTTTGCTGTTTATTTTTTTATTTATTTTTTTTTTTTTCATGATCGCTCAGCTCTGGGGGTTGTGGCTAGAAGCAAAACAGCTAAAACCAGAAACTAACAATAAATTACATTTTCTATCTGTTAGATTGTGTTTTATCTAGACCTACCCCAACCCTAAACCTACCCCTTACAATAATGCAAACACAGTAATTACTGTTGTACAGTGTGTTTTCTATTACGGCATATTGATGTGCGTATGCCCAGTAGCCGCATCTGTCTGCCGTCTAGCCTTAACCAGCTCTGGTCACAACAGCTTTTGAGCCAATCAGCTGAGCTGTAAATGCAATGTGAATTATCACTCTGTATGTATGCTATTTTTTTTTTTTTTTTTTAATTTTCTTTCTCATTCCCATTATAACTAGTAAAACCATTATAAATTCTGTAATGGTTTCTATTGTTTTTTTTTGTTTGTTTTTTTTCAGCAGGGATAATAATATGATTGAACCCTCTTGGTATAAATATTGTCTTTTACCATAATAACAAGCCAAATCTTGGCCTTTTTGGCTGATCATTGGTCTTAGACTTTATACTGACACCTGTTGGTGTGGATGTAGCTTCATACAAGTGAAAGTTTTCAGATTTCATTGTAGAAATACCCTATTTTGCAGTATTTGTCACCAGTGATATAGTCAGCAACTAAAACAGTCTGATAATATGAGATATAAAGTAGTATTTGACTGGTCATGTGATCTCAGGATAGCCAACCTTAAGTATAATAAAACTTTTTTTTTTTTTTTTCATATGACTGGAGTGTCTCATGTAAGTGTATATAAATTTAAAGATTTTTCAAAAGTACTATGGATTTTTAAACTTTTACTTAGCACACTTTTAATACACATTAAATGCTCAGCACAGACAGGCTTCTGCACGTGAATTCAGAGACAAGTTTCACAGAGATTAATATATTATGTGTGTTATCTTTAGCATTAGTCTAAGACCTTAAGTCCCTCGCATTCTGTTTGTATGTCTGGGTTTTAAAAGCCGATCTGTAGAAAGATGTTTAGTAATCTTCATGAGCAAACATGAGTCATAAGTGACAGTATTATTTGGTTTTGGTGCATATGTACCATGTTTGTGAGTGTCTCTCTACACCTCCATCTGTGTTTATCTTATAGCTTGTATATGTGTGTGTCCTGGTGTGGTATATCGGGTCATATCTGCGGTCTGTGTGGTATCTTCTTACAGAGATTAACGCTCTCATCTCTGTCATTTGCTATTCTTGAATGCTGTAATTTACCTTGCCACACTCTGTTTCTCATCTTGCAAAAAACTTGTACACACATCATATGCTCCCAGCCACATTCCCCCTTGAGCTCTCTGGGAAAGAGAAACATGGAAAAGCTGGAGATGTGCCTGACACTTTAACTTAGGGAGTTAGTGTCGAAAACAGAAACACTACCCATGAGGTTCTTCAAAGTTTGATCTGTCCACATATGGAATATATGAAACAGTGTTGTGCCATAGTCAGTTCAGTCCTCAATATTGAACTGAACAAAGAAATGTTTCTAGCACAGTAGCATTTATGAACCAAAAAAAAAAAAAAAAAAAAAAAACTAAACAGTGATGTGTGTGTATATAAAATTGACTGGTGTTTAACTCTCTTACACTCACAAAGGCTGCAGTTTTTGATTAAAAATGCTTTAATAATGTGAAATATACATCAAAAGACTATTTTATTACATTTTAAAATATAATTTATTCCTGTGATGTCAAACCTGAATTTTCAGCAGTCATTACTCCAGGTCTTCAGTGTGACATGATCCTTCAGAAATCATTCTAATATGCCGATTTGGTCAAGAAACATTTCTAATTATTGTCAGTGCTGAAAATGTAATTATTTTTGTACTTACATTTTTGTGGAAACGGTCATACATTGTTTTTTAGAATTCTTGATAAAAAGAAAGTTAAAAAGAACAACAATAATTTGAAATGTATTTTTTTGTAACATTTTTAAATGTAATTTAATTTTAAAGATGATTAAATATAATTTTAAATTAAATCCTTTTATTACTAAATTGTTCTTGCTTTATAAAAGATGCTGAAATCCTTACCCCACACAATGCACATGGATTATCTAAATTCATGTGCATCGCAAATTCATGTGCATCGCACTTCTCAGCTAGACTGGGCTTTGATACAGCAGACTCCCTTGTATATAATTTACACTCATGGATATAGAGACGGCAAGGTGATGAAGTTGCTCGTTCTCTATAAACACCATATTGGCAAGATTCCTGGAGCAAAAACGTTCAAATTCAAACATGGCGGCACTCAAAAATGAATTCCATACACACACACACAGTCAAGCAACTTCATACAGAGGTCAAAGGGATTGTCAACTTAAGGTCAGCAGAGTTCAAATGGCCTCTACTAAGTATAACTCAAACAAACTTTGTCCTTATCCTTGGGTGGCAAAAAGAAGAGATGAGGGAGAGAGAGAAAAGGGAGAAATGGTGTGGCTTTGACTAACAGCCTCACTCTGTTTTCAATTTGTCCTGTCAGTGCTTTTGTGGAGCGCTGTGTGATGGAGGTATGGGAGAGGGTGAAGGAGGGGTTCTAACTGTTCTCACTAATCATATTAGGACTTACTCAGCCTCTGGCAGCTTTCAGTAGGACGTCCGATTCGAAAATATTGATTCTCTACGGAGAGGTATGATTCAAAATATTGTTCTAATCCCAACTTGTGAGGAAACGTTATACCCGTTTCTTCAACCGAAAGAGAAAATAAACTGCAGAGGTAGATATGACACAAACCCCAACAACAAACCCCTACCATGACACAAAATACCTGTCTTTTATCTTTGGTGAACAGGGACTTTTTGTTCAAAGAACTTGACCTAGATAAAGGAGCTAAACTACTATACTACCAGTCAAAAGTTGGGCCACATTTGTGAATAATAATAAAGTCATCACATAACACAAATGGAAGTGTGGGAATTATGTTTTGACCAAAAAATGTTAAATAAAAAATTACTTCATATTTCTGCTCATTCGATCCATGGGCTAGATTACAGCTCTGCACATGTTCAACCAATTCCATGACGTGCATCCTGAGAGGCTTTTTAAACAGTATTGAAGGTCACACGTATGCTATGTGTTCAGTGACTGCTTTTCTATCATTATACGGCCTAATTCAGCTATTAAAAAATGTATATTTAGTTCATTTCAAGCATTTTGAAGGCTTTTCAGCTTGTGAGGAAAAATTCAGTCAAGCATGTCTAAACTGTTGACTGGTATGGTAATTTTAATAATCATGTTGCTTTAAAGATGAAGTGTGTAATTTCTGCACCACCAATGGCACCAAACTGACAATCAAATCAAATCAAATCAAATCAAATCAAATCAAATCAAATATAATATAATATAATATAATATAATATAATATAAATTAAATTAAATTAAATTAAATTAAATTAAATTAAATTAAATTTATAATAATAATAATAATAATAATAATAATAATAATAATAATGACTGTTTCCAAACAGGTTTTTACACATTTAATTTTTACTCTAAAATAGTAAACCCCCCCATTTCCATCTAAATCATTTCTATTCGTCATTTACACAGTCAGTATTTCTAAAGCACATGTAAGTGGTCTTGTCCTGTTTTCAGTGGCCACAAGGTGCATTCGAGAGGAAACAGTAGACATGCTCATTTGACCTCAGGTCTCACCTGGTTTCCAGGCAACAGTGAGGTCTGTCTGTCCCCCTGCAGTGTGCTGTGTCTGAGTCATAATCACAGTCACACCAGTGTCAGATTGTCATCACACACACACACACACACACACACACACACACAGTGTGAGTGATGTCGGTAAATCCACATGGCAAGAAATTATGTGAATTCACTTATTTCTATAAATAAATATTATTTATTTATTTATTTATTTATTTATTCAATTTTATTTCATTTTTGTATTAGAAAACATACTTTTGAGTATGTACATATTAAGAAGTATATTTTATTTTATTTTATTTTATTTTAAGGAAAATTTATTTTAATTGGAAAGCATCTGGAAGTTCTGAAGTCTGTAGATATTAAAAAAAAAGAACCTATTTGTTTCAGATAGCTTCAGTTGAACACCAGTACTTTTTGTCTTGTTTTTAAAAATATATACTTCAAAACTGCATTAGAATTTAAGACCTGTTTTGAGAAAATTTAGTTGAAATTCATTAAGATTTAATTTTTTTTCTAGCCCTTGGCATTTTTTAATACCTTTTGAGAAAAAAAAGATATATTTTCTGAAAATTAATTTCTGACTTAATTTTACCTCCTAGATATTTAATTATAGATTAAAAACAAGAAACAAAAAGAAGAAAGAAATAAAAACCACAAAAAATTGCAGTTCAAAAGGGCTTGACATTACAAAGGCAGTATTTTCACAGGTTACCATAATAAGTCAACTTGGTTTAAAAAAAATAATTTTGCGGTCAGAATGATTTCATTTTCAATCGGAAAGAGCGTCAGAGAACATTCAACAACAGTTCCGGAAGACTGAACGACAATGACATTCCCACCCATGGAAAATCAAAATAAAATAAACCTAAAAATGAATTTCCCGAGTTGTACTGCAGATTAAATAAATAAAGCCCAGACTTTGAAAAGTCCTTTATACTGTGACAAGCTTTTTCCCTCGCAGGCATCAAAACCCAATGCACCAAACCGTATCATGTCTAATAGCTTGTTTGCTCTGCCGCCACGCTTGGTTGTAGTCCAAGAACAGATGGCAGGAAAGTCACCGTACTTTGCATTTTCAGGTTGAGTGTGTGCCCGAGACGGACGTGTTTATCAGAACGCTGGGTCACTCTCTGCACGTCTGGGTCTCTAAGGCCACCGTGGCATCTTTCCCCACTGCTTTTTACAGCTCGCCTTAAATTCAGCCGTTTAGGAACGACAGATGTGAGGAGCGAGGGAAAGGGAAGGTTAAAGAGCAAAGAGCTTGGCTTGCTGAGGTCTGTCCTGCAGAAACTCGATAGTGGACGCCGGAGAGGGCCAGGGCAGGAAAGAACGCCGCAGAGCTTTGATGTACCTCCAGCAAGCGTTGAGTTCCTATTTAGATTTTATCTATTTATAGCCAAAACAGATTTAAATATTGATAGGCGGTAATTGTGACAACAGGACAATCACGAGTAGACAACCCTAATTCCAGATAACCTTCAATAAACTAATCCAAATGAAATATAGCCGTCACCCACCTGTTCCAAATCCCTATTTTAATAACCTTGTGCGCACTGAGATGATATAGAGTCTGATAATAAGATTGGGGATCCAACAGGGTCATTTGTGGGTTAGAGGTCAGAGGTCACGTTCTCGGTGTGGCTGGAGTTTGTGTTGGCAGAATGAGTGCGGCAGAAAGTGCTAGATGGTGCCTGCCATTCGTGGTTTTAATAAGGACGCCGTCTAGTTGATCAAAGGTAGCGTTGTTTTGCAGGTGTTGTTGACTGGATAAAAATGTGTGTCTGCGCTTCAGTGGGTGTATCATGCGATGGTTGTTTACACACATGGGACACGGATGGCAGGTCTGCAAACATTCTGTTTGAGCAAATATAAACAAGTTTTTTTTTTTTCCCTGTGTGTGTCCTTTGAGTTGGAGAACAAAAGTGAGGAGTTTAAAAAAACAAAAAAAAACAAGAAAAGAGCAAAGAAAGGATGATCAAAGCCAGAAAGACGCTTTTGAACTGCTGTGGGAGGGGAAAATACGCCTGTCTTTCTCATGTAGGTGGACAGTGCGGAAAACCTTCCCAGCATGCAGCGCGCTACCCACTGAACACTGTTTCACAAGCTCATCTGTATTATATACTACAGTTAGGGTTTGAATAGAATCCTGCATTTTGGTGTCATGGGATGTCAGAATTACTCATACTGACAAAAAAAATAGTTTTGCAGGTGTATATTTCAAGTCAGCTTGCTATGGTTACCTCGACAAATGAGGGAACTGTAGCAACAGTACACTGCTTGTATGTTTTCCGTTGCATTAAGTTTTAGGTTGTACGTTGATAAAGCGTGACAAATCCTGTGATTATGTGTCATTTGTACTTACTTTGTACACTGTACATACTTACCAAATTTGAAATTAACTTCTAATTTTATTTTATTTTATTTTTTTTTTTTAAGACTGGTCAGAAATCATGAGGAAAAGGATGCAATGTAAATATTTTTCAGATAACAGTTTCTGTCACTGAACTGTCTGCTTCAGCCTCTGTCAATGCCTTTGATTGTGAGTTATTTGCCAGTCCCATTCCAGCCAAAGCATTTAATTATGGACTGTTTTTCTGTTCAGTTTCAGTCAATGAGTCAATTTTTGAACTGCCTGTCTGTCCAGTCACTGTCAATGAGTCAGGTTTTGAACTGTCTCCCTGTCCAATTCCAGTCAATGAGTTAAATTTTGAATTGTCTGCCTGTCCAGTTTTGATCAGGGAGTTTGCTTATGGACTGTCTGCCCGCTCAGTTGCCACCAGGGAAAAAGGCTGTCACGAATCCGGTTCATGGTCTTCCGTCCACTCGCTATCAGAGGTCGCCCATCCTTCATATTGACTCTTACACCACACAGACTGTTACATGTCACTCCGGACTACAGTTCCCATCATCCATTGCACTGATTACACATGCACAGCTGAATGCACTGATCACACAGCTGTCACCAATCATACGCTCACCTATGAGCTATTACACACACTAGGGGTTGAACGACTTCTGATTTTTTAAAGTCGACGTTTATGTGATGAAAGTCGAGTCGAAGTCGACTAGTCGGTGATGATGTCATTAATGAACAAATAAGTGTGGAGCTGTGACAATGTGCTGCCCACATGGCTATTGCTCCTATAACAGCTCATTTTTATCAGTTCTTTTGTCTTTGGGTCGTTATATTTGTCACAGATTTCTGCTCGTTCTAAATCAGATACAGATAAAGTAGCACAGAAAAAAATACATTCATATGAATGCATTAGTGAGAGTGATTGTGTGTGTGAATTAATTCTACCTGGCAGCGACTCTCTACTAGTAGTGAAGCTGTAGGATTTAGTTATTAAGAAATATATGCTTGAACTTTTTTATAAGCTATTTTATTGAGAAATCAAAGAACAGTGTTGACAACACATTTCCGCGCTGAACGATTCTGTGCACGCGCGATCTGCGCGTGATGTAAGCACTACTGTCTGAAGCCTATGTGTGTGCGTTACTGAGCAGCAGTGCATTATAGTAGAACGGCGATTAACTGACCTGTACTATAATCGGTTTAAAACGTGCCTTCCCCCCCTTCAATTTTGAACATCCAGTAATATAATCACACATCTTGTGGAGCCTTTTAGAGTATGCATTTATTTGTCATTTTAACTGTTTGGAAATGGAGCATAAATGTGGAAGTCCTTCAGAGTTTTCTTATACTGTTGCGCCCTCTATAGGACCAGCGACTAGTTGACGTCAAGCTTAAAGAGTCATGGCAGAGCATTAAAGTCGACTAGTCGACTAGTCGGTTAGTTGGTGCAACCCCTAACACACACTATATAACACATACTCAAATCCTGTTCAGATCGCCGAGTACTGTTTAGCGTTTAGCACTCTCCTAGTGTTAGCTACTTACCAAGCCATTCCGTGTTTGTTTTGTGTTTAGTCTCCAGTATTGTTCTGCATTTATCACTCTCCAAGAGATAGCTGCTTTACGGAGCCTAGTTTCTAGTTCTAGTTTAGTCTTGTCTTTTCATGTTGCCTTGTTTCCTGTTTCCTGATTCCTGCCCATGTTCCTTGGATTAACCCTTGTTTCATCGCTCGGACTCTGTTTGTTCCTCGTCTGGATTATTGCTCACGTTATCGGACTACCCCTCTTGTCAAGCCCTCTGGAATTTGTTCGCCGATCGATGACCTACACCAGCCCTAGGAATATTCTTGTGCTCTGCCCATGCCATACCTGTTTGCTAGCATTTCAACCCAGCCTGTGTTTGTTGACCACGTCTGTCAATAAAAAGCTTGCACATGGATCCGCACACCTCACGCTTCTGTCACTCTGTTACACATATTATAATTTTTTTGCTTAATATTTTTTGTCAAACCTTATGTTTTTTATTTTTTTATTAAAAAAAAAATATATATATATATATATATATATATATATATATATATATATATATAGCTGCCTTTTTATTTTTATCTCAAGGGGATCATTATTTTTGGGATCTGTGGCATCAAAACGTTTGAAACCCCTGCTCTAATAAACCAAATTTTGATTTATATATGATATCTGAAATGGAAATCCCAGCGAATGATAACGTGAGGAAATGTCAGTACTTGAGCACTCCCACAGACACTGTTTCCCATCATAAAATGGGCGCTTTCTTTCGAAGGGGGTTGTTAAAGAAATCATAAACAAGCCTTAATTAAATGCAGAGCATTTTCTCGTTTTTATTTCTAATATGATTTTAGTGATTAGCAGATCTTAAAGTCAATTGCGGTTTTGGTGGGATATGGTGCCGAGATGATTTCTTTTATACGTTACGCAAATCCAGCAATGACTCGCATTCCTGGCAACCTGCCTGCAATAACAAGTCAGCATTTTAAGCAAACTCTAAAACCGCATCTCATTTGGTTTTATAACCCAATATAAGGAAACTTGGTCATCACCCAACATTTGATGGGAGGGGAAATACCTGCATTCAGTGTGAACACCATATGACAAGCTGAACATTGTTAGTTCGGTAGAACTATTAAATGTATTTGGACACTGTATCTGTGGAAAACAAAAGAAGATATTTTGAAAAATGTCCATACTATGTTGTTGCAACCCCAGTGTCCTTCAAAATGTTTCCTTTTGTATTCCACAAGAGAAAGAAAGGTTTGGAATGATGTGAGGGTGAGTAAATGAAAACAGTGTCTTAATTTTTGGTGAACTATCCCTTTAAGTCACTTTTTATTGCATTAGATACAAAATATGAAACCAAACAAAGTATGCTAGAACTTTTCACAAAACTAACCTCACATTTATTAGCCAGATGTAGTTCATCAAATTAACTATGGACATGTTTCACTAATGTTTGACAACCAGAGAGTATCCAAATGCTTTCTGTCTTAACTTTAATACAATGTATTCATTGTTTTATAATTGGAAACCTAACAAACGTCATTTTGTGAAATGTTTTGCTTGAAAAGTGTAATTGTATTCCTTCATTTTTAATTGTTTTTTAAGTGTCCAAATTCTTTTTGAGGTCTCTGTATATGATAAAAATCACTTTATTTGAACAAAGCCTGCATAAAATACAAAACTGTGGCTATCATTGTTTCTTTTTTTTGGGCGGTTTGCATCCGTTTATAATCATTTGCCAATAGAGTGCTGAAATGAGAAATGAGATACAATCATCATCATAGAAATCCTCCAGATAATTATGTTTATAAGCAGTTCCAAGCCCCTCTATAGTCTTCAATCAAGGTGCCTGTCGAAATGCAGAACACAGTAATCTTTGTAATCTGTCCTGCTCATGAGGACTGCCTGGAGGGATGGCAGTGTTAGTGTAAAGACGAAAGCTAAGGGCACTTTGGAAGCGAAATCAATTTTTTTTTTAATGGTGAAGAGAAAATGTTGTGACAAGCTGGCGGTGTTTATCCAATGTTCAAATGCTCTGCACTGCCATGTTTTCCATCCAGTTGACCCTTGGCCTTTTAATTAGTGCTCTTTAAGAGGGAGGCATGTATGGGCCATACAGCAAGACAGGTGCTGACAGATTGGGTGGAGGTGTAAGGTTCCATTGATCAGCAGCAAGATGGAGAAAAAGGGTCCAGGGGTGTTGTGCACAAATTTTTTGAAGGGTATCCATTGGCAATTGTTAATCTGGTGCCATTTGCAAGTTAAGACAATATTAAATGAAAAAACAAAAAACAAAAAACAAAAAACAAAAACTTTCTAACAACTTCTGTTCGTATAGCTTTCATTTAGCACACAAAAATACCTGAGACTTTTTTTTTTTTTTTTTTTAAATCTGGTCAAATATATATATATATATATATATATATATATATTTTAGATATACTGTATACATATCAGTAAAATGTTTATTTATTTATTTATTTATTTTTATGTTCACCAAGGCTGCATGTATTTGATTAAAAACAGTGAAAACAATAATATTGTGAAATATTATTCCAATTTAAAAAATATATATATTTCTATATTAATATAGAAAATTACTATTACAGCATTCATTACTCAAGTCTTCATTCTAATATGCTGGTTCGGTTCTCAAGAAAAATATCAATACTGAATTTTTTTGCAGAAACCATGATGTATGTATGTATATATATATATATATATATATA
Organism: Spinibarbus caldwelli; assembly: GCA_039654775.1. Classification (NCBI taxonomy): domain Eukaryota; kingdom Metazoa; phylum Chordata; class Actinopteri; order Cypriniformes; family Cyprinidae; genus Spinibarbus; species Spinibarbus caldwelli. The sequence goes on from CM077235.1 coordinate 26,990,663, forward strand.
TATATATATATATTGAGGATTGTTTAATGAATAGAGAAGTTAAAAAGAACAGCAATTATTTTGGTAACATTAATGTTTTACTTTCACTTTTGATCAATTTAATGCATCCTTGCGGAATAAAAGTGTTAATTTATTACCAAAAAAAAAAAAAAACTTTACTGACATTTTTATTTTTATTTTATTTATTTATTTTTTTTGTGAAGTTTTGAATGGTGTGGTGTATTTAACAATATTGTAAATAATGGGGGGGGGGGGGTCTGAGGTGAGGGGTAACCAATCACACTGCTACATTATTTGTCTTGGATCTACAGCATGTATACTGACTAATTCAGTGTGTTCAAACTTTAGGCTGTGCCGAAATCCCCCTTCTAGTAAACATACTCGAGTACACTTAAGCAGACACGCTCTCTCTTACAAACACACACACACACACACACACACACACACACACACACACCAACAGGCTGACTCTATCAACATGACTGATGCCTGCTTTCTGGCTGCTTTTCCTCCAGCATGAATTTGTGGAGTCTGCAGTGCACACACGCAGACTAACTTTGAAAGTCAGTGTTTTATAAATCAAACATAACCGAGGGAGGCGAGAAAGGTGGAGGGGGAACGTCTCACTTCAAATTCCACCCGAAACTTCTCCAAACTTTCTTCATTGACGTCTTTCTTGTTCTCTGTAAACTTCATGTCTCATTTTCTGCCGTGTCATTTGAATCCTCTGTCTTTTCATTTAGATCTGCCAGTGGCGAAACAAACAAAAGAAAAGATTTCAGATTCAAATCTACCCGTGATGCTCCACCCAACAGCAAGGTTTCATTGATCCTTGCTTTACCCCAATCACGTCAAAGAAGGACCACTGAAGGATTCGATTCTCTTTCACACCCGCTACCAATCTCAAGCCTTCCTCGCTTCTTGTTTTCTCATACCGCTCGCTCGCTCACAAACAGACACAGGCAACTGCAGCGCCATAAATTTCTCTCACCATGAGATACATCCTCATTACGGAGCGCCGGCAGGGAAACGGCTGACAGCTCTATCTCTGCACCTGTTAGTCCTATGCCTGTTCGCACTCATTGACTCATCTGTAAACGGCTTCAATCTCGACGTCTCTATCCGTGCCAACTAACCCGATGCTTCAAACGTTCGCTGACTCTTTGCTGGCCCGGAGACTCTATCTATAAAAGTTTCATATTTCCTACAGGCAGTCAATTATTGCGCCGGCATATTCGGTTGCAATAAAAACATCAGTAATCGCTCTGTCTGAGTTCTCCCCGCAGGTTCGGAGCTCTCTTCTGAAGAGCTGGGATATTCAATGACAATTATGACATTTTTTCTGCTTTCTGTCTTCAGCTCCCTCATTTTTTGATGTACTTGATCTTCTGAAAATATTGTTGAAGCTCATATGGCATTGGTTTGGTGTGTAATTGTCAGCTTGGCCATTATAATAATATAATTGATTTCTTTGTTTCTGTTTAGACAGCTTTGACCTTTTATCCATTTTTTTATTGCAGTTACGCAAATTAAAATGTGGAAATGTTCTTATTATTTTTAACCGTGCCAATTTTCTTTTCTTTTTTCAGGCCGCTTCCCTCCTTTTTACCTCCACGTCTCCCGTTTTCTCCTGTCAGGTTTTGCAATAATTTATGTACTCCAGCATAAGCAGGCATTGTGGAGGTGGCGGTCCGGCTTCACAAGGGCTTTATAATGATATACATCAAGTTTTCGGGACTTTCCTTGGCAGGGAGTCCTTTGGCTTCTGGACTGTTTCCCCTCCCGTCTTAGGTGGTGGTTAAATGTATCTCAAATCCGTCTTAATACAGTGGGAATAAAAGAACAGTAATGGCACACTGTAAAGTAATACATTTCAAGCTCAGGGTTACTCCCTGTGGCCTGTGGATGTATGTGTGTGTGTGTGTGTGTGTGTGTGTGTGTGTGTGTGAATGACTGCAGCAGCTGGATAAAGCATAAGGAAGCATTAACAGGTTTCTGTGAGTTGTGCTAATGTCTGTGAATTCTGCGGTGGGATTTGACTTTGACTTTACACAGCGACACCGCAAATGTCTGTCTTCCTCTTGCCGAGCCACACCAGCGTTCTCGCGCACGGAAGTCAGAGCACCACTAGTGTCACTTTGTGTAATTATAACACTTCCCAGAGTTCTGCTGGTTTGTGTCATCACATACACTGAGCTCTATTGATGCACATCACCTAAAAAAGTACTGTGGAGCAGTAATGGTCTCAGATCATAATACTATGTTAATGATAAGGGTTCAGCATTTTTGTCAGTCCAAAAATTTTAATTGTATATTATTATTATTATTATTATTATTATTATTATTATTATTATTATTATTATTATTATTATTTTAATTAATTCTGTGCTGAATTCTACTTACGATAGTATACAATAGTATATTATAAAATACTAGCAACCATGCAGGAATTCCAATGTGCTGCATTGACTTTGTGATTAGATTCACAGTGTGACTCATCTCTTTTTGAGATGTAAATTCTGATATGCTCTGCATGCAATATTTTTAACGTGGTCTAATTACACTTGACCGTATCACTGTAGCACACATGAAAGTCCTCCATATGGCTTTGTGTCTCTCTTGTGAATTCATGATCCCAGACATTTCCCTCATGCTTGTCATTCCTCACTCATAGTCGTCAAAAGCTCTAGCAGGGGGCTGAAGAAAACTGCCCGGATCAGGTGTCCCATAATACCCCTAAACCACTGTAACCTGTACATCAAACAGAGCGGCGGTGGGGTAGATCGTAAACCACAGGACCAATAACCAGCCATACTTTCACAGAACAACTGCCGCTATGGCTGGCCGACTGGAGTGCCAGCATGAATCTTGAGAAATACTTGTTTCTTGAGTCTGTGTGGTTCTCACTCCTGACCACAAGAGGTGCTAAAATAGCTTCTCAAGTGCAGTATATCATCAAAATTTATTTGGATTAATGGTTTGGCTAATTACAGCCTCTTTTGTTTGTAGTCTACCTTGAAATTACATCTACAGGAATAAAATTAAGATATCATTGCTTACATTTTGCATTTGTATCCAGATCTGCATATGTTTTTCGGTCCTAAAATTATTTCATTAATGTCTCAGTGCTTAGATTTATAGGTAGTGATCTTGCAATACGGTTTTTCATGACTTCTCATTTTTTCTAGCCAAATAGTTGCCAAGTAAAGTTCTTAAATAGTCCATTTTTTTTTTTGGCATATTGATTAGTTGTCATGTTTATTGTATGTAAATGACTCAACATATGCAGTAAATTCTGCATGCTTTGTGAACACTGATTATTTTATTTCATATTCTATCATTTTATTTTATTACTTCTTTCTTTTTAGCTTATTTCCAAATATATTTGCCGGCTACAGGTTATTATGGAAAACTAATGTCACGTAAATAGAGTAAGAAGTAGTTTGTGGATAGACGATTGTATCAAACTGGATAGAAATTGTATAGAACAAGTGCAGCTGAAGTCATGTGATCCATGACTAGTCCACACAAATCAAAAGCGAAGACTCATAGCAGAATATATGTGCAGCCATATTTGTTCACATGCCCTTATATGAACAAGTGGAACCGGGGGACCATCTGAAAGCGAAGGTCTGTCCCGAACTGCCCGATGAAATATGTGAGCCGTCATCGTCCGCTTTGAAGAAAAACAATCAAACGCAGAGGGAGGAATTCCTGTCCTGACAGAGTGCCGTCATCACTGAGGTGCTCCTCTCTTCACCTTCATGCTCTCCCCTATTCTATACCTCTTTTCCTTCCCACTGTATCAGTGGGCGATTTTCAGGCCTGCTGAGAGTGGGGTCTGGGCAGCATGTGGCCACAGGAGTGAGCGCAACAGAGGAAACCTGAGCGCAGTGGAGTCTCTAGGTGGATTCTAGCCTTTGTGCCCCTTCAGAGAGCTGGTTTTCCCTTTGACACAGCTGCATAAACTAACCAATGAGAAGGCCCATAGTGAGCGCTACTGCTCAGCATTATGGGTAAATGTGCACTTCAGAATAGTAAAGAACTGTGGGAACTTGAAAGAGAAGTTGCAATAAAAACTATGTGTAACTATCACTTACATGTACTCTAGTAGTCCCATGGTTCAGTGATGATATCAGATGATAATACAATATTTTGATATATACTGTATATATTTAAGCAATATTACACGTACAAGAGTGCTGATTTAGACCAACAGCATGACTCCAAGTGTGATACTGCTTTTTATGTAACTTAGACACAATATTTCCAGTTACCTTGTCTGTTTTTGATTTGCCAGTGAAAATAGTTCAAAACGAAGCCACAACAGAAGCCTCACTATCTGTGAGCAACACACAGCAGTGGTTTTTCGTTCCTGAATGAATCAGTGTTTTCAAGACATGTTATGTCTGGATTAAATTCATATCACATGCATTTATAGAACATATCTTTTTAACGGTTGCAAATTATGAGATTTCACATGCAACCATTTTCATTTCTAAATGAATCCGCATTTTTAATCAAATTGCTTGAATAAAGTAATAATTTACTTGTCGCCACCAACAAAATTGCAGTGATGCCATTGAAAATAAAAATGGTTCCCAAAAGAACCTTTCAGAGAAGAGTTCTTAAATTAACTTTTTTTTTCTTAGTGTGAAGAACATTTCAACAATCTGAAGAACCTTTTTCTACTATAAATAACCTTTTTTGTACAATGGAAAGATTCCATTGAAGTTTAAGGATCTTCATGAAAACACCAATGCAAATAAAGAACTTTTGTACTGGAGTAATCAATGTATCCTGTGGAAAGATTCATATATCTAGATATTTATCATCTGAACTGTGGGCTAAATAGTATGAACTGAATATGGCAGACCTAAACGTAATGAATTGACAGACTTTGAATTCCATCTTTCCTTTCTGTCTCTTCCTAATAAGTGTTTATACAACACGTCATGCTTTTTCAGTCTTCCTTCTTCCAGAACTGTTGATATTACCCTTGATTTTGCACAAAAGGCCCACTGTTTGTGAATGAAGTGAAACATGATGTTCCATGGCACTAAATGTTTTTATCAGGTCATCTTTATCAGACGTGTCACGGACCATTTCATAACAAAGAGAGGAAGTATTTGTAACAGCTCGTATAACAATTTTTTGACTGAATACTTTTCTTTGAAAGCCGTGTGTTTCATCCTTTGCCGATAAATCACTCGCATCGTCATTTTTCTTTTGTTCTCCCTCCCTGCCATTCCCCCCCCCTCTCTCATTCATCTGACATATGTTTATATTTCAAGTATTTATTGTGTGTTTTCCTTTGTAAAGTGCTGGTATATATCACTGCTGCTGGCCTCTGAGCGGAGAGGGAGGGAGAATATCAGCACGATTGATTTGTGTTGTTTTCATCCTCTGGTGGGCTTCTCTTCATGAGCAAAGCCAAAATAGCCAGAACACACAAACTGAGCAGTGAGATGCGGAGGGTAACAGAAACAGAAGGGAGTCCTTTTCTGCTTTATTTCTATGTTAGACTGCTGTGGTCTGCACTCAAAATGTGGCTGAGCAAATGTTTGAATCCTGATGTTAAACACTGACATCTAGGCCTATTTTTCTGCTCTGTTATTCTTATCACAGGTTATTCGGCTTGTATGGGATATGTCATATTTCTAAAAATGCAGAGGAAACAGAAAACCTAGATATGAAAACACAAGATCATACGGGGAGTGTTTCGGCATCTAATTCAAGTGATCGTCAGATAAGAGTGCTGTATGGCTGAATTCAGCTGCTCTAGAGGTGCTTACTGTTGTAAATTCACACAGTTATTTTCAGTTTCTTGCCAGAAGTACTTATCCTGTATTAGTAAGCTAAATTTACGCAAGTGACATGGATATAAAATTTAGATATTTATTTTGTCCTTCATGCAATACTTTAAAAAAGAGTCTTTGGTGCGCTTTAGCTTTTTTTAATACTTACTGTTGTAGCTCTCAAATAAAATATGAGATGCATTCAGTGTGATTTGATGTCAATAGTGTCTGGTCATGAAACAATGAGAACCAATGAATTGCTTTTGTCTAAGAACACATGGTTTGATTTGAGAGCTGCAGATTTTTTTTTAAATTATTATTTTGCAGCTTAACAGCCCCATTCCTAATTCACTTTCAGTCGACCAAACAAAATGTTTTTTAAAAATATACTTTTGTTTTTATTGGTAGTCAAATGAGTTTGGAAGGACATGAAAGTGAGTAAATCAACACAAAATTTTTATTTTTTGGATAATCCATTCCTTTATCAGAGGAAAGTTGAAGCCATCTGGGGTTCTTTGAAGCACCAGCACAGATGTTTTTCTAAAGAACCATGAAAATTATAAATGTTTTCCTATGGCATCATATGAACTAAAAATGGTTCTCCCATGACATTAGGCTGTAAACCCTTTTGGATCAATGAAACCTTTTTTCTTTTTTGTACTAGGAAAACAATCTTAAATGGTTGTACTGTGGTTATCAATACCTTCTCTGTTTTTTTTCAGGGTCATCTTCACTGGCTAACTCTGGAAGCCATTTGCCATTTTAGCTTCAGCCACAGGTAGAAATATCTGAAACCATATGCATACTTAGATCTCATGGGAATGTTGAAGCTGACTCTCCATTCCTCTGCTTACCATCAAAGCAGACAAGAATAGTTAGCAAAAATAATTCAGTTGCCCTGGTTTCTTTCTGTGTCTTTTGCGAGAGCTTTTACAGTGAACAGGCTTGCAGAACTTCAACACTGAAGGTCACAAATGGCCTCCTCCTTGAAATCAAGTATATTCTGGTTTAACCGCACTCTAACAAGCTGATCTACACTCAGTATCTCTGAATCAAGAATTAAGCAAAAGTCACATAAACAAGCCAGAAACAGTTTCCAGACCTGTTCCACCTGATACGTTTCAGGTTTTTCTCTTCAACAGAGCTGTTTGCTGCTGTTGGAATGATGGAAAGCTCTGCTCTTCGTCTCCTGCTGTGAACTCGATCGAGCAACATCTGGTTCTGGCGTGTGTGAAGCCAGGCAGATGTGAGTGTTAAGGAATTCACTGATTCCATGGAGCGATAGCGCACAGCGTGGATCTCAACTTCAACGCTTGCTGCATACACTCTTAGCATATCTGCGGTGTGTAAACACGGATAATATCACAGAATCGCTTTGAATAGGATTTCCTGTTTAACTTTAAGGGGCTTCAGTAAGGAGGGAATTCACTAAGAATAAATCGATAGCGACGTTTATTTGCACTGTCTGCGTTATTTTAGAGACCAGTTCACTAAAGGAATTATGCAAATCAGGTAGCAGCACAATCACACCCACAAAAAGGCCACTCATCTGCACTGCACGTCCAGGGAAGTATTTACATTTGGCAACTTCATCCTTTTTTTACTGATAGCCATCTAATCAAATTATACTGTCCACCAACAGCATAATGTCGGAAATGTTATATTTGCATATAACTTTAGGAGAGTAGATCAGATTAATTCTGTTTTGCTGAGATGCATTTATGTGGCCTGTAGTGTAAATGGAATGGTTTTTACTCAATCGGACAGCTATTTGACTGATCAAAATGCATTGCATGCAATCATGTTGTTCTAAACCTCTATGACTTTCTTTCTTCCGTGGAACACAAATAAAGATACTGTTCCTCAAAAGAAAGAAAGTCCTGCAGGTATGAAATATCATAAAGGTAAAAATGTCCCAATGTTTTTTTGTCCACACAATTAAATTCAATGGGGTCTAAACCACAAGGCTTTACAAAATATCTGCTTTTGTGTTCCACAGAGGACATACACAGGTTTGGATATATATGACAAAATGATATATGATTTATATATACAGTGGTGTGAAAAAATTGTTTGCCCCCTTCCTGATTTTTTATTTTTTTGAATGTTTGTCACACTTTAATGTTTCAGATCATCAAACAAATTTAAATATTAATGAAATATAACACAAGTAAACACAACATGCAGTTTTTAAACGAAGGTTTTTTTTTTTTTTTTTTTTTTTTTTTTTTATGAAGGGAAAACAAAATCCAAACCCACATGGCCCTGTGTGAAAAAGTGTTTGCCCCCCTAAACATAACTGTGGTTTATCACACCTGAATTCAGTTTCTCTAGCCACACCCAGGCCTGTTTACTGCCACACCTGTTCGCAATCAAGAAATCCCTTAAATAGGACCCGCCTGACAAAGTGAAGTAGACCAAAAGATCCTCAAAAGCTACACATCATGTTGAGATCCAAAGAAATTCAGGAACAAATGAGAAAGAAAGTAATTGAGATCTATCAGTCTGGAAAAGGTTATAAAGCCATTTCTAAAGCTTTGGGACTCCAGCGAACCACAGTGAGAGCCATTATCCACAAATGGCGAAAACATGGAACAGTGGTGAACCTTCCCAGGAGTGGCCGGCCAACCAAAATTACCCCAAGAGCGCAGCGACGACTCATCCAAGAGGTCACAAAAGACCCCAGAACAACATCCAAAGAACTGCACGCCTCACTTGCCTCAGTTAAGGTCAGTGTTCATGACTCCACCATAAGAAAGAGACTGGGCAAAAATGGCCTGCATGGCAGAGTTCCAAGACGAAAACCGCTGCTGAGCAAAAAGAACATAAAGGCTCGTCTCAGTTTTGCCAGAAAACATCTTGATGATCCCCAAGACTTTTGGGAAAATACTCTGTGGACTGACGAGACAAAAGTTGAACTTTTTGGAAGGTGTTTGTCCCATTACATCTGGCGTAAAAGTAACACAGCATTTCAGAAAAAGAACATCATACCAACAGTAAAATATGGTGGTGGTAGTGTGATGGTCTGGGGCTGTTTTGCTGCTTCAGGACCTGGAAGACTTGCTGTGATAAATGGAACCATGAATTCTGCTGTCTACCAAAAAATCCTGAAGGACAATGTCCGGCCATCTGTTCGTGACCTCAAGCTGAAGTGAACTTGGGTTCTGCAGCAGGACAATGATCCAAAACACACCAGCAAGTCCACCTCTGAATGGCTGAAGAAAAACAAAATGAAGACTTTGCAGTGGCCTAGTCAAAGTCCTGACCTGAATCCTATTGAGATGCTGTGGCATGACCTTAAAAAGGCGGTTCATGCTCGAAAACCCTCCAATGTGGCTGAATTAGAACAATTTTGCAAAGATGAGTGGGCCAAAATTCCTCCACAGCGCTGTAACAGACTCATTGCAAGTTATCGCAAACGCTTGATTGCAGTTGTTGCTGCTAAGGGTGGCCCAACCAGTTATAAGGTTTAGGGGGCAAGCACTTTTTCACACAGGGCCATGTGGGTTTGAATTTTGTTTTCCCTTCATAATAAAAAAACTAATTTAAAAACTGCATGTTGTGTTTACTTGTGTTATCTTTGATTAATATTTAAATTTGCTTGATGATCTGAAACATTAAAGTGTTGACAAACATGCAAAAAAAAAAAAATCAGGAAGGGGGCAAACAATTTTTCACACCACTGTGTGTGTGTATATATATATATGTATGTATGTATATATAGGGTTGGTTAGTGAATAAAACACAGGCTTTTGTGCTAAAATACTGTGACAAAATGTGATACAACGATTTAGTGAAGTCACTTAACTTGTTGCGGAAAATAATAAGGAACTAAAAGGTATTCGGGTTAAAAATAAATATATTATCAGTATCATATGGTGGAGAAAAAAGTATTTTATATATGTGTATTTACTAAGGGTGAAGGTGCGCACACACACGTTCATGCACACACAAACACACACTGCAGTAGCCCATGCCATGCCAGCACTTCCCGCAGAAAAGGTTGAGAAGGCGGGCAGAATGCGTCAAACAGACATACCCCAGGGATGATCTGATTAGGGCAGGAACAGCAAGACAAATGCACACGTTTGTTCGTTGTCCCATGGAGCTGTCATATGCATGGCTGTGTTCACAGTGCGCTCATGCTGGCTGGTACCCCTGACGCCTGAATCCAACAACCCACCAGAGGCTAAGCCACGCTGGCAGTGAGGACGCAGAAAGCGTTGGCACGATGTGTGTGTAGGAGAGCAGGACAGTATGATAGAGGTGTGTGTGTTTGTGGAAGGGGGCCAATAGTGAGGGTCCACAGAGCTGACACAGCGACGTTTTCTGCTGAATTGGAATACCTGCGTAGAGGAAGAGCGTTTCTGTGTTGCTCCCGTTCATCCTGGCTGTCCTTCAGATGTCCTTTTATTTTCTGATCACCACTCAATCTGCAAGCACATGTTACTTTAGTCATTTAATTAGACAGGTGCAAACTAACCTCTCATATTGGTATAGCACAGGTCTGTTTCAAGTAAAGAATAACTGATGATGGGCTGTTGATTTATTAGAAAAATGATGCACACCTGATATGGTTCTGCAGTCACGGTATATATTATACAACAGAACAGTCAACATACCTCAAGACATTGTTCAGACGTTTCCTGAAATAATCCTGAATATTCGTCAGCCAATCAGAATCAAATATCCAACAGCCCTATATAATCTAATTTGAACTGAATATGCTTTTAAAGTTGGCATGAAACAAAAACTCACCCTTTCTAAATGAATTGATCTTACTGTAAATGATTCATCAATGCATATGTTTCTTTTTTATCTCATAGGCCATTTTTAAATTAAAATTTCATAAATAGATCTTCTGATGAAAAGTCAGGTTTATCTTTGAGACATGCACATCTCCAATCATTTATTCTGCTTTTATCCCACCAGCTTTCTTACAATCGAATGCAAGCTTGCAGTCAGATCTGCCTCCATCAAACAACTGATGGATTGAACCAAGTCCTCGCTCTACAATTTTTATTTTTTAAAAATCCATTACACACGGATGTAGGCTACATCACAATACAGAAAAAGCAGATTTGTCACTATTTCCATTCCACTTTAAAGTTGCTGTTTGCTAGCCATTTTACTTCTGTAATGTATTTCAGAGTGAAGCATGATATTCAAATAGAAACAGAATTGAAATTTCAGACAATTTCAGAATAAAAACATTTAGACGTGATCTTAAAGGGATAGTTCACCCCAAAATGTCTGTCATTACTCAAAGAAATATTTTTCAAAATACCTTCTCTTGTTTTCCACAGATGAAAGTCATACTGATTTGACATGAGGGTGAAAGAGAAATGCTTCTGCTTCACTGCCTCTGTTATTTTGACTGTTCTGTGGTTGTTTGGTTGTTTATAAAACTGTGTTGTGTCTGCTTACAACAGTGCTATCTCAGTAGCTAACTGTCTGGCTGTAGTTCACTAATGTTGCGGTTGGGAAAGCCCACAAGTGCTTATGAGTAACAGAATGAGTCACTCTTGATTCATCTTCTTGATGTCCCACAGAGGCAAAAACAAATATTTCACCGAAAGCTCATGAAATAATAAAGTGCGTTTGAAGTTGAAACAATTGCTGGTTGCTAAAAATCGATTGGGAAGAAATGTACATCGATCGTGTATAGAGAAATGAAAAACTGATCAATACATAATAACAGGACATGCTGAGCGAATAACATGACTGCGGAATTTATACCTGTTCAGCTGCATTTTTTTAATTAAAACCAATTTTCCACTTGTAAATTAACTAGAGAGTTGATAGAACTGAGTGTTGTCAACTTGGACTTAATTTTCTATTATATTACGTGTCAGACTTCATTAAAGATTTTAATCCATTACTTAATTAATTTACTTAAGTCAAGCCGGATCCAGTTTATGCGTTGTGTTCACATTATTCAAAATCCAGAGCCAGAACTCATTAAAACCTCAAATGTTAAACAAATGCAAACAGGAAATTTCATGTTAATGCTCATTTAGATAATCTCTATATCCCATTGTACACCAAATAAACAAAAAATAATGGTCGTTATCAATCATTAGAGTATAACGAGGGCCAGACGTTAATCAGAGAGTTTCACAGTTTGTGCACAATGCAACACAAATTCAGAAACACATGTAGAAATTCACTCGAACACTCACACGCAAACCTCATTTCTTTAATGATTCATGATGCCAGTGTGTAGTTAATGCACTGTGACCAGGTCCTGTGGCCTGTGCTCCATCGTGCTTTAAATTGCCGCTCACATGGAACATTTCTCTCCTGACCGACTTCCCCTAAATGGAAACAGATTTAGACGGCAGGAGGTTAGTTTGAAAGATAAAAAGGAGAGGAAGAAGAAGCACTCCTCCTCCACTCGAGATGGCTATTTTCAAGGCACTCCATCCGATACTAGCAAATTTTCCTTTGTTATATTAGAACTCTGTAGAATTCAGAATTAAATCAATTTATGAACTTCATTGGAATTGGCCACACCTCACAGAAAACTGAGCTATAACTGAGCTATCTATCTATCTATCTATCTATCTATCTATCTATCTATCTATCTATCTATCTATCTATCTATCTATCTATCTATCTATCGTTAGTACGTACGAAGTACGTACGTATCTATTGTTCTATTGTTCTTTCCTGTAGCTCAAATAGTAGAGCATAACGCTAACAATGCCAAGATCATGGGTTCGATTCCCAGGGAAAGCAAGAGCTGATAAAATGTAAAAACTGTAACTTGATGCTATGTAAGTCACTTTGGATAAAAGTGTCTGCTAAATATGTAAATTTATCTATCTATAGTAACTGTTGTTCTATTTTTATGTTGCTCTATCTATCTATCTATCTATCTATCTATCTATCTATCTATCTATCTATCTATCTATCTATCTATCTATCTATCTATCTATCTATCTATCTATCTATCTATCTGTCTGTCTGTCTGTCTATCTGTCTGTCTGTCTGTCTGTCTGTCTGTCTATTTATCTATCTATCTATCTATCTATCTATCTATCTATCTATCTATCTATCTATCTATCTATCTATCATCTTTGTATTTCACTTCATTTTAATTCTAGTTCCTTATACATTTAAATCCAAATTTCAAATCTGCATCCCGATTTCTACATCAATTCAAGTTCAGGAATTGAATTGGAATTTAAGGCATTCTTGATTCATTTCCGAATGGCACACAACCCTGATTGTGGCTTTTGTCTTCTACAGGAGAACCAGACGTGGTGCCCCATAAGCAGATGGTGCTTTGGCTTGTAGATATAGGATGCCAGGTTTTCATTAGATAAACCACCAGCAGGGCTTCTCAGAACCCCTGGCCAGCACCACTTGTGGGTGGTCATCCATCATCTTGCCGTGATGGCTGCCAGAAGGACAACAAATGCCAACGGTTGCCCAGGGGACAGTTTTGCACTCACTCAGGTACATACACAGCTTCTGAGTAGTAACACATCTTTTCACTATGCACAATTTACACTCACACATTTTTATGAACTCCGACAACAGAAGTTGTAAGAGGAAGAAAAAGCATTTGGCAGCCATCAGTACCCATTATTACTTCACTTTATGAGCGATCAGTATTTTGACACTGCTTTGCACACGAATGAACACAATCCAGCATCAGCTAGTGCTCACTTCTTCCCTTTAAAGGGCTCTTGCTTCAGGGAGTAACTGATGACTAAAACAACTCTGGCAGTGCAGGGAGAAACACACATGGATTTAATACTTAACTCATAATCAGGACAATCAGTGTACAACAACATTTGCAGAGTAATCTCCAACCATTTTCGGTCCTGAGTCATCAGCAGCTAACAGCTTCGTCAAGTCGTCAATTGCTAAAAGATCAGTAGGGAGACAAAAGAGGCACCTGATGGGTGCTCAGGGAGGCTGCAGTTAAGAAACGAGAAGAACTTTGACACGCAAACATGAGGCTCATTACATGACGAAGCCCTTTCAATGGACTGTGCGGCACGTCTGTCTCCTGGCATACTGGGCTGCTATGGAGGTCGCCCCGCTTGTTAGGAGGGCAATTCTCATTAAAATGTGCTTAACCTTCTGTTTTTGCTCTGTTTTACCTGCACACTCTCACTCATTTCCGAACATACTGCCCGAAGTCGCCTGCAGCAGTTGGGGGAAAAACAAGGGAACACGGAGGGAGAGAGTGGAGGAATGTGTTCCATTTCCTGACAAAAGAGACTGAGGGTCAGGGTTGTGTGGCGGTGGTCTGGCAGATAAAGGAGGAGTGGGTTCTGGAATAGAGCATTTACAGATGTGTTGTAGATATAGTGAAATAGATTTCTTTTGTACTTTTAAAGTAAAATCCTGACTGAAATGAAAATGTCAAGAGAAGATTAGCATAATTGAATATCCTATTTAGATTAAAGATGAAATGTGTAATTTCTGCAACAAATGGCTTTTGAGTATCAGAGAATGACTTCTATGGTCATACTGTGTAGTATATTTCTTCAAATATATTTTTAGTCATAAATATATTTTTTTTATATATTTTTGTAACAGGCATTCTTTAGTTATATTTTCTGCCTAAATAAATAAATAAATAAATAAATAATATTGTAATGTTTTTTTTTTTTTTCCTCCTATTTGCAGCTGGTGAGACAAACGTATTCACACCATTGGTTAAACCTATTTATGTTATGTTTTTATGTGTAGCCCAGTCAAGGAGCTAGATTTACTAAACAGGGCAAATTAGCATTGGAGCACAATTCCATAAAAGCGCTGATGGGAGGGGAAAATTCTGTGTGTGATTTTCTGACAATGCACACATTAAATAACACAGACAGCCAGATCATTTCCATGATGACCAAGCACAATCTACCAAGAGCAGCACAAATTACCGCCTGCTTTAAGACATGCTTTTTTGGGCGTTAAATAATGGCGCAAATACCAGTAATTTGACGAGTGCAAACGTTAGTAAATCATGTTGCATGATTCATTTTAATACTCTCGTCTGTAAGGGAAACTCCTACAAATGCATATTCAATAAGGTCAGGCACAAAAATAACTGTGTCCATGCCTTTTCAGCGCAATCTTTTTTACTGCACATCTTTAGTAAAGCCTGACAGTACTATTTTAACGCCAAAAGACGGTTTGCGCTGGCGCAAGCTGTTAGTAAATCTGGCCCAAGATGCTCAAACCAACAGATTGTAATTCCATTTGGGACCACTAGGGGCATGGAAATTACACACTTAAAAAAAAAAAAAGTTGATACACTGAACATTTGATACATGAAACATATCATGTAAAATAATAGTAAAATAATAGTAAAATAAATAACTCATCCTGTAAAATAATAAGTCATGCTGACATCACAAGATAGAAATATCCAGCTATATGAAAAACAACAACAGAAATAGAACTAATAGGGTTAGTATTAACCGTATTAAAAATTAATAGGAAGAGTTGAATGGGACTGTATGTTTTTCAGTTTAGGCCTGTTATAGCCAAGCCTGAAACACAGACACTCACATATACATGTATATGATTACTTCAGACACCCCTTACTTTCTCCCTTACACACACACACACACACGCACACACACACACACACACACACACACTTGTTTCGCTATCCTTGTGGGGACTTCCATAGGCGTAATGGTTTTTCTACTGTACAGACCATGTATTCTATTGCCCTACACCAACCCTACACCTAAACTTAGCCCTCACAGGAGACTTTTCGCATTTTTAGATTTAAAAAAAACTTCATTCTGTGATTTATAAGCTTCTTTACCTGTGGGGACCTCAATTTAGGTCCTCACCGTGACACGAGTCCCTATCAGTCTGTGTGTATTCAGGTTTAAGTCCCCACCTGAATAGAAAAACAGGTACACACACACACACACACACACACACACTTTGCATAGTCTCTTCCTCTCCCACATCACTTGTCCTTTTTTCTAAACTTTCCTTTTCTCTTTTCTCTCATCCTCTGAACTTGATTCTTCTCTTTTCAGAAGGTCATCTTCCTTCTCTTTCATGCTCTCTTTCTACCGCACAAACTGACTGCATCACTTCTGAACATCTCTTATCTTTCTTCCGCTTTTATCTCATCAGACATTCTTCTGTCAGCTTATTCTGGCTGTGCTAGGACTGTGCAGAGCTTGTCTGTGCTTTACTCTCTAAACACTGCGGTGTGTAAGAGGAAAAGCCAGGTCACTGCCTCACAACCCTCCTGGCTTGAACTCGTTCTGAACTTTATTGCCTCTTAATCTGTCACAATCTGCAGTCAGCTCTTCCATCCCCTTTGAGAATTTGCCCCATGGAAGTCTTCGGCAAGAGAGGAAGCCAATAAAACCTAAGTATTTAATTACAACAATCCTAAGCAAACGCTTGAGTGGAAATTGTGGCTTTTTGGATGGCCGAGTGGAGGGATCGCTGATAAAATACAAAGCAGATGTCCGTGCTTTAAAGCCTGGCCCAATGAAGACATCACTATTTTTTCATCTTCACTTGTCTGTACAACATTCACAGGGCACGAAAATGTTCAAGCCGGAGCTTGAACTGGTATTAGAGCTGGCCTGCAGATGCTGTGCTGAAAACAATTTGCTTCGAATTTGTCTTCCTTCTTTTCGAAGAACTCACGTCATGTGGCGAGCCTCGCAGACATCACTTCGCAATCGTATAAAGAATCTTTTCGTACAAATCCTTTCCCAGGCTGACACCGTCCTGGAAACAGATGCATGGGATTTCAAGAATTTTCCAGCGTTCCTAGCAAAGACATTTGCTTTTTTGTTGTGCACTTACAGTAAGCTCGCAAAGACCATTCAAAAGTAATCTCGTATGACAAATATGCTCTGTGTATGTCTCAAATTGCTGTCATGATGGCTAAAACAGATTGCGTATGGCCGTAGTTAAAAACATCCCCCGCAGTCGATGCAAGATGGGTGCTTTGAAAGTAAATATTTTACTGTGACCTTTCAATGGATTTTACAAGCTAGTTAAGGTGTTTTAGAGGGGCTTGGCTGTTTCACACACTTAGTTTCTTCCACAGGTACACATACAGTCTCTATGGGAGTACAGAAGGCAGAGCAGATCGACTCAGTGAAGGCAGCGTAACCTCAGAGTTCACTCTGTAAATGCAAATAACAAAACAAGGGTGTAATAAAAAGCAAGACTCCTCTCCATAAAGAGAGAGTGCAACACAGAGCACGCTATGGCTGAGGTGGAAGGAAATGATCCAATGACACACAAATGTCAGCTCTAATGACCCTCCAGGGCACCTTTCAGCAGTGGCAGCTTGTTTCTCATGCAAACGAGGCCCTGGTATGTCACTCTCTCTTTTCTGCATCATGTTTCTTTTTGTATGTCCTCCTTGTCAGCTTTTTTGCAGATTTTGGGACTGGCTGGAGTTGTGCAAGCACCGGGGAGGTCACATAAATCCCAAAAGAGGAAGTTAGAGAGACCACATTGACCCATGGTAGTGATATTGCAGGCTAAATCTGTGCCTCTGGGTGCACAACCTGACCACCAACCACAACGTAACAAATCAAAGAGGATCTCTGGTCTCTTATGAGCTCGGCCAAAACCATGCATGCACTGATCCAGAAGAAGATTTTGATTTTCCATTCAAAAGCATTCCAAAGAGTTATCAAAGTATGTGCAATACATATACACGTGAGCACAAATGGCTTTTCAGTCTGAAGTCTATGGTTATAATTTTAGTGAAATATATTTTTAAATATATTTTAGTCATATATTTAGTATTCTTTATATTTTTAGGCATGGTCAATATAAATTTTTAGTATTTTAAGACATTATAACATTTCTTTTATCATAATTAATATTATAAAATTTGTAGTCAATAGTCATATGAATTTCAGTATTTTACATCATTGTAAATAGGTATATATTTATTATTTTTTAAACATTTTAGCCACAATCAATATTTGTAAATGTAGTAATTTAAATAGTTTAGTCAATATTAATATATTTAGTATTTTTATATCTATGTTGATATTGATAAATAATGCATTCTTAGTATTTTAAGTCATAGAAAATAGTCAAACATTTAATATTTTTATATTTATAGTTTTATAGTATTTATTATTTATTTATTTATGATTAAAAATATATATTTTGTTCAAAAATTAAGCAACAGAATGTAAGATGTAACATCTTACATTCTGTTGCTTAATTTTTGACCAAATATATTTTTATGCCTCCCCAAAAATTTAAAATTTAGGCTTGAAAGAATGTGAATACAGTATCTACATATGTAATGTTTACAAACAGGCTGAATTAATGTTCCCGTAATGTTTGGATCAGGAAGGTAAATGATGTGCACAGTGAACATTCTAGAATTGCATATCAAATCGTGTGTCTCTAAATCCCCTTTAAGTCTGACAGATATCTCCATAAAACAAAAGGCCTTTTGAGAGAAATCAGAGCATGTATCCATTACAAGCACTTTTTTTCCACTATCATCATTGACAGAATGCAAGTAGAGACAACTTCTCAGGCCTGCTTAACTTCCAGGAGAAGCTTGCCTCTTCTTTACTGCCAGCAGAGATTGGTGATTATGACTGGCTTACTCATGCATTCTCGCTCTTGTCAAAACATTGATAAATGGGTCAAAAGTGTAAAATGGAAACGCCATGGTAATGCTTTAGACATCAAAGGCAGAAAGTTGACGGGATATTCTCCGTGTCATGTTCTGATCGGTCTCAGGATATGACTCTTTCCAGAGCCGCTCTGCTCAATGAGGAACTGTGCTTCAAAGTGACATTGCTGTTTATGGTCGAAGTCTCTGGGCTTTCATTGCTGGAGAAGCAACTTTGAGACTGTACACATAATTTAAAGTAATTGAACTACAGTAAAGCTACCCTTTTGAAAGCATAGTTAGATATAATATAATATAATATAATATAATATAATATAATATAATATAATATAATATAATATAATATAATATAATATAATATAATATAATATAATATAATATTTCACATAAAATGCCACCAATAAAAAATATTTTATGTTTAATAAATGTTATTTTTAAATGGCTGTTTTTTATGTATTTAAATATTATTGTATTAAAATATTAATAAAAATAATTATTATTTTATGTAACAACAGCACCACCACCAACAAAACATACAATGTTTTATTCATTTTTAATTAACTGCCTGAGTTTAGTAGTTAGTCACTAATTTAATTTACTCCTCAAAACTGCTAGAAGAACTGATAACCTATTACTGGAGGGGTGAGTCAATGTGTGTGCATATGTGTGTTTAGGTTGATGTGGGTGAGTGCTGATAACATGGTGTAGATTTAAGTTATAGTTATTCTTCAGCCCAAGGGACTTTCAGGCTTCTAGTTTCAACCCTTGCTTTAGGCACAACATAAATAAATATAAGTTCAAAGATACACAGGCTCATATAAAATGCAGTTAGATTTTCACAAACACAGTATATATCCTTTGGCAGGTACTGTATATACAACATAAATAACGCAGACCCTAAATCTCTAGGGCTTTAACCTTGGCACATACACACACACATATACAACAAAAGCACATACTGTATGGTTTATGTACAGGTACACAGATTTCCCAACATATTCACATCCCCAGGCACAAATGCCTTCCACACACATACATATAAATTCAAACTAATGCACATGCTCATCTGATGATCACGGTTTTATTGGATCCATGCTCACTATAAATCTGACCTGAGAGTGTAATTATGTGAGGTTATCCATTTAGATCACTGCAGTGTCACTGTGTGTGGGCATGTGCACATGGAGTGTAGTTGTTATGTGTGTGTGTTGGCCAGTGTCCATAAGTATAGAGTGTGGGTGCTTGTAAATATGTATCTGTTAAGTATACTGTATCTAACCATAAACATGTTTGTGAAGCTTTGTGTTTGCCTGTGATCAGATAGGAAATGATGAAAGAGATGGCCTTTCTTATCTCACTATCTGACCAACAGCACTGTTGTTTTCTAATGGGTTGTGCTCCGCAAAGGACCTCTGACAGGAAGCGATTAGGATATTTTTATCTTATGTTTTTGAGTTGTTTGTACTTCCTGTTTTCGTCTGAGAGGGGTGAGCGCTTTTCACAATTCCCCAATGAACTGATACACACAGACAAACCAGGCTCAGACATGTTAGGAAGCCGACATAAATCACATTGGCTTTGAAACTGAGACGATAGCATCATCTAAACATGAGCGTTGTCTGTTTGGTTGTGTTGCCATTGTACTGGACTTCCAGAAAATGTAGATGGTGATAAGGTGGGGCTGGAAAAAAAAAAAAAAAAAAACACTTTCCTGTTGATGCTTTATAGGAGAAACCATTCCATAAATGATATGTAAACAGTGAATTGGAACGCTACATGAACAGGAATTTGATAACAGCACCCTTCAAAGTGCACAGCTGTAAAAACTGCAACCAGCTTCAGTTACCTCAACAAATGCCTTTTGCTCCCCATATACAAACAGCAAGCACTGAAAGACAATCCAAAGTTGAGAACAACTGTTTACTTGCATATGGTAAGAAGATGGATGACCAGCAGTGGATGTTTGCTTATGCTGGAATATCTTGGAAATGAACAAAATATGAAAATTTCAAGACCAGTACAGGCAGCATGTTTCCTGAGAATCTGGATGGTCAGCTAAACATTTCCTTACTGAAATACAATACAATAAAAGAAAAAAAGTACACAGACAGTGATAAATAGATAGATAGATATACATATATAGATATGATTCACATTTTTTTTTTTTTGTCTTGTCCTCATTATTGTTGAGAAAACCTAATTCTAAGATAAAAGCTTATTTTATGATGATCAGTGAATTATGTGTACCGAACAATCACTAAGCAAAAAAGAATTAAATATCTAGCCTAGGGATGTGCGATATAGACAAAATATGATATCTCGATATTTTCTTGGATTTTATTGATAACGATAATCAGACAATCTTTTCCTGAGTGTGTCACGCTGCAGGACTGCCGTGGACAGCTGACTCCTAAAGTTTTTGATAGCTTATTCTTCATATTCTGTGTGGCCAGTCAAATTCTATAACAGTAACGTCAATTAGAATAATAAGACATTTGGGGCTGTTATCAAACAAATAAAATCATTATCAACTAAATTAATCTTTGCAATGCAGAGGAAACACAGAAGCTGCCTCTGAAGAGGGATTTAGATGTATTTATTTGCACACTGTTTAATGCAGGACATGAATGCATTTAACTTGCAGTTACAAATGCATAAATGATGTTTTGATATTTTAATCCTAAAATGTTGAATACTGATATTTGAAATTATTAAAAAAAAATGAAAAGTTACTTTAAATGTGAAATTAAAATCGCCAGTAGGTGGCAGCAACTCACTGTTAGTGAGTCATTGCGATTGAACCGAATCATTTAAACAGTTGATTCATTCAGGAACGAAGCACCGTCATGTTGCTCAGAGACGCAAAACAGTGCTGTGGCTGTGTTTGGATCCATTTTTTGTTGGCGAAATAGAGCAAAAATAGGCAATATGGTGTCTAAAACGTAAGTCTATTAATATTAACTTATTGATTAATGAACTGTTGTATAGGCTAAAATCAATATCACACTTGTGATTTTTGTGAAAAAATGTCACTCTTCTTTGTGTGATATTGATTAACTATGAAATGATATATATACATTTTTTGACCACATATCTTGAATTTTGGCAGCATTTTAAATGCATTTTATTAGACTGAATCATGCAGTGAAAGAACACACTCTAAATGAGCACAGTCAGTCTAGTTAGTGTTTAAGCACTCATAACCCCTCTTATAATCTGTATGATAAATTAATCTCTTTACTTTTATCTTACGTACATATGCACTTTTGTTGCTTATGATGAGGGAATTTGCGAGTTTCAGTCTAAACAATATTCAGCGATGACTAATCTGAACGCCTGATTGGCCACTGCATTCCTAAGCTCAACATAATTGTGTGTGATTGGTTATAATGAGCAAAACACGTAAAAATAAAATACGTTGTAACATGAGCTATTTTTAATCAAAATTTAATACAGCAATCAAATCTTTTCATTTTATTTTCACTAGTTTCATGTTTCAAGTATTATAGTTTTATTGAAAAACCAGGGGACCCCCCAAGTATATTTTTTTGAGTGTTATGGGGGGTCCCAATGCTTATGCCCCCTCCCATAGAATTAGGTTTCCTCAACGGTTTTCTCAACAACAACAATTCATTGACTCACTCAAAAAGACAGTCAAGTGTTTCATTTCTGAATGATTATTTTCCGAACAAATCAGTTGCTCGAATGATTCAATGAATAACTGATAAAACAGTCACTTGTTTCTTTCCTGAATGAATCAGTGTATTTGAACGAATAGCTTTAATTAATTATTCAAAGATTCACTCATAAAGACTGCCACCTACTGGTGTAACTATGTAACATGCATGCAAAGTAATTGAAAATCCTCACCATTAATGCACAGATAAATTAATATTACACAAATAAAGAAATATATTTTTACTTAAAAAATTATTTATTTGCCATATTGCTGGATATAGCCTTACAGAAACACAAACGTGGAGTTTAGGGATGTGGAAAGATGTCAGGCGAATTATCACAGAAGCGAGTGCTGTGATTGACAGTATTATGAGCTTCTCCCAAACTTCATTTAGAATTACATTTGGCATGGATCAGTTTCTATTTCTCTTCATATCTCACTGTCTTTCTCGAACACTTACAAAAGAACTTCCATGTCCCCCTCCTCTCCGCGCTTTCAGCATTGCCCTCAGACATGGCAGCATTTCATCAGCAAAGCAGAGGGGAAGAGCTGAAGGGTGTCTCCCTGTCTGAGAATACTGATGTGATCACCGATCGTGATCACTGCAGTCAGGCTGAGCCTAAGGTTCGTAATCAGGAACTAGACTCTTGAACCCCCAGCCATCTCACTGACCACCTCTCTACACTTTCTGAATCAGATGAAAGTTTTCTGAGAGATTAATGTGTGTTGTCAATATACTGACTGCAGCAAAATTGCACCATGATACAAAATAATAGGTATTCATAGAGTTATAATCTAAATGTTTCCTTCTGGCAGGGTTAACAACTCAATGACTCACTGAATCATTTCTTTGAAGCGGCTCATTGAAATGAACTGTTCAGAATAAACATTTCGCAGTGGCGGAAATAAGTCAGGCCAGCAGTGCTGATCTTTTCAGCAAACATATGTGGTCCTGCTTTCAGATGACTTCTGGGGGATTGAAAATACCTAATCAGACCTAATCGGAGTGTTGTCATTCAGCAGCTGACGGAAACTGTCCAGCTGGGGTCAAGAGCACCAAAGCACAAGTTATGTCTGTCAGAGACTACTTACTGAGAAACTCATTAAGGCCATATGTGACACCACTTCCTGGACAACAAATAAATCCATCTTGCAGATAGAATTTTGAATCTGAGAAGATGTTGGAGGTTTTAGTACTTGCAATGAATATGGTGTGATTTCCTATTAGAATAAAGACTAGGTGGAAATAGATTAGAGGGATGGGATTGAGTAAAAGATGTCAGAAAAATGAAAATTCTGTCATCATTTACTCACCCTCATGTTGCTTCAAACCAGTATGAATTTCCTTTTTCTGTGGCACAAAAAAGAAGATTAAAAAAAGTTTGGTAACACTTTATTTTAAGGTGTCATTGTTACACGTTACAAGTACTTACTATTATAATAACAATAAATTATGCATTATTACATGCAAGTAACCCTAAACCAAACCCTAATAATTAAAAAAAAAAATAATAATAATAATAAAATAAAATAATTGGTCCATACAATGAAAGTCAATGGGGTCAAATTGCATTATATGCACCAAAAACCAACATAGGCTGATTCAAGACACTTTCTAGTTGAAATGTGCCACTCACCAGACATTTCATTTACAAATTGCCACGAAACATACAGTAACTATAATTAAAAGTTGCCAGATTCACATTCAATCTTCTGGATAAAACTGAAAGCCCTTTTAGCACCAACCACTGGACATTTTACTTTCACAAAATGAACAAGAAGCAACATAATATAACTTTCCAGGCATGTTTTTATCACTGAGGCCCATTTGCCAAAAATGTATTTTTCAAAATGGTCTCTTTTGTGTCATGAGGGTGAGTAAATAATGACAAAATGTTGAAACGTTTCACCTAGCAAAACCCTAGCAAAAACTAGATAATGATAAAAGATAATGATCTTACATTGCATCTACGTCAGTGAAACATAAGAATTAATAATCTTATCAGTGTTTCTTTACTTCATTTTGTTGTTTCACTGCACCAAAAGGAAGCAGAAAGGCAACTAGCCAAGTGTTCTGAGTGGTCTGATTGATCCACTTGTGGAGAAACCTAAATCACTCCTGCTGCATGTAACCCTATGCCAAGCAGTTAAACAAGACTAACAAACCTTCAGACTTATCCAGAGAGTCAAAACTCTCAAAATGTTTTACTTTGAGCGTGAAATTTTGTTTAGATTCCTTCAGGCACAAAATAGAAGAGTTTCAACAAGTCCAGCACTTGACCTTTCGTGTCAGATCAACGTCATGGTATGTGACCCAAACCCGAGGTGCTCTGAAAATGGACTGTTTGTCTTTACAGAGAAGTCATGAAGAGGTCTCCAACAGATTCTCAGCACTTCAGCTCCAGGTCACCCATAACCAGGAGACCTTTCGAAACACACAAACACACTGGTGCTGCAGGAATGGAATGTTCTAAACAGGGAGTTGAGGAGGGATGAGCTGCTTCACAGAGAGAGATGATATGGATGATGGCAAAACTGAATAAACTGTGGTGGGTGACCAAGCGGTTTCACCCGTACTGACCCGTTTAAATGTTCCAGGCAGTCTCGGTGGATTTCCATCCGCATAATGATCTCATGTTACTGCTCTCATCACAAAATCCACATGAGAAGTCTGATTTTCTGCAATGTAATGCAATTTTAATGTGATGCAATTTTAATCAAATGTGAGTTTGAGTTTAATTTTGGATCAATGATAAAATAGATGACTTAGTTACTGAGTTTTACAATAACGGGATTTTGGTCATGATGGAATCATCTACAAACCTTCTGTGCTGATAATAGGGAGAATATGCAGAATTCGGTGGAATTAATTCAAATAAGGTAAAATGCTGTGTTCACAATGCAGTTTGATTGGCATGACTACCATTCACAAAGTTTTTGTTTTCTAAAGAAGTCTCTTCTTTCAAGGCTGCATGAATTTTAACAAAAATACAGTTAAAACAGTAATATTGTGAAATATCACTACAATTTAAAATAACTGTTTCCTATTTTAATATTAAGAACTGAATATTTTAATATTAATTTGTTGCTTAATATTTTTGTAGAAACTGTGATACATTTTTTTTTTTTTGGATTCATTGATAGAAATAGAAAGTTCAAAAGCATTTATTTTAAATTAAAATCATTTGTAACATTAAAATATCTTAACCCTCACTGTTGATCAATTTAATACATCCTTGCTGAATAATGTTTTTCATGAGGGCAGAATTTAAACACATTCACAGATAACAGCATAACAAAAGGGAAAAACAAAAAGTGTTTTAATGAAACCTTCGTGTCACAACATCTAACATTTTACCCATTTCACAAACGATAAAAAAACACATGAAGTATAGAACTATGATGCATTATCAACCAGGCTTTTAATTTTTTTTTTTTTTTCAGGCTTGTTTTTCATGCTCAGACCTCTAAAAACTAAACTGATTTAAGTTTTGGATTGACCCCAAAACAATTTCAGTTTTGCTTTCTGACTGAGCAAGCCGTAATTGCCAGCTGAATCATTTTAGAATTAGTCAAAATATAAATAAACATACCACATCTGTCTTTTTTTTTTTTTTTTTGTTGAAAGACAGGTGTTGAATTCATGGAGGTCTGCAAAACTTTCTGTGGATTCCAGATTCCATGCAGGCTTAGTCACAGCCGCTGGCCCTTATAGATGGTAAGGCTCATTCTGGTTGACTACCTACTGTATGTGTATATGTCTACAGGCTTTGAATGCTAAAAAAACATAATCTGTTTTTTTTGGAGGTGGAGTTCCACACCAACAAATTTCAGCTGGATTGTGGTGGGGATATCAGCTAAGGTGCTGGCACTCAAGTCAGGCTTGGGTTTGTGTGTCTGTATGTGTGTGTCAGTGAACATCACCATCCTGCCTCCACCATGCTGAAATGACTCTATGACTCTGAAAAATAAACGCAGACAGGGGTGGGATGACATGAGCTGTCAGTGCACCTCCAGGCCCCTTCCCACTGCCCCGCCCGGGCCGTGTGAAAGAGCTTCATCTCAACAGTGGCCCCATTGTCTGGGGGCCCCGGAATTCACCCACTCTTCTGTACATTCGAATGTGACCTGCATCTCAACACTTCACCTGCTGCAGAGAATTCCTTACCTGCTTTTACCGTCAGAGGAGAACATCTTGAAAAAATCCACTCTCTTTTTCCAGATGAATAAAAGAGTAGATTTCTGCAGGAAAGGTCGCTCAGTCTCATCTGTTAGGGCAGAACAAGACTGTCAGGGCTGTGGCAAATTAAAGGATTTGTTCACCCAAAAATCATTTACTCGCCCTTATGTCATTCCAAACCTTTGTCAGTCGAACATAAAAGGTACATTTTTATTTAATAACACTGATCACTTTTTTCCATGCAGTTGAAATTAATACAATGAAACTAGAGACTTTAAACTTTAAAAAGTATCATAAAAGTGGTCCATATGACTCTATATTCAAAGTCTGGTATATTCTAAGTCTTTGGAAACTATGAGCCAGATATACTAACAGCTTCTTGCGCCAGCGCAAACCATCTTTTGGCGTTAAAATAATACTGTCAGGATTTACTTAAGACACGCAGTGACGAATTAGCGCTGAAAAGGTGTGGACACTTATTTAATTGTATATATTATATTTGGTTTGATTTATATTAATACTTGATATTAGAAATATATTTCCCTTTCTTTATAGTGGGTATTAACTGCTGAGATAACTGAATCAGTGAGTTGAACTCAAGAATCAAATCAGCCTGATAACTGAGTGAATTATGGTTTTGTGAACCAGACCAAACAATTCATTGAAAAGATCTGATTCAAAATGATTCATTCATGAATCATACATTGTTGTCAAGAATAAGGAGACGATGACTTTTACACCAAGAAAATATTATTGTATGCTTCAGAAGACTTGGAATACCACATATAAGTCATATAGATCACTTTTATGATACTTTCTGGTGCTTGTTTGTCATTTTAAGCTTGATTGCGCCCCATTCAAGTTCATTATATTAAAAAAGTGTGATCAAGATATTATTCAAAATATGGTTGGAACAACATTCTTTCATTTATTGGCTAGACTATATTATTTTAATGAACAATATTTCAACTGATCATAGAGTGACCGGTTATACTGCTGTCAGTATCGACAAGCCATTTCTCCTGTCACCAGATTCATTCTGTTACCTCTTGACATCATGATGTGAGGCTGTGTGTACAGGTGTGTGTATGTGTGAGTGTGTATTTGAGCTTGTGCCTGAGAACAGCTTTAGATCAATCACGTCTCAGCAGGCATTAGCCGTTATTGGTGTCAGAGCAGCAAGGTTAATGTCAGTGGCAAAGGCCTCGCTCTCAAAACCAGACTCTCGACAAGCTGATCAATATGATATCTATCACCTTGGAGCATCTCTCTCTCTTTCCCTTTTGTCTTTTTTTATAACTTCTATTTCTCCTTTAACTCTCTCTTTTGTGTTTCCATCCAGACATTTTCCTCTCTTAGATTTAAATCCCACAAGAAAGACAAATGAGATCTTTTTAATATCTACGTTTTTTTTTTGTTTTTTTTTTTTCACAACAGCAATGCAATTAAATCAAGAGCATATTGAGGCATTTGCTTAAATCTCCAAGTTCTCAGATCTTTCTTCTAAACAAAAGGGTTTCAGATCTTAGAAAACTGTGAAGTCAAAAAATTTTGTTACACTTTTTTTTTTTTTTTTTTTGGTAACAATTTAGTATAGGGACCAATTATCACTATTAACTAGTTTCTTATTAGCATGCCTATTATTAACATATTGGCTGTTTATTAGCACTTATAAAACACATATTGTGCATGACCATATTCTACATCCCTAATCCTACCCAATACCTAAACTTAACAACTACCTTACTATTAATAATCAGCAAATTAGGAGTTTATTAAGGCAAAAGTCATAGAAAATAGTTTGTTAATGGCGAGAATTAAACCTTAAAATAAAGTGTGACCCCTTTTTTTTATTTATTTTTTATTTTTTTTGGCAGAATCAAAGTATCTGGACTAAGCACCATTATACATTTAGAAAGACAAAATTTTCCTCTGGGTTTCTTCACATTGTCACTCGATCCTCTTTGTTTCCTTATACCACCTCTTCTTGTTTTCTCTCAGTAATATCTAACAGATTGACTTTGTTGTCTTTGCCAAATCCAATCCTCTGTGAGTGTTCTCTAACCCCCACAGTTGTAAAGCTCAAGTGACACCAATCCTGAAATTTACTCATAATATACTAGATACTATTTAGGATTAATCAAAACATACTGACAACACACTCTCTATAGGTTTCTATACTGTAAGTTTAATAGGTTTATAAGCAAAGCAAAAGCTAAATCTAGTTGGGAATCACTGCATTATGACATCCTAAAGTAAACCGATTCAGACAATTTGGTTTTTGTGTCTCATTTTGTGCAAATATTTGGCGTCTGATTTCTTTCAGAATCCTGCCATAAAATCAGAACAATCAGACAATGCTTTGAGACACTAATGTCACTTTAAAATATGGAAGTTACAGCACAAATGTAGGTACTTTTTCAAATAACATCCCTCTGTTGCTGATTTTTTTATCGTTATTATTATAAAAATAATATATACAATCTGACAGTGATTTATCACATACAATAACTGCTTCATCATGCAGTGTGCAACCAAACTGAATGGGTAACAAATTGCATACTGTAAAATAATAAAGTGGCATAAAAAAAGAATATTTCCAACTGTCTTCGAAGATGACCTAAAAATACCTCATTACTATGATTGCACAGTGTGTTGATATGTTCTCTGGATAGTTTTGTGATTCCTTGCAAATTGAAATTGCTGAAGACAGACCAGTTCAGAGCTTCAGAAACGAGGCTTACGGGAACCTTTTCCAGCTTGTAAGAACATCTGTTCCAGTTACAGGAGGCAGGAGAATTTGAGTGCTGGGCTCACCATCATAGACAGATTATGTAAGAAAATGGTGAAAAAATAAAAGAGACAGAATGCGAGGTAGACGAAACCCCTCAGCAACAACAGAATACTGATTAGCCTACACCTCCACATCAAAAACCAGCAGATGGAGAAAGAGAGAAAGAGAGATGAAGAAGAACAGAAGGAAGAGATTATTGGCCCTCTTTACACCTGGTGTTAACATCTGTCCTGAGATGGTCCCATCACTGCGGTCAAGTGGTCAATTGAGACCAAGGAGGTCTGCAATACCTAGAGAAAGTTAACTGTTAGCATTCATTGCTGACCACCTCAAAATTGATTTGCACTAATAAACATCTATAATAAAATGAAATATTATTGCTTGCAAATGTTTTTACTCTGTCAGCATGTCTAATTTAGAATGGAGAAAGATGCTTTTAACAATAGTTTTTTTTTTTTTAAAGGACAGTGCAAGGGTAGACAGGAAACACTGGAGGAAGTGAGAAGGGAATAGGGACTCGAAAGGACCTCGAGCCAAGACTTGCCCGAAGTGCTGCAGTGTATGTCGGAGCGCTTGCTCACAAGGCTATGACTCAGACAGAAATGCTTTTTGCTGCCAGCCACAGACATCATTGTTTACACCAGGTATTTACATTAAGTCTCAAATGTGCTTCCTGTGACTGGATTTTTGTGTCTGGATTTTGAAGGGATGGTCCTTAATTTCATTATAGCATACATCACTTGAATCCATGTAAAGTTGAACCCTTTCTGATAATTTGCTATTTGTCACAATGCCACTTAAAATTTCTTAAAACACTATACAGAGAAAAATAAAAATAAATAAATGCAAAACTGAAGTCCCACTATATTAGTCAATGTCTACTTTGTTGATAAACTAACAGCATACTGAATATTTTCTGTGAAGAAATCTCTCTCTCTCTCTCTCTCTCTCTCTCTCTCTCTCTCTCTCTCTCTCTCTCTCTCTCTCTCTCTCTCTCTCTCTCGACCAATTGTGACCAGATCACCCAAGACAGATGTTGATACAGCATAATAAAAATTCTGTCATCATTCACTCAACCTCGTGTAATTCCTAAATCTGTAAGCGTTTCTTTCTTCTGGTGAACACAAAAGAAGATATTTTGAAGAATTGTAACGAAACAGTTTTGCTTCCCATTGACTTCCATTGTAATTTTTGTCCATACATTGAAAGTCAATGTGAACGGCAACTGTTAAGTTATCAACATTCTTTAAAATATCTTCTTTTGTGTTCAGAATAAGAAAGTCATACAGATTTGGAACGACATGAGGGTGAGTAAATATTGACAGAATGTGAGAAGGACATGACAGAAAAGAAGGTGATAGATGTAAAGTCTCTGTAGACAAATAGCTACAGAGAAGGCAAGAGGGATTTTATAACACAGGAAATAAGAGAAAAAAAGCAAGAGCGTTGGGAAAAGGAGCAAGGGAGAATGTGCCGATATAAGAAGAGCCCTGAAGTGCAGTGAAATTCTGAAATTGAGATGTAGAGTCAGAGGAATGCCCCAAAACTGTGTTTTGCCCAGGGGCAAAAAAACCAAATGGATTATTTCCCCAGGAAGCTTCAGCATGGTGTCTGTACACAGACTAAGCCTGTCCTGACAGATGTCTGCGCGAGACTCTATCTCTTTCTACCTCTACCACTTTTCCTTCTGCATCTTCCTGCGTTTCTCTCTCTCTTTCTCTCTCTCTGTCTCTTCCTCACCCTCCTCCTCTCCTCAGAGGCCTTGCTGACTTGGGAGCGTATGTCTTCATTAAGACAGCTGTCAGGTCTAGCAAGTGGAAGGGTAGAAAAAAGAAAGAGGGAGAACTTCAAAGGCCTGTGAGCTGTGTCCCAGAGGATCGTGCACTGAGTTGGGGCTGGGTGAGCACAGTCTGTCTTCTGCTAAAAATCTCACTTTACCCACATGCTACTGTTTGTTCTGCTCCATTCTGTCTAGTCTGACACAAACGTCTTCAACAAGCTCATCTCAGGAAATAATAAGCCCAGGAGATCAAACGCATCAATTTCTGACAGCTAATCACTAAAGCTCATGTTTTAGAGCTGTAACAAATAATTAGACATGAAGAGAAACTGACTGTTCTTTGTACAGCATTCCTCATTCCTTCACAGCATCAGCCATCTTAAACTTAAGTGAGGACTTAGCTTAGCTTCTTTAAATAATGTAAACTAATTTACTAATGAAAATTGTCTAACAGTTTCATTAAGTGTTTGGCTGTTTTTGTTTTTGGCGGTAACAAATCATTTTAATAATGTTAACTGGTTTTATTTCAAACATACTTTTATCAAAGAATATAAGGAGAATACATGTAGAATGTGTACAATAAATAACTAAAACATAAATAAATAAATAAAAATACATTTTTAAAAATCAATAAAAAGCAGAACATTTCAATATAAAATTGCATTACAATAGTGTACTTCATTTATTTATCTGAAAAAAAAAAATAGTGGTCAAACAACTGTCATTCAGAAATTTCTAGTAAATTTCACAAATTATAAAGAAACACAAGCAACTGATTGAATTAAACAGGAAATTTTGAAGTAGAAAATAGTGTTTTCTTGTATTTTTTCTTGTTTTTTTTTTTTTTAATTTACAGCTTTGTTTTATTTACAGCTTGTTTGTTTTCACAGTGATGTTTAAATTAATATTTAAAATGTTATAATGTTGTTACCTAAAATTGGATGTCTTTTCGATCCAAATATAAATGGGCTAAAATTAATAAATTTGATACTGACAAAATACTGACTTAAAAGTCTGATTATTATTAACTGACCAATTCAAACCGACCACGTGTAAGGAACACAGTATTGACCCGAACAACATCATGCCAATGAATCTGTCTGCCCCAGAAATGCTCTGGAAAGTGAACTGAACCTGGTGTTGAAAGGTGGAAAACAAAAGACCCAGAGACATCTTTGGCTTCTTGGCAATGTCAGCAAACACTCCAGCGAGCACCCAACATCAAACACACACATCCTGGGGCTCGGACAGGTAATCTGTCTTCCCTGGACCTTCAAAGGGTCCGGTCAGGAAGCCCTGCCGTCCTGCCGCCTAGAGAGGCACATTGGAGGCCGGGTATACAAACTGAAAGGCAGAGAGATGGATGTGAGGATTTTCGCAGAGGCCTGCAGTGCTGGAACTGGTCCGAATGGTAGAACTGGGGGTTCAATTAGTATCAAATGACATTGGCTGGTGGTGACAGATAGGGTTAACCAGACTGGGTATTAGGGCTGAAAGAGGGAACAGGGAACACTCATCAAGGTCAAAAATGTCTGTGTGCATCACCGTGCTTTACAGAGGTGTGAAATTACTGGATGTCTAAAGATCTGGACAGTCAGAAGCGAGAGCCACCCATAGGCTATGCATGTACATTAAGCAAACTCACCAAAACAGGTTTCTGTTTCTTGTTAGGGCAGGAATGAAAGCATAGGGTATGAAGAGGTAAATAAATACAGTCACTTTATTTTAACGTCCAAATCTCACTATTAAATAACTATTAAGTATGACTTTTGCCCCTAAAAAATCTCCTAATGTGCTGCTTAATGATAGTTAGTAAGGTAGTTGTTAAATTTAGGTATGGGCTAGGATTAAGGGATCTAAAATATGGTCATGCAGAATAAGGCATTAATATGTCATTGTCCTGCTTTGATGTACTCTATAATTTGATGGCCATAAGAAGAAACAGATTTCTTGCATTTCTCTTTCAGACACTCTTTCAGTGTGTCATGCATAAGGATTGGATGCATTTTCCATAATAGCATGTAGTTTGGAGAGAATCTCCTCTTTTCTGTTATCTCTGTGGACTCAGCCTGAAGCTTCCTTCCTTTAGTCAGCTTAGTCCATTCCTGTACACAGCCACTTTGGCCGTCTTGTTGTCCAGTATTGTCATCTGCATAATACCTGCAGCCAAAAATGGCAAATCCACATACAGTTATCATAACAGCAAAAGCTCAGTCCAGGGCACTCAATTCATGCTAATTCAACAGTTTAGAAGCATCACAATGCTTCCAGACGTCAAAGACAAGTGTGTGTGTTCTCTAAGAAGCATGAAATCAGTTGCACACTACCTTTTAGCACTCTTGCACCGCCGTGGGAAAACAACACGTGGAGGTCCACACTATTATGCTATTTACTTTCACAATTTGCTTTCACCATACAGGTGCATGATTGTCATGAGAGCTTTTTACAACTTCACCAATCAGTCTTAAAAGGGCTTCAAGCATCCAGTATGACCCTTAGGTGTGGACCGAGGCTATTGGAATTCAATTTGCTTGATTACTATGAGAGATGTTTTTCAAAACTTTGAGAGCATACCAAGGAAATGCATGCAAAAGGTTCATCTGCACTCCAGAACGTTCACATTTAGTGTGAGGGCAATCTAGATTTTTTTTTACATTTACCATATGATGATCTTCCCAAACATTCCATGAGCATTTGAAGGCACTATCTCAATGAAATTAATGTTGAGAGAGAGAGAGAGAGAGAGAGAGAGAGAGAGAGAGAGAAATCACTATTGTTTCACTGCGGCTCACTTTTATCTTTATTCCAACCGTGAAACTTTGTACTGCCTCTGTAAGATGAATCACTTCTGTTGTTGTCCTCATTTGTAAGTCGCTTTGGATAAAAGCATCTGCTAAATGAATAAATGTACATGTAAATTTAACCAAGTTTATAAACAGCTTTCATACAAGGCAAGCAAGAAGCCTCTTTCATCAAATCTTTCTTCCTTGGTGTTGGGAAAAAAATGGTTTGATGAAGGTTTCAACTTTCTGATGACTAGTACCTTAAATGATTGTTTTAGTTGGGTAAGCTCTTGCTTATTAGGCCCTGTGGAGGTCAACTCAACTCGTTTGCTATACTCAACACACTTGTCCGGTCTTCCAATAATCCTCTACCGCAACATAGTTTTTTTTTAATCTAAGAAATATTTTGTACATCTCTGAAAAACACATATTTGATCAGCACTGAATTCAGTGAAGTAATTCTTTAAGCATCAGGCCTTAATGAAAAACAACTCAATAAGATCCAGCACTTTGCTTTCTTTTATTTGGTTGCATCTTTCATTTGGCCTCAAGGCGTCTTTTCCAACTCGAAGACGTCTCATCTCAGATTTCAGCGTACTTTTTCACCCCCCATTTATTCCTGCAACCAACTCAATGCACCAAAGTACCATCACACGAATCGCCCTGGAGATATGATCATTGTTATTGCACTGCATTATTGAATCTTTCATTAGCAGTATTAAAGGGATAGCTCACCCAAAAATGAACATTCTGTCATCATTTACTCACCCTCATGTCGTTCCAAACCTGTATGATGTTCTTTTGTCTACACAACACAAAAGCAAATGTCTAATGGTTTTTCCTTACATTAAAAAAAAAAGAGTTTTAAATATCTTTGTGTTTTGTAGAAGAAAGAAATTCTGGAATGGTTTGGAATGACATTAGCGGGAGTAAATGATATTTTTCATTTTTGGGTGAACTATCCCTTTAAGATTGTTGCCATATTCGTGCACACACACACCATCCTTTGTTTTCCCTTTCCTCTCCAAACATTGAGCCCAGATTGATAGTGAACTGTCTGCGAACAGCTTTCCACCTCCCAGCGCAGTCCAGCCGACCTGCGGTGTGATCCGTTTGACTTGGAATTGCACACTTCCCCTCTGAACAGGCAAAGAACCTCTCACAACCCTGCTTTTTCAGATCAGCCCACAAAATATCTGAGTTACTAGAGAACTACGGCTCCTCCTAAATCCGTGAACGCAGTGGTGTAGGCGGCCGGGGCATTGGGCTGGTTGGTGTGGGATGTGGCTAAGTGTGGTGGATGCTGGCAGGCAGTGCCGTGTCGGGGAGGAGAACTCGAGGGCCTGTGGTTTGGATCGCTGTGGATGAAATCGGAGAACCTCTGGCATCCAGCTCGCTCTCTCCCTCCCGTTCCTCGTCCAATTTTCCTTCTATCTCTCGGTCTCCTTGGTATCCTTTTCTAGTCTGTGTTTCATAACCTGGTCTATCTCTCTCACAAGGTCACAGACGGCCAACGTGATTCCGCTGCTCTGCCCGCTGCTTCAAAAACCTGGACAAGAAGATTGTTTTTTGTCTCAGTGGTTCTCATATTCGTGTGTGTATGTGTGTGCCGTCTTCATTAGTTGTGCAATAGAGTGAGGTACGTGCTGAAAAGCGCGAATTATATCCCTCTTTGTGTGTTTTGCAGTGAAGTTTTGAGAGCTTTAGAGTGAGATTGCTTTGTGTATATTCAAAGGCATCATGGGTAAGAGGCTATAGCCATGCCTAAACACTAACCCTCCTCATTAGACTGTGGCCTCTCGGGAGTAAAGAGAATGAGCTCGCCAAAAGAGTAGGTAATGTAATCTTCTCTGGCCAATAACCTCTCTAATAGACAATTGAAGTCTATTTTCTCATTTCCCTCTTTCTTTTCTCTCTCACTGGCCTGTCTCTTTTTTTTCCCCCCTCATTCTCACTTACAAAAACAAAATAACATAATAAAATAAAAAATGCACTTTCTTTCTTCCTCTCTTTCTCGCTCACACCCACACACACACTGTTTGCCCAACAATACAGTAGAAATTGTATCCACTAACCATATTTGGGCACATATTTGGTGTCAGTATCAGTGAGAGCCGAAACAGGATGTTATGAACAAGTTTGTGGCCACCGAATGAAAAATCACACTCAAATAGATCATTCCCTTGAGCAAACATGTACCTCTGAACCAAGTATCGATCTGATCTTTTTTTCTTCTTGTGGCAGTGCTTGTAATTGACAGTATGATAGCAATTGATCAGAGTTGAGCAGAGGGGCAGAGACATGCGTTAGCAAAGGTTAATGACTAATGACAAGTCTTTTCCCATTCCTGTGACCAGTGCAGGGAGTAATGGCATTAGTTTTTCATACTCTGTAGTAGGGCTGTCAATTTAACATGTTCGGTGATTGATTAAAAATAATAGTGCAATAAAAGGAAATACTGATATATACAGGTGCATCTCAATAAATTAGAATCTCGTGGAAAAGTTCATCTATTTCAGTAGTTCAACTCAAATTGTGAAACTCATGTATTAAATAAATTCAATGCACACAGACTGAAGTAGTTTAAGTCTTTGGTTCTTTTAATTGTGATGATTTTGGCTCACATTTAACAAAAATCCACCAATTCACTATCTCAATAAATTAGAATATGGTGACATGCCAATCAGCTAATCAAATCAAAACACCTGCAAAGGTGTTTTGAGTTGATCATTGTTTTACCTGATCATTTTTTTTTTTTTTTTTTTGTAAAGGGCGTTTGATTTAGTCTTTGCACGTTCGCTTTGTAAACACTGGGTCTCACTTTTTAAACACTGGGTCGGTGCTTCTGTCTACGTGACCTGTGACCTTTCCAGTGTGACTACTGTAATGCATGAAGTTGTGGACATGCAACGCAGAGCTAGTGCAAGACGAGCATTTTGTGGTTAAAAAGTATATACATTTTATTTTTTTTAGAAAATGGCCAAATTATCTTACTATATAAGACCCTTATTCCTCGGCTGGGATAGTGTAGAGCCCTTTGAAGCTGCATTGAAACTGCAATTTGGATCTTCAACCCATTGGTCTCTGTTGAAGTCCACTATATTGAGAAAAATTCTTGAATTTCCTCAGAAGAAAGAAAGACATGAACTTGAATGACATGGCGGTGAGTAAATTTCAGGAAATTTTTATTCTGGAAGTGAACTAATCTTTTAATATTTGTAATTGTTATACAAGTGAAAATACTTTTATGTAATCTCTTTGGAACCTTCTGTAGCATATTTGCCACTTTAAATGGAGCATATATGTCCAGTGTAAAGATGGCTCTAGAGAACTAGCCAACCCACATACTTTACAATGCAAAAAGTTATGCAAAATCATCTAGTCTGTTACTTTCCATAAAAAGTGATGATGTAATTAGTAACTTGAGGAGTAATGCAGTAATTTTAAAAGAAACATTCCCAAACACTCCTGTAATCACTCCTGTAATTCATTTTCTCTCCATAAATAATATTATTACATCTAGGACATCTGATTTGTTTGTTTTATGTAGCTGAAAGAAGGCACAGTATGATTCTGTATGATATCATATAGGAACAATTTGTAGTCACTAAAACAATAGTAAATTGTCAGCTTGATCTCATTAAGCAGTCAGGAGACTTCAGATGTAAACACAAGGGCTCTTAAAGGCCGTGTTTACCCAGGCTCAAAGCTCCGCTGCACTCTTCTCCCGTCCCGCTTTTCTGTTCAGGTGTTTTATGAGCCACCAAAGCAAATTTCATTATAAAGCGATAAAAGGCCTCTCACACTGTCGGTGTGATTTCTGCAAAGTAAATGGTTCACTGACTGACAACAAACGAAGACTTCACGCACAGCGCCTAGGCATTGTGTGAGAGTACGGAAAGCTATTCAACGAACGTGAGCAGCGTGTCTGAGCTGAAACACATGGCCTGAAACACACCGCTCTGCTCTATTTACATATCAAGTTCAAAGTTCAAGTGAAAAACTCTTGATTCCAGAATATTTGGTCTTGTGCAAGTGGGATTTTTTTCACTTTGTAATAAAGCCCTCTTTGCTGCTTGATATTAACCCATGAACATGCCTGCGTTTTAGATGAGTCTTGGCTTCGTATCTGTGTTGAAGTTTGTTTACTTTTGCCTTGCCTGTATATATTTGTGTTCGTCTGTAGTGTCTTATGTGTGCGGATCCAAATAAGTCTTCTCCTGTGAAAACACTGAGCTAAAAGCTGACAGTGTGACACTCGCTGAGGTGTGAGGAGATGGTTTTTGGCGGAGTGTCCGTGTTCAACATGTCTGTTATGACAAAGCGCAGATTTATAGACTGGCTCCAATTAAAAGAGCGATCTGTTTAACCCTCCACGCAGACGAACGAAAACGAGGAAGCATGACACGTCCTCACAGTCATGCACTCTTTTAATGCTAAGCTGCGTTTATGAGCTGTCCCCATCCAGACTGATTTATATTAAACACTATGCACACACAGGCTAATACACACCTCTCCAAGTATAGGTCTGACAGAGAAAGAGCATAGCTTTAAGGGGGGAGGGAGGGGAGGTGGGGGGGGTATTTTCCTTTCCTGTCCTGTCTGTTTTTGTGTCTCTTTCTTCATCTTCTGTCTTGTGGAATTATCTTAGAGACAGATGCAGTGACCACAGAGAATATGAGAGCTCAGGTGCTGTGGCTATGAATTACGATCAGTTGAGAGAATGATAATATCTCCATCTGTTGTTTATGTTGACAGTTCAGCACAAGAAAATTAACTACTGCAGGCAAACACATTTGGTGGAAATATTTAAGTTATATAATTATAATGGTCAAGTTGCTTTTCAGAAAATAAGCACTGTGGTGATACCAACATACTGTACATTACCATGGTATTCCAAGGTTTTTGAAAGAATACCTTGCTTAACCATGGCACATGTTCAAAAAACATGGTAATACAATGAAACTATTTTGTTAGTGTGAAAATTCAGACTTATTGTAATGGGACAGATGTCTGTTTCCTTATCTATTTGGGCAAGATTAGAAGAGAAAATTGTTTCTTGGAAACAGACTTGGTCAAAGTAAAAAAGTGACTCTCTTCTTTTTGTGTTGGGAAAAAACTCTGTCAAAGTAAAAAAAAGAAAAAAAGAAAAGAAAAACACATTAATGTCTGACGAATGTTGCCACATAACCAGATGGCTCCAAATGGTCTCTCATTTGTGAAAGTTCTCATGAGATTTTATTTTGGCTGAATTTATTGAAATGATATATCCAGTCCATCGTGTGGCATTCACAAGCTGGTCATTCTCAGGAAATGATGCAATTTGTGCCTGAAAGTCTTTTTTTTTTTTTTCTTTTCATCATTTAAAAAGGTTAACTGCTGCACTTTCTAGAAAACAAGAGTAACGTTCGCTCAGCAGAAAAAATGTTTGTCGGTCCTGTATTTGTGTGCTATATATGATTACGTTCACACAGAGTTCGTTTTTTTTTTTTCAAGAGTGACAAGCATATTCTATAACCAAATCCACACCCGTACATTTTCAGGACTAACAACCGCATTTTTGGTGAAAGGGACCGCTGGACGAGTCTGTCAAGCCAGCCTCTCTCTGTGTTGCACACATGCATGCCTCGTGTCTGTTTGTTTCACCAGGGATTTAACCTGGCAACTTAGAATACATAAGTACATAATTATTATTATACAATGACAACTTGGCAGTAACTTGTGCTTAAAAAGATGAAAATACGAGCTGTTTGTCATCTGATGTTTTAGATCCAGTCACTCATTGTGTCAGTTTTGTGCGCAACTCAAATGCTCCACTTCCAGCTCAGGTACGCTATAGAAGTTGTTGTCGGTTATGTAAGATTTGACTGATGAACTTCGATTTGAGACGTGTTGCATCAAAAATGTGTTGGCCAAAAAACATTTGACATCAGTTATTTATTCCAACAATAGTGAATCAAATAAAATGTTGTGTGAACGGGACAATTTAATAGTCACACCTGTTACAAAATATGGTGCCAATCCCATAAACAGTTAAAAAAGCATTAATATAAAAATATGTATTACTTTTATGATGAACAGAAACTTCAGTTTGGTTAATATTATGATAAAATAAAAAACAAAATAGATTTATTAAAATAACACTGATTTATTAATATTTTACTTTTTATAAGTATTTTGCATTATACATGCCAAAACAAAGTTAAATCAAAGCATGTGCAGTACATTTAGTCTCCTCTTAATCAGTCATAAGTCATATGGACACACACGGACCACAAATGCACTCTTTCCTGAGAATAATCCAGGTAGATTTAAAAGCAATGAGCTGATTGATTGGTGCTTTGGCATTTGGGTTTTGAATGAATGAGTACACTTCTAATGAGTAAGCCTATTTTAGATCCTATATGATACGGAATTACATCTGTGATTTTCTTCCTGTGTTTAATGCCAATTTTCCATCCTGTTCCTCCTCGCAGCATCACAAGCCAAACTCATTACTGTTCTTTCTACTGTACATGGACGTAATAATTTTAAATTTATTTTTGGCAATACAGGAATACTACGGCCTACAGGGCTCAAAATGATTGTTTATTTAGTTTAGTACACTTTAAAACAGCTGGCTAAAACTCCAGGGGCTCGATTTCCATCCGTTAATGAAGTCCTGAACGAATGTATACGGTTTATGGTAATTCTCTAGTGAAAATAAATGTTACTTCAAGAATGTATGAATCCAGCCATGAAGCTGAAGAGTGCAAGTGTGACATTTTTCGGCTGATTTGTATGTGAGATCGGAAGAGAAGGTCACGGATGGAAAGCTAAGCATTGTCTCCCACTCTCAATTCTCGTTTTAATTAGTGCAGTTAAATACTCAACCCTCCGTGCAGGTCTCTTTATACAATGCAGGATATAATTGCTCTCATTTAACTATGAACTCAGTCTTTGTGTTTGCCCTCCTGCTCTGAACACATACAGGATACTTTTTCAATCGGTGTGTGTGTCGTGAGCTCACTCTCATTGGCAGAAACATTATCCAAGGAATGTGTATTTTTGGAGCAGCCAACATAGCGAATGACAGCCGTATCTTCGCCTTCTGGCTGGTTAATATAGATAGTCCTGATTGTGTGAGTGTGTGTGTTTATTGTGGTGAAAGAAAGAGCTGATTTGACTTCCTTCTCCTCTTCTCAGTGTCCTAATTGTTAGGCAAAGTAGATTAAAATCTTTATAATCAAATTTGGGATATAGCACGCAAACGTTTTAAAAGATTTCCACAGCTAAGTAAGTACAGTGAGATTCTGTATGACTTTAAAAATGCTTTAACATCATTATGCCAGTGTTGTCTCCCCATTTCTGTCTTTCTAGTAATTTTTGGTAACACTTTACAATAAGGTCCCATTAGTTAAAGTTAGTTAATGCATTAAGGCCCAGTAGTGGCCCAGTAGTGCACAACACAACGAAATCTCCACAACACAACGCAGAGGACTAATTTTGTTGTGTTGTGGATTGTTTTCATTGGGTTGTGCTAATTTCATTGTATTGTGGCTTGTTTCCATTGTGTTGTGCTAAGTATTATTTTTCTATTGGAAACAAGAAGTAATGAATCGCTGCGTCCATGAGCTTGTTCATGAGTATCACACATCATCCATGGTTGCTGAGATTGTCAAACTGCCTCTCGTCTCAGTTCATACACATTTATGTTTATTCTGTTTAATGCTTTGCTACATAGGCTAACTGTGTTTGTATTGGGCTTTTATATTAATAAATACTCTGTTGGCAAAAAATAAAAACTACTAAAAAATAGTAACTGAGTACCTGATTTGTCTGCAACACTCTCATCTGTCTCTGTAAGTAGAAACATCCTTGAATAAATGTCTCGTCTCTTCATGTCATTGTATTCAACATTTTATTGGTCAGCTTTAATGATTGCTGTCCTTCTGTTTAGTGTGCTTGTGTGTGTATCAGGCTATGTATGTCAGTGCAGTGTTCGGAAGAGACGCATACCCATTCATTTCCTGGTCTGACAGAGCAATCTAGATAATGAGAGACTCTTTACTGGCCTCAATTAAACTGTTACTCGGCATAAATGAGTTCAATAAATCCATTCTACACAATCAGATGCTAGATAAGAAATATCCAGTGGCTAAAATCTTCATATCATTATGAAATGCAGCCGTTGTCACTCTTCATTTTTCTCTGTGAGATGAGTGGATGCTTGTGTGTGTGTGTAAAAGGATAGTTCACCGGAAAATTAAAATTTATTCATTTACTCCCTCTCATGTTTTTCAAAACAATGTGGAACTCAAAAATAGATACTTTCAGGTTTTTCCCCCCATAAGTAATGTAACAAAATTTTCACAGAAATTCTTGTAAATCTAATTAGCATATGTAGCACTAATAAGCAGCATAGCATGTTGTTCACACTTTGTGTTGGCAAATGGCAGAAGGCCATTAGAAGATTTTCAGTGAAAAATATTCAAATTTTAGTCCTTCCTCACACAAAGCTATCCTATACATGTCACTGAGGTAAGTATAACACAATAATTTGATTATGAGTATTGTTTTACTTACCTGAATGACCATTTCAGGCATGGAGGACCTAGTAGATATTTAGCTTTTTTTTCCCCTTGACATCAACTATAGTAACTTTTTGATTTAAAATTTGCAAATCTAGTTAGCATATGTAGTGCTAATGGTTAGCATAGTACCATATCATAATGTTATTCACACTTCGCATAAGGCAAGATTTTCAGTGACAAATTGAGAAATTTTTGACTATTTTGGGCACAGTTAGTACTTTGTAGTCTGGTAGCTCCCTCCACTACATAATTAAAGTTGCGACAGTTAAGTGCATGAAGTGTCCAACATCCCACACTTTGTTTTTTTGGTTAAATAAGAGCATCATCTGGGTATTTGAAGTGCACTTGTTCTTGCAGAATAGTGCATTATTATGCAAATTGGGACGCATCGATGGCTATGCAAGATTTTCAGTTGACAAACAGACAAATTTAAGTCTTCCTCACAAAGGCTTCGATGCAAGTACAGCATACAAGGTCCTTTTTTGTAGCTTGACAAACTCAGGTCACTATCCACTTTTGTTTTATATTTTATTGTAAAACCAGCAGTGTGAGCATTCTGTGTCTGCTTTTGTGTTTCTGCACGTGTTTGGAATGACATGAGGGTTAGTAAATGATGACAGAATTTTTATTTTTGTGTGAACTAAGTCTGAAAAAGTTGACGGGGATGAACTAACTCCTCTATGTGCACCTATAGTCTCATTTGTGTCATTCTTTCTGTCTCTCTCCTCTCTTACTCTTGTGGATAAAGGAACAGATGGGCGGACGAGTCACTGACTCTGTTTTATGGGGTGAGAAGACCCAAGAGAAAAATGTTTTCACTTCCCAGAGCCTCTGTGCGCACTGTTGCACGGTGCACTTTCTCTCTTTCTCTCTCTCTCTCTCTCTCTCTCTCTCTCTCTCTCTCTCTCTCACTTTCTCTCTTCCTTCCATCTCTCTTTACCTTGCTCTTTCTCCTTGTCAGAACAGATGGAGCATATTTTATGTTCTCTTTCAGCTCTCTCAGCCTTGAGGAAATATTACAATAAAGCTGATATGCCATGCGTTAGGACAGACCTCATCTGTCAGTGGCACCTTTTCGAATTTGTGAACTGTTCTGTTTTGCAACCTTGTCAAAGAGCAAGTTTCATAGTGAGTCGTCCTGTAAACACTATCCACCCATGAGGGCTTCCTGCAGAGAAGTAGAATAATGAGTGGAAAGCTTTGAGGTTTTTGAAGTGGACGAGCCTTAGAGGCCCAGAACTCTATAACTGGTTAAATACAGTGAGTATGAATAATAATTCTAATTATTTTTTTCAGTTTAAGTATGCTACTGTACATTATTGTCTCATGGCCTTACTACATTGGTTGTTTAATTTGGAAAGTGGTATCCAGTTATTTTAGAAATTAATTTTTTTTTTAGTTTTTAGTCCAATTCTCAGCTTCATTTATCACATTGGACATGCTAAATTCTGTAAGCTTTTGAAAAAGAAATGTCTCCATACTGGGTCAAGAAGCATCCTGAAATTTGAATGTGGCTCAGTGGAGGATTTGACTTTCTGAGTCACCGTTCGCTCCCTAGAGGAAGACTGCTCTTTGTCTCAAAGGAAACAATTATAACCTAGTAACATTTGCTGCCCAGTG
Organism: Spinibarbus caldwelli; assembly: GCA_039654775.1. Lineage (NCBI taxonomy): Eukaryota > Metazoa > Chordata > Actinopteri > Cypriniformes > Cyprinidae > Spinibarbus > Spinibarbus caldwelli. The sequence goes on from CM077235.1 coordinate 27,034,492, forward strand.
CATGGGGATGGCAATGGAAGCACCTTTTCCCTCTTTTATGTCTGCATAAGTTTTCTTACAGGCTGCTTTGCACAGTTTCACGCTATGGGGAAGAAAATCCCTAGACGGCAGTCTTCCAAGTTCATCTCCCAGAGACTGAGAGTTGTCCATTAGTCAGGGAACGCCTGCTCCTCTGTTGATTGACCAACAGAAACTGGGATGTCTGTCAGTTAGAACCCATCACTTTCCATCTTAGTCCTCTGGCACAAGCTGAGACTCAGAATAAGGAAGCCACTGGGTTTTCCAGTGCTCAACTACAATTTACAGTTTTTCTCAGTCGCTTTGGTGCATTTCTCAGATCAGAAATTAAATTTTCAAAACTACTTGTTCATCCTCCACATCATATAGTCACTTGTGCACATCATAAAAGCAGTTTCTCATTCTTCTGAACAAATTGCGATTGCTTTGGTACATTCGTGCAACTGATTATGTACATTTGTCTACGGTTTCCTACATTTTCAGTTGCTAATATCATGTTGCTCAAAATGTATTATATAGTTCTCTGTGCCATAGTCTTTCCCCTCAAAATATCTAGTCATTAGTCATTATATGCAAAATGGTTGATCTAGTTGTCATAAACTGTCAAGCATATTTTCTACACATTTCTATTAGACTTTTTGTAAATTTGCCATGAATTGTTCAAGTGAATCTTGACTTTCACTAATGAAGAGAATACAGATCAACCAATTACATACCAGTTCTCTGAAATAGCTCAAAGGTGCATCTCAACTGGAAAGCATATAGACAGAGGACAACACTAAAGTTACAAATTCTGGCGATGGATGAACATCCAGAAAACGATCAGGGTCAACAGACGAGAGGAAGAAGAAGAGTAAGGATGCATGGAAGTGTACAGAGGCAAAACAGAGGAAGAGGCAGAAGAGGCCAAGGACATAGGTGCATATCAGATGAAATAAGGGCCACTATTGTGGACCATGTTGTCAATCATGGTCTTACAATGGCTGAAGGGTGCAGCTAAATATTGGGAGATCGACCATATCCTCAATAATTCAAACATTTCGAGACAGTCTCTTTCGATCAATATCCCACAAACAGTAATGTGTAAATTTGTACTTTTGAAAGGATATATGGCATACATATGAAGTGCAGCCTTCTGCATTTCAGTACAGTAACTGTCATCCAAACTGTTGCCATAGTTTACATCAGGTAATACTAACAGAGTGCACTGTTACACTGACAACCTGACGAAGCATTTTGACCATCTTGTTTGTGAACAATGACACAAGGATTTTTCATTATGATGGCACTGATATGTTCATTGACATAAATACTTACTTTTGAGAGATGAACTAAAGATTTTGAGTAAGTTACAGGCTTTTGCAGGTAATCTATTGTGTGGTGCTGTTTGTACAAATTGTTTTGAGAAATGCACATACTTCTTTACAAATATTAAGATGATTCGAGAAATGCACCAAAGCGACTGAGAAAAACTGTAATGATTTGTCCATACAGTTTTGTTACCTCTACAACTATATGGATTCATATTACGTTTAGAGTATTTTTGTTTGTGACTTGCAAAAAGGAGGCATTTGTGTGTATTGCATGTGTTTTGTTCCAAATCCCAAATCTCAGCAGAGGCCAAGTCCATTGATTGCATTATAAATCATAAATATACATTTTTCATACAGTGTTGTGAAGAAATTCAAAACATCTTTGTCCTTTGGGAAGATGCATTTATCAGAGCTTAGAAGTGCTTAGAGTTCATGAGCATTCCAGTAGTATTAGGTGAGCAGATGCAAATATCTGCCTCTGTGATTTCACGCTCAGACTTTTCTGAATACATAACCCTGAGAAACGGCTCAGGACAGTAGAGGAGCCAGTCGGGGCGCTGGAACGCGAGACGTTCTGTGAACTGTGGATCTTTTCATATGGTTTCAGTTTGAAATCTGTAAGGGTATCACTGTTTGTTTGCTTGAGACTTTCTGTTTTTTTTCCTCCCTTTGTGCGACCTAAACCTGCTGTATCTGCTTCTCTGAAAATGGGCAACGATACACGTATGTTTGTTTAAGGTTGGTATTTTCTGTCTGAGTTAACTCAGAGCTTATGTTATGCTCCAGAAGTAGCCCATTTCCTCCCGCTGAGCGCAGCGAGTTTAAAGAATTGTGGGGTGAGGTAATTAGAATTTGTTTTGTGTTCCTGGCAGGGATACTTTTTCATCTTTTCGCTTTTAATAACCCCCTTTTGCTTTATTGGGAAATATATTTAGTGAGAGTGATAAAATGCAATAAATATTGCTGTGACCATTAGCAAGTATTTAATGGTAAATGACTGTTAAATCAGTACTGTGGTCTGTTTATTCTTATATCCTAACATATAAGAATACTTGGGGCAATGACATGATATTCACGTATTCAAAAATAAATTTAAAATGCTATTTATACATAAAATGAATCAAATATACATCTTCTATAAGGAGTATGTTTTTGTAGTAAAATTTATTTTCATATTTGGAGAGGGGATGCATTTTAAAAAAAAATTAAAATGAAATTCTTGAGAAAAACATTAATTTGAATTTTATTATTATTATTATTATTATTATTATTATTATTTAGAAAAAAAAAAAACATTTTAACAAAACTGCTTCATTGCTTATTTATATTTGGAAAAGTTTTCTCCATCAAAGAGTAACATGGTTATAATTGCAGAAAATGTGACATTGTTTTTTTTTTGTTTTTTTTCATGATATTTGTTTTATATATATAAATTTTCAAAATGTATTTAATTTTGAGGAGGTGTAAACTTTGTCTATTTATCTATTTGTTTTAGGTAATGATTAAGATGTTAACGCACATCTATTAAAAGTACAGGGAAATATATTATTACTTTTTACCTGATGGACTACATGACATTTTTATAGTCATTCAATTATTATTATTATTATTATTATTATTATTATTATTATTATTATTATTATTATTATTATTATATATTTTTTGGAAAACAGATTTTTTTTTTTTTTATTATTATTTGAAACCAACTTGAATATAAACACTGCTCAGAACTTGGAAGGTGTTTTAAACAAGATTTTTTTTAAAAGATCTGCCCTTTTCTTTTTCATGGACACTCTTCTATGTCAATGACCCAGTTGCCATCTTTTCCTTTGTGCATTCGTAGATGTTCTCCCCTCTGCGCACACTCGTGGTCTGTTTCGCATTATGACAGTAACCTTACTCTCTGTTTGTGCCTCTTGGCCCTGGGCAGGAAGTGCAGGGTCGCCCTTCAGACATCATGGTCGCAGACAGGCGTCCACTTTAATGTCTCCCCATCGCTCGCGTACATTGCGTACCATTACATGGCCTTATTGGATTTCACGGCCCACGGTGCCCCACTAATTAATGTCAGAACCTTCCTCTATCATATCACATGCGAGGCTTCCCGCTTTCGCTCTAGACTGGGTTTACCTTCCATGAAGCTCTGGAGACTAAACACAGTTAGCAAGGGCACCGGGAACGGTGTTCCCACAGCGGGGCGGATCAGGATCAGAGCAGGCTGAGGAAGCCCTGGGATTGGTCCTGGAGTGACCTGTAGTGTAGTGAATGGAGAGAGAGAGTGAGAGGGATGGGTTTAGGTGTAAGGTTCGACCCTGCTGAGTCTCACTGTAATTGCATTAACCCCATACCCTCACTAGCACAACACTTCATTTGTCGTCCCAGCGCCTGGTCCCGCTGACTGACACGTCAGCTTTGCTCTCATCTCGCTCCATCATGCCTTCAGAGCCTGACCGCAGAAATGGCGCGTGTGCCCACTTCTCAATGAGCAGACAGATGAACTGCCATGAAACACTGTATGCTCTTAAGACCGTAAGTTCACATTGATATATAATGTGCAAAAATGTCAGTTTAACAATGTAACAGACATTAAGTTGAAATTTGAACCCTTAACAACTAATGGCCTGAATTAGGATGTAATTCTTGAAGTAAATGTTACCATGAATTTCTTCGGGAATAAATACAGATATAATAAAATGAGATACATAGTATTAAAAGTTATATTAAATTTAACTGTTTTTCCTTTCATTTTTGATATTCACTACAATTCAAAAGTTTGGAATCTGTTTATTATTTATTTATTTATTTATTTATTTTGCATTTAATTGATAAAAAATACAATAAAAACATACATTAGATTTTTTTTCAGGATTCTTTGAAGAATAGAAAGTTCAAAATTTTTCACATTTTAACAATTGCAACAGTCCAGTACGATAGATAGATGCTATCAAATATTGTCTAATGCTATCGGACTCCCTCTGACTCTCCAGTGATTATGTTATAATGAAGCTTACGATGGAAAAACCACCTGGAAATTACATGGCCCAAACATAACCCGGAAACCCTCTGTTTGTCAGGTTAGGATCATGTGCGTATGCACGTGCCTGCATTAGTGTTCCTTTGTGTTTGTGTGTCGAAATTCATATAAAGGACATTATGAGGGACAGGAGCTGCATCACTCAATTAGGCCAGAGCAGCCGTGGGGCAGCAGGGAGCAGCTCGCGGCAGATGGAGAACGTTCTGGCGCCCCTGCATGCCTGGACCCACAGTACTCCTTCAGCTGCCAGCACGGCCAGGAACCTGGCAAACCTGCGGCACAATTTCAAGGGTACGTGATTCCGAGAACCTGTAAACCCGGCCGGCCCGGGCCGAACTGCTCAGATTGAGCCATTTTGTTTGAAAACGGTCTGCTTTCCTGAGCCTGGCTACACCTCTCCAACTGTTCCAGCTGCTAATGAGGTAGCGCGGAGATCCTCTGTATCGCAGTTTGTATTACACATATTCCACCTTCTTAAATTCCCACGATTCTATTCAAGTCCCAACGTTCTCATTCAGAGAGCTCACGTTCCCGCTTATATTTTTTCTCTTTGTCATCTGCAAAGCAGTAGAACACCACGGCCACATTTTTCCACTGGAGTGCTGCTGGTTTACAGCTGCTCAGGGAAAACTGTCCAATTTGGACTGAACCTCAAAGTTTGGGAGGGCTATTAGGGCGATATTGTGATGGTTTGATGAGGGCTCAGGATCATTGGGCTGATATGCTCTATTAAGAGTACTCTGTTTCTCTGTTCAGCAGGCTTGAGGTGCAAACTACATGCGCTGGCTGCCCTCCTCAAGGGCCTCAAATGGATACGGCCAGATTTTAGAATCCCATGGAAGGTAATATCCATGGAATTGGGGAGTTAGGAACACATACTGTTCTATTCTGGCAGAAAGAGAGAGAGAGAGAAGCTCAAGGGGGATGAGATGGTTTTCGCGCTGTGGTACGACTTTGAAAGTAACACTGAGGTATGGCTCAACATCTGCACTTCTCACCAGAGTTCCCACCAGACTTAGGGCAACCAAAGGAAGAGAGAAGCTGTCTGTGATACTCAAAGTAGAGTTCAGAGAAGAAATGAGGCATGGGGACCTGGGGAAAATCAGCGGATGGTAAACATGAGTGTGAGAAGTAGAGAAGTATTTTTTGCTTAAACCGCAGCAGTAGAATGTCTCATTTCTCTGAACAAGTTTTATGAAAGTAAAAACTCTGCAGAAAAACAGGCATAAGTGTACATAAGTATAATGGGGGACATGCCATCATGTGTTTTTTTAAATCAACATTTTAACCAAATTACTAAGAAATGACATAAATTATCATTGGCCGCCAAATGTGTCTGAGAACTCATGAGTCATACAGGTGATGTTGAGCTTTTCATGATTGCTTTTCACTCAAAAAGTTATTTCTGCTGCTAGTTCAGTTTACTTAATTAAAATGAGCTAATGCAACACAATGCTTGAACATTTTGTCACGACGTAATTTTACTGAATTCAATCCACTTAAATTTGTAAAATGGACATTTATCCATTTGTTTTGGGCTTAAATTTAATTGACTCTTGTTGCATTAATCGAAAATGGGCAGTGAATTTTTATTTTCCAGCATGCTTTGCATGAGACTGGATTAGAAGAGTTTTATTTTATGAGGATGGGTAGATGATACATGTTGTTTGAAATAGCAATTGACCCTTCGCTGTGAGTTTGATCGAGAGGCGATTTGACCAATCATAATGCTCAATCCGCCATTTTGTACAACAAACAAACCAGACAGGAAAGTAGATTAAAGTTGGTGGACTTGTACTTGAAAATGGTGTGTATTGACGTCTTTCCGCGGTTGAAACAAGATACCTTCTGATGTTCATTCATGTTTATTTTGTGCTATAACTAGTAAAGAGGAAGAAATGATCGGTTCACGTGCCGCTTAAACTGAGGCGCTACAGCGATCTGTCACGACACAATAAAGAGCCACAAAAGGTATTCATTCTTTAAAAAATTGACAAAATTTGAAAGCTGAGACTTTGTTTCATACCAAAAGTAACCTGCACTGTCTTGTATTTTTCACTGTGTGAGAACATGATGTATGGCGTGAGAGTGCCATGGCTTGTTGGACGTAGCAACAGTAACAAAGGGGGGTGAGTTTTTTGTGAAGGGTCAATTACAGCACTAAAGCAAGTTATTAACCAGTCTTTCCTGTAAAAGTTTTAGATAGGAGTTAACATGAAAAAGATATTAGTTTCTTTGACATATTAAATTTTGTTTACTTAATACAGTTCAGTTTCTTCTACATAAAGCATTTGAGTGTTCAAAATGTTATAAGTGACCAGATGCAAATTAACTGCTTTGCTATTAAGTATGCATTTCTATATATGCAGCCCGCTTTCTTTTATTCTTCAAAGTTTTAAAAATGTTGGATATGTGAGGTATCTGCCTATATTTACATCTGTTTCATTCTTTCTCCTCTATTCCAGATCCTTATGTTTGACCCTGGAATGTCTGCATCATTGGGATGCATGAATTCCAGTGCGAGACAAGCTCAGGGCTTATTAATATTCAAGTTCCCTATGCCTGAGCCTGCTCACCGTCCCCCAAGGACAGAGCCAAGAGTGTGCTGAGTGTCATGCGAATGAAATAAAAAATTAGTTATCGATGGCATGCAGAACCAAATGGCTGAATTGAATCATGTGATCCAGAGTGTGCCCAGTTCTACGCCAGACTCACTCTGTTAATTCCAGCGCTGAGCAATCAGTCACAATGGGGTCTGAAACAAGGCCAAAGCCAAGGTCGTTGGTGCTGCTCGGAACAGATCGTCGCAGCCAGGGAAAACATGATAAGAGACTTAGGAATGTGATTAGGCAGACAGGACGTCAATACACAGCCTCGTACCCACACACACACACACTTAATGGTCTGCTTCAAATCTGCGGCTTATGATGGACTGAGATGGAATGCACTGAGGACTGTTTGAACCAAGTAATTTCAGCAGAGCTTCTGGCTTCCCTTTCAAATCCCAATTTGCAAAAGAATAATATCATCACTCAATCCAATGTTCCAAGATCTCAATCTAACGCTCCATCTCCAGTGCGATCAGCTGTCAGTCTTTTCACTTGATACTACGTTTGTGTAAAGAAATGGGGATTTTGATTAATATGGGAAAGAACAGTTGTCATTAACTGAGTCTAATTAGAAATGCATCCCTGAAAACTTACTCAGCCATATAGTTTCACTCAATCCCACCTATACATATGCATCCCAGAACACTTTCTAACACTGTAGCTAGTGAGGCTGCAAGCTACTCATTAAACTACAGTTAAGTTGAGTTTTTAAAAAGTAGCAATTAATTTTAGTCTGAACAAACCGATTCTCTAATGAATACATATATATATATATATATATATATTTACTACGGGAATTGTTAAAAATGTTTAAAGTCATTGTATTATTCACTCACTGCTGCTACCTATTGGAAAAAGTAGCTCACTGGAAAAGCTGTGTGAAAACGTAAAAGTTAGTTGTGTCACTATTTTAGTTATAGTTACTCCCCTACATTGTTCTCTGTGTAGGATTGGTTGAGGGGTTTGGTCTGCGAGGGCACCAGACCTGTTTTTAAGAAACAGCAGGTTGCTGTTCTCCATTGTTTATGTCCATTGTTCTTCCTTGTCAACAGTAAATAAAGGCCTTTGTCCAAAGCAGAGGACATTTAAAGGGGATTTCTACTCATTGTGACCCCATGGGACTGATTGAATGCATACATGTGAGGAGGACGAGAGAAAAAGAGATCTCTTGTTTTAAATGGGTAGAAAGTCTGAATCAAGGATTGTACGGTCTCTATTTAAACACTATAGTAGATGTGTGGGGTCCCAAAAACCTACATCTGATGACCAAACAGAAAAAAAGATGAAAAGGCCAGATGAGAAAGAACTTAACGATACGAACATTCCTCTGCTTTGTAAAAGGTTTCAGTTTTGTCTATTTTCATTAACATCAAAACAAATCTGATGCATCTGAATTCTTTTGATGGCAATGAAAAAAAAATGATAACAACATAAAGACAGACATAAATATGTGGCTGCTTAGAGGGAAAATTGCACTCACATAGTCTGAGGTTTATTTCTATCATAGTAGTTGTTGACAAACATTTTTTAAAGCTTAACTGGGAAACACAAATGGATTAAATTTCAATTGTGATGGCAAAGAAAGACACCCAGTTTTTGTTACAGTAATTAGTAATGTCACACAATGTTTTATCTTGCAACCACAAACCAAAGCCAAAATTTAACATTGCTTCATTTTTGGTTTTAATTCAGAGGAAGAAAACTAGAGGGAAAACTGCTGCCATCATGTGTTTGTGTTCATCTGTTTTGTTCTCTGGCATTATTAGGACCACCATGGTGGTAGTGCTGATCCCTGATCCCCATTCCTTTTCACATGAGTGTTTTACACTCTCTTTCTTTTAACTTTCTCCCTCATCCTTCTTAATGCTGGAATGAAGTGCCAAGTATGTGTGTATATGCACTTGCTATTGTTATACAGTTAATAGCCCTTATGGTCTGTAATGTAAGCCTGTGCATTGTGTGGAAGATAACAATTCAGAGGTTCTGTAGGAGGGTCTTGAAGAACATCTTAGTATTGAGAAGCTCAACAACCACTTTACATATCAGATCTCACCCTTTTTATACCCCAAGCAGATAATACATAGCTTTTTCTCCCTCCAATTTCTCTCTGTCACTATATTTTGAAGAGCTGCTGTCAGTATATTGACACCGATTTCCATATGTGAGTGTGTGCATGTGTGGGAGGGACACTGGGCTTTGTACTTTGAACTGTAAGTGTGAGTGGGAAGTAGAAGTTTGGGAAGGTGTGGAGCGGGTCACAAACTAGATGTGAACAGTTTCAATTTACACCGGTGGAAGTGAGATTATAGCATTTATGTGTTACATAAACATGTGCTTCATTTATATCTCTGAGTATGTGAGAGTATGGCAGCTCTCACTGTATACCTTTAGAAGTGCATTAATGAGAACTAAAGCACATTGACAGAGCATTACATTTTTACATTAGCGGTTTTAGTGCATTCTAATATGGTTGCTTGGGTGTTCTGGGTAGTTGCTAAGTGGATGCTTGTGAACTGGAGTGAGGAGAGTTCATCCCCAGGTCTCTATGATATTCTGGGTTGCTATATGGCTCAGGTCCTTATGGAAACCAGCTTCTGCCTCAAATTAAAATTAAAGTCACAATTATGGTAAGTAAAGTCATTATTTAGAGATAAATAGTCTCACATAAAGTTGGGATATATAAAGTAGCATTTGCGAGTAATAAAGTCATTCTGAGGTATGTATTTGCAATTTTGAGATATAAATTCACAATTTTGACAGTACCACTTGTAAGATATGAAGCCATTATTGTGAGATATATATTTGCAATTCTGATATACAGGTGCATCTCAATAAATTGAATGTCGTGGAAAAGTTAATTTATTTCAGTAATTCAACTCAAATTGTGAAACTCGTGTATTAAATAAATTCAATGCACACAGACTGAAGTAGTTTAAGTCTTTGGTTCTTTTAATTGTGACGATTTTGGCTCACATTTAACAAAAACCCACCAATTCACTATCTCAGCAAAATAGAATACTTCATAAGACCAATAAAAAAACATTTTTAGTGAATTGTTGGCCTTCTGGAAAGTATGTTCATTTACTGTATATGTACTCAATACTTGGTAAGGGCTTCTTTTGCTTTAATTACTGCCTCAATTCGGCGTGACATGGAGGTGATCAGTTTGTGGCACTGCAGAGGTGGTATGGAAGCCCAGTTTTCTTTGACAGTGGCCTTCAGCTCATCTGCATTTTTTGGTCTCGTTTCTTATTTTCCTCTTGACAATACCTCATAGATTCTCTATGGGGTTCAGGTCTGGTGAGTTTGCTGGCCAGTCAAGCACACCAACACCATGGTCATTTAACCAACTTTTGGTGCTTTTGGCAGTGTGGGCAGGTGCCAAATCCTGCTGGAAAATGAAATCAGCATCTTTAAAAAGCTGGTCAGCAGAAGGAAGCACGAAGTTCTCCAAAATTTCTTGGTAAACGGGTGCAGTGCCTTTGATTTTCAAAAAACATAATGGACCAACACCAGCAGATGACATTGCACCCCAAAACATCACAGACTGTGGAAACTTAACACTGGACTTCAAGCAACTTGGGCTATGAGCTTCTCCACCCTTCCTCCAGACTCTAGGACCTTGGTTTCCAAATGAAATACAAAACTTGCTCTCATCTGAAAAGAGGACTTTGGACCACTGGGCAACAGTCCAGTTCTTCTTCTCCTTAGCCCAGGTAAGACGCCTCTGACGTTGTCTGTGGTTCAGGAGTGGCTTAACAAGAGGAATACGACAACTGTAGCCAAATTCCTTGACACGTCTGTGTGTGGTGGCTCTTGATGCCTTGACCCCAGCCTCAGTCCATTCCTTGTGAAGTTCACCCAAATTCTTGAATCGATTTTGCTTGACAATCCTCATAAGGCTGCGGTTCTCTCGGTTGGTTGTGCATCTTTTTCTTCCACACTTTTTCCTTCCACTCAACTTTCTGTTAACATGCTCGGATACAGCACTCTTTGAACAGCCAGCTTCTTTGGCAATGAATATTTGTGGCTTATCCTCCTTGTGAAGGGTGTCAATGATTGTCTTCTGGACAATTGTCAGATCAGCAGTCTTCCCCATGATTGTGTAGCCCAGTGAACCAAACTTAGAGACCATTTTGAAGGCTCAGGAAACCTTTGCAGGTGTTTTGAGTTGATTAGCTGATTGGCATCTCACCATATTCTAATTTGTTGAGATAGTGAATTGGTGGGTTTTTGTTAAATGTGAGCCAAAATCATCACAATTAAAAGAACCAAAAAGACTTAAACTACTTCAGTCTGTGTGCACTGAATTTATTTAATACACGAGTTTCACAATTTGAGTTGAATTACTGAAATAAATGAAATTTTCCACGACATTCTAATTTATTGAGATGCACCTGTATAGTCATAATTGTGAGATATAAAGTCATAATTATGAGCTATGTATTCACAACTGAGATATAAAGTCACATTTAATGAGATATAGTCACATTTATGGGATACAAAAGTCACAGTTGTGAAATATAAAGTAGCATTTGCAAGAAATAGTCTTTCTGAGCTATGCAATTGCAATTGAGATATGAATGAGAAATTTTGACATAAAATTATGTGTGAGATATGAAAGTCATAATTCTGAGATATAAAAACAGTTGTGAGATATAAAGCCACATTTGAGAGAAGTCATAATTATGAATGATGTATTAATTGCATTGTGAGATGTAAAGTTGCAAATTGTAACTGTTAGAAATAAAGGCACAATTATGAGCTGTGTATTTACATTTGTAAGATATAAAGTCGAAGTTGTGAAATATAGGTACATTTGTGGGATATTAAGTCACAGTTGTGAGATAAAATGGCATTTTGCAAAAAAAAAAAAAATCATTTGAAATACGTATTTGCAAGGGTGAGAGAAATATTAGATATCATGTCATAACTCTGAGATATGCATTCACAATTTTGACAGTCATTTGTGAAAAAATGAAATCATTATTGTGAGATATAAATTAGCAGATCTGACATACAGTCATAATTGTAAACTATAAAGTCGAATTTGTGAGAAAAAAGTCATAATTATAAGCTATGTATTCACAATTGAGATATAAAATCACATTTTTGATATATATATATATATATATATATATATATATATATATATATATATATATAGTGACATTTATTTGATAAAAAGTCACAGTTTTGAAATATATTTGTAAGAAATAGTTTTTCTGAGCTATGTATTCTCAATTGTGAGGTATAAATTTGCAATTTTGACATATAAAGTCAAATTTGTGAGATATAAATGTATAAATGTCAGATATAAAATGACTTATAAAGCTGCATTCCTAAGAAATAACGCCGCAGTTACCATAGATAAGTTTTTTAATGCAAGTCAGTGGGATTCAAATATCACACCTCTCCTCAGAAAGCTGCATGACTTGACGTATCATACAGTGTATGTCCTTAACACAAACGGTACAGGACAGTTACATTACTGAAGAATTCGGAGATTTGAAAAAAAAAAAAGAAAACTAACTTTAAGTATGAACAATAGTGATGCTTGCCTTAGCTTGTTTTAATGTGTTTACTAATATATGCAATATTTGTGTATGCTGAGTCTCAACACCTGCATTCCTGTGCGTGAATGTGTGTGTGTTTATAGAGGTGAGTGGCCCTCATTAGCGGATAAATGGCATCAGCAGAAAGTTTCATTAGCTTGCACATCAAGCAGCTGACTGGAGCGGGTCAGCATGCATGTCACTCTCTCACAATAAAGCCTTCACTCTCTATCTCTCTCTTTCTCAACCCCTCTCCATCCACGATAGCTCTGCTCGAAAATATATCATCCCTGAGCATTACAATCCTCACGGCACATCAAATGACTTCAAAGAGCAACTCCTGTTTGTCTCTCAGCTCTTTCTGGGTTTTCATCCTTCCTCTTTCTCTTACAGAAGCCCTCTCGTTCTCTCTCGCTTTCTCTCCCCCTCTCACCTCATGTCCTCCTCTTTTGATGTCATTCATGAATAAGGGACGTGTCTGGGTGTTTTGAGGGTGAATATGAAAAGCGAGTTTGATGCGTGGACTCCGGCTCTTCGTGACTTCTACATGGTGTGTCTCAGCGGAGTGGGTCTGGACTGCATTAAGACATCAACAGAGGTAGAGAAATGCTGATGGGAAGGAGGAGGATGTCTGTGATCTCAGGCAGTGAGAAGCCCACGTCTATATTGCAGATGTCTTGCTAGTCTTCTCAGGCCTCAGAGGAAATCTCTTACTCTGCTTCTAAGGATATGATAAGAGTGAGAGAAACCAGGAAAGGTGCTGCCCTCCATTGCATATTGAGTATTTTGATATACACACATACATATATCTCTTTCTAGCTGGTCCAAGCCAGAATAGATTGGTCTCTGATTATGGTGGACCTGGTTTAGATTGGGTACACCATCTTGGTCAAGCTGATTCGAGCCAGCAGACCACTTCGGAGGACAGCAGTGATAATAAATATGTCGCTTTTTTGGCTTTAGGCTTTTGTTATGGCAATACTTCCTATCAGTGTTTGTCGTGTTTCTTGAACAGCTAATGGGCAGTTGGTTTCCTTGTTGTGTTTGCCTGTTTTCTATTTCTGGCCTTCGTGAAATCTTAAAATGAGAGTTTTGAGAGTCTAGCTTTGAGGCTAATCTATATGCTAGTGTACTCCCAGACAAAATTCACTCTTAATTAAAATTTGCATATTTATGATGCATTGCTTTTCTTTTCCAGGAACAAAATATTGATGACTTATCTTCACTACACAAATGTTTGCTCAATCAAATTCTCTTTAGATTTTCTCTCCTTAATACCAACTTCAGCTGACTAACAAGTAGCCAATTATGTTCATGGGATGACCCTTTTCAATAGGACATATACTAGGTTTTCGCTAGTTAGTAACCCTGCTGGTTAGGTGCGTTAACTACACCACTGGCTAATTAAAGTCAGCATGAAAAGAAAACTCACCCTATAAGTGCATGCATGCTTTTTTGATCTTGTTTTGAATGATTCATCCATTCATATGTCATAATTTTTTATCAAAATGTCTTAACTCAATCCTCCTGTGAAACAACAGATTCTCCGATCATTTAGTCAGCTTAAACTCCGCCGACCCACTATTTTTCATCATGACTTAAAATTAGGTAAAGCAATTTCATGTTACAAAATGTCAAGTGTAAAGACATTTTAGATGTTCTGGGACACCTGGATTTCACCTCAACTCTCAACAACAGAGGGCAGGTATGATTTACATTTAAGTTTACATAATAATAAATGTTTTCCTAGTATTATTTAAGTAAGAACTTCTCACTTAGACTTTTATGCAAATATCTGCAAAACTTTCACTTTTATAGGCTAATATAATGTAAAGTGATGTGAATGTAAAACACTCTGTCTGGAGAGTGTGAAAGGTACCACCCACTCATCTTCTCTAATTGAAGGACAATGGTCTTAATGGACATTGCCGTTGTCATTATGAGAGTGAATGTCTGTGCCTGCCAAAAAGCCTCATAGCACGACTTAATTTAAACTTATACAGTATATCAAGTCTTTACAATACTTGTACATTGCTCACTCAGTGGCCTTAAAACCCAACCTGACAGGAATTGCAAACAGCCCAGCTGAGAGCCACATAAAGTGGCCATTAGAGGTGGTCACCACAGGTGTGCTGTAGGGCTATTATGCAAGAGTTTGCAGAGACAATATAAAGAGACAGGCCATTTGTTGAAAAAAGAATGGGAGAAAATGTAACATGGCACCCGTGGGAAAAGACGTCTTGCCTTTTAATTAAATGAGCCAATTCACTTATTAGCAAACACATCACTTGGTCCTTCCAAAAGTCCTTACTCTTGAACATATGCACATATCGACTCCAAATGAGCTAAAAACACTTTTTTTCTCTCTCTCTTTTCTTTTCCTGATTAGAATTGAAGAAATCAAATTTATGACACCATTTTTATTGATTATATTGGTCATTCAATGTATGTTCTTATGACTTTCTGCAGGTTACATGATTACAAGTGGCTTTCCTTAGGAGTGAATCAGTGACTCATTCATTCAAATGATTGATTTGCTCCAAAACATTGATTCATTCAGGAACTAATCAACTGACAGTTTTATGAGTCATTGACATGGATTCAGTCAACTGATTTGTTCAAACCAATCATTTATTCAGGAACGAGACAAGAAACATTATGAATGAGTTATTTGAATAATTCACTCAAATGATTCATTCAAAACTGCAAAAGTATCTTAAAAAAAAAAAAAAACTTTATATATATTTTTATATAACTTTACATATTGGGGTCAGTGTGATTTTTTTGTAACGTTTGCTTATTCATTCAGTAACGAAACAAGGAGACTGTTGTTATGAGTGAAGATGAATCATTTACTCATGATTCGTTCAAACACCATAGATTAATTCAAGAACAAAACAGGAAACACCACTGTGTGTTGCTCAGAGATGCACAAATTTAAACTGTGGCCTCGACTGCACTAACGGAGCAAAACTAAACAAAGTGACTAGAATATTGTGTCTAAAACGCAAATTACTCCATTTTAACTTCTTCTGTATTGAACTGTTGTAGAAAAGCAGTCATGTTGTGAAAAGATGAAAGTCTGCTAACAGTGTATCCACCATTATAGAACTTGCAACAGCAGTCCAGCCTCCAAGACACAGCTGATTATCGCCGTATATCTGTTTCCCTGACCTTGACTGGGATTTCCTGGAGACAAGCTTGGGGTGTCAGACCTCGTCCTGTCACCCTGACCTCAAGTCATTTAAGTTTCTCCCACTAGTCAGACTCAAGTCAAACTTTTTTTTTTTATTTTATTTTTTTTTTTTTGAAGATGCATGAGGGTGTATGTACATGTGGACAACCTCAGCTCCTGAAGGAGCTCGCCAAGGGCATTTGTGGCTACAGATACTGTCATTACATCCAGTCAAGGTGAAATCCACAGAGGGGAACATTCCAGACCCATTTAAGTCACGGCTGTAGACAGAGATGGCAGAGCGACTGAAAAGAAAGAATAGACATTGGATAAAAAGGAATGTGTAAAGTTTATTAGTTAGGACAGGGGGAATTTGGATGTCTCTGCTCTGACAACGGCAACGTCAAGCTGGCAAAGTGGTTATGTTTATATTACACAACTCTACATGACCCAGATTCTTAACCTCGTCTTTCTTTATTTCCATCCCTCTCATACATACTATATATGCAATATATAGATGTATATATCGGGGGTACAGTAAAAATACTGTACACCAAACTTGGCATAGATAGATAGATAGATAGATAGATAGATAGATAGATAGATAGATAGATAGATAGATTCTAAAATCCCTTAAGAACACCTTGGGAGCAATACAGAGACATCTTAGAATTATAGCAGTGAGTTTTGCATGCAAACATGACTCAAATTTTCTTCAGAAAATATAAAAATCTAGTGATGTTTGTTGCATCAATCTGACAAATTCCCATTATGATGAGGCTCTTTTTCATTTCATTCTGTTTCTAGGACAGTGTCTCTGTGGTTTCTAAAGATTATCAGTCGCAGCGCAGTCCGTCTTCTGCTGGGCTTCTGTTCTCCAGGGAGCGCAAACATCTCTATCCAAACCAATCACGCATTCAAACCTCCAGCTAGAAAACACACTCAAGTAGCATAGGAGTCAGACAGTGTGTGTGCGCTACCGTCTAGAAGCTTTACGCCCTGCGAGAGCGGAGAATGTATCCCAGATCTGGCGGGAGTCTGCCAAGCACAGATAAACATGCAAACGTGTAAATAACTGTGCATATTATCACCCCGCCGGCTTCCGCTGCACCTCTTGTTTATTGCCATTTTGTCCCCTGGTTGCAAACAGTAGCAATGATAAGCAGTAGAGTGATTTTTTTCCCCCCTCTCTCTCTATCTCTCTCTCCTGTGGGAATTCTCTGCCTCGGGGGGATCATTTATGTCCTTATTAAAAAAAGCCGCACACTCGTTCCCTGGTGGCTGGAATGAGGGACTACAGATTAGCGGCAACATAATCATCATCTTTCCGTCTGTTTGTCCAAGAAGCGGTTGGATGACTGCACAGGAGAGGGCACCGTGTGTGTGTGTGTATGTGTGTGTGTCTGCATGGTTGTTAGCAGTTAGTGCTACATGCTCAGGATTATTGGCGTCAGAGTGAACGGCTCCCCTTGGGGGAGTCTGATTAGTCAATAAGACACGTAGGCCAGTGCAGCGTGGCCGATCCAGAATCTGGACGCTGAAATAACACATCCTGATGAGGTGTGGATAATTACTGTCTGGACAGTGGACATAAGCACAACTTCCAACCATGGCCATAGCCAGGCTTTGAAAATTAGTGAGGTCCGGGGGTGGGGTGTTAAAGAATTGTAGAATTGTGCTACAATAACCTCTACAAATACAACTAAATATATACACTATAAATGCTTTAAAAGAAGTGTGAAAGATGTTTTCTCTGTTTTGGAGGGATGATCATTTTTAAATCATACCCTATTTATTGCATCAGAATTTGTTACAACTTTATTATAGTTAGGGTAGATAATTTTATCATTATTCATGCAACAATACACATTACTGTTACAGTTTTTATTAATAACCATTGCTATATAGATGATAAGTTTAACATCTAATTTAAATTAACTAATTTACTGAATGACATAGCAAAGACTTATACATGGCTAGTGTTTGCATATTTCATTTCATTCTGGAACCTACTTGTTCTAGAGATCTGTGTACTAGTGTCAAATGCTACTATTTTGACATTGATAACATTTCTGACCGAATGTGCTATCCTGTGAGCAATAACCTGTCCTTGGGCTTTATTGATTACTGTCAGTTTAAGTGCCTGTGATGCAGTGTTGTCAGATATTTCTATTGAAACAAACAAAAACCGAAAAAATAAATAAAAATAAACCAAAATTATTTCAAATCTTTTGCAAATAAGAATAAGATATCGCTGACCCTAAACTGCAACCTACTTTATCAACTTTCTAAAGTGTCAAATTAAGTGGAAAAGACAAGTCCAAAAACGCTTAAATTAGCTGGATCCGCTGTGCCCGCGCCCTCACTCGCAACTCTCTCAAGAAGACTCGTTCACTCCGGCAGCGTCTCGCAGCGATCATTTTCACACCACGGACGCTACAATTCTTGCAAACTGTCTAAACTGAATTATACATGTCATGCAGACATTCATATGAAGAGTTTAACAGCAAATTAGTCATTCTGAGAACAAATTTTATTTTTGAACATGAGAAATTTACCGAGGTCCTGACCTCGGTGGCCTCATTTCTACGGGCCTGCTTCCAACAGATCTTAGATCAGCTGAGCCTTAATGTTTTAACAATAAAATAATAAATTGGTTTGGGGGGGGGTTAAGCAATATCACATGAGCACTGTTGTTAGAAATATTAGCAGACGAGTATTCCAAAAAGTAACTTGAGTAAATGATTTAGGCCCTGTTTACACTAGTGCGTTTTCAATTTAAAGCAGCGTTTTAGAATGAAAACGATCCCCGTTTACACTGGCGTTTCCACTGCGTTTCAGAAACGATCTCCGTTTACACTACACAACCTAAAACGCATGTCACATGACCATTCATGCAGGTACAACCATAGATATGTATAGGTAGATTCCCTATTATTTAGATGGCGGACGCATCTGCGTGCTTGGAGCGGTCAAAAGGGGAATCTACCAACACATATCTATGGGTACAACAACGAGCATGATGTTATTGTTTACAAGGTCGTCAAGGATTTGCAGAGCGAATATGGGCAGCCACGCCATCGTTTTCAATAGTCTCCATTTTGCTCCGTTTACACTGAAATGCAACCCGGAGTTTTCAAACTAAAACGGAGTCTGCAGCATTTTCAAAAGTCTTCGTTTTCGACCTCAAAAACGCCGGAGTAGTGTAATCGATAGGCTTAACCGTAGCAAAAGTTATGTGTTTTAAAACGAAAACGCACTAGCGTAAACGGGGCTTCAGTGACACAGTGGCTGCATCTGAATATGCATACTTCCTGACTATGTACAGTAGACAAAAAATAAAAAATAAAATGTGAATGGCCGTTTATCTTTCCACACTTTTAATTTCATTATCGAGTTCTTTTTCTATTTCTAGCCACTTATTTAGTTTCTGAATGAATCAGCGCTTTTAAATAAATCACTTCAATGAATAAATCAATGACTCACTCATAAAGATGTCGCTTGTTTTGTTCCTAAATGAATCAGTGTTTTTGAACAAATCAATTTAATGAATAATTCATTTATTCACTCATGAAGAGAGTAATTTTTCACCACCACAGACTGACATCAGTTGACTGACATCATCGCCTTTCATCAGTACTGGGGGTCAGGCCTCCATCAAAAAAATTTCCCAATATTTTGATACTTTTTTTGCAACACCCCTGATTGGAGGTCCCCGTAAGTGTAAGTGCCCTACTCGTGTGTGTGTGTGTGTGTGCGTGTGTGTGTGTGTGTGTGTGTGTATGTTTGGTTCACCTACGGTGCCATCAAAGTTCAGACACACCTGTGATAAAGCGTTCCGTCCAGTCGTCGCCACAGGGGCTTAGCGAGCAGCCTCTGCGCTAATACCTGCTATCACTCTTTCCCACAAACACACATCCTTTCACTCTTTCCGTGTCTCTACCCGACACCTGTAGCGCGGCCTTCCCTCTCTAGACGTGCTGACACGGGGATTTGACTACCATCACAGACTGACGCTATAAGCCTGCTGTCAGGATGAAGCACTCCTTTGAGATGCTATCACATTCGTAACATTGCATTCATTCGCTCATTTTACCAATCAAAAACCTTGTTGTTCTCACCCTCTTATAATCCTGCTAGCCTGCTTTTAGTCTAGTGTTGTCAGGGGATTAGATTAGGGAGAAATGTGATTCTGTGGTGTGTTTTGAAGGGACGGCAGTCATGACAAAATGTAATGTTACTCCAACAGGCCTAATGGATTTCAGTGGCAACCAAGAGCGTATTTGAAGACGATGGCGGCTTCAAAAACCTATAAGCCCATTACAGTAATCTTGCATTTTGTCATTCTTGTCCACTGCATGCTTGTTTTGGGACTGTTTTTAAAAGTTGAGTCGAGAACTAAGTGGACTGTGTACCTTCAGCCTAATGCATCTCTCCCTCAATGACTATCTATCTTTCCACACTTTTTATTTCATTATTGAGTTGTTTTTCTATCAGAGTGTGGCCATGTCCTTGAGAACCAGAGGGTGGAAGAAGCGAGTGATCAAAACGGAGCTTATAAATCATTTGAATTGACTTTTGAAGTGCATTTCTCTGTCTCTCCCTCTTTCATTCTCTGTCTCTGTCTATTCATTGCGTGAGATGAGTACAGTTTAATGGCTTTTTAATGCTTCGCTGCATGAGGAGTAAGACTAGGAAAGAGTGACGTGTACAGGGGCGTCAGAAAAGCCCCGCAGACGAATTTGTCTGATCAACAGTGCAGGGAAGGTTATTACCCATAATGAAAGCACTGAAACAATTCCAGATGAACTTCTCTCCATTATTCTTTCTCTCCCTCTCATTCTGTTTGCCTCTCTATTAGTAAAGTGTCTATGCCAGTTTGATACTAAAATTATAATAAAAAAGGGCAAAAATAGTATTTCTACACTATAAATTTCACTCGTACTGGTATTGACTACTACAATTTTGCATTTGTGACTACTCTCTTTTCTTTCTTTCTTTCTTTCTTTCTTTCTTTCTTTCAGAAATCCACCGAATTCAACTGAAGCAAAGCGGAGATCACCGCTGGTGTGAAATGCCATCCTCTGTGCCGCGTTCACACTCCAGGGGCCGTATACAAAGAATGTCCTTGCCAAACAATAACACATGACAAACAACTCCCTCAATATCAGCAGAGGATGCAGCAACAGTGTAAGCCGATCACCTCATTACAAAAGAAAGATCCACAGCTGCGTACAGTTACCACCCAGCTCGGTATAAATATTCGAAGGCCTGCTATACGATGATACTTCAAGCACTCTTAACCTGTTTGACTCGACCCATTCTTTCTAACTCTCTTACTCATACACACACATGCAAATACACACACAAATCCAGAGGTAATTGAGGACGGCAGTAAACAGATGGCTCAGATGACTGAAGTGACACATCATAGCGGGTTGGGAGGGGTGTTTACTGGGACAGGCTCAGGAGACACACACATAGACAGTGACAAGATAGACAGACCTTTGATACAGAAAAATCAGCTCATTATAAAAACCTATTTTGAAAGTTTACTATGCAAGCTAATTCAAGCATTTTTCACACATTTTTCGGGATATGGTTAAGGACTTTAGCCTACATTTTAAATGTGTTTACCTGCTAAAAGTCCATTTTACAAGTACAAAGCATATAGATGGCCACACTGCCCGCTTTGATGCATTTTTATGGAACCCAGTTTCAGCCATGGAATAAAAAAAAAAATGCAATATTTTATATCTCACAATTGTGAGTTTATATCTCACAATTCAGACATTTTTTTCTCAGAATTGTAAAACATAAACTATGAATTCTGACTTCTTTCTTGCAATTCCAAGTTTCCACTACGCAATGAAGTAAAAAAGTAAACTTTTTTTCTTGCAGTTGCGAGTTCATTTCTCACAATTATGACTCTTCAGAATTCTAAGAGTATATCTCCCAATTGCAAGTTAACAACTCTCAATTCTGAGTTTATATCTTGCAATTCTCTTTTGTTCTCAGACTTTCAATCTTTGCAATTCTGAATTTCTATCTTTCAGAACTGTAAGAAAAGGAAATCTGAATTGTGAGATATAAACTCAGAATTGCAAGAAAAAAAGAAAAATAAGTCACAATCTTAAAAATAAAGGTGCTTAAAAGGTTCTTCAAAGCGATGCCATAGAAGAATTATTTTTGGTTCCACAAAGAAACATTCAGTCAAAGGTTCTTTAAAGAACCATCTCTTTCTTACCTTTTTATGATCTGAAGAACCTTCTTTCACTACAAAGAACCTTTTGTGAAACTGAAAGGTTCTTCAGATGTTAAAGGTTCTTTATGGAACCATTTAGACAAAAAAAGGTTCTTCTATGGCATTGTGAAGCACCTTTATTTTTAAGAGTGCAGAGAAGTTGCAAAGCATCTTTAAAATGTTATTTTTTAGATTTGTGTACCAAGAATCTGAGGGTTAAGGATAAACAGTCAAAAGAAGATAGAAAAACAGTTGATGACAGCGAGGCAGGGAGATGGACACATACATGAGTGTGACTAGTGGGAGGTCAGTAATTACTTTCTGGCCCTCTGGGAGGCGGGAGCTTCAGTTATTGTACTTTGCTGGAATTAGTTATCAGTCTCCACACTCATACCTTGATGAAGAAACAGCGAGCGACGTGGGAAGACAGACAGAAAGAGAGGGAGACATAAAGAAAGACAAGCATTGTGAGGCAAAGGCACACGAACAGCAAGAATGAGTCTAAAATACATAATGTAAATAATGACTGTTCATTTTCAGCTGTCTGCTCAGAGGAGCGCAAGTATTTCTGCAGCTGTGTGAGGCATCTGTCACAATAGTAATTAGCCTTTCACAGACATAAAACAGGGGTGAAAATTCTCCTCAGGACACTCTATCACTTTAGTTCCAAGCAATCAGACCCGAGAGGGAAAACAAGATAATAGATCAGCTCTGTACGAAGAGGTGGAAGCTCTATTTACTATGTAGGATAAAGTGTGCAGTTAAGATTTGAGCACTATCGATAATGACCCCAGAGAAAGGCTATGAGATCTTGGAAAGAATCAAGATATACTTTAGATAACCAGACAGAGAGCAAAAAAGTTGTAACATTACTATATATGTTAGCAGGCCCATAACCAGCTATGAGGCCACCGAGGTCCGGACCTCGCTTAATATTTCATGTTCAAAAATAAAATTTGTTCTCTGAATGACTAATTTGCTGTTAAAATCCTCATATGAATGTCTGCATGACATGTATAATTCAGTTTAGACAGTTTGCAAGAATTTTAGCATCCGTGGAATGAAAATGATCACTGCGAGACGCTGACGGAGTGAACTTGAGAGAGTGATGAGTGAGATCCAGCTATTTTAGACTTGCAATTTCCACTTAATTTGACACTTTAGAAAATTAATAATGTAGGAAGTTGTAGTTTAGGGTCAGATATATCTTTACCTTATCTTATTTGCAAAAGATTTGAAATAGTTTTGCTTTATTTTTATTTAGGCTATTTTTCGTTTGTAATAGCAATATCTGGCAACACTGCATCGCCGGAACTCAAACTGACAGTACTCAAAAAAGCCCATGGACAGGTTATGGCTGACAGGATACGACATTCGGTAAGGAAAATGCAAAATTATCATTATATTATCTGTCAGAAATGTTATCAGCGTTGTCAAAAACAGTACACATATCTAGTTACATAATGAAATGAACGCAAACACTAGCCATAAAGAAGACTATGCTATGTCATTCAGTACAGTAGTTAAATTTTCACAAATCATGTTATAAACATTCATAAGAGCACTAGACAAAGTTATCAGCTGTACAGCAATGGTTATTAACTATAACAGTAATATATTGTTGCATGAATAATAAACAACTGATAAAATTATCCACCCCTAACTTTGATGCAATAAATAGAGTATGATTTAAAAATCCCTCCAAAACAGAGAAAACATCTTTCACAAACATCTACATGTCTGTCTCTTTTAAAGTGTTTATAGTGTACATAATGAGTTGTATTTGTTTGTTATTATAGCACAACTCTACAGAGTTATTATAGAGTTGTGCTATAAACCCAGTATAAATTCAGTTTGAGTGGGAGATGTTTATTAATGTCTTTTTATTTTCATTTTATTTTGTTACTTTTTTTATATTTTATATTACACATCATGTGGATTCATCTATATTCTGAAAAATTTCTGCATCCAAAAGTCCAAGTAACCCAACTCTAATATATGTGTTTGTATATACAGTACAGTATATGTAGTATAGGAGAAATGGTGCATGATGAACAATGTACAAATGTATAAAGTCCTGGTTATTTAGCTGCTGTGTTGAAAAATGTTAAGTTGTAGTGCATGAGATACAATTGTTAAATGTAAATAGAGCCATGTGTGAGACAAACAAAAGAAAAGCTTGGTACCTGACAGATGGGCAGGATGGTGTTCTTGTAGAAGCCCAAATCTTCTACATGGATCCATCAATGAGCCCTCTTTTCTCACTACACTACCATTAGGGGTGAGGTCGGAGGTCATGCTGCATTGAATTATTGCTGTGTACTTGCACAAAGCAGACCATTCTGTCCTGAAGACAATGTTCATTAAGACTGGGACCTTTGTGATTTGCCTTTGTTGGATTTCTTTCCTGGAAAAAGAAGGTGGACAGGTCAGGCCATGGCATTGTGGGAGGATCTATGTGGACACACTGCACTTTATCTGGTCAGCTGGTATCTTGTCCCAGTGACCCGTGACTTTCCTCACAAGCACACACACATCTACACACACTGTCAGCATCACTTAAGTGCCATCAATCTGTCAATTCATTCATACAATTCAGGCCTGTGGATACAGTCTCGATACACACACACACTAAAGGGGCAAGGGGATGTTCCACATGATTGGGTTTCCTAATGTTGAGCCATTCTATTGTGCATTGAAACACAACTGAAGTGCCATATTGTTCTGAACCAGGAATAGGGAAAAAATCCTCAGGAATTACAAAGTTTCTCCCTGTGAGGCACCCTGAGTGTCATTCGCCTTTCCAGTGCCAATGAGCCCTTAATCCAGAAGGCCTGAATGAGCTAGTTTGCTGATGGCTTTATTTTGTACCATCATCAAGGCTCAGCATCTTCTGTTTGTTTGTGTGCTAGTGAAAATGGTGAGAGATGCAGAATCAGTCCGGATAAAACAGCAGCACTGGATTTTTGGCCCATCGTAGACCCAAATTTACAGCTTCCTTTAGGAGCATCCCAGAAGTGCAGAGCTTTCAGCTGTCAGCACTTAGAATGATTTTACTGCTTGCAACTGATGTGTGCTTGATGATCCTTCCTGTCTGTGAGCGATTATTTGAATCCATATGCAGTTTTGGGGGAACATTACATTAAAAAATAATGTGTTGCATTATTGGGTTAGTCTTAATTAATTATTGCACTTTTCTTTTTATGAACTGCTGTATTATTTTGTCATTACTTGGCTGAAGTTATCTGTCATCCATAGCAGTAGCACTGTGCTTGGCTTGTAGGTGGATTTTAGTTAATTTGAAGTGGTATATTGTGCTGTCACAAAGACATAGTTTGCATTCAGCAGCTACCCTGTATAGACACTGCACTGCTTGCAGTATAGACAGTGGTAATGAATATAATGGGAGCAATCTAGTCACGTCGCACAGCTTCCTAGCAGTGTAGCCTCACTGTCACATGTGTTGATTTAGTGTACGT
The DNA here is from genome assembly GCA_039654775.1 of Spinibarbus caldwelli. Lineage (NCBI taxonomy): Eukaryota > Metazoa > Chordata > Actinopteri > Cypriniformes > Cyprinidae > Spinibarbus > Spinibarbus caldwelli. The sequence continues at coordinate 27,059,919 of CM077235.1, forward strand.
GAACAGAGAAGGGAGTGGGAGGTTTTCAGTTGCATTATGAATAAATATATTAAAGAATAGAAATTATTTTGGAAGAATTTCGAAGAAATTAAATTACTGAATGAAAATCTTTCTATTTCTTTCTCTTCTTGACACATTCATCAGAGTTCACTATTACATAATTATGAGATACAAAGTCATAATAATGGCATAAAGAGTCAAAATTAGAACATAAATCTAAATAATGAGATTAAAAGTCATAATGATGATGATCATTTAGAATGTTTGACTTCTCATAATTTTGACTTATGTCAATTTTGACTTTCACTAACTAAAAAAACCCGATAAATTTTAAATTAATTAAAATTAAAAACTATATTTTTAATGTCATAATTACAATTTGTATCTAATGTGGTGGAAATAAGTTTCCACACAAATCAATCTTTCAAGTCAATTTAAAATAATTAGTCGATTTATTGACTATTGAATCACTGAGTTTAACTGAAGAATCAACTTTTGGATTTCAAAGAAGTCATCCAGGTTTGGAACAACATGAAGGTCAGTAAATAATGTGAACCATCTCTTGAAAAAGTAACTTGGTTGGTATCGTGGTGTAAATCCAAGAAGTAACACATTTTCTGCTTCCAAAAAGTAATATGCAAAATATTAAATATAGGTTTATTGATTGCGTATGAGCTTACAATGACTTGATTAAGATGGCGCCGCAGATGGCAGCTAGAGTGCTTTGCTCTTCAGTGTTTGTACTGTTTTTGTTTGTTTTTCCTGTTTTTTTGTTTCTCAAACATGATCAGTTTTACCAGGGATGACCTGCTGAACATTCGGCAGAACACACCACAAAATCTTTTACCGGTTTTTGATTATTCGGACGTTTTGCTGGACATTGTAGTTGGCGGAGCCGTAGCTCTGGTCAAACGCTTCAGGACCAAGTGTGCCGCACTAGTTCTCAAAAGTGAAGCCATCGCGTCTCGATCACCTCCAGGTGGCTGATCCCTGTACAGGTCATAAACCCCGCCCTCTCCATGTAATCAAACGGGACGTGAGACAAACTAAATAATTAAATTTCACTTCAAATATTTTGTTTTCAAACATGGTTTTTGTCATTTGATGTAGATTTTATCACGCTGATGTAAGTTCAAGTGTTCGTTTTTTAAAGGAAAACACCACCGTTTTTCCATATTCCAATATGTTTTTCCCTCAACTTAGACGAGTTGATACGTACCTCTCCCGTCTCAGTGTGTGCACTCAATCACTCTAGTGCGTGGCGCCACTATGCTAGCATTTAGCTTAGCACCATTCATTCCTTAGGATCCAAACAGGGATGAATTTAGAAGCTACCAAACACTTCCATGTTTTCCCTATTTAAAGACGGTTACATGAGTAGTTATACGAGTAAGTATGGTGACACAAAATAAAACGGGGCAATTTTCTAAGCAGATAAAAAATTATAACTATAATGTATGGCGGAACAGCACTTTGCATGTTAGGGAAAACATGGAAGTGTTTGGTAGCTTCTAAATTCATCTCTGTTTGGATCCTAAGGAATGAATGGTGCTAAGCTAAACGCTAGCATAGTGGCACCGCGCGCTAGAGCGATTAAGTGCACGCACTGAGATGGGAGAGGTACGTATCAACTCGTCTAAGTTGATGGAAAAACATATTGGAATATGGAAAAACTGTGGTGTTTTCCTTTAAATAAGTTTGGTTTTATTTAGTTATGTGATGCTATAAAAATGGGAGTGTGACGTCATGATTGACAGCTCAGACTGACAGCTTCTGAAGCGCAAACGGACTTTTTCGGGATTTTCAGGAAGAGATTGGAGTTGCATTTACCTTATTTCAAGACAAGCCTCTTATACGGCAATCAGCAGACAAAAATAGGAGCAGTCAGGCTAATTTAAAAAAGAGTCAGAGGCGTGTGCTTGCGATCAACTCAGTGGGAGTGTGGGCGGGACACGGCTCCACTTCGCTCGCTACTGCACAGACTTGGGTCCCAAATCAGCGCAATATGGCCGTGCCCTATTGGGACGATGGTGGCTTCACTTTTCTTCAATGTAAGTGAGTGAAGGCGTGTCATCCATCTTTTTTTACAGTCTATGTTCACGACGCGCAGTCGGGGGAAGCGAGCCGGCGCGCTTGTGAAGCTTCGTCATCGCGGATTTAGAACGGCGTTGCTTAGCATCCATCTGGCAAATCCCCGTTCTTTACCCAACAAAACGGACGAACTCCTTCTGCTCTCCCGGACAAACAAGGATTTTTCAAACTCTGCTGCTCTATGTTTCACGGAAACCTGGCTGAACGACGCCATACCGGACAGCGTGCTACATCTGCCTAACTTCCAGCTGATCAGAGCGGATCGCGATGCAGAATCAATGGGGAAATCGCGTGGCGGCGGGACGTGCTTTTACATCAATGAGAGGTGGTGTACAGATGTAACTGTGTTAAAGAAGATGTGCTGTTCTGATCTAGAAACGCTCTTCATTGATTGCAAGCCGTTCTATTCGCCGCCGGAGATTTGTTCGCTCATTCTCGTGAGTGTCTACATTCCACCGCAAGCGCACGTGAGCTCCGCTTTACAGTAACTCGCTGATCAGATCACAGACACAGAACAAAAACACCCGGACTCTGTTTTAATCATTCTCTGGGACTTTAATAAAGCAAATCTCTCCCGTGAACTGCCAAAATACAGACAGCATGTTACATGTCCCACCATAGACAGTGATATATTGGATCACTGTTACACTGCGATAAAGGATGCATATTTTTAAAGCTGCTGCAAATGATCTAGACGAGCTCACAGAGACTGTAACATCATATATCAGTTTCTGTGAGGATATGTGCATTCCTCCCAAGACTCATCTAACTTACAACAACGACAAACCATGGTTCACTGCAAAACTCAGACAGCTCCGTCAGGCCAAAGAAGATGCTTACAGAAAGGGGGATAAAGTCTTGTATAAACAGGACAAATACACACTGGAAAAGGAGATCAGAGTGGCAAAGAGGAATTATCCTGGCAAGCTAAGGAACAAATTCTCTTCCAGTGATTCTGCTTCAGTGTGGAATGGTATGAAAGATATCACCAATTACAAGACACCATCTCCCAGCACTCTGGAGAATCAATAACTGGCAGATGATCTGAATGAGTTCTATTGCAAGTTTGAAAAAACACCCCACACCTGCCCTGAACACCTCTCCACACAACCATTAACACCTCCAGAAACCCCCCCTCTCCCCCACACCTGCAATTCAGATCAGTGAAGATGACGTGCACCAGGTCTTCAGGAAGAACAAAAGAAGGAAAGCACCAGGCCCAGACAGTGTGTCACCAGCCTGCCTAAAAACCTGTGCTGACCAGCTGGCCCCCATCTTCACACAGATCTTCAACAGATCACTGGAGCTGTGCGAAGTCCCCTCATGCTTAAAACGCTCCACCATCATGCCCGTCCCAAAGAAACCCAAAATTACTGGACTTAATGACTACAGACCGGTGTCTCTAACGTCTGTGGCCATGAAATCATTTGAAAGACTGGTTTTGCCTTATCTGAAGGCCTCCACTGGACCCTTACTGGACCCCCTGCAGTTTGCCTACAGAGCAAACAGGTCTGTGGATGATGCAGTCAACATGGGACTGCACTTCGTCCTGCAGCATCTGGACAGACCAGGGACTTATGTGAGGATCCTGTTTGTAGACTTCAGCTCCGCTTTTAACACCATCATCCCGGACACCCTTCAGAATAAACTAACTCAGCTCTCCGTGCCCACCTCCGTCTGTCACTGGATCACCAGCTTTCTGACAGACAGGCAGCAGCTAGTGAGGCTGGGAAAATTCTCATACAGCACCCGTACGATCAGCACTGGAGCTCCTCAGGGTTGTGTTCTCTCCCCACTGCTCTTCTCCCTCTACACCAACAACTGCACATCTAAAGACCCCTCTGTCAAGCTCCTGAAGTTTGCAGACGACACCACAACCACACTGATCGGCCTCATCCAGGACGGTGACGAGTCTGCCTACAGACAGGAGGTTAAGGAGGCTGTCTGGTGCAGTCTTAACAACCTGGAGCTTAACACGCTCAAAACTGTGGAGATGATCGTGGACTTCAGGAAAAAACCCCCTGCACTCCCCCCACTCGCCATCATGAACAGCACTGTGACTGCAGTGGAGTCATTCAGATTCCTGGGCACCACAATTTCTCAGGACCTGAAGCGGGACAATCACACTGAGTCCATCGTGAAAAAGGCCCAGCAGAGGCTGTACTTCCTTCGCCAGCTGAGGAAGTTCAACCTGCCACAGGAGCTGCTGAAACAGTTCTACTCCGCCATCATTGAATCTGTCCTTTGCACTTCAATAACTATCTGGTTCAGCTCAGCTACCAAATCTGACCTCAGAAGACTACGGAGGGTAGTCCAGACTGCTGAGCGAATCATTGGTACAACCCTCCCCACTCTCCAAGAACTGTACTCATCCAGAGTGAGCAAAAAGGCTGGCAAAATCACTCTAGACCCCTCACATCCAGCACACTCCCTCTTTGAACTTTTACCGTCTGGTCGACGCTACAGAGCTCTGAGCACCAGAATGACCAGACACAGGAACAGTTTCTTTTCTCAGGCAATCCATCTCATGAACACTTGACATTAAACGTGGAACACACAACACTATTATACATTATTTATTATTTATTCACCACATATACTTTTTTCATTTCAAATTTGCACATATCATAACTGTACATAAATAATTGTCTATATTATATATTGTGTTTTTGTTATTTTGTACATTGCCCATTTGTATATTATTCTTTTATTATCTGTGTCCTGTCCTGTTGCTGTCTTTCTGTTGCATTGTGGAGCTTCTGTCACTATAAAAAAATTCCTCGTATGTGTAAACATTATTATTATTTTTTTTTTATTTCTGCAGGTTTGGTCCCCCATACCATATACATAGGTACAGTATATGTTTGTTAATGGATGTGTAAACATCCCTCTTGTCACACTGGAGGTGTGATGTTGTCAGTGCTGGTAGCTGTAGTGGAAATAATGTTGCATGTCAGTAGGAGCAGACAGGCCACTCACGAATCCACACTGAAAGCCTCCACTTTTCAGCCTCATCTGTAGCCAATCTCCCCGCTGGATGGACCCCGCCATGAGCTCATTGAGTTGTCAAAATCTCAAACAACCCCAGCTGGGAAGAAAAGAACAACTGCAGAAATATCTGTCTTTCTTTCACCCAGGGTCAGTATTCCAAAATCTTCTCCAAAAAAGCTCAGAATCAGGGTTGCCGTGGGAACCCCTAAAGCCAGGCCCTGCTCGGACCAGCGGGCATTTAAATGAAAATGGGCAATGCAGGCAGCTCTTTAAAGGCATCTCCCTGCTCTCCTTCAGCTCGTCAGCACACATTTGGGCACGGCTGGCCGCGCAGCAAAGACACCCCACCGGCACACCGCGATGTTCAGGCTTAGAAGATTAGGAGATCCTTTTCAGAAACTAATCTGGTGATATAAAGGGGACAATGCGAGCGAAAAAGAGAGGGGAGAAAGGCTGCTTCGTTTTAAACTGTCCCTCAGCAGCTCAAATGATTTGATTCCGTTTGCCCACCCCAAAATATGCTCATAATGCAATCAAGCTTGCTCTTCCCTGGCTGATTGTGTGTCGTTCTTGCGTGTCACGATCCATCAGGATCAACACACAGACGAGAATCCGCCACAGAGGCAGAGCGCGCTCCGATCACATGCCGAGACGGGAGAGAGTGACATGAGAGAGCGGATGATGGTGATAGGATGTCATAATAAAATGGGCAGAATGAAAGGCCGCTGTGTCTAACGTGGTTAAAGAGATCAGCTCTTCAAAGCAGCCGCCCCCTTCGTATCTCTCTGATGCACCCCGCACCCAAAGGGCTGCCTTTCAGCCTCACAGTGGTCCGGTCTAGACTCATATGGTGCAGCTGTTTTGCAACGGCTCCGAGTGTATTTATATGTCTGTTTGTTTGCACACAGCCTGGGGCTGGGATGGTATGCAAAAGCTGCATTGCATTATGGGTAGAGCATGAGGTTGGGCATGGCAGCGAGGAGCGCAGAGGTGCAGCGCAGTGATTTGCTTGTTATCTCCATGCGTTCAGGGATATTGATCCCACTTTATGTAAATTTGAATTTGAATATTTGTGACAGACACAAGTGAGGTGTTTTTGGTAATTGCTACAACCTTTACAAAAGCATAAATCTGAGATTCCTCCTTATGCAGGAGCAGCCTATAAAAATAGTCCTATTGAACATTCTGCAGTTGACTGAAAATCTTAAACCATATGGTTGGGATGAGCAAGGCGTCCAAAAATCTGCTCCTGATTTCACTACTGTTTTATCAGCATCATTTTTTTAAGTGCTTACGCCTGCAATTCTTCCATTTAGATCTTGAAACGTGAAAGTTGCTCTCTTTCTTTCCTTCCGATCTGTCTCTGAAACATTCATTCATTCATTGGTTCATTCAGAGAGCTGCAATCAGGCAGAAAATCAAGCTTAAAGAGAGGGGGTGCCAGTGCAGACATAGGGTTTCCTTCCCAAACCTAATCCACTTTTTGTTGCAGGCTACTAAATTGCATTCCTATAGGCGAGGAGAATGGAGTGGAACTTTGGACTGGGTGATACAGGGGCTGAAAAGACTGAGATATGGGAGTCGTTAGCTACACTGGTGGCAGGAGATGTCTCCTGAGAGCAGCTGTTAGGACATGCTGCTCTATAATGCTGTTTGAAATAGTTTGAGCCACACTGTAAAAAAAGACCGTGATTTTAACGGTAAAAAACTGTGAAAATGCTACAGTAAAAAAACTGTTAAATGGTTAATGGTAAGTTCCCCTAATATATGCGGTCAAAACTGTAATAGACATTTCAGACAATTTTACGGTGACATACTGTTTTTGGAAGTGAAAAAAGAATGTAAAATTCACATGGAAGAACCATAAATTGACGTTCCCAGAATTCCCTGCATTGCATTTCAAATAGGATGTTTTTTCTTTGAAATAACTGTTTCTTCTTAGTTTTTTCCTTATCAGTTATGTTTATCAGGGTTGTATGTTACATTTAATGTTGTTAAATTAATGTTTACAGCATATTTCAGTTTAATGAGTTTCACCATGATGGTGTTTAGTGTTTGTGTGAATGACACTGTGCACCTTCTATATATGTTATTATTTAAAAGCTGTTTGTGATGGGCTTTGGTTCATCATGTGATTTTCTCATCACCACCTGCATTTGGTGGTTATCAGTGCATTACAAAGGTATAACAGATCAGTGCATTACAAAGGTATAACAGATTTCAGTACTTCAATAGGTTGGTATATTAACAGTTAATGAAATTATGGTATTTAACTGTAAATTTAAGTTAAAACCACAAAACCTAAAATGTTGCTACCATATTTTTTATGGTAGAATTCTGGCAACCACAGCTGGGTTTTTTTTACCGTAAATTTTTACGGATTTTTTTTTTTTTACAGTGCACTGCTTTTCTCCTCGGCTAGGAAATGAATCACCTCGAGACATTCTCAGCTTCAAAATACAGTATACGTTACCAGCAACAACAAGTTGGATATTGAAAAGGACAGAATGCAGTGTCTCATACACTTACCTGGACGTATGCATTCTCACATATGCAAAATTAATCAAATAAATGCAGCCTTGATGTCCATAAACAACTTCAGTAAAAAAAAGTGTTTTACCAAGCTAAATCTTACTTATGAATGGTAAGATAGATAGATAGATAGATAGATAGATAGATAGATAGATAGATAGATAGATAGAAATAAAGGAATCTGTGATGGTTTTTGCTCTTTGAAACACTGGACACTGCAGTGTTTCAAGACAGTTCCTAATTCTGTATTCACTCTGTGTGGGAGATACATTAGGGACAGGGTCGGCTCTAATCGTTATTGTCACGACTATCTTTTCCATTAGTCAATGCTTACGTCCACACACACGCACCACATACACAGACACCAGGCCGTACAAGACTGATTGAAGCTGGGCGCAGTATGTTAATGAATGTACATACAGTGAATACAAATAAGGTTCCTGCTAAAGTTGATCTAAATAACAAATAAACAGCATAGATATACAGCAACACAACTGAGGAAAATCTCAGCAGTGGTAAAATTATTCAGATTTTCTCAAGGAAGCAACACCATGGATGGAGTCATGGCCTAGCGGTTAGCCTAGAGAGATTTTTATTTTGCAAAGGTTGTACTTTCAGACCTCAGGTGAATTACTGATATATTTTATGTATGGATCTACTTAGATGTTGCCCTTTAGGAAAAATAAAAACTGTTGACATACAACACAAGTACAGAGCTATAACATTAATGTGCATAGAAACTGGAAAGAATGTTATGCAAATTGTTTGAGTTCATATAGATAGCTCTGACTTTTGATTGTAGAGTATCTTGATTAATCAAAGATTTGAAACATTGTTGAGATCTCTTTTGAAAATCTAGACAAGACAATTGTGTGATTGCCAGGGCATTTTTGAAAAATTGGAAAGAACTGAATAAAAAGTGTTTGAGTTCATATAGAAATATCTGACTTTTGATTGTAGATTTTGGTATCTTGATAAATCTGAGCTTTGAAAATCTAGAGAAGACAACTGTGTGATTACCAGGGTGTTTTGGAAATTGGAAAGAATTTCATGAAAAGTATTTAAATTTATAAAATCTCTGATTTTTGATTGCATTTGATTGGTATCTTGATAAATCCGAGCTTTGAAAATATAGAGAAGACAATTTTTTGATTATCAGGGTGTTTGAATATTGGAAATAATTTCATTAAAAGTATTTACATTTTTAAAATCTCAGATTTTTGATTGAAACTTTGGTATCTTGACAAATCTGAGTATTGAAATGTTGCAAACTTTTTTTGAAAATCTATAAAACAATTGTGTGATTTCCAGGGTGTTTTGGAAAATTGGAAATAATTACTTTAAATATTTCATTTCATATAGAAATATCAGACTTTTGATTGTAGACATGTATTTTGATAAATCTGAGCTTTGAAACATTGTTGAGATCTCTTTAAAAAAAAATAAAAAAGTAGAGAAAACAACTACAGTATGTGATTACAAGGGTGCTTTTGGAAATTGGAAAGAATTTCAAGAAAAGTGATTGAGTTCACATAGAAATCTCTGAGTTTTGATTGTAGACTTTGGTATCTTGATAAATCTGAGCTTTGAAACATTGCAATCTTTTTTTGAAAACCTGTAAAACAGTTCTGTGATTTCCAGAGTGTTTTGGGAAATTGGAAAGAATTACATTAAATGTGTTATTTCACATAGAAATATCAGACTTTTGATTGTAGACTGTATTTTGATAAATCTGAGCTTTGAAACATTGTTGAGATCTTTTTTGAAAATCTAGAGAAGACAATTGTGTGATTACCAGGGTGTTTTTCGCAGGAGACAAATCTCCATTTCTTTAAGAACCAACAAAGATATTAAATTATTATTATTATTATTATTATTATTATTATTATTATTATTATTATTTTCTCGTCTAGAACTGGAGTGTGCAAACGCTGACACTTTAAGCCATATCGTTCATGCAGACAATGTGGATCCTCACTATAATTCTCTGACCTCTCTATACTGCAGCAAAAAAGCAAAACCACATCAAAGTCTTCATGGAGAGGTGAGTTTTAGAATGATAATCTGATGGACAGTGACTCACTGCTACAAATGACCTGCTGCACAGGGCCAATGAGATGCTGTTTCAGGCCAAGAAAAACAGTGTGAATCTCGACACAGAAAGACTATCCTTGCCAACCTGTGAGCCGAACTCATCAACTCTCAGCTACCAGCCTTGGATGAATGAAATCAGACCCCTGCAGCCCTCAGCAGGAGTTTTATCAGTGGTTGGACGAAGGTCCACACACGCACGCAATCATTCCTAGATCAGCCTACGCAAAGCTGCCTGTTATCGGCAACCATTTAGCTAATTTCAGCCTCACCTTTGTTCTTCCATTCTCACGTCTCTTTCACTTTCTCCAGGTCTTCATTCATTCCCGTGCCATTCTCTTTTCACACCCCTTCCATTTTTTCCAGCACGTTGGTCTGGTTTGCATCGCGCTATGTTATTTTGAGTTCCCATCAAGGGCAAAGTGTGTGTCAAAAGGGATGATTTTACCTCTGATAGCAGAGGGGGAATAATTGTGGCAGGCAGAGAAAGAGAACAAGATCTGTAATCTGTTTTCCTTGGATCAGAACTTTATGAATACTCACAGGGCTTAGTGAGCTGGCGAGATGCATAGTGCAGATACTTCCTGCTGTCCCCAGACCAGACCGCCCGCAGGCTAACAAACCCTCTCTGATTCACACACACAGTACGCTGCAGTCTCGACACACACACCACACCAGCTCCTCTTAAATTCCCTCAACTTCCGACTGCACAGATCAGCTCAGAGTGTTTGTTTAGCATGAGAGAAGAGAGCCCTGCCTGCTGACTAGCTTATGAAAATACACAAAGCAAAGAATATTAAAACCCCCTTTTTTTACACTGCTTCAAAACTTTCCATAGAAACAAAATAGATCCTTTTTACTTTTTAATATGGATTTGCTATTAGATGCGTCTTATTCCAAAGCAAAAAAAAAAAAAAATATTTTCTCTGCATTTTTTAAATAATTATTTTAAATAATTCACTTTTGTAGTGAGTGAAAAATGATTCTGGTCAAGCCTATTAAATAATTTTCTTCTATTCAGGTTGAAATATGAGTAATCAGAGTTTGTAATCAGAGTGGTTGTGGTAAACTGTCCATTCTTGGGACACATTTGCTATTGAACCAAGTCTGTAGGCTAAGCTTCTTATTTTCATATTACAAATGTTGTAATGTGGACTGTTTGTATTTTGGTTTTTAATTAATTTAATTTGAATGAATTTTGGTCATGCAAATGTTGAGAATCTGATATTTTAAAATCTGAATAACGTCTCATAAATGTTGTGATTTAGTTTGGTTTTCATGGTAAAAACATGCTTTTGATGTTTAGAGTTGACTTTTATTTTATTTATTTATTTTTTTACAACATTTATTTTGGTTCTACATTCTAAAAAATGGTGGGTAGTGAAATATGGACAAACTCAGCGACTGGGTTATTTTGACCCAGTGGTTGGGTTAAATGTTTAACCCAGCCTTCTGGGTAGTTTTAGTTTTAGGCTTGCTTAAAATGAACCCAAAATTGGTTGTAAATCAGACACATAAGTACTAGAGGCATCAGCAATAATCAAAAGGTGAACATTTATTAAAAGGAATTCATTTTTTTAATGATTATTTATTAATTAATTTATTGAACATATTAATAAATGTTAATTTAGAACCTATTTGGGGTTAATTTTAAGCAAGAAATATAGTAATTATTAAGCAATAGTTGAGTTAAATAAAACTACCCAAAAGGCTAGGTTAAACATTTAACCCAACCACTGGGTTTGTCCATATTTCACCCAGTTCTGGGTTGTTACCAACCTAGGTTAGAATTGTTTTTTTGTTTTTTGTTTGTTTTTGTTTTTTGATATAGTATCTAAAATATCAAATTATTTACATACAAAATGTAACTATGTAACTGCTGTACAAAAAAAAAAAAAGAAAAAAAAAAGAACTTTTTGGTTTATTTAATCAAAGTCGCTCAAGTTTCAACCAGTGGGTCTCCGCATTCAAATTCAGTTTGAAAAGACTCTATTCTGTTTGGGAACACCTTTCACAAACCAATTCCAATCAATTTTCTATAGGCAGTTAAATCTCAACCTCCATTTTTTTCTTTGAATGTCCTTCTACTCAAAAATATGACACATTATGGAAGTAAAATGGCCTGTGAACACAGTTTCACGTTGACCTTATGCACACCCAGTCCAGCACTACTGGACTCTAAATCAGCATGTAACAATCTGTTGTGGTGTGATGAGAATCCAAATTAAATTCCATTTTCAAGCAGTGAAATTATTCAGCCCCTTGTCTATATTATGATGGTTGACCTTTTCAGCCTTGTGGCCACTTTAAGAGATTTGAGGTTATGAAATTTGAATTGCATCGATCAAAGCAACATCACTCATCATGAAATCATTTATTCACTCCGTCTCCCTTCACACTCCCACTCTCCAACAGCTGATAACACGGGCGATGATTAGCCGTGGCGAGTGGCGGCAGAAGGTCACATGTCCGAGTGCGGCTTCCTATTTCTTCCGCACCCTCGCAGATGGCGGTGATTAGGGTGAGCAGGACCGTGTGTGACAGCGGAGATGGATCAGGGACAGAAGAGGAGATAAATAAACCGGGCTGTCTGCGTGCTGATGCTGTCAGTAAACCCACAACAACTGATCTATCAGCACAGAGAGAGGGAGAAACAGAGAGAAGTGAAGATAAATGCAGAAAGAGAGAGAGAGGGAAAGTGTGAGAGACTGGTGGGTGGAGGAGGAACAACAGAAACAGTAAAAACCATTGGAAGAAAAGAAAATCACAAATGAGATCTCAGATGTATTTGTTAGATGTTAATAAATGTAGAACACATGAAGTCTTGGATACTGAAATTGAAACCTGCAGATGGGGGTCACAAAATTTCTATGAACTGTATCATCATATGTCAATGACATTACGTCTGGATTACATTCTACTGTTCTTACTATATAGAACATGTTTTGCATGTGGTTGCGAAGCGATTAATTATTCAAAAGTACTATCTACCCAGAGAGTATGCATTTTCAGAAGCAGCCTATGTTTGAGATTCAGTAAATACAACTGGTTTGCAAAGGCTATTCACACGAGATTCAGACTTCACTGGTCGTGCTGTACAGTATGTTAGTGGTTCACTAAAAAGAGCTGGCATATAAGAGTGATAAGAGTTCAGGAGTCAGAATTAAATGGTAGAACTGAAAAATGTGTAGAATAGTTTCACATTGTTTTAATATGGCGTTCGGTCTGCATCAGAGGAAGAATGCAGGACCATCAACATGAAAATCATTTGTTATATTCTTCATTTAACCAATTAAATGTTCTACTCGGAAGCAAAATCATACAGTAGAAACGTGAGCAGCTAAAAATATTTCTTAAATTCTGTCTTGCAGTACTGCAGTCAGTTAGTGGATCAAACTTGTTCAGTAGTTAGAGGGGAAGAACATGGGAGAACTAGGAAAGCATAGAGAAACCTCCGGCCATGAAGAAGACTCAAAGAGCATAGAGATTAAATGCTGAGGATATTTATATCACATATTGGAGTTAGTCCGAGCCCGGGAGACACTGACTGAAGAGCAGAAGTTTGGAGGAAAGCGGGAAAGACGAACGCGGGGGAGGGGTATGAACATACATTGCAAGATAGTAAATTTTAGAGGGAGATAACATTATTAGAGAATGGTCAGGGAAAATAATGGAGCAAGAAAAGCACAAACACAAAGAAGCAGCCTTCAGGCTTCAGTAGTAGTTGGCAAGGGTTTATTCTGTCCTCATTTTGTATGCATAATCTGTTCCTGCTCTAAAATGGAGAGCAGTCCTCCTCAGCAACTTTCGTTTGATGATGGAAAGTAATAGAACTCCGCAGACTCAATTGGTCCATTCATCATTCAACAACACAACGCGTGCAGATTTCCCCCACCCGACCAAATTCAGCCTAGCTCAGTCAATGGGAGGTAGATTGGTATTCACTCACGGATGTTATCTTATCAGTAACCTTGAATGTGGAATCAATTTGTTTTGTGCGGGCAGGACTGGTGAATATTTATGCCAGTTTTGGAGCGAGGCAATTGGCTCCATATTATCTCTGTTACCTGCACCGAATGGGAATGTCAATGATGTACTCCAAATAAAGCGTCCTCCTTGTAAACAATGGCCTTATCTCTGCGTTTTCATGGTCGATTGTGCAGTCGGGGCCATGTCGTTTTGATACAGCTGACACGGTGACAGAGCTGTGATATAGACGGTTAGTTCTGAAACAAATGACATGTTTTTAATGGGAAGTGTTTTATCTGTATAAATAAGTAAAAGGCAGTGGGAAGGTAATTAGCGGTCAAATGGATAATATAATTGGATTTTAAATCTGACGTGTTGATATTCCATAAGAAAATCACTAATGAGATCTTTTTTCCACAGCAAAGAGAATAAATAGAGAGCAAATTGAGACTTCCTGCCAAATACCTCAACTGTTTCTCCAAGACATTAATGAGATTAAATTGACAGCAAACTGAGGTTTTTCCAGACAAATGAGATCTCTTCACTATTATTTTATTTCTATTAGTAGTATTTTTACTATTATTTATTTCTACTAGACAAAAATGAGTTAAAACTGAGAGCAAATGGAGATCTTTCAAAATCTTTTTTTGTCATTTCTTCTTTGCAGCAATGAAATTATCGAATGGAGATCATTCCTTTTACTAATTTTCAGTGTGTCAAAGCATCAGATTGTTAAACCAGCATCAGTTTCTCAGATGGTTAATGCTAGTTAGTGCTCAACTGATGCTGGTCAAACCCACAACCTTCGGGTTACAAGTCCGACTCTCTATCCGTTAGGCCACGACTGCCTTCGTGGAGATCTCAACAACATGTCAAATTGCACAGAGATATCAAAAAGGTCTCCCAAAACAAATTTTTATTATTTTTTTAATCTCAATGCAAGTCAACAATAGTCTCATTTATTTTTCCTAAGAACTTTTAACCAATGCATCTAAGAAACATTGATATTACAAAGAAACAACTGGTCTCCTGAGCTTTGAAATAGCAACCTTTGAGCAATGAAATGTTCCTCTGGGATGCGGTCATCTTTCACTCTATGTGCGTGCGTGTATTGTTTTGGCTGCCATTTTGTCACCTGCTCATAAATGTCTAGTAGCAGATTGAAGTCACTGTAGCAGAATACCGTGTGCATTTGTTTCAGTCCAACCTGGGTGAGATCATTACCTGAGGCGCTACGCTACCTCCTTCACCTCTCTCTCTCCTGCAGGTTGTTGTAATGCAGCAGATGGCTTCCCTCCACCGCTGAACGTTTCAACAGAACGGCTCACAGCATCCCTCTCCGTCCCACTCTCCCTCGTGCTCTTCGCCTCTCTCTCTCTCTCTCCCTCCATTTGCCCCTTGTCCCCGCAGTCAGAAATGGACACCGGCCAGAGCACTGCAGACCAGCACAGCGTCCTCTCTCGCTCACTTTGGAAGACAGATTTCAACAAAAACACGGGATAGAAATACTATTTGATTGCGGCGTATGTGTTTTGATCGAGTGATGTTTCGCATGCTAGAGATAATGAGGACGGTCTGTGGATTACTTCTTCCATGTTCTGCGTAATTCATATATATTTGTCCTTTTGTATAGGGTTCGGCTATAAATTCCGTTTCATAAGCTCCAGAAGTTGACAAAGACGTAGAGTTTTGTAGAAATACTAAAGCTCGCCTCAGTATTGGTCTTGGACTTCGGCGAACCTGAAAGCCTCGGAAAAGAAATGTGTTTGCGCTCAGCGCAGGGGACTTTTGGCATGGTGGTCTGTATGAATTGTCCTGTGGTGCACATGCAAACCGAGGCACTAAGCTCATGGCCTTGTCCAAGCATTTCCCTCACTCTCTTTGGCTCTTAGTATTTATCCCTCACTCCATCATTATCTCTATCTCTCGTTTCTGATTAATCACACAAGTGTTCTCTATATCACACTTTGTGGTTGAAAAGGTTCCAGGGCTTTGTTGCATTATAGAGATGGATCTGTTGAACTTTTCCTAAGTTAAGGATTTCAAGATTGCTGGCACAGGCCAAACCCCCGCTCGCGTCTGATTTATACTGCTGGGTTTTTCTTACACAATCTCATAAATACTTAACACTGGACAGAAGAAATTAAGTGGACTGCTTTTTGGCCGCAGTGGTGTCTGCAGCGTTTTAGCCTGATAGAAATCCAAACTCCATTTGGCATGTGGATGAGAATGCCGTGTTGCCGAATAACTATAGAAAATGGCTGCGTATCAGAACCTCATGTTGGACTAACAGAATTTTTAGGGCAAGTGCATCTCAAATACTTGGAAATCTGATGCTTGCATTTAGTGTAGTAACTCAACACCTGTTCCTAGAGAGAAAGTCAACAGCCCTGTTCCAAAACCTAATGAGCTACCTATTTAGATGGCATTTTAGAAATTGCAAGTATGCAACCAACATAAAGGCTGATCCAAACAGTAGGCAGCATGACTATGCTACCTTTTGAAGACATCTTCTATTCTAAAGTGAACATTATGTATTCAGTGAACGAGTTAATCCAAAATGGTGGACAATGTGGGAGAAATGTTGATTAAATTAAACACTTTTCACAGATTGTGATGAAACTTTCTCCAAAAAAAAATTATGTAGATCTACCGAAGGTTTTAATTTTCAACATACATTTGTAACACTATACCCTGATAAATTACCAAAAAAAAAAAAACTAGTGAACACTTTTGCAAATGGGTTTCTGAGAGTGTGACTGTAAATTTGTCATTTTTCTCTCTTCTGGCTGGCATAATTCAACTCTCGCCATTAATTTCTTTGGGAAAAGACATGGAAAAAAAAAATAATAATAATAATTTGCTGTTGGAGCAAATGGGAATGCAAATGGGAAAGTGGTCTTCCATGTATAGAAATTTACCATTAAAGTTTACTGTTAAATAAATGTGAACAAAATGTCCATTAGAGTCTCTCATGTTTTAACACGTGTGATGTCTTCTTGCTGTTTATGTAGAGTGTTCCAAATCAGAGGTTCCATTTCAGTTAGTATGCTAGGTAGATGACAAACAGCTAGGCAGCTTACTAGGTTTTGAAACAGAGCTTGTATGTGTGTTAATCCTAGAGAAAACTTGGTAAAATCAATCAAAAATCCTCAAGAGAGTGGCAAATGAAGAGTAAAAGTGCAGAAGACTGAGCAATGAAAAGACTCACTATATACAACGCAATGACAGTGGAGAGACAGTGGGAAAGGAAAATAAATTGAAGATTTTAATTGCATTGAACCCCCTCTGCTCTCTCTATCTCTCTCTCCATTAGATGTGTGGTTCCGGTAAAAGCCTGTGGGTGAGTATGACACTGTTAAGCAAACCTCATTACCTTTGTCATCTCTTTCTCATTAATCATGCAGGGCTGTATGAAGCTCACCACAGCATGTGCACACAGCCAAAGTCAATCACTCACTCTTATACACCTCACATATTAATAGGTATGAAATGTCGATAATGTATTGAACGCAATCCAGCGTCAAGTGATAAGTTAAAATCAACTTCATATATTTAAAAGGAGGATGAGCAAAGGTCACATTTGAAATGTCTGTGCTGCAAAATTGTTTTCCAGTACAGAAATATCAAATAAAATATAGTGGCCAAGAGAGCTCAATGCACTGCAACCCAAGAAAACACTAGCAAATTAAGAAAAAATAGTCATCAGTTTCACAACACGTGCTGAAAATATAACGCAACCAAATATAGTGCGCGGCAAATACAAGGCGACCCCAACAATTTGTGAAAGTTAGCCAGCTTACTTAACACGTTTACAGTTAATTGTGTATTTGGTCAGATTAATAAGGCTAATAATATCTAAACGGCTAAGGAATTATATGAACAGGATGTAAAATTAAACAAAAAAACGTACCTTTCAGGTCATCGACAACACCGACGTGTAGACATTGAACAAAGCACGTTACAGCCAGGTTCATCACTTGTTGGGTCCCCTTGAAACATTTCCGTTGCGGTCTGTGCTATGTGCAGCGAGTTTTTTTTTTTTTTTTTCTTTTTATTGGTTGCGTTGTGATTTGCAGCACATGTGCTGTAAAACAGATAAAGATGTTTTCTTAATTTAATTTGCATAAAGATGTTTATTATCATCTTATTATTATTATTATTTGCATGTTTTCCTCAGCTACAGGGTTGAGCTCTCTAGCTGTCACCGTAATATCATCCATAAAATACATTTACCTATTTGAGTCGCCAGATTGTGTAAGATAAATTAGTTTCAGAGAGAGAAAATGTACTGATTTTTTTTTAAATGTACATTTATCTTAACCCATTGGTTTTAGCATAAACCTCACTAAATTTTGATTATATGCCTAATTAAAACAAGAGATTGCCAGTGGAGTAAGAATAATACTTTTTCCTTAAAGGTCAGTATCTCAATATCTTAACCAATAATACATCTCATTTAATTTAACAGTATGTGAACTAGAATAAAATACTAAATTAAGAATAGTTTATTGCCGGGGGACCCAACTGACAATATTGCTTAATAATTTCACTCTGTTCTCCTTGTCTGTAAATAAATCTGGACAAAAACAGAATTTTTTCAAAACGTTTTTGTTCTGATCTGAGTTATTAATCTGCAGTTTATCACTGAAATGTGTCCTGAAATGTCATCTTGATCAAGAGCCAGAGAGATTCCTTCAGTGCAGACAACGGTCTTCACACACACCAGGATGGCTGTTTGTATAGGGATTATTGGACCAGAGGTCTCGAAACAGCTTAAGCCTGATTATGGAAATGCAAAATGCAAAAGTTCCCACCAACCATTTGTCAAAAGCTGAAAGGATCTGTTTTGATCACTTATTTAACATTCAGTCAGTGGTTATTTAACCCCAACAGCCATGGCCAATATGGGTTATATTGTCTGGGTTGGGTTCCCTCAATCTTGAACACAGCAAAAATCAGTCAATCAATCAATAAAAATAATGCACATTTTTGTATTTTGTTTAGTGAGAAAACATCTGCCAGAGCTACAGTAAGACGTTCAATGCTTGTCTGGGATAGAACAAGATGAAAGGAATGAGTTCATTTGCTGCTGCTGCTCCGAATTTCGATTGTTAATCTTTTCCTTGTTAAACTTTTTTTCTTCCTTTCTTTTTTAAAAATCCATGTGCTGGAAGTTGCTGAAAAGAACTGATAAAGTGGCTGTTGAAAAAAACCTGATATCTAGCTGATAAAAGATGCCAGTACTACAATACACAGATCTCACAGAGGACAGATATAGGACACTATAACAGATTTATATAAAATGTAAGACCTGGCTTATGTCCTGATGGTCCAGATTGTGCTGTTTCAGGGTTTAAGGATTAAAACATAGATTCAGGGTTGGTTTTGTAGAATGACTCTCTCAGACTGCAGTTGTAAGCTGTTTCTGGGTCCTCAGACACACTCTGTCCTTCACCACCCTCTTAGAGTCTAAGTCCTGGTCCGCGCCGTTTCTGTTAAACCTCATCGAGAGCTATCAAAACACTCTAGTTCCTGTTCTCTCTCTCTGTTGCTGCTCTCATCCTGCTGGAATGCTGTTTCTTTTCCTCATTACATATCATCCAGATTCAGGCTGGTGAGTCTTTCCTGAGCAAAGTTTAAACTTTTTTTCTTTTTGCTCCATCCTTCCTTTTTTTCAGGGTGACGGGCGTCTAAATACATGCATAATGAATGCATCTCTCATTAGAATGATTGTCAGAGGAAAAACATTGCTTGGCTCACGGCAGGGTTTTCTGGGATTCTAAAATTACGTTTTCTCCTCGTTTTTTCCCTCCCTCCTTTATTTATCAAAGGCTTTCCACAATCAGCCCTCATCGCGACTGGGACGGCTGTGGGAAACAGATGTTTACTGATTAAGCAGGCATACCGTGCCAAAGCGGCTGTATTACGGCCCATTCAAAATGCAAAAAGGACAGGAAAAAAGTTTAAAGAGAAAAAAAAGGAAGGGGGGGGGGGGAGGCTGACGAAACGCAGGCGCTCACGGGCAGCCCCCTCTTCTACCGGCGCTTCAACCATAATACGGTTTGATTGTTGAAATTGTTCTTAGTGGAGAATTTTCTCATTTTTTTCTCTTATTTTTGATACGCTTTTAATGTATTGGTTATCCCTGCCAAGCTGCTTTTACTCACAATCAGCGTTTACACAAACACTCACTTCAAGCTCAGGCTGAAAGAGACGAGGAGAGGAATGATGGGTGAAAAGGAGAAGAGAAACTCAAAATAATCTGAATGCTACTGGCAAGGCCAATAAACCTGTTTATACCACCACATTCGACCATTTCGTTTCAAATGCGGCCAGAATGTAATAGAAATATGTGACCAGCATTGGAGCCAACTGTCCGCTCTCACCCTCGGCTGCCACTTTATGAGGATATAAACACGGGATGTGAGAATACCTCATCAGACGGCCCAACCAAATACCTTTCCAGCAATCCGTTTCGGAGAATTAGCGGAATTAGCCACATAAATCACTTTAGACGTTAATTACAATGCACTTGGCAATCATTTATTTCTCTCATAGCTCTATTTTACAATTTACAAACTAGATAAAAAAAGACCATAAATAAATGACATGTTTCATGTACCTAATTTCATAAAATAAAAAATGGAAGAGAAGGAAAACGATGACACAATTATGCACAACGTTAAACTTAAAATGTCTAGATCTGCAGGGAAAAATGCGATTTGTTAGTGTTCCTCCAGAATAAACTACATTAGGAGACTTGGCACGGTACCTTCTATTGAATTTCTCTCCTCTCACATTCATTGCATATTCCAAACAGGTCCTAAACTGGTGAGGAGGGAATATTGAAAGATGAAATGGGAAGAAAGTCTCTCAGATTGGACGGATGGATGTGGCTGACATGAAACAGAGCACACTTGAAATGTTAAAAGGTTTTTTTTTTTCCCTTTTTATAAACATTCCTGTAATAAGTTTATTTTAGGTACAAATAACGTGCTTCTTCTTGCAGTCTGCATTCAGACTATTCGAATTAGCATTGAAATCTTTTCGGTTGGAGTCAAATGACCCAAATAAATGTGGTGTTTTTTTAGTTACAACCTCCAGCATTGGTAAGAAGCGAAGAACAGCAGTGGCTTAGCGAATATAGCAAACAACTCCAGAATGTCGGTCTCCAGAGAGTAGCCACAAAGTTCTGCAGTCTTAGCACACATCATGTGTGCTTTTGTCCTTTGTGTATGCGCCTCAAAACAAACCGTCATCCTTCAAAGAAAACAGCAACACACTGCACTGAGAACGCAGAGTTTTTCCTGTCAAGAGTGAGACCAAATGAAAATGTTCATTATATCTCTCATCGAATCTCTTAGGAGACAACCGAAGGGCCTTCAACTGCTCCTCGGGTTGTTTGTCATCTGCCGCCATGGAAGCGTTCAGCATTTGCTGGGAATCATGGGAATTGAAGTCCTTTGTCCCAGTGTCAAGTAAATGTAGTTATTGAAACTGCAATGGATGCGAGTCTGCGCAGCAGATATCGCTGCGGAGCAGATGTGTGAAGGTGACTCTGTGGAGGGAGAGAGAGAGAAAAAGAAAATGATTATGATTCAGGGATTCAAAGCGCGTTCTGTAAACAGACCAGGACACACAAACGCAGCATTAATTGAAGTAATCCACAGAGTATGGAAACTGAAATTGCTCTGTTTGCTCTGTTGCTGGGGAGCATGGGAAAAACACATTTCCCATTTTTGGCTCAGTTTTCATTTTGAGCTCATCCCATCAAATGGCACCAATATATATCCCTTGTATTCATCTGTACTGGTTCTAATCCCAACTAATGAGCGGATAAATAACTGCAGGGGATGGAGAGGAAGTAGAGCAGATCCCATAAACATTGGGTTGGACTTGTTACTTTGTGCTTACCTTAGCTCAGCTCTGATGGAACTTCCAGCAAGAGAGACATGTGTTGATTTCAAGGCCCGCCGAAGGTCTCTGGAGACAGAGAGGTGAGGAGAGAGAGGGCACGGATGGAGCGGGGGAAAACCGTGGAGAGCGAGGTGGAGAGAGAAAGATGTAAACTGAGGGACGATTTTTCTATTCCAACACAGGCCAAGTGAAGCAGTGTGGAGAATTGTGGAGTGGAGACAGATATTCCATTCTGAGACCTGGAGACCTTCCAGAGCTGGTCTTCCATTGTGGAAGTTGGGAAGATGAATGCCTCTCTGAAATCTCCGGAACAAAAGCGTTAAAGAGTGCATAAAATCTTTATCTCAGACGCCTCCATCTCGAGCGTAAAAATTCCACCAGGTGCCGCTCACTCAAGTAACCGTGAAATGGCAGGAGTGGACGAAAAAAAAATCCAGTACTATTTATACATTTACTTACAGGCACATACATACAAAAATCAAATAAACGAACAAGGAAACTCCTTCGTTGTTTCATTGAAATGAAAAGCTTCCTACAATCATATCCAGAGCATCAGTACAGCGCGGGATGATCCTCTTGACTGGACGGCGGGGATGGCGTTATTGAAAGAAAAGTGCTGTATTGTTCCTCTGAAATCTGCTTTTTTTCCGGTATTTTTTCCCAAAATTTAATTTAAAGTGCATGGATGAGGTAAATGGATTTTCTTAGAACCAAAATAAAAAAAGGAAGTCCAAAGTATGTTTCGAGTTTGTGTGTTCTGATCCCGTGGGTTCAGACAGGAACCATCCTGTCTTGCATTTGTTTCATCTGGGACAGCATTCCCTGCGCGCTGTTGAGGATCTTATCCTGATGTGCGGCAGAGGAGATCCCTATCCTCGCCATGTCTCTGTTCCAACAAAACACAATGACAACAGTGATGAGAACATGTTCGATTTGGTCTAATTTGGTTTATTTTTTTATCCCTCTCTCCTCATTTGCTTTTAACATGAAATC
Source organism: Spinibarbus caldwelli (assembly GCA_039654775.1). Taxonomy (NCBI): domain Eukaryota; kingdom Metazoa; phylum Chordata; class Actinopteri; order Cypriniformes; family Cyprinidae; genus Spinibarbus; species Spinibarbus caldwelli. The sequence goes on from CM077235.1 coordinate 27,082,506, forward strand.
TAAGAACTCGATCCTGGCTGAAAATTTGAATGCCAAAGTAGAAGTTCTCAATGCTTCGTTGGCATCTACAGTGGTTTTGCATGGAAATGTGACTACTGAACCCATACGTCAGGACCGTGTATCCCTATGCGCTGATTTAAGAGCTGGGTTTCTTTCTCTTGTGTTAGTCAAAAGCCCTCTCAAAGCCAAAATACACACATCACACGTCTCCTAACACCTTAAGAATGCCCAGTTTTTGTTCACGTGACTCACTCTTGTGTCATGTGGACCACAGCCTCTGGAGTGGTGTAGCCAGCAGCGGTGAAGTTGTCTCTGTAACGTTCCATGTTGATGGCCTGCAGCCAGTCGGCAACTGATCCCAGGGTAGATGTGAATTCTGGGCTGCTGGGCTCCAGGAGGGTGGTGTTGGGTCTACAAAAAGAGAAAAGACTTAGTTAGGAGCCCCAAGAGCTTGGGCTGGCTCTGTGGTGCCCACTTTGAACAACGTACGAAAGAACTGTAAAAGATTTTATAGCCGTGAGCATCACTTCATTGGAACACGTTTATATAACACTGCAAGTCATGCGTGTAACATGCACTTATGTGCCACAGCTAAAAAAGCATTTACAGCAATTTATCACCGGTAAAAAATGAGACTGAAAACAAGAACATGACTTATACGAGAATGGGCATGACATGCCCATTCAGACTGAGCTAAGATTTTAAGCCAAGTGGATTTTAAAATGAGCAAATTTTAAGCTAAGTGGATACACACACACACACACACACACAAATGTATAAAATTTAAATAAAAAATAAAATTAAAATATTTTAAATATTTTAAACAAATATATATGTGGTAATTGCATAACATTACATTAAAATATAATATTTTTATCATATTAATGTATGAAAATAATGAATGGAAAGGTATCCGACAGGGGAAAAAAGAGCACCAGAACTGATCAGAAGTGATTGGTGACCTTAAAAAAATAGGTGAATGTTGCCCCTTGGCTTATGTGAGATATATTTTATTACCTGGCTATCTCTCCTCCTGTTCTTTTCAGACTGTTGGGGTTGCGGATAAGTTTGTCCAGCATGTTGACAATTTGGCTGAACTTTGGCCTTTCGGCACGCTCTTTCTGCCAGCAATCCAGCATCAGCTGGTGCAAAGAAACTGGACAGTCCATGGGCGGAGGCAGTCTGTAGCCTTCCTCAATTGCCTTTATAACCTGAAACAAAGAAACATCAAAATGGTGTTAAACAACAGCTGAAAATGTATACACTGAAGCTCTTAATCAACTTTGTCCAACACTTACATCCTGGTTACTCATATCCCAGTATGGCCGTTCTCCGTATGACATCACTTCCCACATGACAATGCCGTAACTCCATACGTCAGAGGCGGAGGTGAACTTCCTGTATGTAATGGCTTCGGGGGCGGTCCAGCGAATAGGTATCTTGCCTCCCTGTGATTGATAGGTTCCTGTTATTTCCTTTCAAAAGAGATAGCAAACACATGCATGGAGGTTAATCACACACACGCATGCACACATGCACATACACACGCTCGGCATTCAATGTTGGGGTTAGTTTGCTAATTTCTGTAACACTTGAAAAAATACTAGCAGTTCGTGTAAGCACATGCGGGTTAAATGCTAAAGATAATGGGTTAGAAAGCTTGTGTTAGGGCTGCATACACAAGGCTCCAAACAAATAATATCTGTCAAACTTACCCTAGTAGTGTAAGCAGCATCTGGATCTTCCTCCAAAACGCGAGACATGCCAAAGTCAGACACTTTACACACAAGGTTACTATTAACCAGGATGTTGCGTGCTGCCAGGTCACGGTGGACGTAGCTCATGTCAGACAGATACTTCATTCCTGAAGCGATTCCACGCAGGATGCCCACCAGCTGAATCACAGTAAACCGCCCATCGTTCTTCTATGAAGGAACAACATTTACAGTTAAAAGATGTTTAAGCCAATATAGTACACCAGAGTACTAAATGACTGCTGGGTCAAAAAGATGTGCTTGAAATAAAACACAAACAAAACTCACCCTAAGAAAGGCATCAAGGGATCCGTTCTCCATGTACTCAGTGATTATCATAACTGGCTTACCTGCAAAAAGAAATTAAAAAAAGAAAAAAAAAAAAAGAATAATGAACTGACATGTAAGTGAAAAGTGACAGAAGAGACATTGATAATGTTACAAAATAATTCTGTTTCATATAAATACTGTTCTTTTGAATTTTCTATACATGAAGATACAAAAAAGACTGCATCTTCGTTTCCACAAAAAGGTTAAGCAGCACAACTTTTTTGACATTGAATATAATAAGAAATGAGCACCATATCAACATATTAGAATGATTTCTGAAGGATCATGTGACACTGAAGACTAGAGATACTGAAAATTCAGCTTTGTTATCAAAGGAATAAATTACATTGTAATGTATATTAAAAAAGAGATGTCTTTCAAAAACATTAAAAAAGACTAATCCCATATTTTTGAGGACTAGTTTATATATATATATATATGTTGAAACTTTAACATATGAATGCATTTAATTTGCTTAATCTTAATTTTCACTCGAGTTTCCAAGTTGGAAACCCAACTTCCATTGAACAGAATGAAGCAAGCAGATCCTTTGTAGCTGCATAATAGCACCTGATTGGCTGCAGTTTGTCCTGTTTAGAACCAATCAGAGTTTATAGATCTGGGTCCTGAACCAATTATCTGCTTCAATCATATGTCTTCAAGGGCAAAAACACTGTCAAATAGTGACTGAAAAGTGCATTGAAAAATGCAGAGATTTTATGTTGTTTTTTTGCCACATGCACTCAAGGCACTCTGTACACATCAGCACATTTGAATGACACTTCCTAATCAAGCTCTAAAGTGTCCGTCTGCTAGCCCCTCCTCTTTTCTCACACTCCCCCCTCTCTTCTTCTTCGCTCCTATTTGCGAGTGGGATTTCTGTGTGGGTTTGTTTACTGAATGCAGCCGTTGCTGGAGGCTATCAGGGCTGGATTCCCACATTACCTGCCAGTCAGTACCGAGACAAGGCAGTGCTATGGCAACGCAGGCCCCTCTCACGGAGCCGAAAGGAAGGAGCACAGGGGCTTCACAAAACAGGACAATGGCACACGCACACACACACCTACACAGAGCCGCTTACAAACGCATACACACATACGCGCTTCACCTCAGAGGAATCATTTCAGTGTTCTAGCGGTGCCTTCATTATGCAAATACAATCTTGCATTTAATGCCAGCGCATAAAAGACTGCGCCCACCAAGCCCGTCTGTGAATGCTTTCTGTGGAGACGGCTGGCATCCTGCTTCTCTCCCGCTCTCTGAGGCTTAGGGGCATTTTGTCTTTATTTATTTAGGACAATTTCTACATCATTAGTAATTTATTTAACAGGTTTAATTGGCCCGGTTGGAGGCGGAGGCTACGAGAGGGCTGCCATTGTCTGTATGTAATAACAGTTATCCTGAAGACACTACTTCTGTCATGCTGAGGATTATGGGCGAAGGGCTGCTAATAACAAACAGCACTCCAAGGCTTCAAACTAAGCCAGCTATGAGGCACCAGTCCTCTTAAAGGAAAAGTTCTGATCACAATGGTATCATACATTTCCTTAATTTCATCTCATAATCCTATAAAATAAAACTCTATCAAAATGGCAAATGGCTCATGTAACTTAAAGGGTTAAGTTTCATGAGCCATTGGTCTCTCTCCTGCTCCTTATGTCTATGTCTTTGCTCTCTGTTTCACTCCTGTTCACTTTCTCTCTCTGTAACCCATCTGTTGGCATTGTCTTCACTAATACATCAGAGAGGATGGGGATTTGCCAGGGCTGTCTGGAGAAAAGATGTGACTCTGTGGGATTGTGGGATTGTTACATGTCTGCAGAAGCCCCTGCATATGAATGCAGCTCTCTCCCATGCAGTATACCAAAACAAATTCCAAAAAATAAAACACACATCTTCATCTTTGTGTTTCTCCAGAGCTCCCGAGCTGCCAGACAGTGCAAGAGCCATCAGCGTCAGAAGACACCAAGGGTGTTCTTCAGTCCAGCTGTCAAATGCAAAGCCATCTAATGCAAATCACAGCTCCATGCTCACACACACACCAGGCCCTCTGCATATTTGTTATGCACGGTGAGGTCTGGCCACAACTACACCCGGGAGGTTTCTTAAACACACATATGAGAGAGTCAACTTTCAATCAATAACAAGTTATTAAAATGTTTGATGTCAGGTCTGCCAGCCGGCCAAGATTCCGTTCTGGTAATGGGAAGGGTGCATTACAAAAGACAGAGTTGATTTTCATCAAATTAAGGAATGGAGAGTACGTCATTTCTTCAGCATGGTTCCAAAATGCATTTAAAATGCAAACAGGAGGCAGGCATCAACAGTAAAAAAAAAAAAAAAATTAGAAGCAAAGAGGTCCAGTTTTTAATAAAAGGCTTTTGATGGCTAAAAGTCAAAGCAAAAGTCAAAGACCTAAAGAAATGAAAACCATCAGCTCTACAGCAGAGCTTCAATGGGTGGCCAAATAAGCTGGCAACACAGTAAACAATACTTTTCTTAATAAGCATTTTTGTCTTGTTTTCCAGTAAAAATATGTAAACGCACTTTTAGGCGCTTGACATACAAAAAAATAGCTGTTAAAAGTTATGTAAGAAGCAAAACTGCATACTTTATTGTTCGTTATTTATTTTTGAAATTAATAAAAGTATTACTATTACTAATAAAGTCTTGTTTCTTGTTTTTAAGTATAAATCCTACCAATTTAATGAGGTTCATGCTTAAAACAAAAAATAATAAACAATAAAAATGAGAATTTAATTTAATGTAACAAAAATCATCATGCACCTCTTTGTAAAGACTTTTCATGAAGGATGGCTGTAGACAGTGAAGCACACAGTTTGAATTGTGAGATCAACGAGGTCACGATTTGCAAATGATATGCAAAACCAGAACAAATCTGTTTGAAAGGATGTGGTCACAGTAAACGAGTAGCTTGTTCACATTAAAAACACACAAAAGACTCACATTTAGTGACGACTCCCTCCAGTCGGATGATATTGGGGTGGTCAAACTGGCCCATGATGCTCGCCTCGCTCAGAAAGTCCCGCCTTTGCTTGTCGGTGTATCCTGCTTTGAGGGTTTTTATGGCTACGCAGATCTCGCGCTTTCCAGGCATTTTGAGACGCCCGCTGCACACCTCCCCAAATTCTCCTTTAAACGGAAAAAATCAGGCTTGAATCAGAAATGTCTGTGGTACATAATGACCCATGAGATATCTCTGGAACGGTGGGCTAACATTTCACTGTAACAGTTGTGGTCTAGCTACACTCAGTCTGAGACAGATGGAAAGGAAAACAGCAGGTCGTTTGCTCACCAATGCCGATGACCTTTTCAATCTTGATGCAGGAGGCGTCGATTTCTTTAGCGAATTCACGGACTGCTTGGTTGGGGTCCTCATAGGTGAAGGGGTCCACATAGATCCGAACCCCTGTGGAGAGACGGAGAGAGGTGCCTACATGTTAGGAGGTTGAAAGAAGAGGAGGGGAGAATAGTTGGCAGACAGACAAAATGATGAATATACAACATCTGTTTTCCATTCTCCTCCCTCTCTTGTTGGCTTCTGTCTGTCCTCTACCACATTGAGAACATACAAACTTCTCTTCTTATTTACAACTTTAACTTAGATGATAAACAGATATTTGAGAATGTGTCATTGTGTATATGTGTTTACATGGCTGCAGCATTACCTGGATGTAAATGCCTCTCCTCATCAGAATCCTGTTTGGCTTTGCTGTATTTGCTTCTTCTGTTAACAGAGAGATGAGAGGGATTTTAATTCACATGAAAGAAAAATCACAAATAAGATCTCTTTAATGTCTCTCTCTTTTTTTTAAAAAAAGAATGAGATTTAACAATGAAAAAAATGTGATCGTTTTTGGATAACAAAGTGTCCAATTTAAAAGTCAGGCAGGTAAAGTAACTTTTTTGCATTAATTTTTGCATAAATTATTTGACTTTTAACTATTATTAAAACACATCCTAAAATGGGCTGTTCACCTTCAAGGTCATTGATGAATGTTTTGTGTCAAATAAATAAATGGGAAAGAATGAAATAAATAAATAACTAAATTGAATAAATCAGATGAAATATTTCTATATAACATACACAAAGACTAACTGGCACGTGTGAGACACGGTGGGCCAGTACATGAAGGACCATGCTGTTCCAAGTCATTGAAGCAGGTCAAAATATTGAATAACCTTTTAACCTTTTCTTTAAAAGTGGGGCTGTAAAAATCTGCAACGCTAATAAAGCTACACAAAGAGAGAGTACACCATCAAAGTAGAAAGAAGGTCTGTTCATGAACCAAGTCCACTGGCCTTTCATCTGAAATCATTTAGAGATTGACAGATAAAGAACAATCAGGAATGAGGTAAAGAGAATGACGGACAAGTAAACACAAACTCATCAAGTGGCCAAAATGGCAACAAAATCCCATTTGAAACCACTCCACCCCCTCTCCTAAAAACATTTCTCCTCGTCTGTCCACAATGACATAAAGGAACTAATATGCGCCACCTTCAAAGTTTCCATTTCACCCAATCACTTGCTGACCCCTTAGGGACAACCACTGTCCCCTCGGTATGGGCACAGGGAGCAGAAGAGAAGCAATGCAATGGATAACAACCCCACCCAGGACGCTGCCATAGCGCAAGACTCCCTGCTGGGGATGGGGTCACCTGTCTGTATATAGAAGAGTGGGGGCTCGGCCGGGAATGCACAACTGCTGTTATTGTTTTTCTAGTGCGTTCTGGCGTTGACAAAGGCCCCCAAGGTTCGGGGCTAGTGAAGGAAGAAAAGGCTAGAGGAAGGGAGAGGGGCATATCCACAGGTAGAACAGGAGGAAAGGGCCAGGCTTTAACGCCTGAGCGCTCAGCAGAAGCTGGAAATAGCTCTGCCTGCAGGGGGCCATGCCTTCGTAGGAGGAGGCCCTGCCATCAGCCCGAACGGTCGGTACACATTTATTTTAGGAACAAGAAGATTATGAGGTGTGCTATCCAAGTACCGAAGCGAGGAACCCAAGGCTTTGTGCGAGGCTGTAACCCCCCTCCTCGCTTCCACGATCGAGTGGTTGGTGTCCCCTCAAGTTAGAGAAGAGCGGGCCAAAGGTGAGAGCTACTTGGGATGTGTAGTCTTGTCTCCCATTGAAGGGCTCCACTGAGGAAGTGCTTAATGGCTGCTTGGCCAAAACAAAAGCCCCATTCATTAGCTTGGATTGTTATTTTCACCCTAAATGAGGGTGATGCTTCTATTCGGGGACTTTGAGGATGCGGAGATGATTATCTCAGCTGATAATGATACAATGTCAACCACTGTAAGACTAGACACTCTCACCCTGGTCTTGGGAAACTATGATCGGACACAATAGGAGGAGGCCTTTTGAAAGGGAAATGTAGCTGATGATAACCGTAGTGGAGTAAGAGCGTAGCTGGCTGAGAGTTTGGCAAGAAAAAGTTGTTTGATTAAGGCAAAGCATCCATTGCCCGTGGGAGTATGACAGCCGCTCTGATTGAGTACAGTACACTGACATACACGTATGCGCACATACGCCGTCCTGCCGTGTGTCTCGGCTCCCTTGGGAATGGTACATGTTCCCTATGGATTTTGACACACACGGCACAGAGACCCGTAGCAGCACAGCGGAAACTAATCAGGCAGAGCTGCCAACGGCCTGTCACAATACCACTAGCTACACCACAGGAAAAAAGAGAGCGAGAGAGCGGGAAAGAGAAGGAGGAAGAGCCGTGAGAACCAGAATGATGGACAGGTAGAGGGAGGGGAAGACAGCAGGAGCACAACAGATAGAAAGACTGATATAGGATGACAGACAGGGTGAGGGAGAGGTGACGGAGATGCCCACAGGGACAAGGGGAGAGACATAGGAATGCTTCCAGATTCAGACAGTATCTGTGAGACGACTGACACCCAGTTGGGCCTGGTGGCTTACCTGCGGCTGATGATGAAGACTCCGATGAAGATGAGCAACAGAATCACACTGCCAATCACAGACACCAACAGCACGGTGGAATTAGCACCATCTCCAATGATTGGAGAAGGAACTGAAAAGAAAAACAACATTAACGTTCAAATGTATGATTCTCATTTAAGGCATCAGATGTCAGCCATTTTGAATTCTTATTAAAGATCCTGGTTTCATCAGTGAGGAACAAATCCTGTTTTTTTAAAAGTTGTTGAAATGACCTAGTATCAAAGCTCCAAAACATTCCACTCGTTACAAAGTTTACTTTAAAGTGCTTTTAAGAATACCAGCGACTTTGTAGTGAGCAAACAAAGAAACTATCGTAAAGAAAAGGAAACCATACATAAAGGCTATAATTATGTTACTTTAGAGAAATAGTTTCCGGATGAATGGCTGATCCACCCTAAAACTTAACACGAGTCTCTAATTGTGGGAACAAAGACTTGCCATTGTCAGTTCTGTAACACGCACATGGAAACCTACCTGAATTGGTCATGAACTCGAAGGGGGTGCTGAAGTCTCCATAGCCAGCGGCGGTGCGGGCACGCACATGAAACACATAGGAGGTGAGCGGGCTCAGGCCTTTGATCTCGGCACTTCGGGACGAGGTCTTCATTATGCGATAGCTGCGCTCGTTTTGATCCTGATTGAATGAGAAACAGGAAATGTTGAACCAACTTGTGGGATTGGTCATTAGGATTGTTTTATTTGGAATCAAACCCTGATAAAACAAAACGGAAGAGGAATTTGTTTAATGTCTGACACAGAAACTACAGTCAGGCTTTTGTAGGGAAAACCGCAGCCTCGTTGTACAAAAATAAGGTTGCCATCTTTGTTTTCGCTCGCTCCCTTGGGTGTAACCTGAATTTGCTTGTTCAAAATTCCCTTGTTTCATCACTAGATCCAAACCACTTAAACGATGTCGAGTTTGAACTAAAACAAGCAAAGGAACTAAGTGTAATTGTTTTGTTTTTTTTCCCTGATGTCCCCTAATGTTTGGCTTGTAATTGTTGGATCACAAAACAAGAACCTTTGTGTCTTGGTCTTGTGTGTGTCAGTGTGTGTTTGCAATGGAAAACCTCAGAGTGTAAGGCAAAATAATCTGACCACTGCTGCAATCTGTAATCAGTCAGCCAGAGGAAGACACAGCGGGAGCAGAGAGAGGAGAATGCTGTTATCCTCTCTGTATCCCAACGGCCTGTATGCTTCACCCTAGATCTGTCCATCCACCCCATGCTGTTCTGACCCGCCGGTTCACCATACTCCTGCTGTGAATGTGAGTGAGTCTGGTCTGACCATGGACAGCTCTCTCATTTTGATGTACCTGACATCATACGGCTCATGTGAAGGACTTAAGTGAAGGCTTCACCTTGATTGCTACATCTTAATCTGTGGTTTCAAAGAAGCAACTCTCGCATTTGTAGTTCCTGACAAGTAAGTGATGTCACTAGGCCTAATCCTGAACTATATTTTCCCAAATATATCCCTTATCTCATGCTGTCAGAATGAGGAACCTCACAAAACACATGCAAAATTGAATGTTTCCAACCAGCATGGTCCTTCTGGTGAAGCAGGTTGACCAAGCTGGTTAAGAAGCCTCATGGGGCTGCACACCCATATTCAAAACACAACATATGCTTGTGACCAACTATGCTGGTCTTTCCAACATGCATAATCTCATCAGAGCAAAATTGTGGAAACTGCTTTCCCATGAATCTTCTCACCTTCTCGTAGTACTTGACCTCGTACTCAAGAATGACACCGTTGGGTCTCTCAGGCTGTTGCCATGCCAAAGACACAGCGTGTCTGGTGATGTCCTTGGCTTGGATGGTGGTAACTGGAGAAGGAGCTGGAGGAGGAGAAAAACACAAAGAGAAAAAGCTTAGTATTGCTAGGAGAACCCCGACCGCCCATCTGTTTCAAAGAAACATAAACATGTTAGTGCCATAAAGCAATGAGGAGGTATGATACAGGAGATATTTGTGTTATCATACTGAGAAAACCTGAAAAACAACTAAAAACTGGAAGCCACACAGGTTAGCATTTGAAAAATTTAGTGATTACAGCTTCATAACTCCCAGAAAAACGTTGAATCACTAACGTGAAGTGCCCATTATATCATCATTCCGGATCCGCTGTGAGAATCACTCAAGTGCTTCTGATTCTTTTTCTTCTCTCATAATTCCACTTTGCTACTACAGAAGGTCCATTGATGTAGTCATCTAGGGAACACATGCTTATCTCTAATCTTTAGGGTTTTATCAATGACACTCTACAGTTGCCAAAAGGGAAGCCTGACCATGAAACGATCCTGGCTCAATTCCTCAGTGCAGATGAAAATTATAATTATAAACAGATCAGTGTTTAATATCTGTATTAGCTTGATTTCTACATTCCCTGACAAAAATCGAGACAACTTGCTGCTTTGAGTGCCTGCAAAAGCAACAATAGGTGGTTACTAGGGCAGCTGGTAGGACGTTCTGGTGGTGGCTAGAAATAGCTAAAATATGAATACTGATACAGCCTTTAGCAAGCACCAATAGGTGCTTCAGTGCTGTAGGGCAATGTCTGCTCCGAGCCCCAATATATGGGGTTATAAAAGCTAAGAACAGACGGTCAGGAGTGCAGGTCTGTTTGAAGAGTGTACAGAGAGGTGTGATGGCTATTACAATCAGAGTTCATCAAGACAATGATGGTGAGAAAGACTCTTGGAAGACCCCACTCCTGGAGGCACTACACACAAAATCCCCAAAGCCAGACAAAAAGGCACTTCCTGTCTCACGCTTTCTCAAGAACCCGAAATTAAACACCTTGTAAAAGTTAATAGTCCACTCAGCTCAAACAAATGTGAGCAGCCAACAAATGCACATATGCGCAATTTAACCCGACACACGGTTTAATGTCATAAAAATCCATTCTGACAGACACAGACAAGGAGTAATTAGAAATTTCTCTGTGGTGATATAAGACAGAGCACTTTCACAGACGGGAAGCTGATTACGGACTTGATGACCATTTTCTGTATCAGACTGTGGTGACAAATTCAACACATCAGACTGTGACCAGATCACATGACGACATCAGCCTGGTATTTAATGAAGTCATAATAGTGAGAATATCATGTTCACCAATAATTTGCGAACATAAACCACACACTTACCCGCTTGGTTGGTGGTAACCGTCACAGACACCGCCTGCTCTGGTCCAGGACTCTGCTTGGAGACCCCATTGACTGCCCAGATCTCAAAAGTGTAGTTGGTATGAGCCTGCAGGTCATTTATGGATACCCGGGTGGTGCGTAGGCCCAGCTGTTGAGGGGAAAAATGGATGCCATTGCCGCAGGGCTGACAGCGCTGACCATCGGAACTGCACCGCTTGCATATGACGTTGTAAGCGAGGTCCTGCCTGCCACCGGAGGATGCTGGAGCAGTCCACTCCAGATTCACAGAGGTCTCGTTCACATTGGAAATAAGGTGCTGAGGAGCAGATGGGGGCTCTACGAAAAGACAATTTTGGAAAAAGAAACAGAGTTTAGAGACACTATGACAAAATATGCACATGATTTATGTTTCATTTCCGCTACAATGATGTCTGGAAGTTTTGGAACAAACAAAACAGGATTATGACTGTGGCAGAGATTGATCTCAAAATACACCCTTGGCAAGGGAATCTTCAATGGCAAACAAATACACACCCGCACACACACACACACACACTCTTTTATTGCCACTGCAGGCAGATGATGTTACAGCCTATGACGGATACAAGTCTGTTTGTGTGCTTGTGTGTATTTGTGTACATTTGCGCTGTTTTTCTCCATGGTGTTTTCGTAAACCAGGCACTGCTGAATTTAAAGATAATTACATTTATGACAAACCAGCACCACAGGCGACGCAGTGCTAGCTGCGCAAAAAGGAAATACACTCAACCCGCGAGAGAGTGAGAGAAAGAGGGAGAGAATGATTACATCTCCATAATTGAGCAACTTGCTGATAGGGATCTCATAAATGCTAATTTGGTCGCCCTCGTTGCCATTTCTGGTATAGCAATGACGTTCTCATCTCATCATAAATATGGTTCTCTAAATCAGCAATCCCAGGTTGACTTTCTTACAAAGCTTGCCCAGAGGAACATTTTATTGCCTGGAGGTTGCTCAGGAGACTTAACTGAGTTCTCGGTTATGTTATATTAAAGTATGAACTTGAATATAGATGTTTGTCCTAAAATTAACATAGAAACACATGACAGAATTGTTAACAAACATTATAGTGTTTTTATATTACTAGAAAATGAATCTGGATTTTATAGAACAGATCATTTTGTGAAAACTGGATGAGAAATGTTTAAAATCAGACTGAAATCTCAAATTTTGACAGCCTGAGACACTGTTGAGATCTCTTTTGAAACTCCAGATGATGTGAGGCTGTTAGAGTCCTAATTATCATGATGAAATCTGAGGAGCAAGAGATTTCCAACTTATTTCTCAATGTGGAAGCAAGTTATTTCCTGTGATGGTGCGAGACTTCCGATTCATTAGCTGCAAAAGGTAAATAACTAAAAGAATAAAGTTCAGTAAACAGTAAAACTAATTATGGTACAAACTAGAGTGTTTTTGATTATGATAATTAAAATAATAACAAATACCAGTTCGCAATAACAAGAAGCATGACAGACTGTTTTTGCACAAGAAATCTAGCACATTCGAATTTTACAAACGCTCTTATGTAAAAAAAAAATTTAAAAAATTTAAAAAAAAAGTCTCCACATGGGTCTCATTTGAATCTCATTGCTGCCACGAAGAAACAAACTCAATTTTAATGCTGAACTGTGTCTCCTCATCTCCTATTGGCTGGACAAGCAGGTAGTTTCGCTTCCAAATCACACAATTGATTAAGCCAAAGTTGGCATATTTAGCTGTTACTTTGTAAAAAATGACTCACTTCACTTTTTAAAAGATCTCATTTGAGATTTTTCATTCCTATGAGTGGTCTCGAGTACCACACGTCCAACATCAAACTCAAAGAAGTGAGTGAAGAGGACAAACATTCAAACAGGATGTTTCTCATTATACCTCCTTGAGGTCTCCCATAGGGCAAAAGCCATTTTCAAATATCTCCATATCCTCCAAATCATTTAAACACTTCAAACACATATCTGACCAAGGTCTGGATTAGATTGAATTCCTCCTGGCTGAGCTTTAAGTGTAAATGGTCTTTAAACTCTGTTTAACCTGTATTAAGTATGTGGCTGCTGTACCCACCCGGCAGAGTGGGGTGAACCGAGCACGCTCCCACGGTGGCTCGGTGCCACACGCTCCGTGATTGACAGGAGCTGATTAAGTCGACTGACTTCGCTGCATTTTAATACGATAAGGTGAGAGAGAGAGGCTCGGCTCGGCAAGTGTAATGGGGTCGTTTCTCTCACGCCTCTTCGCTGTCTGTCTCCCCACTTTCTCGCATTTCGTCCTTTTTTCCCTCCCTTGCTACCTAGCGCCTTTTTATCTCGTTTTTTTTGCGTGCGCCTTTAGCGAATTGGCTGTTGAGTATGTGACGGGTGCTTCTGGGTGAACGACAGACGGCGATATGAAAGAGAGCTCCAATTAAAGAGGAGAAAGACAATCCGATACGTAAAATGCACGTCCGGACGCCTGATAGGTGCATGAGAGCCCTTTTCCCCCACCTGCCGCCCCTGATCATTCAGATCTGGAAAACCTATTAAATCTGACACCGTGAACACATCTGGCCTGGGTGCCTCTCTGGCCTTTTCCCAGAGATCTTTAATAAATTTATCACGTAATTCTTTTTTGATCACCCTGGCTTGAGTATGTGTGCATGTGTGTCTGCAAAACTCTGAGTGATTCGTATGTGAGAAAGAGCGTGTCATGAACGTCTTGACGTGTATGTTCGTTTTTTATGATTAACCCTGTCGTCTTGGCTCAGAGCTGTGGCGCGTTGACTGCTGGCACTTTAATGCAGGTCTCTATTTAACAAGCAGAACACTGTTATCAAGTGTATGACTCACCTCAGGGTCTGACACACATATCTATCTTTACTCATCATGACAGGACTCCTCCCAACTCACTGCTACGCACACACATTTTCAGTCAGTCACGAAACTTTTTGATTAGGCAACGCAGGAATAAAATACACAAAATAACATCTGCTGCAATTAAACGTCCAATAATTTGTCACTGTCAAGCACGTTTTCTGTCTTTAACTTTGGTAAGTAGCCTTTAGGAAAACAGCTCCACTGGTGTGTGAAGTGAACAGCTGCAGTCTGATACAAGTCCAAGCAGTGCTGGTTCTCCTGAATGATATGTGCTTCCTCAGTTCAAAATCCCTGACCTGGTCTAATGATTTCTCAAGTCCAGGGTGGTTTGTTTACGTCTGTGTTTTTAGTCTCACGTAGCCAGACTTCTGACTACAAGCATAATCTGGTCCACATTACAGTTTATTCTGGCCAAGAACGGCACACTTATAAAGAGACCATCTAACATGTGTTTGAGGTCAGTATACATTTTTTTTTTTTGAAAGATATCAATACTTTTATTCAGCAAGGATGCCTTAAGTGACATGTATTAGGTTGCCAAAATAATAAAAAAATAAATGCTGTTCTATCACGTTTTCCAATAAAACATTATGCAGTACAACTGTTTTAATAAGAAATATTTTATGAGCACCAAATCAACATATAACACTGATCTCTGAGGGTCATGTGATACTGAAGACTGGAGTTTTCAAATATATTAAAATAAATAAATAAATAAAAATTCAAAACACTACTGTTTTTACAGTATTTTTTATTTTTTTTTTAATCAAATAAAGGCAGCCTTGATGAGCATAAGAGACTTCTTTCAAAAAAAAAAACAAAAAATAAAACCTACCAACCTCAAACTTCTGAAAGGTAGTATAATTTGGACTACACATGGTCTCAAAGTTGTACACATGCTCCAAAAACCAGAGGTGCACAAAGTGTATATTCATCAATGGAGTCAGTGTGAACCCAGATAAAGTGTGTGAAGGTTAAATACACTTACGTGTGCATGGCATAGAAGCAGGGTCTGTCTCAGACCTGAAGAAGCCTTTGTCACAGGCACAGGAAGTGGATCCCTCCCTAATGGAGTAGCTGTGCAGGGGACACTTAGAGCAGCTGTCGTCTGTAGCCAGCGCTCTGTAGTAACCGATCTTACAGGCTGTGAAGAGAAAGAAAGTGAGAGAAAATTGAGACGTTAATGATCATGAACTATTTAACATATACTGCTACAGTAGCTCATCATTTTGAGATAGAACTCTTAGTCTTTCACCTCCAGCTATCATAACGGCACTCTGTGTGTGAATGTTTATGTCAGGCCTGTGAAACACACTGTAAGGGAGTGGTGTGGAATGTCTGAATGACAGACAGCATTGCACGGCTTTATGACACTCTAATGAAGAGAGGAAGTGATACTAGAGGAATGCACTGTCATTAATCCCAACACCCAAGCCAAGCCCTTTCTCTCTCCCTCTCAGCATTTGTTCTCTAGCTCTGTTTTCTCTTTCAGCCTCTTTTCAAGTTAGTCCGCTTTCTTTTATTTCTCGCCCATTTTGTCCTCCCTCCAGCTTTATTCTTTTCTTCCTTTGTTTGTTTGTCTTTCTACTTCCTTCTTTTTTTTCTGTTGCTCCTTCTAATATGCCACACACATACAAACACACAGCATAATTTCCTATTTACGGTGACAGAGACAAAGGAATGCTTTGAGGTCTTTTATTGACTTTTTTCTCTACAAAGCCATCGATATCCGCACAAGTACAGATAGCATTTGAACATGAATAAAGCCGCTACTTATGACATTTATCTAAGAGTTTATTGATCCGTAGATAGTTTACAGATGTGTTTCCCTAAAAGGTCCTATCAATATAAACGCTCCATGCGGAATATCACAAATCATAATAATGCTCTTAGCGATAATCATACATGCTCTTAGCAAAGCATTATGGGAAAGAAACACAAGGCTTTTATATGACAAATAGGACAAACAAGCTTTCGTGTGTCGAGAGGACAGCCCTTAAAGGGCGGTCACACTGGGCTTTGTGTGCCATTCACTTACATTCATATGAATGCAAACAAATGGGAAGAATATTTGTCTTTCACTGCCTACAAAAGTTTGGGTTTGGTGAACTCTGACCTGCAAGTTCGCAAAGCAAAAAGACGTTAGACCAACAGAAGGTCCAAACGTCACAGACTGGCCTCTTGGATGAAAAGCAAACATGGGGGAAACTCTCATTTTAGTGGTTTTGCATTCATAATAATAAGAACGAAAGGAAACTTCAGTTAAGAAGACACTCATTGGTTTGCAGTGTATACTACTTTATCAATTATTTGAAATTCTGTACAGTGAATTTAGGCATCAAAATGTACAATATGAAAGATAAATGTTATATTTATCATATGACATTTAATAGTATTATTAAAAAATATAAAAACATATAGTCCAATTCAAAATATAGATGCATATTAAACGTAATATATTCTGTTTGTGATATTGTTGCTTCACACAGCGTTTTCAAATGAGGACAGAAAAGTTCCCTGCATTTCACAAATATAAAGCACAGACAAAATGCAGAAGGTCAAAACCAGTGTTGGGGGTAATCAGTGGTGTAATGTAACGAAGTATTAATACTTCGTTACAGTACTTAAGTATTTTTTGGGAGTATCTGTACTTCACTTGAGTTTTTATATTTCAGCTAACTTTTACTTTTACTCCACTACATTTCCTAATTAAAATGTATACTTTTACTCCAATACACTTCCCCGAAGCATATTCGTTACTTACAACAAAATAGTCAGAAGTCAGAAGAACACGGATTGCAGGAAAGCAGGTTTGATGAATCAGTGGTCTGGCATCTGCAAGTGAGACTCCTAAAAACACCTTTGCTCATGTGCAAACAAGTGCGCGACCGTGGATGAATCGATTCATTTTCCACTCAAGTCGAGTCTGGGGTGTGCGATACAGCATCGTCTGCGATAATATGGTAGCCTAAGTGTTGTTGTAATGATGTGCGATCTGACATTATCAAGTAGGCTATATCACCAAATCACACAGTACACGCATGTTGATTTATTAGTCTATTAAAACTCAAAATTCAAGGCATTCTAAATTGTAGATGGCAAAAATGCTTCTGTATGCATTTTATAATTATATAATTTAATATAGTTAACAATCTATTTCACACAAAGAGCACCGACTTTCTGCAGATATCAGCATAACAACACATTTAATAATCATTTTATACAAGTTCAGTAAAGTTAGCAATAAGTGACTTACATTTTAGACATAATATTGCTTGTTTTTGCTCAATTTTGCCAACGAAAATAGTTCCAAACAAAGATCACAGCACTGTTTTCCGTCTCTGAGCAATGGTGTTTACTTATTGAATGAATCAGCTTTTTGAACGAATCGGCTGAATAAATGATTCAGTGATTCACTCAACACAGTCAAATACTCTGTTCATGAATGAATCAGCCGTTTGAACGAATCTGTTGAATCTCAATGACTCACTCATTAACAGTCACTTGCTGTCACCTACTGGCGGTTTTAATTTCACATTTTGACTATTTTTTCATGTTTTAAATCATTTCAAATATCAGTATTCAATGTTTTATTTTAAAAACAAAACATTATTTATGCATATGTAACTGCAGGTTAAATGCATCCATGTCCCCTCTGAGATACATTAAACTGTGTAAATACATCTAAATGCTATTTCAGAGGCAGATTCCATAAATATTTTCTTATGTTGAAGTGAAAGACAATAAGTACCAGATGAAGTGCTTCTTATACTTACCCAAAAATACAAAATGGAAGAAAGAGTTAAAACTGAACACAATCTTGCTACTCAAGCTGTGTATGAACATTTTTTATATTTATTTGCTTCTTTTCCATTGTGGATTTATTTGTACTTTTACTTTCAATACTTAAGTACATTTAAGATAAAAAAAACAAAAAAACAAAAAAAACTTTCCGTACTTAAGTACAATAAATATCACATACTTTAAGACTTTTACTCAAGTGATATTCTAAATGGTGACGTCAACTTCTATCAAAGTCGTTTTCTGGTAAGATATCTGTACTTTTACTTGAGTATGGCTTTCAGGTACTTTATACACCACTGGGGGTAATACATTACAAGTAACGTGAGTTATGTAATCAGATTACTTTTTCAAGTAATGCAAGTTTTCAAATGTTTTCCCATTTATTCACTGACACCTTTCCTGTTCCCGTGTTGAGAGAAACTGGGAGTGAGGCGCAGAAGCAGAGATAATTCCTTCAGAATGAGGCTTATTAATTTCACTTTTGGTGTGAAAGGGTCTTTACAGTTGCCAAAAATATAACTTTTGGGGTTTTTTGTTATTAAAAATTAACAAGCAAGCCCAGCTCAGGTGACAAAAAGTAACACAATATGCAACCATATTGCATTACTCTCCGTAAAAAGTAAGTAATGCAATTAGTTACTTTTTTTTAATGGAGTAACACAATATTGTAATGGATTACTTTCCCCAACACTACACAGCACTTCAAACAAGTGTCCCTCATCTCTCTCAGCCTCATTCTCTCTTATTTTCTATCTTTGCTGGCCAATTCTTTTAATCTCACGTAAGTGTCAGGAACCCTGGGGCCACATTAGCGCTCGCCCTCGGGAATCACCACCTTCCACTTTCCTCCATTTCTCCGTTTCATCTCTCCCTCCATCACAGTCTGCCCAGGGGCCAATCACTCGCAATCAGCCGCAATAGCACACTTGATCAGAGGAGAGAGTTAACGTACATCTTCTGAGAGGAGATTAACACAGTTTTGTCATCTTCTAAACAAGATCCATAAAACAACAGTAGGGGGTGAGGGATGGAAAGATAGAAAGAGCTCAGGAAGAAGAGATGCAGCCCTGGGTCGCGACCTTCACTGGACGGTGGGCTTTGTTGCCATGCGTTGGAGGGGAATGATGAGCATTAGAGCTGGAGGTTTCATCTGATCAGCTTTGGTCCATCTTAACGCCGGCTGGAGGACAGAGTTAATTGAAGAGGATTCTTGGGAAGCTTAAAACCACGGTAGGATACTGGAGGTGTGTTCGAGAGATCAAGAGACCTCGAGTGCAGGAGCTTCGGCCTTGTTTATAAGCGAATGCACTCGTTGACTTGTAGCACTTTTCTCAAGCACTTAGGATATCTAACACCCTACACCTGCTTAAGAGCCCGAGTGTTTTCTCAGTTCCAGACCCTTACGGAAGACGACCAGCTGTCCCCCCCTTCCTAAGTCCTCCATACTGGGTCCCTCATGAGACCCCTAACAGCTCCTGGTTTCAATTCCTCCCCCTCCCCCTCCCCTCAGATCTGACCTTTCCATTCTCTCTCCATGAAGCCTATGACCACTGGGCTGGACAATAGCAGGACAATCATGGTCTCATTGTCCACTACGGTGGACGATTGAAGAGATGAGCTTACTGCCTGTGACATAATAGGGTCGTAATTACCAGCCCATGCCCCAATATTCAGGGTCAGCGTTCTCGTCCATCTAAATGAAGACACCATCTCAGACTGAGCTCTGAATGCTTTCTGTGGGCTTTAGACCTTAAAACAGTCACCTGTTGTCCTGCATAGAAAGACAAAACACAGGGTGGAGTTGAGGACAAAAGCGGATCGGGCATTGTGTTGGGAAGCAAATGAATTATGGAATTCTGCAAAGTATGTATGAGCATTGAAAGATGTTCCAGGCGGGACAAAGGGACTTCAATTAGATGCATGTAATCTGAGGACGTTTGGTTAGACACGTAAAGAGGTCTGATGATATTTGCGTCAACATCGGTGGTTTCTATTCAGATGACTGCAAATAAATAAATAGCGGACAAAGAGGTAAAACTGCAAGAAAAATAAATAGAAATGTGAGGAGATGTGGAAAGAAAAGAACGAGAGAAGGGGACAGGAAAATGAGAGGGAATGGAGCTTCAGCACTGGGTGGTCTTCAGAGTGTGTGTCCTCTCGGAAATTCAACACTGACTTAACTCTGCCAGGTTATATTTCTCTCCTCACACACACACAAGTGAAGTGCGACTCTTTCCGTCTATATCTCTCTCTGTTTCTGCTAATTTTTTCTCCATCATATCCTGTTATTAATTTAATTTATGCAAAAAAAATATATATATACACTATTTTGCCAAAAGTATTGGGTCACCCCCTTCTAATGAACAGGTCTGACTACTTTAGTAATTTCCATGAGTATAAAGCTTAATGTTTAAGCATATAATGATATTCTAGGGAATTGTGTGCTTCTAATTTTAAAGAAACAGTTTGGACAGGACCCTTTTCTATTCTAACATGACAATGCCTCTGTCTATAAGGCAAGGTTCAAAAAGAAATGATTGATTTAGTCAGTGTGGAAGAACTTGACTGGTCTGCAGAAAGCCAAGTCCTAATCCAAGCTGAACACCTCTGGTGTGACTTTAAATGCAGATCTTGAGCCAAAAACTCTTTACCAAACACCAATGACTTGTACATACACTATATGGACAAACGTATTGGGACACCCCCTTCTTAAGAACAGTAAAAGGCACTTCCAAAACTGTGGCAACAAAGATGGAAACATAATTCATGTATTTAAAAATTGTATTTCCATCTCTATTGCAACAGTTTTGGAAGTGTCTAAAATGACTGTATGTCATTTTACAAGTCATTGGTGTTTGGTAAAGAGTTTTTGGCTCAAGATCTGCATTTAAAGTCACACCAGAGGTGTTCAGCTTGGATTAGGACTTGGCTTTCTGCAGACCAGTCAAGTTCTTCCACACTGACTAAATCATTCATTTCTTTTTGAACCTTGCCTTATACACAGAGGCATTGTCATGTTAGAATAGAAAAGGGTCCTGTCCAAACTGTTGCTTTAAAATCAGAAGCACACAATTTCCTAGAATATTATTATATGCTTAAACATTAAGATTTGTGCTCATGGAAATTACTAATGTAGTCAAACCTGTCCATTTGAAGGGGGTGACCCAATACTTTTGGCAATATAGTGTATATAATAATAATAATGTAAAAATAATTTGTGAATAAAGTTTCAATCATGTGTTCAAGAGAACAAAATTCACTTCAGTGGAAAATAGAATGGAAAAATGGGCAACTAGGAATTTACTCAGTAAATGTGCTTTCATAGTGGTTTAAGTTTAAGTCTTAAATAATAATAAATCATATTTTTGCACATTTTGGTACATTACATTTTTTTATGCATGTTTATATCCAGCATTTTTATGCATTATCCCATAATTGCATTAAAAGTATGCTGAACCCCAGAAATGTGACTGAGAAATTGATTAGAAATTGAGCATACTGGACAATTTGGCTGCTTCTCTGAAGAATAAGAAAAAAGAAAGTCTCTTTCGCGCGCACACACACACACACACACACACACACACACACACGCACACACACATTCACCCACATCCACACACAGTCTCACTTGCCGAAGGCAGTGAAAATGAAGTCAAGACCTGTGGGTTTGCGTGAGCTAATGGCTAACATATTTATGACACTTTTATGATGCTGGCTTATCTCTGAAGCCGCTGCTCAGGAGGATCAACAGCGGCTAATCCACCTCACACACACACACACTTGCACATTCACATTACCCCATGAGTAAGGTTATGTCAGAATATCAGAGACTTTCATGACATTTATGTAGTTTATAGCCTTTTATTTATTTTACTCTTTACAGAATATTAGCCTAAGTATGACCTATATTATTTTCTACAGTATGTATTTTTATCTATATACAAGTGCATCTCAATAAATTAGAATGCCGTGGAAAAGTTAATTTCAGTAATTCAACTCAAATTGTGAAACTCGTGTTTTAAATAAATGCAATGCACACAGACTGAAGTAGTTTAAGTCTTTGGTTCTTTTAATTGTGATGATTTTGGCTCACATTTAACAAAAACCCACCAATTCACTATCTCAACAAATTAGAATATGGTGACGTCAATCAGCTAATCAACTCAAAACACCTGCAAAGGTTTCCTGAGCCTTCAAAATGGTTTCTCAGATTGGTTCACTAGGCTACACAATCATGGGGAAGACTGCTGATCTGACAGTTGTCCAGAAGACAATCATTGACACACTTCACAAGGAGGTTAAGCCACAAACATTCATAGCCAAAGAAGCTGGCTGTTCACAGAGTGCTGTATCCAAGCATGTTAACAGAAGGTTGAGTGGAAGGAAAAAGTGTGGAAGAAAAGTACAGTTGTCGTATTCCTCTTGTTAAGCCACTCCTGAACCACAGACAACGTCAGAGGCGTCTTACCTGGGCTAAGGAGAAGACGAACTGGACTGTTGCCCAGTGGTCCAAAGTCCTCTTTTCAGATGAGAGCAAGTTTTGTATTTCATTTGGAAACCAAGGTCCTAGAGTCTGGAGGAAGGGTGGAGAAGCTCATAGTCCAAGTTGCTTGAAGTCCAGTGTTAAGTTTCCACAGTCTGTGATGATTTGGGGTGCAATGTCATCTGCTGCTGTTGGTCCATTGTGTTTTTTGAAAACCAAAGGCACTGCACCTGTTTACCAAGACATTTTGGAGCACTTCATGCTTCCTTCTGCTGACAAGCTTTTTAAAGATGCTGATTTCATTTTCCAGCAGGATTTGGCACCTGCCCACACTGCCAAAAGCACCAAAAGTTGGTTAAATGACCATGGTGTTGGTGTGCTTGACTGGCCAGCAAACTCACCAGACCTGAACCCCATAGAGAATCTATGGGGTATTGTCAAGAGGAAAATGAGAAACAAGAGACCAAAAAATGCAGATGAGCTGAAGGCCACTGTCAAAGAAACCTGGGCTTCCATACCACCTCAGCAGTGCCACAAACTGATCACCTCCATGCCATGCAGAATTGAGGCAGTAATTAAAGTAAAAGGAGCCCCTACCAAGTATTGAGTACATATACAGTAAATGAACATACTTTCCAGAAGGCCAAAAATTCACTAAAAATGTTTTTTTTTTTTTTTTTTTTTTGGTCTTATGAAGTATTCTAATTTGTTGAGATAGTGAATTGGTGGGTTTTTGTTAAATGTGAGCCAAAATCATCACAATTAAAAGAACCAAAGACTTAAACTACTTCAGTGTGTGTGTATTGAATTTATTTAATACACGAGTTTCACAATTTGAGTTGAATTACTAAAATAAATGAACTTTTCCACGACATTCTAATTTATTGAGATGCACCTGTATTCTCATACAAATGTTGTTCTTATATGGTGTATATACACATTACTTCCACAAAATTCCCCAAGTCTTTTCAAACACTGCTTTCAGTCTTATCTGATGCTATGCCTGAATGAGCTGAGAAGGAAGTACAGCGAAAAACAGAACGAGAAAAAGAAAGACGATTATCATCTCTGCCCTCCAGCACGAACACACCAATTCCCTCATTGATCGGTTCCCGCCTTCTTCTGCTTATTAATTACATCTGGAGTGACTGATATACCTTGATCCACTCGCTGCATGCAAACATTCCTCATCGCCGCAGCGTGCGTGTGTGAGATGATGCCGTGATTGATGTGGCTCTAACCCCTGAGAAGCTCGTTTGTCAGCGAGGGGCCAAGCTGCGTCAAAGCTTACTGGCTTTAATCTCCATATATTCGCCTAGGTTTTATTTATCGCTCTTCTGTCTGTCTCTGCTTCGACGTACCCTTCCCTTGCCCTTTCTCGCTCTCTGATCCCCACAAACCTGTCAAAAGTTTCCTCAAACTTTTCTAAAGATAGTCCCAAGGTCTTGCCATAGTAAGGTATGGAGGTACAGCTAGAGGCGAACGCACACAAAGAACCTGTGTTAACCTTTATGTGCGAGAGCTCCGCTCTGAGGTAAATTATTACGTGGCCATCTGTTGTACAGAAGTGTGTGTGTGTGTCGCTATGTTTTATATAGAGAGCTGCGTAAAGCTTTGAAGGAAAGGCAGAAGGGGGCAAAGCAGCACAGACAACAACTCCAGGGTAGGTCTTTCTGAATCATATCAAGATCCCAGCCAGTGGTTCGGATCTGATAGACAGGAACTCCACCTACACACACACTCGCGGCATTTCAGGAAGTTCTTTATGAAGGGTTGGCTCAGGCAGGTGACAAGAAAACACTCTTTTCTCCGTTCAGTCCACTGTGGGGATAGGGACAGTGCAGCAGCAGGGATGTGGAGTTGAAATCTCTCTGAAATGCAGTTCATTGTCTTGTCTACTGTCCTTTGAGGGGAACGGGCAGCTGAGAGAGGCAGGGAGCCAAACATCTTACATTCCTAACAATTCCTGAATAGCAAACAAGGAGGAGCTGCCTTGCAATGTGTGTGTATGTGTAGGCAAGGTTCATCTGACAGATGCAAATTCAGTCATTACTCATCCTCATGTCACTAAAGCATGTAGGGTTAGATATCTACAAACGTTATGTAGTAAAATGAGCTATAGACCACAACGTAAGCAATTAAGCTTTTGAGGAATTTTCTTCAAAGCTACTGTATCAAACATCCTCAAAAGACTAGGAATATAGTGTGCTAGTGGTATGGACTGCTTTTATTTAATTACTGTTTTTAACACTACATGGTATTTTGTAAATTTGCTGTACAATGTAAATACCATGGCACTGGAACTTAAGTTGCAGTTTTATTTTACTATTATTTATATATTATTATAGTATGTTTTAATATTGTGAATTAGCTTTTTTTCTATTTTAGGTTTCAGTCATTTTATGTGTTTTTGTCATTTTTATCACTAAATTGAATAAAAATTACTATATTAATTTATCTATTTTTTTGTTTAAGGTTTTTAAGGATGCAAGTTTTTCATCGAATATTAATATTTTACTTTATTTCAGTTTTATTCCAATAAGCTACAACTACAAATCTTTATATTGTTAAGAACAACAACACCATTTGCATTGTACTCCAGCCCTTACAAAAAAAGTACTATGGTGGAATTATTTTACAGTGACGGCATCAGATGGTAATACTATGGTACTTTAAAATATACTATGGTACTGAAATGGAATTTACATCATATTCTGTGGTACTTCAAAAAATACCAAAATATACCATGGCAGTAGCATGGTAATTTTCTTTTAGAGCATAGCGCATAAAGATACTTCCAAAAATATGGCACTACTAAGGTGAAACCTCAAAAAACATGGTAGTATCATTTTACATCCCATGTCCAAAAATTACTTTCTCCTCACTTAAACATTCTCCTTGACTTTATTCAGGTTTCTCTCACTCTCATTTTCTTGGTCTCTTGTTCTTTTTTCATCACTTTCACTTTTTTCTCTGTTTGTGTCTTTTTCCACTACTCACTCGTGGTCATAATTGCCTCGCTTCAGAAGGCGCAGAATCATTGTCCCCTCATTGCAAAGCCAACATTTTTCCCCTCACTGCAAATGCTCTGGCCTGCAATTGCTTTTCTGGCACTCCATAAACCACCCCCTTCAGCCCTGTCTGTCTCTTTCAACACATCTCACAGGCAGGATTACTCTTACAATCATTAGCAAATAGCACTCGCTTCAAGCAGGCTTGGCAATGGGCTCTCTCTGGACTGCTATATTAAATTCTGCAGAAGGGGTCGGGGCGGTGCATTCGGCGTGAACCCTGGCTAAGTGGTGCTCTCTTGAAGAGCTGATGCTGCCGAGAACGGGTCGTGTCCCGTCCACTTGTTTTGTTCAGCGGCCAGACCGCAGAGACTGCAAAGGGCTACTCTCAACTGGGCCACAGCCAGTAGCGGCAGGACGTGCTTTGACAGCTCATGATGAAGACAAAAAGAAATTCTCAAAGACAAACCCCTTAAGAAATTTACGTTTTAAAATACGAACTATGGTTGAGCTGTGGTGCTCATGTGGAAAACACAAGTTTGAGTTTTGCTCCTGATCCTATTCCACTGTCTCTTCCTGATCACTTCCTGTTTTTTCTCTACTAAAAATCTAAATTTGGTAAGTTCTAGCATCAGTTTTCCAGACAGCACCTACGCTAAATTTAGTGAACATGGACAAATGAAGTGAAGGTCTGTAAGGTGCTGGTTGATGCCAGAAAGGGTCGTGGCCTCTGGGTAGAGATATAGCAGGAGAGAGAGAGAGAGATAGAGAATGAGAGGGAAAAAGAGAGATAGAAAAAAGGCCCTTATTGATTCTAGGAGCTTTTGACATGCTAATGTTCTTGCTGTCGGCTTCAGTCCCCCACCTCCTCTTAGCCAAGGGCCTTCAAAGGGAGGCTGCCACACAAAGACAAGGAGAATGCACTGTGCTGCCCATTGAATGGTCGCTCTTGCTTAGCGAGCAATCTATGCCTTAAAAAAAAACTACCAAGAACAGCTCATGACATGGAGAACATTGCAGTGGAGAAATAGGCAGACTCTTTAAGTCTCAAACGGAATGGACAAAATCTAACCGTTTGATTACATGCATCAAATCAGAGCCAAAGAAAGCAGTAACAACTTACAGTGAAAATAAGCAACATTTAGACTAGAATTTTTTTTCCCCTCTCAAGTGAGCCAAAATTCGACACAGCGCAAGATTTCCTCAGACATACTGAATGCACATGCAAAGGGTTATGGGTTGTGGTTACTGTGAGTGTGCGGCCACAAGCTCGTGCCTCGGAGCAGAGGTGTGTGCGGACGAGGTGGTGAGCGAGCAGAAAATGTTTCTGGGTTCTCGGATTAATGTCCAGGAGAGAATATTAAAGGGTAAATGTGTCAAAACCAAGGCAACAATGAGTGAATTACACTTCACAACAGTCTCTTTTTCAAGTTACTGCTTTGTTTTCAGTCACGTGTGTTAGTTTTTGAAGGTTGAGGAGTTCAAATAAAATGAGAGAAATGCATGTGTGGTAAGATTGGGAAAGTCTGTGTGTACACACACATAAATGCACTGGGAGTCTGTTGAGAGTAGCATACTCAGCTTATTTAAGTAAGCCACATGTGTTAGAGGAGGCCCACAACATTGTAATCCTGTTAAAGGTCATTCACACGCCAAGAGGAGTGTGTGTGTGCTAATTATAAAATGCATGAGTTTGGTTCCTTCCTAGCTGATCGGTTTAAACGTTGCGTTTTATTAACTTGTGAAGAAATCTTCTCCTGTAGTGGGTGTTTTATGTTGTATGCTGTATAAACGGAAGGTCGCTTTATCTGCGTGAAAAAAGAACTTCTCAGATTACAGTCTTCTTTTTAGTGAACACTTAGAAAAACACACAGTTTTCATCTCGTATCACCTGCCCTGGACATGACAGAACATTGGTATTATTACTGTGCAATGCTGAGGAAGCCATCTGAAACTGTATCTTGCCAATCTGCAAGTTATTCGTGCTTTAAAAGAGGTTAAGTTACAGTCAAGCTACCCTTAAAAAAGAAAGAGAGAGAAAATAAGTTTGCTACACAACAAGCTACTGACAATCTGAAGCTATTACAGAAAGAAATATCCTTAAATATTTAAAATTACATTATATTTTTAAGTAAAAGACTTTATAATTATAGTTTGATTTTAAAATCTATGTAAAAAAAAAAATAAATAAAAAATAATAATAACAATAATTTATGTAAAGATAATCCCATTCAGGATGGAATTATTAAACCTATATACAAATAATCATAAATAAATTAATTAAACAAAAAATTACTTTGTATATTAGCATTATTTTGCTACAAAACAGAAGGAAATTGCCATGCAGTTACTTTTCAAATTAATTAATGAACCTTTTTGTTTGTGTTTGAGAATTGCTTCAGTTTGCAATTAAATGTGACAGCAATGCAGCATTTCGTCAAGCTAAACTGCTACCTGTTGAAAAAGTTAATACAAATTTGCTGCTGAAAAAGCTGCACTGTTTTGAAAACCGTTGAGCTACTGTCAAGCTAAAAATGTAGCTAAGCTTTTTCTACTCAAGGACACTGAATCACTCAGTGATTTCACAGTTACATTTTAGCAACAAAAACTTCTAAGCAACAACATGTAGCTACATTTCAGTGCTTCTATATAAGGCTCCCATTCCTATGTTTCGAAATTCCTTGGTGAGATTTACGTCTACAGAAGTGCTTCTGCAAATGCTCTTCATCTTTCCCTCCTGTTTTCCAGTGTCTTTCTCTCAGCGCTAACAAAGACATAAAGTCAAAACTAATTGCGTTCAGTGACAAACCGAGTGGCTTTTTTTCACAGCAGCTGGTCTGAGAGAGGCCAATCCACTCTAATGAAAACCCCAGGAATGGAATAAACCCGCAAGTCTAATGGCGAGCATTAGATTCAGCCATGCTTCAACCCCTCCAAATAATTACCAGTATTAATGTGCATTGTGAAGTCGCCGCTCTGACCCCTCCGGGCTAATCACTAGTATTGCCTTGCATTGTGGAGACAGGTCTGCCGACCCCCGAAATAATCCCATTACTAAGTCTGTCCTTTCTCCAGCTCCCGTTCTCGTAGACACGCTCTCAGCTAATTGACATCTGTTAACTGACGTCCTATCTAGAAGTGCCGAGAGAGGGTTTTGCGAAGAGCACTTCAGTCAGGAATCCCTGAGTATGTTGCCGAGTATGCATGTTTGTGCGATGGAGAGTTCAAAAAGTGCTTTTGTGCGCGTCTATGAATAACATTTCTTTCATTCATGTTCGCATATTTACCTAAGTGAGAAAACACCGAGTCACTTCAGTTCTTGTCATTCACAGTGCAGAGAAAAGGTTTGTCATTTAGTCCGAGTTGCTAGAAAGAAGATTAATTTGTGACATCAATCATCATGAATCAAACCATTCATATTAGGCCTTCATAAACACTTCATTAGTAGAAAAGAACAACTGCATTCATGGGCTCCATCTGGTGCATTTGTACAGAGAAAATTTTGGCAGCGTCCTAATCAAACCCGAAGACAAAGACGCGCAGCAGCCGTGCTGACTGTAAAGTTAACCGTGCCCCTCTCGCATAAAACAGGTCAGCAGCTTTAACGACTTTTTTAGAAGAAAATGATGGCTCAGGCCTTCCTGCCTCCGACACAGGCTCAGGCCGACCTACGACCTTTTCTGGGTGCGAGCCAACTTAAGGGCTTCATGTATGGAGTGGGAAAAGAAAGGAGTCAAGCACTAACTGACGGGGAGGATTGCATAAAGTAGCTGGGTTGGGCGCTCATGTCCACCATTGATGGACATCTTGTCAAATGAGCACATAGACTTTGGCATGAAGCATGTGTGGAGAGCAGCGACTAAATGGATTCTGGGTTAATCAGGGAGAATGGGAGGACAGACCCTCAAGCAGTGAGTCAATAAGGCTCATCCACTCGAAAAGATATTTACCCTGGCATGCGGACACTGAGACAGCGCTGTCCACACCGCTGTACCGGTGATGCTAAAGGAGATCTGTGCTCAGCTCAGCTCTTCTGATCTAACAGATCCAGACCGCCGGTAATGAATGTGTGCCAGACGGCGTAATTAAAATATAATTAAACACCAGAGAGACGAGACTAGCGCTATCAGAATTTCTCAAAAGGGAACGGGGGCTAGTTCACATTAGCAAAAAATGCTTAGCGTGTAGTTTCAACAGACTTTCTTGGGAAATGCTGTGAATTTATCAAGGACACTGGATAGTTTCTACTTAGTCTGGGTATTTCAGACATTCTGCCTTAGAAAACAAGATGGTATCATACTATGGTACTTTGATATATACCATGGTATTGAACAGTTACTATTTAAACAAAGTGGAGACAGCCAAATTCCTGGAAAACACAGACAATTTACAAGGTAAAACCAAACACAATGGTATTACCATGCTCCATTTTTATAAGCATTTCTTCATAACAATCTGTATTGAAACTAGCATTAGCATAGGCACAAACATTTTGGCTATTTCAAATTAGCAAGTAGTTTCAGCAGCTTATGAATTTATCAAAGATGGTATCAGAATACCATGGTATTTTGATGTATACTATTGTGCTGAATGATTAGTGCATTCAAACACCACTTGAACGCATATTAAGAAGCAGGGACATTTCTGAGGACAGGTTCCTAGAAGAAAGCATCTGGTCACCCTAATTTACAAGGTACTTCAAAGCGTACCATGGTAATACCATATTTTTCTTCATAACCTGTACATCTGTCACCTCAGTCGTAGGTTAGCATTAGCATGGGTGCAAACTGTTTGGCTAATCTGCATTATCAAAACAGTCACAAAAGTTTCAACAGACTGTACTGAGAAATGCTGTGAATTTATCCGTTACGTTAAAATGCCAAAATTAAGCTTAAAGTATGTTACAGAAATTACTATAGTGTTACAAAGTTACAGTATTGCATCAGAAGGTAATACCATGGTCCATTAAATGCTGTGATATCAAATAACATTTGAAAGAATGCTAAAAAGGGCATTTGTCATCTCATCTCTGACCTAAATTTTATTAGCATGAATGCTAACAGTCCGTTAGGAGGGGGACAGTCACCTCCATCTCTCACCCTTCCCACCAGTTCTGTCCTTCAGGCCGTTTTCCGCCCCCGTCACAACATGACAACTGAAGGGCTGCGAGCTGTCAGGGGAGCTTCCGTATGGAAGCACCGGATGATGATAGACAGGAAGAGGTCAAGGAGAACAACACACACATGAGCAAGCAATTGCACACATTCAGACAGCGAGAGAGCGACGCAGATAGAATGGAGCGTCTGAACTCTGCATGCGAAACGCGAACATCAGATTCGGCCGATTCAAAAGATTTGGATTTAATCACACGAATCATATTATCCAAATGATTTCAAACTTATACAGCATGCTGCCATGATCACAGAGCGAAGAGGATGGTACCAACCTTCGCTCGCTCTCGCTGAAAGGACGAGCCGCCCATTGTCTTTGAGAGACAAGTTTGCTGGCTTTGCATTTCACGGACGAAATATGCAAATGACGTATTTGTTTGATATCAAAGGGCACCTCTCTCCATCTCTCTATATATCTCCCTTTCCCGGGACAGCTGACAGTCCATTCAGGGGACGATGGAGGGGCTCATAGTGGAGAACTGAGGAGGATCGTGACAGGAATCAACATATGTTCTTGCCATCAAAAGCAAAAAGGAAGTGATGAATATTCATAGGTAGGAGCATTTTGGCAGGCGGCGACTATTGTTTAACAAAGAAAAGAGCAAAAACGACTCACAGCTGAGGACGATGAGTCTCATACACCTGCTCATAATTATGACAGCAATGAGATACACATGCAAGCTTTTTCTAATTAGGCACACAAACAACCGCATACAGGTGTTAAGGTGCAAAGTTTACACCGGGAAAAAAATGCTGTACCTCAACAATAACACATGAGAAGTAGATCAATACCTCTCCTCAAGTACACCAATTTGCTTAATGTGCGATTAAAGCTAAAATGTACTTTTGCTCGGTAAAGTCGATACAAACGGCGTTCTCTTGAGAGTCTATCTCTGCTTACATACATAAATAATGTCTTGTCAAGCATCGTTTTCCTTCCAGTTACACAAGCCGCTGTCTGTTCTGATTCAAAGAGCAGTGTTTCATATTATCTCACCTTCCCATCATGCTCTAGTTTTCAAACCCTTTATCCTTTCTAATTACTTAAATATGCGTGAGCTGTTTTACATTAGCACCCATTAAAAAATAATGTGGCAGCACCGTGGTTGAATGATGTATCAGATGGTAATTTGATATATATTATCGCACTTGTATTGCAAGGTACATCAAAAACACCATGGTATCACTTAGTATCACATAGTATCAAGTATCATAGTAGTGCCATAATTTATTAAACATGGTATTACCATGTTTTTTGGACAATTACCATGGTAATACCATGGGATCACTTCCTACTGTAGTGGCACTACTGTGGTGCGGTGGCTTTGACATATATCATGCTGCAGAAATTCATTTATTACGTTACTTCCATGATACTACTATGATACATGTGTAAAATATCATGTAAATATTACAAAAGTACCAAAAATTACCATGGTGCTATCATGTGTTTTGGACATTTTGACATGTAGTACCATGGTGCTACTATGTTTACAAGATACTATCATGAGGGTGTATTTTTGCAGTAATACCATAGTATTTTTTGTTGGGCATATTAGTCAAAAGAGCTAAAAACTCGCTCGAGTTGGTTGGACTTTTCTCCATGTCGTCGTGCTGTTTCACTAAACTATGTGTACGTCTACAGTGTACTGAAACACTGAGAGTGGGCTGTCATTCTCCATTGCAGCCTAGCACCTCAGCGGGCTTTTACACGTCTCCAGCTCGCCGGACGCCCACTAACAAGCGGAGATTTCCTCTCTGTCCTCACCTCCTACTCAACACAGCAGATGAGCAATGAGAAAACAACAAACTCTTATAAAGAAGAAAAGACACCAAATCCTCTGGCCAAGTCTCCGCTCCATTCACCAACAGAACGGCGGCTGTTTTGTGGCCTTCTCTCGCTCTTCTGTTCTTGGACCTGTCCGTCTAGGCTGCAGCTGTCAAAATTTTGATGTCTTAATAAATCTCGGCCATGACCCCCGTCTCTCGGGGAGGAGAGGAGGATAAAGCCAAGGGTCACCCCTGACCCTATCTAGTGTTCCTCCCCTCTCGCCCCCATCCCCGATCACGACATCCCAACAATTGGGGAGAGGCTCCCATTGAGGCCTTCTGAGGTATGGGGGCTTGTATCCCTTATCTTCAATGGGCTTTTTTCACAAGGTCCTCAGGACGCCACATTGAGAAAGTTCTCGCCCTCTCCTACACCCTCACATTGAAGGTGAACCTCTGCATCCCTCCCCTGGCCTGGGCTGCACACACAGACTTATTAAACTGACAGTGACTTGCATCTGCATGCTGGGAGAGAAAGCCACCTTTTGAACCCGCTTCAATGAGGAAACAACTGCCTGTTGCCTTGCTGAAGACAGCATGTGATGGCTTAATCAGCCATTGATGACAGGCTCAAGCTTCAATAAGACAGACATAAAGAAGATGGTCTAAGGATATATAAAGAAGGAGCCAATGATGTTTTCTGAAATCTGGAATTTGGCTACAAAATACTTTATGAAATTGCAATTTGTTTTTATTGGTCCTTTTTCACATTGGTACCAAAGCTCAACAATTATTTTTTTTTTATTTATTTATTTTTTTTATTTTGGTCAGCAATGCAATTTTTAGCAAAGAATTTTGAGTATTTTCTAGAATTGTTTTTTTTTTTTTTTTTCATTAAATTCTAAATTGTATATACAAGGTATTAAAATGGACATGCAAGATAAATAAATGTAAAATTGGTGATGCAGCGCTGGCCTGAAAGAGCAATGAGTGATGGTTTTGTTCAACTAACCTGATACTCTGGGCCAGCAGGCTATCCTTATATTTCAGTCCTGTGCAGACAAGTACCCAGAAATTAAACAAAATTACCCATTATATTCCAGCTTTTGTGACTTGAAGGGTTTTTTTTAATTGATGTGTGAGATGGGAAATGAAACCTGAAAACTTTTGCAGATGCCAAACAACAGAAATATTAAAAAACGCCCTCTTCCAAATATCTCAGAGTAATGAAATCATCATTTTGAGCCCTGAAGTGATTTAAGTAAAACGTTCCACCAAATGTCTGTGTGGAAACGCCGTTCTGCTCTCTGTAAATTATAGCCTCTTTCCTTCATTTCAACATATCTGAACGGCAAAAGAGAGCAGAGGGAGAGAGAAGGAAAGCTAAGGAGAGAGTGGGGAACCCGGCTGCTGCCAGCGAGCTCTGCTAATAAAAGAGTGGCCAAGAAAAACGGCCAGATCTCTGAGAATGGCCTTTCCCAGTGTACCCCCTTCAACCACCCACACAAGCATATCCATTGAGAGAGATCGCCCGTGGTGAATGCCGACTGCCCCCCTTGAGCCCGCAGGAGCCCTAAATTACAGCCCGTATTTGTCATGCAATTAGCCCGCTGAGATAGCGCTCATAAATAAAGGCCGTTAGACTGGCCAGTCGGCCGTTTATCACCCTGCTCAAGCGATGACCCTCTTCTGGACCAGACAGAAAAGAAAGAAAGGGCGTGCTCAAACTGTCTACATGTCCTCTGGCTCTTCCTTTTTGCCTGCACTGACCTCAGCATTACCCCAAACAGTATATCACCGCTTTTTCCATGCTGTATGGCCTGACTGCGGACACTGGGAATCAAAGCCGGCATGGAGAAAGAGAAACGGCCCTCTGGTGACAGAAGCAATCTATCTGATCCTCTCTTTTTCTTCTTTTATCTCCCCTGCTTTTTCAGTGTTTTGCCAATCACGTCTATTCCCTTTAATGTGAACTGAAAACCATCGCACATGCTCTTGAGAGATAGCAAAGGAGAACGAGAGCGAAAAGAGTACGAGAGCCTTGGCCCATGATCTAATTAAGCGGATTCTGCTCATAAACCACACGGCTGTTGCTCCAACAAAATAATTAGCGCCAACGTTTCTCATGCACAAATCCACAGGGAGGTGTTTTGATATCAAACAGGGCGATTCATAATCATAACCAGACCTCTCGAATAGCAACACTCACTTAATCCACAGTGATCCGCCGAGTACCCAGCTGTCTACATCTGAGTAAACTCTCACATCCCTGAGGGGGAAGGAGTTCATCTGGGTCAGCTTCTCTTATAATGAACTCATCTTAAATTATAGAATGTATCACTGATGGGCGATCAGGGTATTTTTTTTACCTTCCGTGTGGGAGGTGCGTAAATCTCGACTGGTGAAACACTCTGTTTGAAAAAAAGGAGTGAGGGAGTTATCTGAGCTCTTACCTTGGCATGTTCCTCCGTGTTCCTCATAGCCAGGGTTACACAAACAGTTTCCAATAGGCACCAGCCATTCTCCATCTGCTCCGCAGTACATTTTAGGGACCTCGCGTTCCTCCGAATTGTCCACACAGGATCCACGTACCTCCACTAGCGATGAGGTGTCTGCCCCGGTGGTGGTGTCTGGAAACTGGGCCAGGTTGCGTACGGTGAGGGGGCATTTCTTATAGAAGATCCGTACGGATACCAGAGCGATGCAGGCTCCCACATCCTGGAACGCCAGGTAGAAGCCCTTCCGTGTCAAAATTCCCACATCCCGCACTTCCGTGTTCAGCTTCATGATGCGGTCTCCTATGTCCACCTGCGTGAAGCTCTCGTCGGCCGCGATGGTGTCGATTTTGGTAAACTGGTTCTCTCGAATGTACCGCTCTTTGTCATTGTTGGACTCGTAGTAGTAGAGGTTAAAGGTCTCCTTGCAGGTTCCCATGACTCCTGGCAAGCTGTTGCAGTCACGCAGAGTGAATTTGATCTCGATGTAGACGCGCTGAGCTCCGCCACGGGGGATCCAGTCTGTTCGGAGCCAGTTGTTCTGGTTGGGTTCCATTACGTTGCATACCTGGTACGTCCTGATTGGCGTATTCTTCTCATCCATGATGCTCACTTCTTCCCACTGTGAGAGAGACAGGGGGAAAGACAGAGAGATAAGTAGCCCTATAGAAATTCTCCTGGGAGACTTTTGTCACAGCAGGTGCACATAATTCCAGTCCCAGTGCTGGAGATGTTCCACAGACCAACAGCTGCAATGATGCAATGATTTCATTGATTACGATATGATAATGAGAATTTAATCACACATCTGCCAGATTCTCTGCACTTATACGCATGTGCTGCTCCAAACATTAAAGGGACAGTTCACCCAAAAATGAAAAGTCTGTCATCATTTACTCTCCTTAATGTTGTACTAAACCCTTATGACTGCCTTTCTTCTGCAGAACACAAAACAAGATATTTTGAAGAATATTTCAATAGCATTTATCTTTTTGTGTTCCACAGAAGAAGAAAAGTCATAAAGGTTTAGAAAGGACATGAGGGTGAGTAAATGACAAATGACAATCCCTTTTGGACAGTTTTAATAGTCAGTCTTTACACTGCTTTGCAAACAAACTTTTTGGCCATTACATAATCATTGTTATCGCCATAATATGATTCTTCAAAGCACTATTAAGATCAATTTCTGTAAATCAGAATAGCAAGTAATGTTTAAGCCTTTTAAAGGGAGGTAGTTGGGAGGTAGTTGTGGCAACATGTAAAATGATTGGTCACCGTGAATGGGGGAAAGATGTTAGTTTAAAAACCTCAAAATATGTTTTTCAATAATACACCATTACAAACCCCCTAGCACATATACCAAACAAATGCAGTGCCCTGCAACATTTACAAGAATGCCCTGACTTCCTGGTCACCATTAATCCCATATTAGGCCATTGTAATACTATGGGGCCTAGAGTTTGACGCTTCCTGCTGGTGAGAGTTTCAAATGAGACGTTTGAAATGAAGGAGAGTTTTGAAAAGGCCTGTCACGATCTATGACGCTGTCTTTTCTTCTCGCTTTTTTACTCTTTGTAAGTCGTAAGTGTAGAAATCCCAGCTGTCACACCGATAAAGCTGTAAATTCGGCCCGTTTGCGTGAGGGAGGGGGCTCTGTCGGGACCCTGTCAATCAAATGGGTCGATGAGATAAAGCAGCAGAGGGTGGGGGGGACCACATTTCCTCAAATGCCAAGTTCACCATTAAACCTGAAACCAACTAAAGTGGTACGGAGAGATCAAGGAAGCCTAATTGTGGTGTAATCAATCAAATCGCTGATAAATAACTTCATGCACGCTCAAGAAGATCGATTTAGATTTTTCAAAAGAAACATTTCAAAAATAACTACATAACATTTTTGTTAACGTGATATATTGATGTATGCTATTTTTGACAAATATTTAAAGAAATGTTGGTTGGAACATCCATTTTACACCTACTGCAAAATATAATTAATCACAATAACACTAACAAAATAATACTGACTAAGGTGCTTAAGCTAATTACACATTTAATTGCTATAATTGCATAATAATTATAATCAAGTATGAATATTAGTGTCAATTGTGGCCAAAAAGTTAAACAAATCCTTTTTATATAAATCGCATAATGTGTGTGTGTAATTAACTTGAGGTAAATAGCACTGTCCTTTAGAAAGGAAAAAAATACCTATATATATATATATATACACATATTCATATTAATCCTTAACACTTAAATTCTTAAACATCAGTACATAGCCATAATACTGTATTTTCATCAGCCTATCTGTACTCATTTAAAAATCAATCTAAAGCCAAAAAGACAAGCTTCATTGTCGTATATGCAAAGTACAGTACACCAAGCACTAGAAAATTCTTGAATTTTAAGACGTCAACCCATAAATGATGTACAGAAAGGAACATTATAATTATGAAGCATAAAATTTCTAAATGAATTAGCCTGAGCACAAGCACTTAAACTCAAGTCATTTCTCAGTCTGTATGAAACATCAAATTATAAGAATAAAGCCATTTCATCTGTCAGGATTTATAATTATGGATGTTTGTATAGGTTTCATTAGTCTTCTGTGCTTCATCTATGCACTAATGCAGAAAATACTGATTGCATATAGTGTGATGCCTCTTAAGCCGTTTTCCATCATTTTTTTAGTGGGGTTTTGGCACAACATGAGGCCTTAGATCCTGTACCTTCTTATACATAGGGTGGAACAGCAATTCTGCTGTGCTCAGAAAAAGGTCCTTTTATTTCTCTAGTCTGCTTTTTCATGGGCAACTGTAATTTCCAAGACAATAAAAACCTTCAAAAATTGCCGATTTATCCACACAAATATAAAAGTAAAAGCAACATTGTCTTTTCTCTGTAGACTCACCCCTCCTTCCGTCGGACTCGCAACCCATTTCAATTCTCCTTGCACTGTTCTCGAGTCCAGCAGCGTCACTGCAGAAAGACAAAATGCCGTGAATCACTTAAGATGGATCATCAACCTCCTTATGACTAGATCAAACTACCTCTTAAGTCACAACTTGTTTCTGTTGATACACTTTTGTTCCCAACCACACAAAGTTATTACACTCTCCATTTCCTCAATGTACACCCGTTTAGGTTTATAAGTTGATTTATTGGATTTGGTTAAATACTACAAAGGAATTTTTGGCCAAAATATGTATTTTATAAATTTTGATTGCAGCATGATTATGTATTGTTTTAATCAGTATTCTAAGTTGGCTATTGTCCAAGCAAAATTAGGTCCTTTGAGAGAGGAAAATAATCAGTGCAATGAACATGCAAAGAATACATAAAATATAAAAAAAAATGTTTCAGGTTTCAGAATTTAAAATGAGCAGACGGCAGACGCAATAAATGCAATTTTGACACACACATATATATATATATATATATATATATATATATATATATATATATATATATATATATATATATATATATATACACACACACACACACACACACACAACAACAACAACAACAACGACAACAACAACGCCCTAGTATAATTATTAAAATTAAAAGCGTGCAGGGTAACGCGACATTTACGAGAATTTAACTGAGACTGTAAGTCTATAGCTGCAATGCTTGTATCATTTGTCTCGTGCGCGTCTCTGAATTTCGTACATTTCGTTTGTGAAAACAGTCCAAGGAAAATAGCCTACGTGAAATACGTATATTTTCTTTTCTGGTCATCCATGCACATTTAATGAAATAATAATAAAGAAAGAAAGAATAAAAAAAACTAGGCTCCAACAAAATTAGAAATCGGTTGAACCAGAGTGTTTACTCCCAATAGAGTCCGAGTTTAAACTTCTTTTGATGAAAAAACGCCTCAGTCTTCCATTAGATCTGCGGATTTGGGAACCACAGACACTTGGAGATCCTCAAAGGGACTTTCGGAGAAAAATGTTATAATTCCTTTACTCTGACGGGATAAAGTCTCAAAATAAAAAAAAATAAAAAAAAACAGACGGCAGTCATACACTGTGCCACTCTATACCGTCCCATGTTGTAACCCAAACAACAACAACAACAAAATAACTCTTGGAGAGATTTTCCCTTGGTTTGGTAAATCCTTACCTTCATTAGGAGGGTAGACCCGTGCGGTTAATGCGAAATTCGGTATCCAGATTATTAGCGCAAAAGTCGCTGTGAGCACAAGCGCAGCCATTGGTGTCATTTCGTGTGCGTCTCCTCCGCTCCGCGCACGGACCGAAGTTGCGTCTGTCCCGGTGGAATTAGCGTTTGAGAGTGATGCACAGAGCGCAGCTGAACACCGCCGAGGGGCGGATCTGTACTGCCTGACGTGCCTGTCACAGCGAGACACCAAAAGTCAACAATCTGTCCATTCGGGTAAATAGCCAGCCCATTTTTCAGGTATATGGTAAATGAAGAAATGTAAGTATAAAAAGTCTTTCTTCTTTCAGTCTTTTGCGTATCATAAAACCCACGAACGCGTGTGTGTGAGATAACGCAGAGTGCGCGTGTGAAAGAGAACGCGCGAGAAAGAGTGTTTTGTTAAAATGCTACTTTTATATACAGAACATGGTCCATAATATATTGGAAATACCCTGATCATAATTACTATAGCCGTATACGTCATACATAAGTCTGTATGGAGCGTGCAAGTCATTAAAGTTAAACTAAACAGCCCTATAGTGGGAAGAGCAAGTGCGCCGTCTAGTGTTTGCAATTTATCTCTTATCCACAACACTCAATCAAAAGCCAAGTTTCTAAACTTGCAAGGCCGTGTATAAATACTTCTATTACATTACCAACAGACAGTTTATTCAGGGGAAACGGAGTACTTCAATAATTATTATTCAAACATTAACAATCATAAAATACAAGAGAGTGGAAAAACGTATCTGAACACTTTTGCGTCCTGATTTATACTGCAGTGTTTTAAGTGCTACAGTTTCAGTAGCGATTAAAGCCCGAGTTATTTTTGCAAATCGGGTCTTTCAAACAATTCAGTTCTATCGGGGTTTAAAAACTATTCAGCTATTATTTTAAGGTCTCGCCACAATTGCGTTTGGTATCCTGTGGCACATTACATAGGCTAAGTTTCAATAAACACTATTTTTAATTGACTTATAAGCTTAACAGTTCTGTTCATCATGTCCGAAGGAGAACCGCTTGGGCCGATTGAGTTCGATTCTTGAAATATTTGTTCAGACCGATTTTGTGAACTGGATCACTCAACTCTAAAAGAAGGCCCGTTCTTTTCGCGAATCGGGAGTCGCTATTCAGTAGGCCTATGTGTTGCTGCAAAGACCAAAAGTTATTAAATGTTAGGGTGAGACCTTTTATGCTTTTATCAACTGGACGCCTACACTTCATGACCTCCCCTGCCCCTGTCAATCAATCGTTTCACGACTCCCACAACCAGGGTTGCGCACCAAACGCATTTCCCATCGTTGAATTCCATCAATAGCAGCAGATGCGCCGATTTCGTTTCACGCTTTGCACTGACTTACTGCATGCGCCCACCTGATGAGCCAATCCACATCCTGTAACGGGGAGCGGGGCTCACTGTGTGCTGACAACTTTGACAACAGTGTGTTTGCATATGGATGGGCTGCAAGGGAGAGTAACTGACTTCAGTTATTGGGTACCGCCCTCGAGGCTGCTGGATCTGAAAGAGACAAGGCAATGTTTATACTTAAACATTAACAGTTGTAGCAAGACTTCATTGTTGTGTCTTTAAAGATAAATGTTCATGGCTAGAATGAAGCTAGATATAGTGTTTTGCTTAAATTACAAATAATTCTTGCTTGATAGATCCACAGTCACTTACAAAATGTGAAAAAAGCAGGTACACTTTGGCGTCACATGACTTTTTTTTCTCATTATACCAATTAGGGGTGCGTTTCCCAAAAGCAACTATGGTCGCAAGTTCCGTCGTTATCAATAGAGTTCAATGGAAATAACTACCATAGTTAGCTAACTGGTTTTGGGAAACACACCTCAGATCGGTTTGATATTTATTATGTAGCGTAACGTTAACCACAAAACCTCAATTTATGCTACATTTACAACCCACTTAATGATCAACATTTTCTCAAGGAACCTCCTTCACTTAACATTTGTTGAGAAACAACCTAAACTTCTCAGTTTCACGCCAATTTTGTACCCTTTCTATAGAGAGTGCCAGATGGTAAAAAAAAAATGCACTTTTAGTCAAGTGCTCACAGTATAGAATGTATCTTCAGCTGCTGGTTGAATGTTGGTCTCAGCAGATTGGACGAAGTCTTGAAACATGTTCCGCCGCCTTCCAGACTTTAACATTCAAGATTCGTCTGACCACAGCTAGCGTTTCCTGTTTATGTATAGGCTAGAGGAGCTACGTTTTTGTTCTTTTTCATATACATTTGGGGCCTCTCTGGGATCTCTCGTTTTTAATAGCATTAGGCTGAGGAGCAGGTGACGTCTGGGACTTTGTCTCTAGGGCCACGATCGAAACGCTTTGTGGCGACGCTGTTGCTCCGGCGAAACCATCTCGGCCAGCATAATGAAGTCGGGAGGAGCATCTGGCGTTCCGAGATGGGTGCCCAACATCGATTGTCACTCAGTTTGACGAAGAGAATGGCGTTTTATTTTCTCGATCTGCACGAAAGACTGCGCAATCATAAAGGCGCAATTAGCTAAGGAGGAGGCGGTTCGCTTTTAGCAGTCTCGGCCAATCGCTTCTGCTCATATCGGTGAAGGCCTATTGATCGTGTTATGGCCGGTGGGCGGGGAGTCACCACAGGCAGGGGTGTGTTTGTGCAAGGCTTTGCTCTGGGCCGTTGTGTTTGGTCATTTGTGTCACAGTTTTTTTGATTGATTACCGTCAGATCATTTTCCATTCTCTTTCTGGATTCTCGGGTCTCCTGACTGAATTCCCTGAACGGCGCCCCCACACTCAGTTTTGTTCTCCGAGCCCCAGATGGCATCTGCCCACACATCTGTATTGTGCAACGCTAACACAGGCCTCCAGACAGAGTGCACCCGGGACCCCCAAGGGACACTGTGCGGTCTGTAATTGCCAACTTCGAGCAAGACAACGCTCTTCTACTTTCTGTACGCCCCTCATCCTGGCCTCTCTCAGAACCTTCCAAACAACGTACACTCATATCCGATGGAACTACGCTCTAATGCGTACATCCTGTGCACATGCAAACATTGAACGTGTGATGGATTGGTTAAAACGTAGTAGAAGGGATGAATGCATGCAGGCCAAATTAAAAGGACAGGCTCAGCAGTCTGAAGAAGCGTGTGGGTGTTTGTGATTAAGAAACAAAGGAACTGAAGAACAGCTTTTGGCTGTTCAGTTTTTTCTGTATTCCGTTAGCTTTAAAATACAGCACAGGTGGTTATTTCACCCTCAACTCGATTGAGATGTGACCGAGTCCAGTAAAATAGAAGATTGATAGGTTTTCCATCTCCAATAAAGATGTACGCTTACTAATGTTTCTATAGCCTTTCAAAGGAACCAAATGAGGAGAGAAGTTTCTTTGTTAGAACGTGCCTGTCTTTCAGTAAATCCAAAAAGACCTTGCTGAGGTTTTTGCATAAAATCCTCTTTCTCCTTCTGATAAAGATGAGGAATGACTCATGGTCTCCTTTTCTCTATACATGATTTTCCCAAAGACCTTTTTTGTTTGAGATAGAGTCCTGTTCCCCCTCGAGTATGTGAATGGATTCCAGACTCTGCAAATCAAACACAAAGCTATCAGCCCTGCTCTGTGTTCTCAACCGCTCATCCCCGGGTAGAGGAGAAATCAATGGATAGCGAAAGAACTCCTAATCATCGGCAGCGGAGAGTCCCTGATGTTTTCCCAACTACAGCATCAGATACCCAACAATCAATGTATCGGACACTCGAATGGAGTTTGGACAGTTTTTATGTAAATGTTACTTACACAGTAAATGACATGCAGAGTCTCTACTGCTATTTGTTGAATCTGTTTTGAAGAGCAGGTCCAACACGTCCACTTCTTTTCCCTGGGTTCACAGTAACAGTAGATAGATATGGGTTTTGGGCGATATCTGTATTTAGAAAGCAGAAGCAGATATTTGTTCTGTCATCAATTACTCACCTTCATGTTTTTCCAAACCTGTATGATTTTCTTTTCTCTGCTGAGCAAAAAAAAAAAGAAGATATTTTGACAAAGGTTGGTAACCAAACAGTTGACTGTAGCCATTTACTTCCATAGTATTTTTTCCATACTATGGAGATCAATGGCTACCAGCAACTGTTTGGTTACCAACATTCTTTAAAATATGTTCTTTTATGCTCAGCAGAAGAAAGAAACTTACACATGTTTGGATCAACTTGAAGGTCAGTAAATTATAGCAGAATTTACATTTTTTGGTGAACTATCCCTTTAACACAGCTAGTGCATGCTAGGAAATGAAATGTTCTTTCACCCTTGTCGAACGTTCATTAAATCTAAATAAATAATCAACTAAATACAGCATTTCTTCAGCATCTACCCACTCATCCAATATCCTTCAATGTATCTTTATTCAAAATTGTCAAAAAAAGGCTTTGTCAAGCCAACATTCAAAGTTGTCTTGACAAACTGCTTTTTTAGTTACAAATTACACTTACAAGAATATATTTAATTTTAACTAATTTTAATTATATTTTCTTACATTAAAATTCAAATTGCAATTCTGCATCCTGCTTGATACCTTACTTCAAATTCATTCAGGAATTGAATTTGAATTTAAATTATGAATCTTAATTCAATTATGTATTGTCCAAAATCCTGCAATACATAATAGAATTCAATCACAGCAAATGAGATACACAAACT
Source organism: Spinibarbus caldwelli (assembly GCA_039654775.1). Taxonomy (NCBI): domain Eukaryota; kingdom Metazoa; phylum Chordata; class Actinopteri; order Cypriniformes; family Cyprinidae; genus Spinibarbus; species Spinibarbus caldwelli. The sequence continues at coordinate 27,126,214 of CM077235.1, forward strand.
TGATCAAATTAATAAAAATATATGCTGTTTAAAACTTATTGCACTCAATATCTACTTAAAATTCACAAAAAAAAAATAATAATAATAATGCATAGATTAAATGAATATAAAAATAGATAAATAAATGCACAAATTGTTTACTATCTACTGACAAAGCAGTCAATAGAAGAACTGTTAATCGGCCAAGTGAATGTGATTTGTTTTCTGATTTGATCATCTCAGAATGGCCAGATTTAACCAATCTATCACTAGTTCAAAGCACTATAGTGCTTTCAAACCCCATAGGCACAAACAAAATCACCAATCCTGAAGTGTGACCACCTTTAAAACGAAGGTAACTGTTGCACACCGTGGCTCTTTATTTTTCCAGACCGCCATTGGCAAACATCCCACAGTGTTGTGGACCGAGTGCCACATGACCTCATGGTTTGCTGTAGCATGGTTTCTATTTGCTAATTCTTCTTCTCTTAAGAGTTTTAAATAACAGCCTAATGCCAGCCACAACCCCGCAGCAGTAAAGCAAGCAGGCTTCAGATGTGGCAGAGTGGCTGTTTGGTGAAGACGGATAGACTGTGTAATGGCACAGGGTGTCCTACAGCACTTCAAAAATAAGTAGTCATTAGAATGGTGAAGGCATCACCGTTGGTCCCATCGCACCAGGCAGCTGTCACGACTGTACGGAGCAAAAACTCAGGATGAATGAGGAACGAAATGGAAAGAGAGAGTCATCCGTGACTGTAAAACACATTACAATATTCGAATACTCTAGAAAGCTCCATAACCTCTACCTCTGCGACTTATGTATACCATTGCTCAAAGACTGAGACATCTGATCTGTCATGCAAGACTGCACTCTGCCTTTTGTCATATGACTAAGCTAACTGCCATGACTGTTTGTAACGCTAACCTTGAATTATTTCAGTGCAGCCTTATATTGCTTTGTTTAAATGTCCTCTGCCATTTGTCAGAGTCGGCTCCACGCTCAATGGTGCTGAGAGGTAAAGTTTGACATACAAACAGAGCCTCACAGCAGCAGCAGATGCTGGCAGAGAGGCAGGAAGACAGCGAGACATTTTGTTGTTTCAAACGGGCTGCTGTGCCAATTTTAGTCCCGGCATACATAAAGTTTAGTCAAATATACTCAGTTACAAGCACTATTTCATTAGTATTCACAGCTATTTGTATGCAACTTTACACATACATACAGCATTTCATTTTTCTCTCTGCTCTGTCATTGAAAAACAACAACTTACTAACAATGCCAACATATTGACAACTCCACGGTTGCTGCTTTGATATATGTACAGCTTTGGAGATTTATAAATCTTTAATAAGCACCCAGACCGAGTTCAGCATGTTAAATACTAAGACACAATATAGCAGAACTCTCATTTAGCACTGAAAGAAAATGAGAAAGACCCTTGTAAAAAACATTTTGCATAAATGAAATCCAGATGGAAGTAATACAATTCAAGTCACTTGTTCTCTTTGTATGGACAAAATTAATTATAATAAAGCCACAACAACTATGAAATATAAGTGAACCGCTGTAACATTAACTTATTGCATTCATTAAGCTGTTTTACTCATTTGCCGATGTGTGTGTCCTGTCAGAATTGTTCCAACCAGACTTTAAAAAATCACACCGAACAGAATGAGATGTCATAATGTCAAATTAGGTAAATGCATTAACTGTGTTAAATAAATGTGATAACGTTAAGCATACTCTATTAGTCTAATTTATTATAAATAAGATAAAACCAACCTATTTATTCTCTGAATTCAATATTTTATGAGCCTCAAAGGATACATAAACCTTCTATGAAGTTGTTCATACTCTATATAAAGAATTTGCATTTAATAATAATAATGTTTATTATAATTATAATTATTATTAGTAGTTGTAGTGTTTTTATTGTAATAATAAATAATTAAATAAATAATAATAATGTAATAAATAGTAATTATTCAATAATTTAGGCCTTGTTATCATTATTAGTAGTAATTAATAATAATAATAGTTGTTATTATTATTAATACATTAAATTGTTAATTTAGCATATTAACTATTATTTTTATTCTTATTCTTGTTTAAAAAAAATACATTGATATGGTCATTTTCAATGTCCATGCAAACATACAAAAATAAATGCATGATAGAACCACACCTAAAAAAAATAAATTAAAAAAAAAACTTCAAACATACACAGACATATGGAAATGAACACAAATTTGCACACACACATTCAGACACACATGCAAAGTAGTAAACTGACACACACACACACACACACACACGTGCACCTGCCACACACACCCGCGGAGAAGGGCAAAGACAGCCAGGTAGTGTGTTTCACCAGTGCCAGAAGCCTAATAAATCATCAGACGTGAGGCTTGAGGTCTTGAGACAGCAGTTGACTGGATCTTGGAGCGTCAGTCGCCTAGTTAGATATGTAAATATCGCGTAAAGAATTCCGTCCACAATGCCTTCTCCCATCTGTTCCTCTTGGCATATTGATTTTTAAAGCAGTGCTTGGAACATGGCAAAGCCTCGGCCTTCCAAGTCACTGCTTTCATTTGCCAGAAATTACAATAGCTACACTGTGCAAACCTTTCATATATCATTCTATCATTACATGTTTTTTCACGTGATCATTTACTAGAACAAGCTGATCGCAGTGCTATAACACAGCTTACAGGCAAAATCACAGCTTCAGTTTTAGCAGCTTAAATTATCGATTCCACTGTTGTAGAAAAACAGGGAGGCCGAAAAAGAGAGAGGTTTTTTCCCCCCTATTTTACTTAGTTTTAACACGGTTCAGTAGCAGTGGAGGTGAGCTGCCCGTGCCTGGTCTGCTGAGATGAATGAGAAATCTATGATCTGTCTGAGCGATTTCATTAAGAAAGGGAGAGATGGGGCAGCAGTGTTAATTACTGACAGTACGGCAGCACTAAGCTGCCACTGATACGTGCGATCAGAGCTGTTTTTAATTAATGCTGTCGTAAAGCGAGCCACATTTACAGTAATAACATGATTATGGAATGAATATTACAGCGTGAGAGGAGGCATCGCCTCACACTTGGTAATATTTTACGCACTGACTGCAGTAATTAGTGCGGTAATTGTGTTGGCATGCTTACTGATAAACAAGCAAATTATTTTGGGTATTACTGTGAGCTTCGGAAAGGCCTGTGATACATTTATCTAGGGTGAAATTGAGAGCATATGTGTTTTTATGAGAATACATCAAAGTTTAGATGAGTGTATTTGGTTTACAGCAAGGAGAGTCATTTTTTATGTTGAAGGTGTGTGTTCATTTTATTTTTTTTTTTAAAGTACGTCAGTGTGTAAGTGTGTGTAAGGTACCAGTGAAAATAGACTTGTTGGTGGTCTTGGTCTTGTCTGGATGTCAGCGGACCGCCCAGCTGCACCGTGAGGTCACTCGTCGACCCCTTTGGCTCCACCGCTCAGTTGGTTCCCATGATGCCCGCTGGTTTCCTTTTCAGCACCTGACCTGGCAAGGTGAAGGACTGAGTTTCAGGCCTCCGGGAGTTCAGATAAGACCCGCCTCTAAAAATACCTCTCAACAGCCCTGGAGAGCCCTGCTGTCCCGTGTGTCCCCTGCAACCAGGAAAAATCGTAAAAAAAAACACTGTCCAAACCAAGTGCAATGCAGCTTAAGTCATTTTTATGTCCTCACTAAAAGCGCAAATCCGGCACAATGTGACAGCCAGTCAGAACATATTCGAAGTTTAATTTTATTTCAAGCGTCAGCAGAGCACCAAAATTTCACTGTGATCTGGACTACCTAGAATGGACCAACAAAACATCTCTGCGTGTCTGGGCAAAAACTCAGAATGATATATAACAAATATAATATATATGAAATGATATCATATAATATATTTTTTTATTTTTTTTTAATTATTTATTAGTGGATATAGATTAGGGTTCAGGGTTGGTATGATTTTTTTTATGCTTTTGAAAAAAAAAATTCTTATTCTCACCAATGCTGCATTTATTGAAACAAAATACAGTAAAAAATAAAATAATAAAATAAAATAAACTATTATTGTAAAATGTTCTCACAATTTAATATATCTGCTTTTTTTATTATATTTTAAATAAAAATTAAAGTAATTTATTCCTGTGATTGTAAACTTTTTTTGAACAATAACGCCAGTCTTCAGTGTCACATGGTCCTTCAGAAATCGTTGTAATATACTGATTTTCTGCTTATAGATAAATATATTTAAATTTTGGTATCAACTTACTTACACTCTTAAAAATAAAGGTTCTTTATTGGCATCAATGGTTCTATGAAGAACCTTGAACATCCATAGAACCTTACAAATGCAGAAAAGGTTCTTTATAGTTGAAAAAGGCTCTTTAGATTTGTAAAATGTTGTTCAAAATGGTTCTTTTAGGAGCTGTTCACTGAAAGGTTCTTTGGGGAACCAAAAATGGTTCTTCTATGGCATCACTGCAAAAACACCCTTTTGCAACCTTTATTTTTAAGAGTGTAATCATGTTGTGTCTAATACAATATTGTAGATTTCTTACAACAAACAATAAATAACAACCCGTTTAAACAACAAAAAACTTCCCAAAACAGACAGCTCTGGTATGACAGCATTGTAAGATGATTATATATCTCATGCTTATAAATTCTAGAATAGCACAGGACTTAGTTTGACTTATTATACATCTCTAACTCTAAAGTCTGACTGACGTTTCTTGCATCGTCTTTATTCCCCACCCACAGTTTACTGCAGGAATGCAGTTCCCTCTGCTTGGACTTCAAATTCCACTGTTTCTCATACGCTCTTTCCCTTTGGCTCTCTTAAAGTTCAGTTTCCATTTAATTGCTATAGTGTCTATCCTTCTCAGCGTGCCTCTCTGAAACATGAATCTTTCTACAGTCCATTTGTTTCCCTCCACCTATCCTTACCCCGACTTCGCTCCAATTAGCTCCCATTTGCCGGAGTCCATTAAAATTCTTTAGTCCAATTTTGAGTGGTCCTCATTGAAAGACTTTCTTTGCCCGCTCCAGGTACTCGGACACACTTCTGTGGAGACATGGGTTTGGCTGTATTTCATTAACATTTCTGTCCTTACAGTATTTCAGTACACTTACAAACAAGTGGCTTTACCATATTTTGGTCCCTTGACTGTAGTACTACTGTATTCTTTAAATAAAGCACCTTGAAGGAAATACCATGGTATATGAATGAACTTTTTCCAATAAAATTTCTTGAAAACACACTCTAAGCATTTTGGCTAATGTGAATATAGCTGAATTATAGGCTAATGTATCATACCATGGTATTAAATTCACATCTTTTTCCAAGAAACTTCATACATAGTAGCATTTTGCTATAGCAAACTACCCACAGGGTTAGCGCTCGTGCTAATGTTATAGTACGAGATGAGGTAACAGTACTTGTTTGTAATAATATAGAAAACACACAAAATTACAGATGAATAGTGAAGGGGTAAAAAAGCAGTTGCTAAATAGCTACAGAACTTTTTAATTTGCTAATGCTATCATTGTTGTGTGCATTAATAGAGAAGACACAGGCTTTGCAGAGACACTGGTGCAAAAGTTAAGCATTCTAGAATAAATCAAGTTGGTTTTAAACTTCATATTTGTGTAAAACATCTTGAAAGGACCTTGAACTGGTATTTTAAAATCAAATATCGCAAAAAAAAAAAATACACATACTGAATAGATGTCTTTGTTTGATGCTACACTCTTGGAAATAAAGGTTCCAAAAGGGTGTTTTCATAGCAATGTAATAGAACTTTTCCGTGAATATAAAGGTTCTTAATTGGCATTGATGGTTCCATGAAGAACACATAGCATCCATGGAACCGTTCCATTGGACAAAAGTTTCTTCATAGTAGAAAAACGTTCTAGATGTTAGATATTTTTAAAAGAATTAGGTTCTTTTAAGAACTCTACAATGAAAGTTCTTAGATGAACCCAAAATGGTTCTCTATGGGATCACTGTGAAAAGTCACTAAATATCTGGATCGTTAAGAAACCTTTGTGCAATGGAAATGTTCCATGGATGTTAAGTTTCTTCATGGAACCATAGATGCAAAAGAACCTTTACTTTTAAACGTGTATGATGGGTGAGAACTAAGGGCCAGATTTACTAAACAGAGCAAATTAGCGTTAGAGCGCAATTCCATAAAAGCGCCAATGGGAGGGAAAAATTCTGCTTGTGATTTACTGACAATACGCACATTAAAGAACACAGACGCAGCCAGATCATTTCCATAATGACCAGCGCAATCTACCAAGAGCAACACAAATTACCACCTGCTTCGAGACATGATTTTTTGAGCATTAAATAATGGCGCAAATACCAGTAATTTGACGAGCGCAAACGTTAGTAAATCACATTGCGTGATTCATTTCAGTACTCTCCTCCCATAAATTTTGCGTCTGAAAGGGAAACTCCAACAAATGCATATTCAGTAAGGTCAGGTGCAAAAATAACTGTCCACGCCTTTTCAGCGCTAATTCATCACTGTGCGTCTTTAGTAAATCCTGACAGTACTATTTTAACGCCAAAAGACCATTTGCACTGGCACAAGCTATTAGTAAATCTGGCCCTAAATGTTAAAATGGCTTTTTCTAGATGTACAAAAAAAACAAAAACTGCACACGCTTTAGTGAATCAGTCAAAGTTTGAGCATGAAGTGATGTATTTAGGGATGTTATAGACCTTTAGGGTTCTTGAGTGGTGAATAAACCAGGTAGTGATAGGGTATTTGTAACCTATATACTCAAATGCTAAATGTTCTCCACTACAGCGGTGTGTTTGCACTCTCTACGTACTCTTGAAGTCAAACATTTCACTTTTCCCCCTCTTGTTACACATCTCCCTTCCAAGTTTACACACTGTGCATTCATCCCCACTGGTTAAAAGAATGTATTTTAATACTCATCTGTCTAGCTTGTTTGAATTGTGCCGGTGATGAATGATATTTATTCTGCTCAAGACCTTGAGGTAGCCACATTTTAGCAGCCATTAATAACGTCAATGGCATGCCCTGGCCACAGAGGGGCTTGTAATCTGCGGATGGGTGTGGGGAGTTGCGGTCTAGGGGTCAGTGTGTGTTTTCCAGTTCGTACTTCCAATCCAATCCAATCCGCACCCTAGTCTGATACCTTGATCTCCTGTTGGATAGAGGCTCCTACGGAGTCAGAAAGAGTGACAGAGCCAGATAGAGGGATCACGGCAGGGTTGTTTTGTTCTGGACGGAGAGTGTTTAAAGCTTTACCCAGCACCACAAGGGGGAATAGAGGGGTTTTTCAGCTGTCCTCCCACTCCCTGTCCTGGCTCTTCCTGAAGGGAGAGGGGTAACAAAGAACGGCCTCCCCCCTGCGGTTCTCTTCGGAGGACGTGGGAGTACCTGCAAGAGGCAATACTTGGCTCAGCACAGATCTGTGCTTTCAGATCTACAGACGAATTTTCCACAGTTGTGTCATGACATCTGAGTAAATATCTCCATATGGAGACCCAAACACAGTCACACACTCACACAAACACTCGGACCAGAGCGTACGCAGTCATATAGCTGAATTATAAGTACAACGTACACTGGTGCCACTAGACGTTTGTGTGTTCAGCCAAAACATACACACATGTACACAAACACAGGACTGGTCTGATCCCCTTATTTCTACTCAGACCAAGAACCACTTCCATCTCAACTAGAGCTGGCAAGCGGTCGAAAAATTGGAATGTGGTCTGAGGGGAACACACAAACCACAGCAGCGCTGATCCAAAATAAACTCAAAAGTGTTACACACACACACACACACACACACACGCACACACACACACACACACACACACACTCACACACACACACACACACACACACACTCATACACACACAAATGGACTTGGAAACACATAGACATTACAAATGTACATTTACAAGCACTGTACTGAGAGAGAGAAAAATACTTTTATCAGTATTTTTGTCTTGGTTTCCAGTAAAAACATACTTAGATGCAAAATTGCCACAAGACTTGTTTCTAGAGAATATATCTGGAATATTGTGTGTGTGTGTGTGTGTGTGTGTGTGTGTGTACTTAAAGTGCATCTGGGTAGTTGACATGACAGGTCAATGTAATGTGATATGATACTTAACGTAAAAAAAACTACTTTAAAACATTTGTCTGCTTTTTAAAATATATTTTTAAAAATATACATGACCTCACAAAAATACAAATTATAAATGATACCAAATAAAAATATATAAATTAAAATATTGAAAAATCTTAAATTAAAATCTAAAATATATTATTATGACCTCACAATAATTGGCAGAAAATGTGGAATATTTGTACTTTTTAAAAATTCACTTGTCACACCAGAATCTTATTTTGTACAGAGGCTCATACAGAAAAGGCAAAAAAAAAAAGTATTTTTTTAAAGGTAATTTATACTTATTTTGTATTTTGTATGGGGGGGGGGGGACTTATTCATTCAGTCATTTTTCACCATGTCATGTATCACTGCAATCTCTGGAAGTAATCTATAACAATTTCAACTAAATGAAATATTTCATCATGTTTCATTTATTTAACAAATAATTTTGTATTGTAGTGTCAGGGGCATCATGCACTCATTATTTTTGAGGGGGCACGAGTAAAGGTGTGTGGGGGGGGGGGGTGATCTCATGCTTGCCATGTGACACACAGCAGCCACAATACCACTGTATAACTGATATAGGCGTATGGCCCTTATGAAAAAAAAAACAAAAAACAAAAAAAAAAAAAAAACAATAAAACCATCACAGAAAATTTTAATGGTTTACACTACAAATATCATTACAAACCATCAACATTTAACCATTAAAAAATGGTTTTCTGTAGTGTGTTTTGGGACATATTCCATTAGGATTTACAAGCCACCAATAGAAGGCAACCAATTACCAGAAGAGACACACAGGGTCCATTACAGTTTCCAGTAAAACCAATACAAGTCCCATTATAACCAGTAAAACCATTACTAATTTTGTAATGGTGTCCATTGTTTTGTTTTTTTTTTGTTTTGTTTTTTTTCACCAGGGGTTTTATTTATTTATTTTATTTTTTTATTCGATATATCCCTAAAATATATCATGAAATATCTCGTTTCTCAAATATGTGTAAGTAAATGCATTTTGCACCTTCATAGATTATGTTATTTGATCTATAATGGGCCATGGGCAAAGTAGCCTACTGTAATCTATTAACTACACATAGAAGCCCATCTTTTTACTTAAGTGCCAGATATGGGTGTCATGCCATAAAATACTTTTAATATGACTGACTTTGTATTTAATGTTAATTTAATAAAAACATTGTTACTAACAAGCCTATAACATTTTCATTGTACAAGAAGAGAGCAAAGAACGTTTACAATATCAAAGAACATTTTCACTTCAGTCCAGCGAGTTCAAGCACTCTCAAAAACGGTCATAATAATCTCATTACATTCGTACTTCTTCGCTTTGTTGTTTCTGATGAGAGAATTAGTCAGAGAGTTCAATCAGCCAGCGCCCGCGGTGATGAAACAGCGTGTTTCAGCGATGACTCATCTGAACGCCTCTGATTGGCCCTTGCATTCATAAACTCAACAGAATCGTATGTGATTGGTTATAATCCGCAGTGCTTTAAAAACGTGCGTACCAGCGAACGCAGATTTGAATTTAGCAGATGGTGTTTTTTTTTCTTTTTATATACTGTTTACAGGACAAACTGCGCATTTCACCCAAAATTGTTTGCTGTAATATGATTCCAAATTTAGGGGGGGCCAAAGGGGGGGCCAAGCTTGTTATATATATATATATATATATATATATTAGTGCTGTCAATCGATTAAAAAATTTAATCGCGTTAATCACAGTCATGGACTGTGATTAATCATGATTAATCGCACATTTAAAATACAAGGATTTACCTGTAAATGTGTTGAAATGAAATGCATGACAAACTAGTTTAAGGAAACAGAACCTTTCACACCTCCGCCAGGTATGAGACATAATCCTTATTATTCTTTTATCATTATTCTTTTGTTTTTATTCAGCCATTATCAGTCTTTATACTGGTAATAAAACGTTTACCAAGCCACATCGCTTCAATCCCAGTTTACATTTACCCAACTATTATCAAAAGTATTTCTAAATAAATACTACAAAACATTTTCTTGCGACCTTCCATGAAGTATTATGACAAAATGCATTGTTAAGAAGAATTGGACCTGTTCTGCAGGTGCATTAGCGCTAACATTAGCATCATGCTTCATAAGACAATTTATGAGATTAATAGTACACTTTTACTCAGAACTCACTTTAAACCACCATCGAGTGTTTGTAATAACTTCTTTTTGCGATCACATGTAGAATGTGGTGTTTACTGTTGTTAAAATATGCTATTTATAGCCTTTTATATCGCTGCACAAATTAGCATTTCAGATGTACACATTCATCTCAAGAAAATCACATACAAACCATGTCCTATCCTAATCGTGTGTTTATTATCTTATATAATCTATAGTGGCTGTTGTCATGTTTATTTCTGCTGTGTAAAAGCCTTAACATGTGCTCTGCTGAAACTCACGTTGTTTGTGATGTTTACAGCCGCCTCTCCGTTCTTAAGTTGCCAGGTATACATTCCAACTATGATACACATTAGTAAAAGGATCTATTTTAATTTTCATTTGTCTATATACACTTTGGGCGGCCGCGGTACATTATAAAAATAGCCCAAAAAAAAAAAAACGCAACCCGCGGCTCTGTAATATTTTCCGCGACTGTATTTTCAAAATAGCCCACTTGTGTCGTTACCCTGGCAACACTGGTTCACTGTAACCTCATCACACAATGATAGATAACCTTCCGCGCTGCGATGACGGGAAGAAGTTGGGGTCAAGCATTATCACATGATTAATTAGCGTTAAAAAAATATTAACGCGTTAAAAATTTTAGATTAATCGCATGCGTTAACGCGTTAACGTTGACACCCCTAATATATATATATATATATATATATATATATATAAATAATTATCGCCTTACCTAGTTGATTGATTACACTGATAATTGCAAACATTTTTTGTATTACAAGTTTTCTTAAATGTTAGGTTTAAATATGCAAATGAGGCATTATTTAATGAGGTACGTGCTAATTTGCATACATTTCTAGTACAAAAATCTAGTGAAACTTTTTTTGGACATATTAGAGTCTAAAGATTTTACAGAGGGAATTTTGGGTATCCCATTTTGTCACTCCATAATTCAGAAAATACTTAGAACAGACAGAAAACAATCTATTTTCACATTTTTTGGGGGGGAATAAAATGTTGTATATAATCAAGCAAATTATACATGAACAAATCCCTCTGTAAAAAAAAACCTTCAGGATATAGACAGGAATAAAAATGTAAAGTTTGGTGTGTGTAAGTGATACTGAAGTGGAGATTTATGCCTCAGTATAGGAGAAAAAACTCATTTTGAGAAAACGGCCTTTACAAAATATGTACTGTAATTGAAATCTATTGACACAAATAGATAAAGTGCTATAAAAGAAACACTTAACAGTGTCTTCAGGATGTTTTCTTTCCACTACTCTGAAAAAAACACTTCATGAAAAACCACAAAGCCCAAAATCTCAAACTTGACAGGTGCATTAAAAAGCAGTGTTTTTGCCTGAAGCGTCTCCCTTTAAAGACCAATATTATTCAAAGATATAATCATCATCAATAGTAACATTAAACACACATTTTAGGCTTAATATTAAGAAATGTGCATTGTGCGAAAGTAGAATTCAAAATAAAGTTTAATTATAATTTTTATATCAGTAAGTCTCGAGCGATATGTCAATAGATTTGAACTATACTTAGTTTGAAATATGTGTATTTTAAATATATTACTTTTTTATTAGGGTTAAACATAAACCTTATTAAATATAGTAAACTTATTTTGTTTATTATTTCTAACAGCCATATTCTACACTATATATTTCACATATTAACACATTTACAGTTTTACACACATTTGATATAAAACACATTTGCTCTTTCTATTGTACTGAGAATGTCATGACAGATTCAGAGTACTCTTTTCCTTGTCCTGAAATGTAAAGTGAAATGATCATGTTTCTGAGAGTGCTCAAACAGACAAGCACACACTGTCAGTGAGGAAAATTTAGTCTCTCATTTGCACGTTTCTCAGACCATTAATCCACTGTAATCTCTCATTTCATTTAAGATGATTGTCATGCGCTCTTGAATACAGGGTGGTCTCTTAGCTCTGTCGTCATTCATGACAATGGCTGCACATCTGCGCTGAGCAAACATGAGTTACGAGCAGATTACAATCCCTATTCAAACCCTGCGTAATCTTGGGTAATCAGCATCAGGCTACAGTCCATCCATATACCATAAAGCATATCATTAAGGTTGAGGGTTTATGGCTCAGTGCTTGTTCAGAGGATGACCTATTGACAAACAGACAGATTGCATGGCAACTACACCACCTCAATGTCATTTCCTGTCCCTGTGCGGAAGAGGTTTACTGTCTCGCAGGTTTAGCAACAGCACACTTTTTTTAGGAAGGCAAACAGGCAAAAGCATGTCCGGGACACCTCAAAAATAAAATGAATAAATTAAAAGCATGAAAATTTATTTTTAATTTTCATCAAATTAATTTATCTTTGCAATAATGGTCCTTAACATAGGCATCATTTTTTATTTTTTTTTTTATTAAGTACATTTCCCCCTGCATTTCACATTACTGTGTTGCAAAAACAAACAAACAATAAACAAATAAATAAATAGTAGTACTAGTAGTGTCAGACTTTTGAACCTGTTTTGCCCCGTTTCTGTTCTGTGTTCCCTTATTTGGTCATGTTCCTGTCCTTGTTTAGTCTGATTTTTAGTTGATTCCCCGCACCTGTCTGTCCCTCGTTATCCTGTGTTTATAAGCCCAGTCCATTCAGTTAGTGTTTGTTGGGTCTACCAGTGATGTGCATGTGTCATTCCTCATTCCAAGTGTGGATTTACCCTGTGTGTTGGATTGAATTAAAGACTATTTAGTTTATCCACGGCTCCTTCGTTCCTTCCGGCAGCGAAACGTGAAAAGTAGAAGTAGTATTTGTTTTATACTCAATATTACATTTCACTGGGGATAAAAACATAAATGTTTTTATTTTCTCAGTGTGGTATTGACAAACTAAGGAATGTGTTGAACTGAAATGCACAAATTTGTGCATTTCAAATAAAGTGTGTAACAAATAAAAAAGTGAATAAATGTATTATTTATTTGTGTGGACTATAATCCTTTTATAGTCCACACTATAAAAGTTGTGTTTAACAAATAAAGTGAATACATGTATTATTTATTTATTTGTGTGGACTATAATCATTTTTTATAAAGAAAAAACAAACAAACAAAAAATAGATACATAAGAGTGAAAATAAATACATAAGACTGTTTAAATGCTTCAGTATCTTGTATGTTGAGTTATACAACACAAATTAAAATAGCTTGTATTTGGATGGAACTGACAAAAAAAATAAAAGTATTGATCTGGAATGCACAAACTGGAAGTTAATGAATATAAATTGAATTATTAAAGTGATTTATTGATTGGTTTATTTATTTATTTGTGCTTGGATCATCATCCTTTTTCATAAATAAATACATTTTAAATAAATAAATGTAGTATTTGGATTTATTCTCAATATTAAATCCACTGGGGATAAAAACACATATTTTTATGGCAATAGTCCATCATCTGTGTGGTATTGACAAACTGTGTTAAACTGAAATGCACAAACAGTGAAATTTAATGAGTATAAATCCAAATACTGGAGAGAGTTCTTTATGTTGTTTATTCTTTTGTGTGTGGACCATCATCCTTTTTTTCATAAATAAATAATAAATAAATATCCTTTATGAAAATACCATTTGTAGTTTTTTTCCCTCTTTGATTTTATCCAGAAATACAACCCAAACATGTTTTTGTGACATTCAACCAGGCACAGCTTGCTAATGCGCTGGTTTTCATAGAACCTATAAACACACTTCAGCTTGCAAACACACCAGAGAGACATCCTCTATTTATACAGGGCTCTCTGACTGTCTCTTTCTCTCAGCTTCAGCGACACAAACTCATGATCGAGCGGCATCAAAGAATAGACATTCTATCATGGTCTTTTATACACAAACAAAATGGTTTTCCTGCATACATAAGCAATACATCCAAACACACACACATATACAGACACAACACAACCTGAGCGTGGACTCACATACACACAGATCTCCAGCTGCCGCCCACACTCTGAGCAGAAGGGGGAGGAAGTGACAGTTAGCTGTGGGATTCCTGCTGTGTGTCTCTCACTTAGCATACACTTTTTGTTTCTTTGCCATACACACACAATGACAAACACCCATAGACTCTCACAGAGTGACAGGACCCTCAGAAGTTTCCGGCAAAGTTCTGAAGGAGAAAAACTCACTGTAATGTGGTATATCCTCCTTATGTGGAGGCCCTCAGAAAACTCGGCAGATTTCAAGCGCCTGATATTCACAAACTTGTACATTGCATGTTAATTTATTAAATATTTTGACTTCTTATACTGCTTGCTTGATTGGCCGATTGCAGTTTCCTATGGTTTTTGTATAATACTGACTAAACTGTAAATTTGACATTCTACGCTGTTTTACTGTCCTGTATCACTCCAGGTCCTCTTCTGATAACATACTCTAATACTATAAATTCAACTTCTAACTCAAATCAATATTTCATGTCCATTTATTTACTTATTTGACAAGTAGACATGTAAAAGTAGAATTAAAAAAAAAAAAAAGAAAAAAAAATACCTTTCTGGACCTATGGTCCTGGGGACAGATGTAACATTCTTATGAATAAAAATAATAAATAATAAAATTATTATTATTACTATTTTATCATACATATATATATATATATATATATATATATATATATATATATATATATATATATATATATATATATATTTTTTTTTTTTTTTTTTTTTTTCTTAACGAAAAAGAAAGAAAGAAGTTAATGCAAGATAATTGTACAGTTTTAGGATAAATTATAAGCAAAAGTATTAAAAAATTATGTTACCTAAATATTTAAAATTTTCCTCAAGTAGGAAAAAGACGTTTTATGTTGGCTGATTATATAGTCTCGTAAAAAATACAAGTATTTTATATTATAAAAGTAAAATATAAGTAGTAATTCACTACGTTTTTATGTTTTTGTCTCTTATATGCTCACAAAGGTTGTATTTATTTTATGAAAAATACAGTAAGAACAGTAATATTGTGAAATATTACTACGATTTAAAAATAACTTTTCTATTTTAATATATTTTAAAATGTAATTTATTCCTATTATGGCTGAATTTTCAGCAGCCATTACTGCAGTCTTCAGTGTCACATGATCCTTCAGAAATTATTCTATGCTGATTAGATTCTTATCATGATTCTCTTACTGATTCAATGTTATTATTAATGTTGATTTTTGCTGCTCAATATTTTAATATATATTTTAGACTTCTTTCAAAAGGATCATAGACAAAAACATCAAAAAGATTTAGACGTCTTTCAAAAAAAAAAAAAATCTTTATTCTAAACTTTCAACCAGTAGTGTATGCATGTTGCATACTGTGTATATGTATGTTTTGCAATGCTTAATATTTTAAATAACTCATAATCACGAAAAATCTATTTTAATGTGAGGCAATCCTAACTTTAATTTTTGTGAATCTGTCCTCTGATCAACTTTTTTACCATGTTTAAATCCAACCTGCAAAATTCAGCAGATTTTTCCCTAAAATCAAAATAAGAAAATGTGGGAAAAGCCCCCAAAATACAGTACATCTAGACCCATCCATGGGAAATGTTCCTGTGGGTTAATATAAATCGGTCGTAAATTCACTCCAACATAAAGTCATAGCGCATTAACACGTATGCTGAGAGCTTTGAGCAATAAAACACAAAGATAGCCAAAGAAATATGTAAACGACCTCCTGGCATATATCTAGTTTATGGATTTCATAATTGCCCACAAAGGCACACCAGTGATGTGAAAATGAAGGGCATTAACATCAACGCACACATTCGGAGGAGGATAATATACAATCACATCATTTTTGGCCTCTCTGACCATCTCCCAAACCACTGCTCATATTTCTAGCTCTTTGGACAAGATGCCCCATTCATCAGATGCACCATCTTCCTCCTCCATCAACGCTTGCACAAATGTTATTGTGAGTATGTGTACTATATTCTAACAAAATTATCAAAATCATAGTTCATACAGTATTTCCTCTAGTATTTTATTGCTAACGTAGCATTTCTGCCTCTTTCTTTGTCTAACCCACCCCATGCAGCTTCGTTCCTGTTCTTTCTGGTGGTCTTCTCAGAAGCTTATGTCTGTGATAAAGCTAAAGGTGACATGATAAACTGTGCAATCATCTAGGTCTGAGGTGCCCTAATCCCTGCCTAAGCCCTGTCATAAATCCATCTGTTATCTGTGTTACTCCTCTGCTCCTGACACCGAAACACAAAGCACCCGCGCCGAGAAGCCTCTTGTCAAGATGCATTCTGCCTACAGATTGTGTGTGTGTGTGTGTGTGTGTGTGTGTGTGTGTGTGTGTGTGTGTGTTGGAGCTGGCACTTTGATTTATTGTGGCACTCTGGCCCGTGCTCCTCTGGACCAGCAGTGTGTGTTTGTTTTCTGTTGCACAGGAGGACAGTGTTGAGCAAATGTTAGCATGCTGCACAGAGCGCTAAAAAGTTTGCATAAGCAACTCTACAGTAGCAGCAACACATAGAGTGTGTGTTGACAAGTGCATGTCCTTCGTTAGAATTCTAAAGGATTCATTATTGTCAAGATGTATGGAAATTTAAATGGTTAGTTCAACCAAATATGACAAATCTGTCATCTTTTATTCACCCTCAGGCTGTTCTAAACCTGTATGAAGTTTTTGTCCATCCAGTGAAAGACAACATTGGACCCCAAGGACCGTTTGCACAGACTGTGATGATGCATTTCCAACATCATAAATCTTTTTTGTATTTTTTTCCGTTTTTTAATTAATGTACATTTATAAAATATTACTGTGGCATTAAATTACAGAAAACTAGTTAACGCTCCAGTGTGAGTGTTTCTAATACAATGCCTGAGGGATTGACTGCAAATTTGACATCTTTCTCTTAACTGACCAACGGAATCAATCTCTCATTTTTTTCTCTCTCTCTTTTTTAAAAGTCTTAAATTTGCTATTGTATATTTTCTTCTTTTGTTTTTAGAGCAAATGGGAATGCAAAAATGACATTTGTTGAAGTTTCTGTTCACCACAGAAGTTTATCCATCGCGTTCTGAGAACCTAAGAAATGTGAAAAGGACTCATTGTCTCATGCTTTAGTATTTTATAATTAAGTTATAATTATGAGATAAAATATAGAAATTAAGGAATACTAAGTCATAAAAAAGACAAATTAATGAGAAAAAGGACCTTGAGATTTTTTATCTCATATTTATGACTTTCAAACGTTGCTTCTTGTTCAACAATGGGACACTTTTACGTCCATATGCTTAACTTTTTGTTATATATGGAAACCCATTTCTGCCACATGGGGAAAAAATATGCATTGGAAAATCAAATAAGTCATAATTATGACACAAAAAGTCAAAATTATGAGATATTAAGTGAGAAAAAAAGTAAAAATAATGATCAAGTTAAATTATATAAAGTCATCATTTTTTAGAACATAATTATGACTTTTCATCTTATGTATAACTTTCATTGTATGGACAAGACAAATAAAAAGGGGGGGGGGGGGGTGCTTTGGAAAATCAAATTTAAATCATAATTTTGACACAAAAGTAAAAATTATGAGATATTCAGAAAAAAGTAAAAATTATGACAAAGTTAAATTATGACATAAAGACATTTTTTACAACATAATTATGACTTTTTATCTTATATTTATAACTTTCATTGTATGGACAAGATAAAATAAAAAAGAAAAAGTTATGTTGTGATGAAAAAAATTAAGTCAAGCAGATTTGGAATGACACGAGGGTGAGTAAATGAGTTTAAAATGTTCTCTCTTTTTTGGGTAAACAATCCCTTTAACACCATTCATATCCCTAAATATGATTATCAAACTGTAAAATCAGAAGGAAATGAAAGGCTGATAAAAATGTGACGTAACTGTGACACACAGATTTAGTAGTCTGCGTCAGAAAAAAATGTGCATTAAGGAAACACAGCAGCTGCTAAAAAGGTAGGCAGAAACTCACGAGCACCCTATGAAACCTAAAATGGCAAATGGGACACCAGTCTCATATACAACAAGTTTGCCATTTGGGACAGGGCCTGCTAGTTCCAATTCCGATACACAAACCTGCTCACTCCTGAGTGTCTTATATTCATTGCAAATGCAGGACTGCAAAGGACTCCGAAACTTTTACACTGACACTTTTATAGAGTTACAACTGTGCTGTCTCTGGCACGGGGCCCTCCCTGCAGGAAGTGGGGCCTTAAATAATCATTCATTCTTTTCAGTGTCCTTTACATCCTTCATAGCTGTCATCTCATCGGCTTTATTGGACAGAATTTATCACAAACTACAAAAATCTCCCCTAGAATGAGAAACATTTGATTACTTTAAAGTTGGAGCATGGCCCAAATTTGAGGGAGAGGGGGAGGTATATGTTGTGTCACTGACCAGCTGTGATATTCATCCTCAGATTTATGGCTGTGTGTCCCCCCTGTCTGTCCTCTGTGACAAATCTCCTACTTAAGACGACAGTTTTTTGGCCAATGCCTTTGAGGTGATTTTAATGTTAAAAGCATTTTCATTTTTCATGAGATGACAAAACTGAACAAATGCCACCAGGAAATGACTAAAACAGCTTTATTCAGCATGGTAAAAAATGGTCCATGTAAGCAGAACACTAAAATTTTTCTGAAAACAACAACAATCATTTTAGTGATATCCTCAATCTTAATTCAAAGTAACACAAGGAAAAACAAAACAAACTCTTCTCCATATCCTCTGGCGCCCCCTGAAGGGGAATATAGACATTTCAAATTACTTCAATACAATGAGTGTATCTGGAGTTTAGAATGAGACCAAAAGAAAAACACTTTGTTACATTGTTTTCTTCTTTACATTTTAAATTGTAACTGTGAATTACTGCAAATGGCTGGTTATGAGACAATTTTATGTGCACATGTTTAACTTTTTGTTATACAGGTGCATCTCAATAAATTAGAATGCCATGGAAAAATTCATTTCAGTAATTCAACTCAAATTGTGAAACTCGTGTATTAAATAAATTAAATGCACACAGGCTGAAGTAGTTTAAGTCTTTGGTTCTTTTAATTGTGATGATTTTGGCTCACATTTAACAAAAACCCACCAATTCACTATCTCAACAAATTAGAATACTTCATAAGACCAATAAAAAAAAAAAAAAACATTTTTAGTGAATTGTTGGCCTTCTGGAAAGTATGTTCATTTACTGTATATGTACTCAGTACTTGGTAGGGGCTCCTTTTGCTTTAATTACTGCCTCAATTCAGCGTGGCATGGAGGTGATCAGTTTGTGGCACTGCTGAGGTGGTATGGAAGCCCAGGTTTCTTTGACAGTGGCCTTCAGCTCATCTGCATATTTTGGTCTCGTTTCTCATTTTCCTCTTGACAATACCCCATAGATTCTCTATGGGGTTCAGGTCTGGTGAGTTTGCTGGCCAGTCAAGCACACCAACACCATGGTCATTTAACCAACTTTTGGTGCTTTTGACAGTGTGGGCAGGTGCCAAATCCTGCTGGAAAATGAAATCAGCGTCTTTAAAAAACTGGTCAGCAGAAGGAAGCATGAAGTGCTCCAAAATTTCTTGGTAAACGGGTGCAGTGACTTTGGTTTTCAAAAAACACAATGGACCAACACCAGCAGATGACATTGCACCCCAAATCATCACAGACTGTGGAAACTTAACACTGGACTTCAAGGAACTTGGGCTATGAGCTTCTCCACCCTTCCTCCAGACTCTAGGACCTTGGTTTCCAAATGAAATACAAAACTTGCTCTCATCTGAAAAGAGGACTTTGGACCACTGGGCAACAGTCCAGTTCTTCTTCTCCTTAGCCCAGGTAAGACACCTCTGATGTTGTCTGTGGTTCAGGAGTGGCTTAACAAGAGGAATACGACAACTGTAGCCAAATTCCTTGACACGTCTGTGTGTGGTGGCTCTTGATGCCTTGACCCCAGCCTCAGTCCATTCCTTGTGAAGTTCATCCAAATTCTTGATTCGATTTTGCTTGACAATTCTCTCGGTTGGTTGTGCATCTTTTTCTTCCACACTTTTTCCTTCCACTCAACTTTCTGTTAACATGCTTGGATACAGCACTCTGTGAACAGCCAGCTTCTTTGGCAATGAATGTTTGTGGCTTACCCTCCTTGTGAAGGGTGTCAGTGATTGTCTTCTGGACAACTGTCAGATCAGCAGTCTTCCCCATGATTGTGTAGCCTAGTGAACCAAACTGAGAGACCATTTTGAAGGCTCAGGAAACCTTTGCAGGTGTTTTGAGTTGATTAGCTGATTGACATATTCTAATTTGTTGAGATAGTGAATTGGTGGGTTTTTGTTAAACGTGAGCCAAAATCATCACAATTAAAAGAACCGAAGACTTAAACTACTTCAGTCTGTGTGCACTGAATTTATTTAATACACAAGTTTCACAATTTGAGTTGAATTACTGAAATAAATGAACTTTTCTGCGACATTCTAATTTATTGAGATGCACCTGTATATGGAAGCCCATTTCTGCCACATGATGATGATGATAATGATGATGAATATATATATATATATATATATATATATATATATATATATATATATATATATATATGCATACACATATACACACATATACACACACACACACACACACACACACACATCATTTTTTATTGAATGTCATAATTATGGTTTTTATTAAAGTCTTTTTATTTAATAATTTATTTTATTTTATTTTATTTAACTTTAATTAATTTTATTTAAATAAAATTTATTTACATTTCTGACTTAGTATTTCATAATTAATACTTATGTCATAAAAATAACAAAGAATGATTTGGGCTACCATAGTTATAGAAAATATCTAAATTATTTGTGAATGTGAATGTTTAAATACAACTATTACCAAAAAACAAAACAAAACAAAAAAAGTTCTATAATTTGTCTACTGAATAAATTTTATTATTTTACCATTGTCCCAATTGAAAAATACAAAAAATAATTCTTAAAAAATACTAATTACAATTCTAGAACATTTACAATCTAAAAGATCTAAATCTAAACCATTTTAGTATTTATTCTGATTATTATTATTATTTTTTTTTTTTCTGAAAAGTGTGAGTTTACCTAGCACCCTTAGTTAAAAAAACACCCAAATATATTTGTTTCAGTTGAACAAAAACAGAATTATCTTGTTTCACTGACTTAAAAATATAACTTTTAGGCTAGATTAAAAATGTATGCAAATCATATCTCTCCGCAAAAAAAATAAAAATAAAATAAAATAAATGAATAAATAAATAAATAAATAAATAAATAAATAAATAAATAAATTAATTAATTAATTAAAAATAAAAAAAGTGATATAAGGAGGGAAAAAACTGATGCAGATGTGCCTTTAAAAAATAAATACATAAATAAACAACCAAGATATACGGCTGTCTCACCTCTGACCTCGAGGTCAAACTAGGTCAAATACATACCAATGATTGTGCCCTGTGATTTCACAGGCATTTCCAATCAACGTATGTGAGGCCTAGCCTGAGTGTACTCACTTTGACAGGTGATCTATTGGTCTGTCTTCAGTCTTCAGAGGACCCAGGTGTAACATTTACCCCATGAATTTTAATCTCAGAATCAAATATTTATCATCAGAGAGCAATGAATGAGAAAGATGGTGACCTGACATGTCTTCTATCGGTTTCTCTCTCTCTCTGTCTCTCCAGATTCATCATTTGAGGTATTAATTTGTTAACCTCCCACTGGGTCATTATAAAGGAATCAAAATGAGAGAAGCTTACACCCACCCACATATGGTAATTATTCAGACTGAGAGCAAACATGTGAAAAGATTGAAGTGCACGAGCAGAAAGTCCCACTCGCTCTGGCACAGACGAGAGGAGGCGTACAATATGATTCACGTGTGTTGCAGAGCAGAGTGTGGGGGAGAGCAGAGACAGAGACAGAAAGATAGGTCTCAATAAAAAGAGAAAAATGGAGAGATATTGAGGAGGAGAGCGAGGTGTCGCAGAGATGATTAATTCAGCTGTGCTGTACGTACAGAGAGAGCCAGGCTGCTGTTTAGACAGTGGGGAATGAGTTTACTCAGCATCAGTTTATACACTAATGCAGCACACCTCAACATTCAGTGGACAGCAACATCATCTTCACACACATTTATCAAGCCAATGCCTGTGAATGTTTGTCTAGTCAAGTTAAATGTTATCTACTAAACTAAATAATCTATCTATCTATCTATCTATCTATATCTGCCCAACTGCCTATCCATCTAACATTTATCTACCAATATAACCATTTATCTACCCATCTGCCTGTTTTTCTACCCACCTACCTACCCATCTACCTACCTAGCCATCCATCTGTCTATATGTTTGTGTCTACCCATTTACTCACCTACCTAACCATTTATCTACCCATCTAACCATTTATCCACCTGTCTGTCTACCCACCTACCTATCCATTTATCTACTTTTATTTAGCCATCAAACCATTTATCTACTCATTTATCTATCCATCAAACCATTTATCCACCCATCTGTCTGTCTACCCACCTATCTAATCATTTATCTATGCATCTACCCATGTATCTATTCATCTGTCTGTGTCTAAACATCCAACCTACCCAACTATATCATATTTAGTTACCCACCTATCTACCTACCATCCATCCGTCTGTCTGTATGTCTGTCTACCCATCTACCTAACCATTCATCTACCCATCTGCCTGTCTACACACCTACCTAACTGTATCATATTTAGCTAGCTATCTATCTATCTATCTATCTATCTATCTATCTATCTATCTATCTATCTATCTACCATCCATCCATATACTTCTGTATGTTTGTCTGTCTACCAACCTACCTAACCATTTAGCTACCATCTATCTATATAACCATTTAGCTACCATCTACCCATATAACCGTTTATCTACCCACCTACCTAAGCATTTATCTACCCATCTATCTACCTACCATCCATCCATATATGTCTGTATGTTTGTCTACCATCTACCCACCTACCTAACCATTTACCTACCCATGTACCATATAACCATTTAGCTACCCATCTACCCATATAACCGTTTATCTACCCACCTACCTAACCATTTATCTACCCATCTATCTACCTACCATCCATCCAGCTGTTTGTATGTTTGTCTACCATCTATCCACCTACCTAACCATTTATCTATCCTTGTACCTATATAACCATTTAGCTACCCATCTACCCATATAACAGTTTATCTACCCACCTACCAAACCATTTATCTACCCATCTATCTACCTACCATCCATCCATCTGTCTGTATGTTTGTCTACCATCTATCCACCTACCTAACAATTTATCTACCCATCTACCCATATAACAGTTTATCTACCCATCTACCCATAACTGTTTATCTACCATCTATCTACCTACCATCCATTCATGTCTGTATATTTGTCTGTCTACCCATCTACCCACCTACCTAACCATTTATCTACCCATCTACCCATATAACAATTTATCTACCCATTTACCCATAACCGTTTATCTACCATCTATCTACCTACCATTTATTCATGTCTGTATATGTCTGTCTTCCCATCTACCTAACCATTTATTTATCTACCCATATAACCATTTATCTACCCATCTAACCATTTAGCTATCTACCTAATAAAGAATACTAACAAAGAAAATCACTTTGTCATGCTGTTGAGAGTGCAGTTAGGGAATATATGATAAAATACACCCAAAAAAATAAATAAATAAATAAAATAAAGCCACAGGGTTGCTTGTATATTAAGCCTGGTTGCAATTTCCTGGAAATACAGTATAAATGATTTATTAGTCGACAGAAATAGCAGTTGCTCACAACAGACAGCTTGCACCTTGCATGAGATGTTTTCTAAATTTACACATTCCATATCTCACGATTTTTTCAGATATGCAGCATTTAGACAGAAATGCACCCTGAGGCAGTTGCACATGCCAAAATCTATTTCACTATTAATAGCTTGTTTCACTCAAAGACACACATACTAGCTAGATTAACTAAATATATGATCTTTACATTAACTCTCCCCCTTGACGGTTGGATTCCTGTATTGAGATGTTTTCTAGGTCACGGAAGCTGTGCATGTTAATTTGTTCTTTTGCTCAGAGGGGAAAATTGTCATTCTCACCACTAAATGGGTCACGGTAAAGAAGAGGTTTAGCTAATCCTCACATTGCGCAATAAACAACTTCCCCTATAAACATATTTGGTAGCTTGAGATAAGGCACAAATTGATGTCAACAATCTCA
Source organism: Spinibarbus caldwelli (assembly GCA_039654775.1). Taxonomy (NCBI): domain Eukaryota; kingdom Metazoa; phylum Chordata; class Actinopteri; order Cypriniformes; family Cyprinidae; genus Spinibarbus; species Spinibarbus caldwelli. The sequence goes on from CM077235.1 coordinate 27,150,895, forward strand.
AATTGTCTAAATCATACCTGTAATCAAGTAATACCATCAGATAAAGCAAATAATCTGAAATATCTGAACAAATTATTCATGCACCATCTTATAAATGTATCATAAAAGGGACAAAAACATGAATAGCAAAGAAGCAAAGAATAGAGCTGACATTTCAGTGTTTTTTCATGGACTTCATTCTGGATGTTGATTTACATCATTAACAACAACAAACAACGTTATACTTGAGGCAAAATGTACACAAAAATGTATACAAATACTAGCATATGCACAACCCCTCACATGCGACGTGCGTAATTGCTTGATATACCAAGAAGAAACAGTCTTAGATCAATCTGCACCATCTGTGGTTGGGACTTGCTATGTAAGCATTGCAATATCGGTAATATTGGTTTTCCTGTCCTCTTTTTCCATGGTTGCTGTCCCCATTTTAGAGCCTGCATATGATTTGTGATTCTACAATACATTTGCAACTGATCTTATCGCTCACTAGTATATAAGGCCCTGCACTGCCATAGCAAACATCTCTGACTGACTGAAATGCGCTGCATAATGTCTCTGTTCACCATCACTCTCATCAGCAGCGTTCTTCTGAGCCTGTTTCCTCACACTCCAGCAGCATGTAAGTTTCTTATGGAGATCTTACTGCTTTTTGCATTGTTTTGGTCATTGCTGTGAATTTAGCTGACATTTTCAATGTAGTTTTAATTGGTACTGTGGGTCTATGACTATGATTTTAAGAAAGATGTTGTGTGTGATGTCAGATGGGCCGCTGAACTATGCCTGTTGTGTGAAATACACTCGAAATCCTCTGCCCTTTGGTGTGATCAAGGGCTTCATGGAGCAGAAGTCCACCGAGGTGTGTCGCATAGACGCCATCATGTGAGTCACTGTAATTTTACCGCAGGAATAAGTCAGGGTTCACACATGTACCCACACAATGTGGTTACACCAAAAATAGACACTTTTAACCATACATTTAAATATGAGGGCGCAAAGCCGTTACAAAATCCCCACAGCATTAACACAGGACATATAGTGTAGTACAAAAGTCTGATACTACATTGAAAAATCTGTGACTTCATCTAATAATAATAATAACAATAACAATTTTAAAAATGAAAGTATACTATTATACTATTAGATACTATAGTATACTATTAGATATGTAAAATGAGGGGAAAATGATTATTACTAGGTCACAAATTTTATACAAATGAATCTGTACAAATATTCAGATGTTTTTGCTGCTGTTGAAACAAATGATGCTCTTTGAAACATTATCAAATCATGCTGGAGAACACGATCATTTTATGCAAACGTGTGAAGTTCATGAGGTTCAGGTACTGTATACTGCCATTGAAGCATATAGGGGAAAAAACTCTAAAATTCATGTTAATTTCTGAACATTTTTAACGCAAATTGTTATGTTGACAATATAATTTGCAGTGAAAAATAAACAAATAATTAAAACCACTAAATAAACATTACATAAATATATAATACACTACTGCTCAAATGGTCCGGATCATTAGGTCTCTTATGCTTACCAACTTAATTGATTAAAAAAAAAAAAAAAAAAAGCATAAAACAGCAATATTGTGAAATATCATTACAATTTAAAATACATGTTTTCTATTTAAATATATTTTAAAATATAATTTATTCCTGTCATGGCAAAGTTGAATTTTCAGCAGCCATTATTCAGATACTTCTATTATTATTATCATCAATGTTTTGTAATATTTCTGAAAAAAATTTTTCAGGATTATTTGATGAACAGACATTTCAATATAAGAGATTTTTTTTAATTATTAATTTTTTTTTTATTTTGATCAATTTAATGAATCTTTGCTGAATAAAAGTATTAATTTCTTCTTCTTTTAATTTCTTCTCTCTATTTTGAATGGCAGTGTGTATTATTCAATCAGTATTACTAAAATTAATTTAAAATCAGACTTTTGGTCCCGACTATATACCAATGAAGAGACAATTGCCTGTGACATCCAATAATAATCACAATAAGCAGTCTTCAGAAGAAAGATTGCCATCATTGCTTTCTAAAACAATCTTTCTCTTCAAGCTTTCTCACCAAGAACAACAAGAAGGTATGTGCGAGCATTAAGGATCAGTGGGTGAGAGCAGCGCTTACACGTCTGAGGTAAGAAGGACAAAGTGTGTGACATTTAAAACAAGTCACCTCAAATTTGTGGCAAACAATGGCGACATTCAAGCTAACATTCAATATCACTGAGCGGTAAATAATGTGACAAACTGGAATTCTTATTGATTTCTTCTTTTATGATTACTAATATAACAAATGACATAAATTTATATTTTCTTTGTAGGTCCAAAATAGATAAACTGACAGTACAGGGAACTCTACGCCTTACCAGTGCTGGACTGAAAAGCGCGATTCACACAACCACCAAAAGCCCATGAAGCTGTGTAAATAATGTGGCTTTAAACACAACATATGCTGGCAGATTCTATTAATTAATGATGATTATCCTCTTACATTATGCTTTAAATTCTATTCTGACTATATATCCTTAACAGTAATACTAATAATAATTAAACTGTTTTATACATAACTATATTTTTCTACTTTTATGTATCACATAAAATTACACATGCTGTACAGATTTGTCTTAAACAGCAATAATGAAAAAAAAAATATTAAAACTGAAATTAAAAAAAAGTGATTTTCTTTGTATGCTACTTACTGTAAAATAATCTCAGTTGGGAGAAAATAGTTAACAGAATTACACAGATAGTTTAACATAACTTTACAAAATGATCACTATGCACTTTAGAACAAACCATAGCATATCTGTGAAAAGGTGTAAGCTTCTGATAAATCTGAGACTAAATTCATAATCTCATCTCTGTCCTTCTCAATCCCGGGAGGCCTGGGTACAGGTGTCCCAATGTTAATATTGTTCATCAGCTAAAAGAAAGAGACAGTGAGTGGAAATTTATGAAACAAACATCTAGCAAACAACAGCTATATTCTCCTAACTTTTGATTTGCACTTAAAGGATTCAGCAAATATTCATAGTGAAAAAGAAATCCTCAAAAGTATGGCTTCAATAATAACCTGAAGATACTCCTCAAAGTTGATGGCGTTATACTGAAGAGTGTCTACACTGTCAAACATCGCTCTGCGCTGCTCAGGAGAAGTGTCATCCTGAAAGACGTCAAGCATCTCATTGCTGTTCCAGAGTTCATGATGGGATGGTAAAAAAAAAAAAGAAAAAGAGAGTGAGAGTGATTACCGATATTTACTGTATTCATATAATCTGGTCTATTTTTATAATCTGAATTACATTTTGTGATATTAGAGAGTGCTGCCACCTAGAGCTGAGATTTATTTGACAGATATGTCTAGGTTGACCTTTGAAAATGCATTGGTGGGAATCTATCACTTACAAGGTAGCGTAGTGAAGAAGATAGCCTTGATCTCTGACAAAAACCTCAAACTGATATCTAAGGTTCAAGATGTCTTTAGATGTCCACTGGGGGTATTTCTCCTTCAGCTTTTCAACCACTCCACTCCAGTGACGTCTATATTCTGAAAAACATGTGATTTTCTGAAAAATGTCATCTTCATCATCATCACCATGTGGTTCAACATTGTGCAGTTCCTGCGACGAACACTTACAGGAGATTCTAGACATACTGGGGTTTTGTGCAATACATATTGTACAATAAAATAAAAAATGCTGCTTGGTCTGCAATTTAGAACAGCTTAAAATGTGTTGGGATAAATTAAATATCTAACTTTATTTAACTAAACTAGTTAACTAAACTTATAATTTTAAGTCAAGCACAAACACTTATTTTTTTTTTAACTTGATACAAAACATTATTACTCTAAAGTTAAAATTTAAGTTGTGATAACTAATCACAGCAATAATTTTATTTTTTTTATTTTTTTTTTTTTTATTATTTTTTTTTTACAGTGAGGCAAATTACTAAATGTTTCTTATGTTTCTGAAATTCTGATACTCATACCATAAAACATGGCCATTTCCTTTTTGGAGCGCGTATTCTGCCGATGCATGGTTTCACAGAACTTCACATTAATTGCGTGACATTCCGCATAAACATCGTCTTTATCAGCTGTAATACACAGATGAATAACATAAACTTATAAGTCATCAAATGTCACATCCCAAACAAATATACTCTTTCTGTACTGTTCTGTAAGCTCATACACTCGCCCTAGCTTTACTCTAAACTGGTGTACTGTTGAGATCGTTAATTATGATCAATTAGGCCTACTTGTGATCTACAAATAAGAAAAACAACAACACATTAAAGTGAAAAACACCAGCTTAAATGAACGAATAAATGAACTAAATATTTACAACAGTAAAAAAGTTTAAACTAGCTCCGGTCTCCTCAACAGGATATTGAACGGTTAACGGTTAACGGTTAACGTTAATTCAAAATCTCCAGTCACTGACCCTCTATGAGTGCAGAATCGGGTAGATCGAATATCGCAGGCGGTTTCGAAAGTGGAAAAGCAAGAAACGACCCCATTCTCAAGTGTTTGTGGACAATCTGTCAAAATGTTTGTTGTTTGTTTGATAAGAAACCACAGCGAATGAATGCGCGTACATCTGAGGAAACGCACCTCCTCGAGAGATCGCGTCCAAGTAATTTCGCGCGCACTTTAACCACGTGACGAGAACGAGACTGTGTTTTTACTGTGCTCTGATGAACTGTAGGCTACATGTAGTTACATTAGTGAGTGAAATAACTAATGACTCATTAACGAAAGTACATCTCTAGAAATTACAAGTAGGCTGTGTGAAATCAGGGTGAAGGGAGAAACCAAAAATGTACCACCAAATTCTTAGAAATTTTATGCACTCATAAGGGTTTCATAATAACGTTATTTGTAACATTGAATGTAGCCTACTTTCTACCAAATAGATAATAAACAAAATTAATACACGATTTAGGGTCCCCTTTAAATAACACTTCACAGCAGAAAATATAATCTAATAAAAGCACAAAAACAAAACGTGTAGTCTATAAAGCAGTCACTGAAATGAATTAACATCCCTATTAATTAAACGAGCAATTAATATAAAACACTGATTTATCATGAGTAAATTAAATGCATCATCATACACATAGTTTAATATCAAAATTCATTATATTACAAATGAACTAAAACATTTTAAACCACTTAGCCTAGTAAAGTGAATTAAAGTAAATTGAATTCTTTACTAGTCCCATATAACCTGCATAAACACAAACATATCTCTTCATATCAGAGCATCGGATGTAAACACAGATTTTATTTCCAAAAATGAAACCAAACAACTTATCACAACCACTCATAAGGTAACCTGCTCCCTATTACCGTAACCAATATAATATTTGCGCCTAAGCGGTAAATAATTCAATTAACCACAGCTGTTACAACAGGAGGAGATCTCTGTATTGATGGGTGCCACTAGGGGGCACTAATGTTTTGAGTAATGCAAGGTTTGTGTGCAAGTGAATAAAAGGCTATGCTGATAGCATGTGAACGGTGTTCCTGTGTCGGTCTGATCTGTGCTAAAGATAAATGAAACATGGTACCAGGAGAAATAGATAAAAAGTTTACAAAATGAGTGTAAATAGCATCCGACAGCCAAACAAGCTGAATTTGAGTGGAAATGTCCACACTAATTGGAAATCCTTCAAGCAGAGCTTCGAGCTATACCTGTTAGCGACGGGGCTGGAGAGGGATAATGACCGCCGGTGTTCTGACGATTTGTGCTACCCGCTCAGAAAAAGATTAAAAAGATAGGTAGCACATATCGATAACGAAAAATGCTACCTATCGGATTGTGCTACCAGCATCTTATTCATGTGGTTTGAGGCTTTTTTTAATGTCCATACCTACCCCTACCCTAAACCTACCAGTCCACACCTACCCTTACCCTAAACTTACCCTTAAAAGAATGCAAATATATTATTGGTAGCACAATCTGATTGGTAGTATGTTTCGTCGGTACACCGGAAGATTGTGCTGCTTCTCACGGTGGCGGGCCGATCTGCGATAGATGTCTTCAACACATTTCAGTTCTCAGAGGAAGAGCAAAATAAGTACGATGTCATTATGGCAAAGTTTGAGGACTATTGTACACCAAAGAAAAACGAAACATATGTTTTTCCTAATTGGATGCAGAAAGGAGAGACCATTGAACAATACGTGACAGATTTACGTCTGAAAAGCCAATCGTGCAACTTTGACAGTTTGTCTGATTCGATGATCAGGGATCAAATAGTCATTGGCATCCTGGATAAGAAACTAAGACGGTTACTCGGGGAAACTGAACTGATTTTGGATAAAGCAATTCGCATCTGCCAAGCATCAGAGAGAGCGAACATACAACTTAAATCCTTCGATGCAGAAAGTGAGCCTGCAGCAGCAATGGATGTTGTGCACGAACACACAAAGAAAACTGGTAAAGAAAAACATTGCAAACCAAGACAAAAGGACAACAAGGACTGTAGCTGATGTGGTACCAACCATGCACCACAGAAATGCCCGGCTTATGGTAAAGATTGTCGCAAGTGTGGTGTGAAAAATAATTTTGCAAGATGCTACTTCACTAAAAAAAAAGTTTGAGTTGTAGAAAGTCAAGGACATCAGCGACAGCAATGATGAGGACGAGCAGTTCTTCGTGGAGGCTGTGGTGGAGGAAGCGAGCACCAAGGATGAGTGGATAGCCCATCTAGATGTCAACGGAGTGACTGTACCCTTTAAACTGGACACCGGTGCACAAGTGAACCTTCTGTCAACAAGAGAATTCAACAGACTGAGAAAAAAGCCAAAAGTGCATGACAGAAAAATAAGCATATGAGCTTACAATGACGAGCCAATTCCCACAAATGGGGTATGTAGGATCACACTGACAGCAAAAACAGGACAGTCTGTGAATGTAATGTGTGTACTGGTAGAGGGTAACAGACAGCCTATACTAGGGCTGAAGGCTTGTGAAAAGAGAGTGCATGTGATTAACAGTAAGGTAGTTACACAGAGTGACACAGCTGAGGAACAGAATGAGATGGTAACTAGTGTTAACAAGATAGTTAAACAGTACCAAGATGTGTTTGAAGGTGTGGCTTGTCTACCAGGCAAACACAAGATACAGCTGAAAGAAAATCCTCAAGCAGTCATACATCCAGCCAGGAAGGTACCAGTTGCCCTCAAAGAAAGTTTGAGATCTGAATTGCAATCTTTGATCGGGAAAGGAATAATAATAAAAATAGAGGAGCCAACAGAGTGGGTAAATTCTCTGGTAATTGTGGAAAAGAAAAACGGAGATCTAAGACTTTGCATAGATCCAAGAGATTTAAATAAGTGGATCAAAAGAGAGCACTACAAGTTGCCAACAAAGACTGACATAACAAGCATAACAATGTCAGGTGCACGTTATTTCTCTAAACTGGATGCATCGTCAAGTTTCTACCAAATTGTCCTGCATGAAGAAAGTGCTAACTTGTGTACTTTCAATACACCGTTCGGGCGGCACTGTTTCTTTCGCTTACCTTTTGGTATCTGTTCGGCGCTAGAGGTATTTCACAGGACAGTGCAACAGCTGTTTGATGGTATGGAAGGTGTGGGAGTATGCCTGGATGACATAATAATATGGGGAAGAACACAAAATGAGCATGACAAAAGACTCTGTGAAGTGTTCAAACAAGTCAGGACTGAAACTAAACAGACAAAAATGTGAATTTGGAGTGACAGAAATCACTTACCTTGGAGATAAGCTATCTGCGGCAGGAATACAGCCAGACCCGGAAAAAAATGCGAGCTGTAGCTGACATGCCAGTACCTAAAGACAAAACAGAGTTACAGAGAGCATTGGGGATAGTCAATTACATGAGTAAATTCATACCCAAGCTTTCTGCCAACACAAAAGCGATGCGTAGCTTGCTGGAGAAAAAGAGTGAGTGGCAATGGGAGCACCACCATGCACAAGAATGGGAAAAGCTCAAGAACAACCTCATAATGGAGCTAGTGCTTAAATTTTATGATCCGGAGAAACCAGGGAAAGTGTGAATTGATGTGTCCAAAGATGGGCTTGGAGCGGTATTACTCCAAAAACATGGAACTGAGTGGTTTCCCATAGCATATGCATCACGCACAAAGACAGCAGCAGAAAGAAATTACGCACAGATTGAAAAAGAGACATTAGGCGTAGTTTTCGGCTGCGAGAAGTTCCATGAATACGTGTATGGCAGGAAAGTGATTGTAGAGACAGACCACAAACCTCTTATTGCGATTTCAACAAAAGCCTTGGGTGATGAACCACCACGCATCCAGCGTCTACTGTTGCGCTTACAGAAGTACCATATGACATTTGAATTTACTCCTGGCTGTGTAGTGAGCCAGATACCTGCGTCAAGACAGACGTGGGTTGAGTTTGCAGACGCAACAGCAAGTGACAGCGTACTACAGGAAGTAATTTGTAAAATCAACTCACTGCCAAGCCCATATCAGCACTTCAGAGATGAGCTTTCTGTCATTGACGGAGTTCTTCTTAAAGGAAGGAGGATTGTAGTTCCTAGTACAAAGAGACAACAAATGACTGAGCTCATACATGAAGGCCATATGGGTACTGAGAAATGTAAGCGTCGTGCTCGAGATGTGATGTACTGGCCCTATATGAATAGAGACATTGAGACAAAAGTACAGCGCTGTGAGATTTGTCAACAACACAGATACAAACAGCAAAAAGAGCCACTCTTACCTCATTACAAACCATGTGAACAGTGGAGGAAAATCGGAGCTGATTTGTTCCAACTGAATGGGAAAGATTACCTGGTTGTCATGGATTACTATTCCAACTATCCAGAGTTCGCATTATTGACAGACACCTCTGCAAAGCATGTGATCTTACACTTGAAAACAATTTTTGCAAGACATGGAATCCCGGTCACTGTAGTCAGTGACAACGGACCTCAATTCAGTGGGCTGACATTCAAAGAGTTTGCAAGACAGTATGGATTCGAACACGTAACATCAAGTCCATATTACCCACAGTCAAATGGGTTAGCCGAAAAGGCAGTGCAGATTGTGAAACATCTGTTGAAGAAAGCAGCTGAAGCAAGAGAAGATCCTCACCTTGCAATCTTGAACTACAGGTCAACACCTTTAGAAGGTGGGAAGTCTCCAGCAGAACTACTGATGGGTAGGAAGCTGAGGACAAAGCTAACCTCAGCTGAGCATCTGCAACAATACAAAGACCAGTTTGCACTCAGGAAATGCAGCTCTAATGTCGCATACAACAAAACCGCAAGACCTTTACACCCACTGGAATGTAAAGATTTGGTGAGAGTAAGATGTGATGGAAAATGGGGACCTAAAGCAAAGGTTCTGAAGGAAATCATGCCTAGCTCGTATGAAGTACTCACTGAGTATGGTAATACTCTTCGCAGAAACAGGAGGGATTTGTTGAAAATTCCTAAAACAGAATTAAACAAGGATGTCGGACTCAATTGTCCTGTGGCTCCAACAGAACAGAGTAAAGAGAGTGATGAAGGACAAAGGAGTACCCCAAAGAAATCTCCTACAGACAGTACACTGTCATTATCTCTAAATACAGGAAAGGTCAAGAGGCCAAGGAGATTAATTGTTAAGCCAAAAAGACTTATTGAGGAGTGCTGAAGTGTTAAATGTGTATGCAAATTAACCTAAAGGGAACTAAAAGAAAACAAATAATTGAGGAAATGAAACACATTGTTAGATTGTTAAAAGGTTAAGAATGTTAAGGAGATGAGAGTTAAGGGGGAAAAAAGAGAGAGAGGTGTTATTAAAAGGTTTTATTTAATTACTAGTTGATTGTAGTAGTTGACCGTATTTAAGTATCAGCAACAAGCATTTGAGCACGCACAGAATAACATATTTAATCAGCGATTCCGAAAGAGAGATGAAATCACAACTTAACTTCTCTGGAAGATCTATTGTTTTCCAGGAAAAGCTGGCATTTTATCTGGCTTCATAGCAGATATGGTGAGTGCTGCTATGAAATATCAATTGATTTTGTGCAAATAATAGCAGAATTCCCCTATAAATAGCAGAGGGGAGACTGTTAAAGCATATTGCTGTTCAACAGGAAGGTATCTGAAGTGTGGACTTAGACAAGGCCGCTCTGAATTGTTGGTTATGCCAAAAATCAGCTGATTGCTTAGCTCAATTCATGTGACCTGAACTGTTTTATTTTATGCATAAAGCTGTCATTATGTTGTGCTGCTCTGACAAGTAACACGGACAAATACAGTATGTTTATTATTTATTACATTTCATACAATGAATTTTGAACATTATTGCTTTTTAATTTAGGGACAAGTACAGCACCAGTATAGGGTATTTCTTGATTTAGGGTTCATATGGTCATTGGTCAGAGAACAATTGTTAGAGGTGTCTGTGTTGCTTATTGATGAGTTATTTTTTCTGGACATTTGCCTTTTGTTTTAATATTAGAGATGACTGTAGAAAGGGAAAAAAAGTATGAGAGTTGTCTAATGTGTATTGATGAATGAGGAAAAAGTCAGTGAATTGGGAAGAATGCTGTAGTACTTATACCCCATATTCCCACTTTTTCTAAATTAATTTTCTAATCAGATGCTGTACTTCTAACTCACATGTTTCAAAAATTTGGGCTTTGTAAGACTTCTTAGGCCTAATGTCCGCTGTGCTCACTAAGTCTGCATTTATTTGATCAAAAATACAATACTGCGAAATATTACAATATTCTGTTTTCTATTTTAATATATTTTTAAATGCTGTTTATTTATTTTTTTAGCACCAATTATTTAGTTTTCAGTGTTACATGATCCTTCAGAAATCATTTTAATATGCTGATTTGATGCTCAGGAAACTATTTTTAATCAATTTTGAAAACAGTGCTGCTTAATAATATTTTTGTGGAAATTGTGCTACATAATTTTTTTCAAGATCATCTGATGAATAGAAAAACAACAGAATAAGTTTGAAATTAGTAATGGAATGAATGCCAATAAAAAGACTTTAGGTCATCATCTTTATTTAAGCATAATTCTTCTTTATGCAGATGTTTAATCTAAAACACTCAATTTCATGGCATACATATGTATTGTAACAGATATTAACTGAAGGTTTGTCAGTTCATACAGTATAATAAATGCCTTCTTTGAAAACCAAATAAATATCGATAAATAAATACATCTGTTCAGACATTCTTATACAATGATAAATTACATTGCAATAAATAAAACTGAGATATACTTTAAAAAAAATGAATCAAATATATTTTTGGAGTCTAATCAGATGTAGAGTTGTATGGAGAGGCTGTAGGGAGAGGTGTAGAGTCAGTGCTGTTCTTCTTCATCCCCCATCTGAACAAAAGAGAGCAAACAGGCATTATTGTATGTAAAAATCTTCATTCTTTCTGATCAGACCTTCATGTTGTAATTTTTAATATTTCCTGTCAACTATACTCTTTCATCAGTGACTTACTCTTGAAGTTGAATCTTTTTGAACTCCTGGATTTTTTGCTTCACCCAGCTCTCCTTCCAATAGCTACATCTTGGACCTTCAGTTGTGAAGAAACTGTTTGCAAAAAAAGGTAGAGAGTTTTAGAAATGACATATTTTTGAAAAGGGCGATGCTGTGAAGACAAAACAGATATTAATTATCTAGCAAAGAATACTTACATGACTGCATTGACACAAGGAGGATTACTCTTCTGAAGTTTGAATCCTGTTATAGGTAACATGATTTCCTTGGTGGAGACGGTTGTGCAGCATTCAATAGGTTTGATTTGTGCATCTAATGAATAGATGAGTTTGATTAAATAACTTTTAGTAAGTCAGCACAGATAAATTTTGAAATGAAATATCATAGATACTTACTCGTCCCCATGATCATCACTGACATAATGACAGTAATAACAGCAAGACTCATCATCATCTTCTGGTTGAGCTGCATGTTGTGTTCTTTGCTGAGGTCCTGGATCTTCAGAATCTTCTGTCAATGCAAAGTTAGAGATGCTCACTGACACCTCGCTCACACCAGCCCTGTTTATATCATCAAAAAAGGAACTAACTCTCAGATTGACCACAGGAATTGCATACGTCTTCATGACACTTTCTGGAGGAACACTTTCCCTCAGTTATGCTTACTTAGTGGTTTTATTCCGGATATTTGATGGTGCAATTATTTGCTTAAGAAACAGGTTAAGGGAAAGACCCTCAGTCAGTGATGCAGTAATTTTTCACAGAAAAGAAAATTTGAGGATGTACTTTGGTCATGTGAAAAGCCTGACTTCATTGAGGGCAATGAATCATGGGTATTGCAAGTTGTTTAGTCACTAAATGCAACAAGGAGGAAAGAGTGTGAGCAGCACACATCTCAGATAAGAAGGACAACTGATGTATCTTTAAATCAGTGAACATAACAAAAAGGCATAGTTATGCTTTTGTTTTCATATTTTCTAAACAACGGACCTGGAATTTTATTGTCTTTCCAGGTCTGAAAAATAAATATACACAGCATTACACCTCAAAGGAGTTGGAATGAACTGTAAATTTCTAAACCGCACCACAAAGCTTTGCAGATAACTGGCTTTATATAATCCATCTGATTGCCATTAATTACTGATGAATATTCTCTACCACTTTTAGAGTTGGTCATTTTTAATCGTTGTGTTTGTTTGTACGTCGAATAAATACTGATCTGATCATTTACAGTCCTAACCTAATGTATAAACTTGTAATTACATATCACATTTTTTTTAATTCATTTGAATTTTTAATTCATCTTATAATCATATCTAATTAAAAACTCAGTTTGAAATGATGAATTGTTAATTATGAAGATAACAATACAGATATAAATGAATGATGAAAATCTTACGGCCTTCTCTGTCACTTTCAGAGTGCTTACAGAACTACACAGGAATCAAATCTGAAGTTATCTTTACATTTAAAGGAATGTTAATAATGCTGCAGTTTAGAGCAAAACTATAGCCCATCTGTTGGAGAGTGCATCAAACATTATGTCCAGCCGCTGGGTCTTTGTGATTCTCATTTCTGGGCACAAGTGTTCTCGTTTTAATACTGTTCAAAAGCTGTTAGTGAGAAACATCAATATATAGCCTATATATTTTCATATCACTGGTCAAATAGCAACAATATGCAGTTAATTTAGTAGGTCAGTAAGAAATACATAGCTTTCGATATTTCTGTATCAGTTCATTAGCATAGAGATGACCTTCAAGGTTGTGTTATCATAATCTGAAGACACTTCTGAAAGTTGCTAGCATACCAGTGAGTGTCACTGTCAAACATGCTCTGAGGAGACGTGTTATCCTGATGAGGTTAAGTGACTCATTACTGAGTTTTATAGTAGGAGAATTAAAATGAAAGAGAGACTATTTAAGCTAAATGTATTAAGAGAATTCTATTCACAAAGCTGATTTTTAGTCTCTAGATGAGAATGAAGCTTGTAATATTAAAGAGTGCTGCCACCTAGAGATAAAACCAATAAAACACACGAGAAAGCCTTTACAATCACTGTGCCACTCCATTGTGTATAATCTGAAGATGCCATCAAAATGTTGACCAGTATGTAACTAAAATTATTAATAATAACTACTAATGTCTCATTAGACTGCAGATTTTTAGGTAGTTATTTAAAAGTCAGACATATACATTCAAACTTGGTCTGTTCGTATCTGAAGCATCCTCTGCTAGACCATGTTGTAACAAAACCTCTGATTTACTTCATGTAATGCGGAGTCTGTAATGCACAAATCTTCAACATCAGACTCGACATTGCAAAACCACAAGCAGGGACACATTATCTTATGTGTATTAGAGTGCAAATCAGATTTCACTTCAACTTAGTTTACCTTTGTTGGATTTTCTTGCTTGTTGTATTCAGTGATTTATTTATTCAGCTCGCTAGCCCATTTGGGCGATGCAAGTTTGAGTCTATCTTATCCTGATCACTCATCGATGTAACGACAAGCACAACTTCAGCTTTATTTAGCCCTTTATTTGAGTACAATTCATCTTCAGTTTTAAATTTAGATTGTAACAGATAGGAACATATGGATTGTAACCAGTAGCCTACATACAATAAATGGCTGTTGTTAGTAAAATTCCAAATAAATATTTATGAATAAATACATCAGTTCTTCATACAATTATAAGTTACATCACAATAAATAACATTCAGCATACACAGCATATTTGAGCAAGTTAACCATTTCAGCAGAGCATTTTTATGATCAGTGTAAGCATCTTTAGAGTTTTCAAGGGGATGAGGTAGAGAGTGTTGTAGAGACAGTTCTGTTCTTCATCTCCCATCTAAGAAAAAAGAGAACAAAAAAGCATTATTATATTGAAAAATCCATTTTATCCGACAGTCTTTATGTTGCCATTCTTAATACCAGTGTTGCGTTGTATTTTTCAGGCTTACCCTTGAAGTTTTGAGAGCTCCCGGATTTTTTGCTTTACCCAGAGCTGCTTCCAGTGGCTGCATTGCGGACCCTCATTTGTGAAGAAACTGTTTTTTTGAGAGATTTAGAAACAACACATTTTAAAAAAGGATTGATGGCATAAAACAAAACACATAATATTTATTTAACAGAGAATACTTGCATGACTGCATTGACACAAGGAGGATTACTCTTCTGAAGTTTGAATCCTGTTATAGGTAATGTAATTTCCTTGGTGGAGACGGATGTGCAGCATCCAATAGGCTTGTTTCGTCCATCTAATGAACAGAGAAGTTTGATTAAATGCTTTTCTGTAAGTCAGACAGCACACATTGTAATATATCGTAGATACTTACTCGTCCCCATGATAATCACTGACATAATGACAGCAATGGCAGCAAGATGGGGAAGTCGTGGCCTGATGGTTAGGGAGTCGGTTTGTAATCTGAACACCAGCCCTGTTTATATCATCAATAAGAGGAACTGTCTGTCAGATTTTACACTGGATTTGCCGTTTTTCTTTTTTCTTTTTTCCCTCTTAAACGATTTCTATAGAATTACCTCCCACATTTGTGCTAACTCTGTGGTTTTGGTCTGGATATTTGATGATGTAATCCTTGTGCTTAATGAATGAATGAATCAGTGATTAAATATTGGATTGCAGCTTTTCTTTTTTGTGTTTTCTCCCACATGTACTACTCCATTGATTTTTGTTTTAACAATAAACAAATACAAATGAATAAACAGTTTTTACTTATTTCTATAGACTCGTGGTAGGGACATCCTAGCAGATGCTTCCTGTTGCCGGAGGGCAGCATCAGAGCAGAAAAGAGGAAGGATGTGAAGGCTCCAGGAGAACTACAGTATCACATCAATGTTCAGTAAGTAAGAGAGAACCACTCAAATCATGACTGTATCGGTTGGGATGTTCACCCTTGCACTTATATTCACCCTTGCACTTACCTCCATAAAACTAAGTCAAGAGTTAGTGAAGGTACAAAGATTTATTTATATTAGACAACCATATTATATAGCATGTTAGACAGCTGTCATCCAATGTACTGTGCATAACTCTATAAAATGATTACAATACTAAGTCTGTGATAAAATAGATTGTAAAGAGCATATACATTGTTTTTTTAAACTAAAAAACAACCAGACTTTAACGTAATTGCGCTTGGTATTTTGCTACCAAATGCAATATGATTCACACATCCCCCCCCCCCCCCCCCCCCCCCCCCCACACACTCTAATATTAGATATAATATGTTTAATATGTAGCATTTCTGTAAATATTATGTTTTACATGAGATTTTGAATAGGAAGTATTTTTTTCTTCTTCTTCTTCTGAAAATTACATTTACATTTCAAACTTCTCTGTCCTCATTTGCTGGTCGCATCATTGAAGACAAAAACCCACATCAAAGTTGCACAAGACTTCCAGTCACAGACTTCCAGTCACTCACACGTACGTTACACTGATACTAGTCCTCACATGACCCAAAATCATGTCTTCATCTAAGCTCATTGTGCAAAGACAGTTTCATGAGGTTTAGAATTATCTTAGCTCACTATAAACAAACATTTTTCAGCTGTTTCTTAGTCATGGAGTTTTTTTTATTTATTTATTTATATTTTTTAGGGTTACACTTTATATTAAGGAGTCCTTGTTACAGTGTAATTATACATTTAAGTACTGAGTAATATTAAGTAACTACATGTACGTGCTATATGGTTAGGGTAAGGATTAGGGTTTGTCTTACTTGTATGTAATTATGCATGATTAATTGTTATTATAGTAGTAAGTACATGTAACATGTAACAAGGACACCTTAAAATAAAGTGTTACCTTTTTTAGTACTTATTTGTGAAATTAGTTATACAGTTTATAAAATGGATAGTTCTGCCTCTGCAGAAGCAATAAGCTACTGTGTGTTACAGTATATTCACTTTAGCAGGCAGTAAAACATGCCTTACCATAGTAAAACTGCTGTAATGAAGGGCCTCTTGTAGATTATTGCTTTAATATACTGTATCTATATGCTGTCTTTATCTGTATATAAGAGGTTGACTCGTCTGAATATATTAGTTTATGCACAAGCTTAATCACTGATCATATAACTATTTATTTTAATTGTGCTTTTCTACACTTTTACCACTCTCTGTCTTCACTATCATGCCATCAGTGTGATTGTCCAGTCCCTTTGAAATAAGGAAACCACAAGACACCACTTCCACTTGTTGGATACAAGTCATAGATTCATTCATTAAAAAAGAGGATGTGATACTTTATCTATCTGCCATTTTAGACTGCACTTGGAAAATGGTAGACCACTGTCGGGAAATCCAGGATTTAAATAGATTTCTGTTACCCACAAATATTATGAGATCATGGCTTTTTGGTTCAAAATTCATAAGTGCCTCTAATGTGCAGAATATATATATATATATATATATATATATATATATATATATATATATATATATATACTATTAAAATAAAATGCACATTATTTTTATATATATTTATTGTTTTAAATAAATGATTGGTTCCTTTTTTTTCATGTCTATGTATAACTGCTAATTACTGCTATACCAATGTCTTAACCAATTGCTCTTAAATATTATTTAGCATATAATATGATTGTCCTCTGGTTTTTAGTCTTTTAGAGACCATGTGCCTCACATACCTTCACATGAACTGATGCAACGGTTTTGCTCAGCAGCACACATTGTTTCCGGCACACCAAATCAGGCCACTAGGCTCTTCCGACCTAAAAAAAAACAACAACAAAAAAAACATCTTTCTAGATTCACTATAGGGGTCGCCATTGTGATTCTACTTACAAAATGAAAAGTATCTAGTGGATATTGGATGCTTCTTGTTACAGTAAAAACATCTTATAAAAGTCTTACCAAAATTTGAATATGTTTAAAATGTGCTTTAAAATTTTGGTTCACAAGTTTGACCTCAAAAGAAGTGTTAAACGATGGGAAATGTGGTTTAAACAAAAACTTCCACTTTCACCCCCATGTCAACCCACATTTCTCATGCTTTTTATATGCACAGTCACGTTTTGAGAGTTGGTGAATAATAATCCAAAAGGATGCTGCATTGTTAGTTTTTAAAATATTTAACTGAACTGCTTTTGTCTATCTTCCTTTTTTCTTTTGGCTTCACCTTTTCACTTAAATTATTCCATATGGAAACCCCATTAACTGCAAATCTTTACAGAATATTCTGTAAAATTATTATTAGATTGAGTGGTTTTTGTGAGAGGTTGCTCTTCCTAACAGCTCCTTACACAAGTAACAATTCCTGGTTTGTATTACATTAAACATTATAATAATAAATTAAAAGATTATTTAAAAGTTGAAATATTCAAATAAAATAAAATGTAAAATAAACAGATGTACTACATTCAAAGGAGAAACAAAAAAGGCTACACCTTTTCATTAATCTTTACATTCAGCCACAAACATCTGATATGTTGTGACAACTGCAACATGGTACAGACCCCTAGTTTGTGGTTGGAGACAAAGAGCAGGCCGCCATGACCTAGAAAATCAGGAAATGCATCAACTTGACTTGCAAAGATACTATTAACACATTTGAAATACTGATTGTGTTTGATGTTCTTCTTTCAAACTCTGATAGCTAATTTAAAAACCAAAATATTTGTCCACATCTGGGTCACTCACATATACGTTATAAGTTTGTTTGACGTTTTGTTTCACATAAACAAAATAAGTATCTTGGAGTCATTGTCTAATTACATCTTCTGTGGCATTTTAACTCTGTGATGATGAGTCTTTACCTTTATCAGCATTTTGTTTAGTATTACTCCAGTATTATTTAGCCTATGACGTTAGTGTGCAGCCATGTCAGTGCGGAAACACCTTTGGTTCCTTAGTAGGTATTGGTTACATTTATGCATTTAGCAGGCACTTTTATCAGTGCATTCAGGCTATACAGTTTTTATATTTTCCCTGGGAATTGAACCCACGACCTTTTGCGCTGCTAACGCAATGCTCTACCACTGAGTCACAGGAAAACTAGTTAAAGATTGTCTTAAAGAGACAGTGTCATTTTTGGTCTGAGAACCGGGATGACTGAGGGGAAAATGTTGCGTTTCTCAGCTGTTCTGCTGCTGTGGTCTCAGATCTTCTCAACCACAGTTCAAGGTGTGTTTTACACATTCTTACCAGGGGTTTGTCAGAAATATTTATTGCTGGCTACTGATGGTGATGGTGATAATGTTACTAATAGTTTTTTCATTAATAGTGATTCATTTCAAAATACTGGAACATTAATGTGCTGCTTTTATTTCCAGTAGGTAATGGTGGTGTTGTTCTAAGCTCAAGGTGTCTAACGACTACAGATACTAAAGTTCCTCTGAAGAATCTAAATAGTTACACCATCCAGCACAAACCCCTTTTCCATGTGAATGCTGTGAGGTGAGAATCCATTCAGATTTCAGCAGAGTAGGTGTACTAACATTAATAACTGAGCAGACAAATGAGGAATACAACAGACAAGTGATCTTTCATTGATTACACAATTCTTGTGAGGTAAAGATAAGATTATTAAAATGTCATTACTTCCACATATCTCTGTCTCTATCGCAGATAGATAAATGGATAGGTATTTCCTCTTCTCTAGTAATTGAAAGCATTTATGACTGCACGTTGAGTGTATATGCAGCATATTCTGTTTTAATCTGTAGATTTCTTACAATCAGTGGGAAAGTGATCTGCTCAAAACCCTCCTCACTATGGGCCATAAAATCAATGAAATACCTGGATGCAAAGAACAAAGAACTTCAATCAGTTTTAAATAAAACCGCTCTTCATTCTGTAACAGTGGTTCCTAAGAAAATGTCAACCACAAATACAAAATCAGCTCAGAGGTAACATGATAAACAGACCTTTGAATGAAAATTATTTGAATTAAAATAATTTGCCAATAAATTATCTTGTATGTAATAGAAGAAAGCAGTTTTCCATTAAAATTTACTGCAAAGTTCAAGAAAACATTGTGCGCTATTGCAATTTATTACCCTTTACAATTACTGTTTAATATTTGTTTAGTCTAAAAATATTTTAAAATGTTCATACCAAAATTAATAATATGTACATTTGCTTATTTACAGCTCTAAAACACCAATATGCACTCCTCCAGTGGAGAACTCACAGAAAATAGACATAAGAGGACATGCAACACAAAAAACAGAAATCCCAAGAACCAATCCACTGAAGCAGGATGGGAGAGGATCTTCTGAAACCACAGAGACATTTCAGCTGGGTGGCCTGGCATGGGAGGAAGAGAAAGAGACCGAGGCCTTATTAACAGAAACAACTTCATCAACCATCATGAATGAGCCATTTATTAACAGTGGTTACTTTTGCTTAAAAGCGGAGAAGTTTAAAAACTTGGGCTCTTAATTTTATAGTTTGCAGCCCTAACTATGAGTGAACTTTTCTGCATGAGCAGTGCCAGTAATAGACAACAATTCAGATTTTTCTGTATATGTTTGTATGGAATCATTTTTAGTGCCTTTTTAACCACATGATTTGTAATAAAAAGCTGTGTAGAGAAGATATTTTTAGCATTGCATTAAGAAAAGTATGTAAATTTTGTCATCAGCAAGGGTTTGCAGTGATTTATGGTGCGTTCCAGACAACTGTGGAGCTGTGCACAAAGTCTGGCTTGTGAGGATCAAGCCCAGCCTCAGCGTCATTTGACGTGCTTTCTAAGAAGGCAGCAACAATTGAAAATGTTGAATCGCAATTGCTTTTAAAATACAATCACCTGGTATTCAGAAATTACTGGGAAGGTCATTGAAAAAGAGTGGAAACCTAGTTACAGAAATAGAAGATATCCTTTAAAAAAATGATATGTTTATAAAGCAATAATGTAATAAAGATGCCTTGATTTTTAAAAGTGAATCAGAGCATTTTGTGTTCAAGACTTTTAGGCCTATGCCATATTTGGGATACGAAGGTGAAATGTTCTCTATGGCTGAATTCGGAATAGAATACTACTGAACCATATTTATATGATGACCGTATTTGAATCTTGCCATGGTGCCATCTTGTGATGTGTTGCTGCATGTGACTGTAGTATGTGATTGGACCACATTTTGGAAGTTGGAAATTTCAACCTGGGTATTCCCACCTATAAAACTGGATTCAATTTAATTCTATTAAGAGCTGTTCTAGCTGGTGAACCAGTACTGTCATGGTGTTCAACAGTAACACTAAGATGATGAAACTGGTATGGTCATTATGGTCTTTCTGGTAAAGCTGGTAGACACAAATAATTGTTGTTGTGACACTGGACTGACCTGCACATATGGGCTTCAGTAATGCACGTATAAACACTTGCATTAACTTGGGGGTAGTGTCGTGATGCACTTGTGTTGTGATGTCAACTTTTAGTTTGTAGTTTTGTTTGTTCCTGTTTCCCTCTCGATTGTTTGGTGTATCTTGTTAGTCCCGTTACCCATTTGTATATAATGAAAATGGAAAGATCATATTTATGAGTTGAATCACATAAATGGCACCAAAAAGTCAAAAATTATAAATGGGAAACTCGAAAGCCTGAGTTTCCAAGTTGGGGGTTTGTCAGTGAAAAAACATATCAGATTCAATGGATGCAGTGTCTGTATTGATGGTAAATTTGTCGAAATGAATAAGACAATTTATGTTGCATGTATTAAATATGATAATATCATACAGTTACAATATAATATGCAATGCTTCAGTTTACAGATTTGAAAACCGTTAACCATTCGTTACAATGATTACTTTCTCATGGTTTAAAAAGAAAAAAAAATCTTTCAACCACAAGGATCTGATATGCATTATGATACTGCTTGCATGATAAAAGCCCCTAAATGTGGTGGGAGGAAAGTAGCAGACCACCATGACCTAAAAAATCAGGAAATACATCAACCAGAGTTAAAAGTACAACAATGTTCAATTTGTCAAAGATAAATGATACTATTCATTATATTAAACATTATATTAAAATCACCTGTTTCAAATACAGATTGTGTTAAATATTCTCCTTTCCGACTCTGATAGTTTATAAATATGTAAATATTGATTTCATGTTGTGTCTGGATCACGCACAGATTGCAACAGTTTATTGGAAATTTTTGTTATGCCTTAAAGCAATTAAACGTAATGTGACCATATGTCATTATTAATAAAAACCTTGACCAGTGTACTGGGTAGTGGTTTGTTTAGTATTACCCAAGTTTTCTGCCTGTGGTGGCGTGAGAGTGGAGTCGTATCGGTGGGCGGTTGTTCCATGTGTCCCATTTCAGGGCTGAGCTTAAATAGACGGCGTCTTTCTTGAGGGTCATATCACAGGTGACAACCAAGCTAGAAAATGAAGTTGTGTATGTTGAGTTTCTATGCAGTTCTGCTGCTGTGGCTTCTGGTCTCACCCTCAATGCAAGGTTGGTTTCACACATTCTTACCAATATTCAGAATGTCTTGCATGTATTGCCATTGGATTCATTACTGCTGAAGATTTATTATTATTATTTCTTTTTTCTTTTTTCTTTTTTTGATAGTTTACATTAAAAATTAATTTCCCTTTACCTACAGCACATGGCAGTGTTATTGGATTAGTCTGTCTAACTACTACAGATACTAGAGTTCCTCAGAAGAATCTGGTGAGATATACACTCCAGCACAAACCCTTGTTCCCTGTAGATGCTGTGAGGTGAGAATCCATTCAGATTGTTGCTGATTTATCTTGCATTATTAAGACATGAACTAAAGGCAGAATAAAAGCTTTATTTTACCTGATATTGTTTTATAATGTGATTGGGAAATTGTCATAATAGCCTGTTCTGTTTCATTCTGTAGATTTCTTACAATCAGAGGGAAAGTAATCTGCTCGAGTCCCTCCTCACCATGGGCCAGAAAATCAATGAAGTACCTGGATGCAAAGAACAAACCTCAGTCAGTATCAAACAAAACAGCTCATAATTCTGTGACACCGGTTCCAGTGAATACTTCCACCACAAACAGGACTCGGTTATCGGCACAGATTTAAACGCAGACCCCTTTGGATGAAAATTATTGATTGAACTGTATGATTTTTAAATGTTATTGTATCACACACTTTATAAGTTGTTTTTCTTTTTTTTTGTGTGTGTCAATGTATAGGATTACTTTTTTAAAAAAAGACTGAATTTTCATAATTTTATATCTGTTTTATATGTATATTTATAATTTGTATTTTATTAAAATAATTAAAAGATGCGATTATGTATTTTTTATTTTTTTAAATTTTTTACTGTATGTAGAGACAATGTTGTCAAATAAACTAAAATCCTCTGTATCAGACTACTTTGAAGTGATTATTTAATCCATGTAGCTTTAAATAACAATATTTTAATTTATTTTTCAGAAAATATATGGACACTGTAACTTTAATGTTAATTTCTTCAAACTGTTTTTTTAACAGCACTCTACAAAAAGGTAAAAATCAATATGGTACAGTAGTTTAACCACTTGTGAGTAATGAAACGTCTCAGGCAATGATAAACCAGATCTAGACGCCGCTGACTAAATTCTATCCTGCACTGTATGAACTGAAAACATGAAAACTCCCAAAGACATCAAGAATTACACAAGAATTTTAGGATAGATTTAAAGAATGTGCCTTGAATAGACAAAATACAATGGTAACACGTTATTTTAAGGGCCAATTCTCGCTATTAACTAGTTGCTTATTAACATTCGTATTACTAGCATATTGGCTATTTATTAGTACTTAAAAAGCACATATTAAAGCCTTACTCTGCCTGACCATATATTAGATCCCCTAATCCACTCCATACCTAAACTTAACAACTACTTTACTAACTATTAATAAGCAGCAAATTAGGAGTTTGTTCAGGGACTTTTAGTTAATACTGAATATGCATTCCCTATTCTAAAGTGTTACCAATACGGTTATACTGTATATTTACATTGTCAGTTTCCTTCATAGTAAATACCTTACATAAATACCCAACCTTATAAAGGTTACTTTGGCTAACTCCACGCTATTGCGCAGATACTTCAACTTTAGTACAAATAGCATGTTACTTTTATTTACACTGAATAGCATTTATCAGAATTTGAACTTAATGTAAAAAAGAAGCTATTTGTTGCTTAGTTCAAGAAGCATCTACCACTATTTACACTGCGAGTCCTATAAATAGCATTTTTACACTAAGCGTAAATTGCTGCTGCCTTTAAATCTTAGTTTTGAATTGATCAAACTATGATTTTTATTATTTTGTATTTGAAATAAGGAGGCAGAACTAATATGGGATGTTCTAACTGTTCTTCTAGCATACATATAAGTAATTATTATGCACTTTAGTAGGTCATTGTTTTTCTAAACACCCACTTCCCAATTCTGAAGAATAGCGAATGTCCTCATTTCTTTCCTGTGGTTACTTTGGCCAGTCATCATCTTACATACTTCCTTGCGGTTTTCCAGCTGTGCTAAATGGCAAGGAGACAACTTTCTACAAGCTTAACACAGTTTAACACCCATGAGGCACAAAATGAAGCGAAAGATGAGTATTGTGGAAAGTATTATTCAAGTTGAGCAACAGAACAACGCATCTAGATTAACATTACTAGACTTTGCATTCTACTAGACTGGATAACTGATAACCTTCCAGCCATAACATTTACATTTATTAATTTAGCAGATGATTTTATCCAAAACTACTTACAAATGAGGAACATTATAAGCAATTTATCAAAGATTACCTTATTAATGAACAATCAATGATGAGAACTAACTAGATGATATGATGGAAAAGCACATGTGTGGCCCACTATGATGCCCCATAACGGCTGAAATCAAATGCACAGTGCTTTCCATATTAGTAGTGTAAAGGGTATGAGAGAGCAAAACCTCACTGTGAGCTCAGTATGTAGGTTTATGATGGGGATGCTGAGCATCTGCCTCTGCATGAGTGTTGCCGACGAAACTGTAGGTGGAAGAACCTCTTAATACACAGAGCTAACGTTGGTTTGGTGGGGTTTCGCCCCTTGTTTCGTTTCCACGTATGTTATTTCCAAGACATGCGCTATAGCGTTCTCTTTTAGCTAAGCAAATGCTATCAAATACTATATGACACCAAATATATGTTTTATTTATTGACTTAGTGTTCATCGTAGCATTTTAATCTAGAAGCATACAGACATGAATACATTTTCGACAGATGTGTGATGACACAGGAAGTACAGTCATGTGTAGATAAGCCCAGGAGCAGTTTCACGTCAGGTTTATATTTGGTTTAGAGTGACGGTGAAAGTGTACCTGTGGCTTATTGACGGATGAGCTGTTTTACATATTTGCATGAGGTTTGTCTTTTACCCCTCTCATTTTCCTCTCTTGTTGACGGTCCACTCTTTAGTCATGTTGACTGCCAATTGACCGGACCGTAATGGAACATCTTATTATTTGACTATGAAAAACCCACACTGGTTATTCTAAATTTACTTCTGTAATTTAACAGAAACTGATTGGGCCAGTGGTTGGTGGGAAGGGTTGAAAGGTATATTTTTAGGCTGAAAATTAGAATTGTTTCTGAGGCAGAGTGTGTAAAGATTACAAGGACAAAGCGATGACCAAAATCAATCAACATAAAAAGACCCAAAACTTGCCTTAAGATGAACTGTTCCCACTTGGTGGAATGACCTGCCCAACTCAATCTGAGCAGCTGAGTCCTTAGCCATCTTCAAGAAACGGCTAAAAACACATATCTTCCATCTTTATTTGACCCTCTAACTTTGATACTCTCTATTCCAATTCCATTTTATCTATCTTATTTTTATAAAAAATAAATAAATAAATAAAACACAGACATGATCCTCTATCACTTGCATATTTATTCTCTAAATGCTAGTTTTCTTTGAAAACTAGCACTAGCTTTCTTTCTTTTTCTATTCTACTTGTTTCTTAAAAAAAAAACATTCAGTTTCTGTCTTCTATATTCTATCTACTTCATTTCTTTAAAAAAAAAAAAAAAAAAAAAAAAAAAAAAAAAACCTTTCTACTAACCGAGACTTTTCATTGCGCTTGCATGTTGTTGCTCTTTTGTTGGTTTTGATTGCTTCTATTGTCCTCATTTGTAAGTTGCTTTGGATAAAAGCGTCTGCTAAATGACTAAATGTAAATGTAAGATGCACTTTATTTTCGTCAAGAATCCTGAAAAAAATATATCGTGGTTTCCACAAAAATATTAAGCGGCACAACTGCTTATAATAAGTAGAAAACAACTATTTTGAATGATAGCCTAAAAAAAAAAAAAAAAATGTTACTGTTTTTGATCAAATAAATAAGTCCTGGTGAGCATAAGACACGCAAAACACTTTAAAAAACATTTTCAAATCGCACCAATCCTAACTTCTGAACAGTAGTGTGTATATATGCATATTTAATTACTAGCTCAAACAGTAGACGTGCTAGCAACATTTAAGGTCATGGGTTCAATTATCTGAAAATGCATGAACAAAAAAAATAAAAAAATAAATAAAAAAATACGCCTTACAATATAAGTCACAAATGTCTGCCAGCTGCATGTTTTGTCACTCAGACCACTGGGGATTTATTTATCACTTTGTCTGATGACTTTTATCCCAGACTGTAGGTGAATAAATCCTGTCTGTGGCTGAAGCCCCCTTCCAGTCATTTCTTCCACTGATCCCCCGTGTAACCAAAAATAAAACTGTTGGTGAGCTAGCTTAGCATCTTCTTCAATAATACTACAATTAAAGTCTAGACAGTGAAGTTGATTTTAAATGATTGTATTATCTTACAGAGATTAGCCTAAAGGTGCTGTCATATTAGCAAAAAAGGCAGATAAGTTCCATTGTTGATTTGCAATAGTGTTCTAATAGGTACAGCTCATACAGAAGTACATTTCAAAAGAACCCGCTTTCTGTTGGTCAACATGGCAAGTTCATGTGACAAATTAAAGCTTTGCCTAAAGAAAAATATCACCTCATAACATTAACAGAGAAAAATAAACACTTACTGTATAAAGTGAGGAAAAAGCAACAGCAAAATAAATTTTAGAATAAATGAATAATGATTTCTAGTCCCAGAATAGTCATTTTGTTGTGCTTATCACTCTGACCACTGGAGATTTATTATGACAACTTTTATTCCAGTCTGTGGGGAAATGAATTAACACCACATAGTCATGTCTTCCACTGGGCAGCCATGTTACCACAAATACTACGATGAGGGTAGGCAGGTGTGTGGTTTCCTCCTCCTTTAATAACACAATTGTCCAAGTGCAGTCAGAGCAGTTTGGCCAGTCGAATTGATCAAAGTGATGCTGATTTTCACAGCTTGTGTTTTTTGGGTCATTTTTGGGACCTTTGGTGTGTTTGCTGGTAAGTTTTTCTCTGTGCCTTTATGACTTGTGGTATGGTGTGAAATAAAGTGAGAGTAAAGTTAAAGCCTGTGCATATGTGGTTTTGAGACTTTACCTCTGTAGCTCTGCTGTAAAACCGAGTGGTTTTGTGTACATGTTGACTTGTGTTAGAATAAAATGAAAACTTTGTACTGAAACCAAAATATGAAATATGAAATTAAATATGGATTAATCATAGCAATTAATTTGTCAGCATTTCTTTTTACATGTACAGATGGACGTCCAGTGAGCTGTTGCCTCAAACTAGGACACAGCAGACCACATTTGGACAAAGTTATGAACTACAGAATACAAACTAAAGCACTGTGTCCTATAACAGCAGTTGTGTAAGTAAACTACAGTAGCAAGTCTCTAATAGGACAAAGTCATAAGATAAACAAGACTATCTGCTTGCATTTGCTAGAAAAACATAAATTGCAATAATGACAACAGAAATATTTTAATATGAAGTTATCTTTGCTAGAAATATATAAAAAAGATACAGAAAACAGATAAATCCGTGAAAATGAGCACTAATAACAAAGTGTCCTTCCATTCCAGGATCCAGACTGTATCGGGGAAAAGACTCTGTTCTGATCCTAACAGTGAATGGACAAAGAGAGCAGTGTGGAGGGTGGATGAAGCAAAGATGAAGTCCAAAAAGCAGGATCCTGTACCTGCAGAAGAAGCATCAGTGGAGGGGAGCAGATGAAGGGCAGATCCAGTGACAGCAACAGAGTTGCCAGTAAATAGCCAATGGAACAGAGTGACAAGAAGACAGAAAAGTAAAAGGAAAAGCAAAAGACAACCACAAATGGGTCTCATATAAGGGCCCCAAAGAAATGAGAAAAAGGAGGTGTAAAACGAAAATAACTTGAAGTGTGAGAACAAAAACTGTGGAAATGTTGTGCTAAACAGTACAGACTGACATCTTTTGTCTTTTTTTAAATAAAATATATTTATGTTATTTTTTTTAAGCTAAGCCTACATTTTAAATGTAAACTATATGTCTGTAACTGGTAATGTTATTGTTTGGCATAAACAAACCCTTTCATAATTCCTGACAACAAGAATGTAAACTGGTTAATAAATCAAATTTGTAAATAAATTCTGTAATACACAGATTATGTATATATGTTTTGAAGACTTGTGTTGTGATCTTTTCATAGACCCTCTGCAGTACTTTCATGAACCCCCAGGGGTCCATAGACGCCCACTGAAAACCAAATAACCTAGCCAAAAATTGGAAGTGTATAATGTGACAGATCCAGTTTACTCTTTAACTGTTTTTTGTTCTCTAAGTGCTGCTGTCACTTCAGTAACAGACATGAGCTTGGGCTCAGTTTAATTTTCATCATGGTATAGAGGAAGAGGGATTTAAAACTGTTATCGTGTATTGATGTGGGTCTGGGAGGTATAAATACTGCACTGCTGTTCTCATCGCATCTTTTGGTTTAGTTGATTCATCTTTCTGTCCCAGTACTCTCATGAACATGTTTAGTTTTCCCCATTGCCTTAAGGCCCACTGCAAGAGTCCTTTTCATAAATAAATGGCTGATACACAGTTCCACATAGGCCTATCTATTGTTTGTGAAAAATAGTAATGTTATACAGACAGCATGCTTTTTGTTAAATTAACATTTTATATCTATTATTATAGCTACTAAAGTAAATTATTAAAATATTCTCTGTTGTATTATTATAATAGTAGTAGGCTAGTAGTAGTATTTATTTATTTATTTAATGTCATTTATCTGGATTGCGTGATTGCAAAATTACAAGTTTAACAAAAGGTGGCCCATTTTACCAGAATTCAACATATAAATAAAGTAAAATTAACGTCATTCTTACAATTTTGGCAAACTTTATGCAGTACACGGCCCCAGATGAATGTAGACAGATGCTGCGTCCCAATGTGCCTACTTATACTACACCCTTAAAGTATGTACTCTTTTGGTGAAGAAAAAGTACACACTTTTGAGTGTGTAGAAGAGTAGGCAAGCTTTGGGACATACTATCACGTCACACAACTGAGCGCTCTGTCGCACCTGTTTCATGCACCCTGTCACTGTAAACTGGCCTGTCAACCATCTTGTCACTGTTAACATCTTCCACATTTCATTTAATTTAACTTCCTACCGTATTGGAGAGAAAAGAAGTAGCTCATTGATCTTCCAGTCACGGGTCTTTCATGTGGAGAACTCTGCTCATATTTTCTGTATAATAATGCATTTAAAAGTTGGATGTTTATAAAAGCTCACATTGATGTTGCAGATGAAATATAACACAGATAACAATAAATTATATATATATATATATATATATATATATATATATATATATATATATATATATATATATATATATATATATATATATTTTTTTTTTTTTTTTTTTTTTTTTTTTTTTTTACAAGGTTAAATGTTGATTAGTAACTCAAACCCCTTTTTGTAAACCTCTCTACCTAACCGTCGATTGCGCGCATCCGCCACGTTTGTAGTTTTTCTAACGCGTTTTATTCGTGTTTGTAGTTCTGGACCGAATCCTTCGCCAAAGCCCAATGGATTGTGGGCAGTTTTAGCCGTTAGAGTGTGCAAAGATCCACACTTCAAAAATCGACCTGAAATAGTAGACCATCCGGGGACTTTTGGCATACTCTTTTCAACATACTATGCTTTGGGACACACTTATTCTAATCTCACATACTATTTAGGATGGATAGTATGAACATTGGGACGCAGGGAGGTTGTGACATAATCACTGGATTTCCGCTGTTCCTTGTTTCTTTTCTCCGTAGCCATTGTGACTGTGGTGTATAACCTATTATTCATGGAATTCGAATCCCAAACTTTATAGTCCATTTTTATTGATTCATCAATAAAAATGGTAATCAGATCACTTAAACTTTATACTGACACCAACATCTTGGGAATGATTAGGCTACACGTAATGGACAGCGATGTGCAGTTCTAAATAAAGGCCCTGATATACTTAAAACGAAATCGAAGAACGAACTGATATGAAGTCATTTCGAACAAAATCAGCCCGAAACGAAGTTCGTTTTGATTTCTGCAGTTAACCGTCTGATCAAAATAGCTTGTCTGGAGCGAATACATGGCCTGCACAGCACAAAACTATACGAACTTCATGTCTTAGACAATATCATAACGTTCTTTGCAACAATCACATGAAGCAAACCTTAAGTTTGGTTACTATTACAGGTACTCCGCTAAAACAACTGACAGTTTTGCTCGAAATGTCACATTTCTGCTTTAAAATTGGCGCCTTCGTTCTTTCGCTTTCATTTATTTTTTAAGACATTGGAGCGCTTTTACGGTGTTCCTGAACTCATAACACTGCGTTTACATGCACTCTAATAATGTGATTAAGGTAATACTGCAATTAAACTTTAGCTTATGTAAACAGAATATCTTGCGATAATGTTTATAATGGGAGTAAACAATTGCAGTAAGATAGAGTGTTAAGATTGTTAACGTTTTTATTTGTTTGTTTGGTGCATCGGGGTACAAGTGAATAATTGCAAGCACCACAACTCATAGTGTAGTGTTAATAGAAAATAACATGTAAACGGGAGTAAATAAGTTTGACAATCAAGTAAACATTTTCATTTGAGTAGAACTCTGATTATTGCTAATGTTTGCATATTTGGTAACATGGCCTAGGCCTATATAAACATCATTCATTGTATCTAGTTGACAAAGAGAAAGAGGAAGTTATTATGTAGCCTGTATGTTGTTTAACACTGCATAAGCAAGTTTTTATTTATTTATTTATTTTTGACATTTCAGGTGCCAGAAGACTTGAAAGATCTTTTTCAACATAGAACCTTCATCCCAGCAAAGACTTTCGTTGGAAGTGTGAAACGGGACAAGATGAAGTTAACTCTGTTTACTGCTATTCTTTTCTCTATGGAGTGGATGAATATTGAGGGAGCAGGTGATAATAGCACTTCAGAGAAACATTGTGTTCTTGCCTCAGTAATTCTTATTTAACTTAAGAAGTTGAGCTGATAGCTTCATGAGAAAGTATAGAGCATAGATATATATACGTAGATGCCTCATTAGCGAATGTTTCTATGGGCCGCTATACGTAAGCCGTCCGCCATATTGTAGCGGTAAACTTGACATCATTCACCATAGTAATATTCGAAAGATGCCACAATCCTGCACAGAACAGCTCAACGGCTCTGTGCGAACCTACAGTATGGTGAATGATGTCAAAAATACCGTTCCAAGATGGCGGCCACATCTACGTGCCTGGGTAGGGTTGCACCAGCCATTCGTAAGTTCTTACTTAAATTAGAATGTTAAGTCCACACTAGAGGCTTAGTAACTACTAGATAGTTTGTAACTAAATCTATACATTATTTGGTTGCACCAGTTGTTCGTAAGGCAGGACGTAGCTAGTAGTTCGTAAGCTCTCTGCAAAGTAATGCGTAGTCGCATAATATGACGTTTACCCTTAATCATCCAATAGAAACCTTCAAATACGCCGAGCAAAACTTGTTTAAATGCTATGAATGTTAATTTATCCTTCATTCTAACTTCTTTTGCCTCACGTATACTAAAGGTAAAAACAAGTTTCTATTAAAAACGATACATTAATAACATTAGTCTACATGTAAGCTATTTTTTATATGTAAAAAACATTCAGAAACTGTATTTGAAATAAATAAGGATCAATAAATACTGAAAGAAACATAAGAAAACATAAGAAATACCATTTATTTATTATTTCATCTGACATGCGCAAACACGGACCGAGGCGCACAGAGGCGCGCTGTAGATAGGGTGTTGAAGACGTGCTAAAAAAAGAAACAAAGTACGTTTATTCATATATTGTTCTCTCTCTTAATATGTACGTGAGTGTAAATGTCAGCAGTATCAAATATGTCTAAAGGACTGAAGGTTGTCGGGTAAAAGAAGAGCATATGCAGTTCACTCTGTCTGCTATTTTATTCCAACCGTTACTCCTGATCAGACGCTTCCGTAAATATTTAGTTTATACGTAGAGTTACACTTCAACTAAGTGTAATGGTGCAACGCAAAAATATTTAGTAGTGCGTAAGTTATAACTTAGTGCCCATTTACGTCAAAACTAGGCTATGTTGTAACTTAGGTAGAGCTGGTGCAACCGGCCCCTGAATGCAATTAGGCTACTGATGTTCTTTTCCAATAGACGATGGACCTCCAGTCTGCTGTCTTACTGTGTCAAACACCAGAATACCAGTTGAAAACATTTTGGATTATTACACACAAGATACAGCACTATGTCCTGTCAGAGCAGTAAGGCAAGTTCAAGGTTTTTGTAATCTATATACATACACAACATACATTTTTACACAGATTTAGTATAAATGGGTAGATAATTAAATGATGAGAGCGGTGTTTTTTTCCCCCATTTGTAGGTTCCAGACCAGGAAAAATAGAATTATTTGTTCAGATCTGGATGGCAACTGGGCTAAGAAAGCAATGAAGATGGTGGATAGAAGGAAACTGACAAAGGAACCCTCCAAAGTACCTTTTGTGTGTGATACAAGTACAGCAAACTTGATCCCAACTACACCTACAATACAAAGAAGTATCACATCTGAGGGTAAGATATCTATCTATCTATCTATCTATCTATCTATCTATCTCATTCTCTCTCTCTCTCTCTCTCTCTCTCTCTCTCTCTCTCTCTCTCTCTATATATATATATATATAGAGAGGGAGAGAGAGAGAGAGAGAGAGAGAGAGAGAGATCTTTATTTTTTTATGGTTTAATTATTTGGTTTGTATATTTGAAAGTTTTTTTTTCTGTGATTTAAAATACTGTGTTTTAATAAAGGTGTCTTTCAAATTCAGTTCTCTCTCTCTCTCTCTCTCTCTCATATATATATATATATATATATATATCTAAATATATATATATGTATGTATGTAGAGAGAGAGAGAGAGAGAGAGAGATTTGTCACTATATATAAACATAAATAAATAAAATCACTTGTTCAGATCCAGATGACAATTTGGCTAAGACTGATACAAGTACAGCAAACTTGATCCCAACTACAACTTCAATACAAGGAAGTATCATCACTGAGGGTAAGATGTCACATGCAGCACACTCTTCATGGATAACATTCAAACTGGGTTTTTGATATGGACTATTTTGAGAAAACATTTTTTTTTTTGCTTTACTTCTACAACCAAAGACTGCTGCTTAGCAGCAAATAAATAAATAAATAAAATAATAATAATTAAGTAACTGATGAGTGAAGGTAAAATTGAAAAAAAAAAAAAAAGTATACAAAAATATATATATTTTTTTCTCCAACAGGAGATGGACATCCAGTAAGTTGCTGTTATACTATGACAAGCACCACAAAACACATTCCGTCGCATCTCATGAGAGCTTTAAAGCAAGTTCAGAGTTATTATCGCAGAATGAAGTTCTACACAGATTCAGTAATGAATTGGTAGATAAACCTGACAGCTAAAAATTAAAATATATATTTATTTTCATTTACAGGTCTCACAGCAAGAAAGGGCTCCACAGGATCCAAATGGGAATTTGATTAAAGAATGAGCAAGCTAAATACAAGAAAGAAAAAAAAAAAACTTTTTTTTTTTTTTTTGTATTTTTATGCGGTATACTGATATTACCTGATATTATGACTGAATAACTTTTGAATTTGATAAATATATACATTGACTATAATGAAAAATCAGCAGTTTTCACTCTGATTGCTTGTCTCTGTTGTGCCATATATAATCTTTTTATTCACGCATTGTATGATGATTGTATTTTGTGTATTGATTTCTTAATATACTTAATTTCAAATACATTTACAACATGTAAATGTGTCCGTATTGTTTTTGTATGTATGGGGCTGATGCAGCATATATATTTTAATGAAAAGTATTATTTAATTCAGCTGTCAAAACCTAACCCCTGACTCTAAGACTATGCAAATATAGCATTGGATGCATATCCAGGCACAAACAAGAGAGGTTGCGGTGTAGTGGGCAGTTTGGGGAGGGTGTCAAAACTGCACACAGTTGCTCATGAAGAACGTCTCGGTTACGTATGTAACCCTCGTTCCCTGAAGGAGGGAACGGAGACGTCACGTCGGTAATGACCGACTATGGGATCCCATAGTCGGTCATTACCGACGTGACGTCGCGAGTGACCGACTGAGAGGGAACTATCACTTTATTCTATTTTTCTTTCTATACCAGGACTCTGCTGAACATGTTTAGTTTTTTCACAGCCATAAGACTTGAAATGGTCCAGCTTCCTAAATATAAAAGAATCGGGTTCCCATTTAAGTTGTTTGTTAAACTAAATATGTTTTTTTTTTTTTTACATCTCATTATCTTAAAGTAAATTATTAAAATATTGGCTGTTCAATATTAACTTTAAAAATATCACTATTTTTACTGTATACAAACAGATGGGCTAGCAAGGTCAAGGTCATGGGATCAATTACCTGAAAATGTAAATGAAACAGAAAAAATGTATACCTTACAATGTAAGGTGCTTTGGATAAAAATGTCTGCCAACTGTATTTTCTGTTACTCAGACCACTGGAGATTTATTTATCACTTTGATTGATGACTTTAGGTGAATAAATCTCATCTGCATTGAAGCCCCAAAAATGAAACTATTGGTTAGGTAGGTGTTATTTTTTTTTTATCTTCTTCAATAATACTACCTTCAAAATCCAGTCATTAAAGGTGCAGTCACATTAGCAAAATTTGCCATGTCCAACTATTTCAATATTGAAGCACTGCATGAAGCACAGCTCATACAGAAGTGACTTTCAAAAGAAGCAGCTTTCTGTTGGTCAACATGGAAAGTTCATGTGACAAGTCTGAATGCAAGCAAAATCTGTGTGTATAACTCACAAATTAAAGCTTTGCCTAAAGAGAAATATCACCTCGTAACATTAACAGAGAAAACATTAAACACTGTATAAAGTGAGGATAAAGCAACAATAAAAGAAATTTATGAATAATGATTCCCGGTCCCAGATTAGTCATTTTGTTGTGTTTATCATTCTGACCACTGGAGAGTTATTATGACAACTTTTATTCCAGTCTGTGGTGAAATGAATTAACAGCACATAGTCATGTCTTCCACTGGGCAGCCATGTTACCACAAATACTAATACGTCTAGAGGGTAGGCAGGTGTGCAGTTTCCTCCTTGTTTAATAACACAATCGTCCAAGTTGGTCAGAGCAGTTCAGCCAGTTTACTTTATCAAGGTGATGCTGATTTTCACGGTTTGTGTTCTTTGTGTCATTTTTTGGGTTGTTTGGTGTGTTTGCTGGTACATTTTTCTCTGTAAATGAGGTACCTTTATGACTTGTGGTATGTGTGAAATAAAGTGAGAGTAAAGTAAAGCCTGCGCATATGTGGTTTTGAGACTTTACCTCCATAGCTCTGCTGTAGAGCCGAGTGGTTTTGTGTATGTTGCCTTGTTTGAAAATAAAATGATAACTTTCTACTGAAACATTCAGTCAACGTGAAGTATGAAGTATGGATTAACTTTAATAACTTTATCATTATTGTGTTTACGTGTACAGACGGCCCTCTGGCCAGTTGTTGTTTCAAACTGGGATAGAGTAGACCGCATTTCAACAAAGTATCAAACTACAGAATACAAACTAAAGCACCAACTCATAACAGTGGCTGTGTAAGTGAGTCCCTAACAGGACAAAGCATATTTCTCAGTCATAAGAAAAACTAGACTGCAGCTTGACTTTACTAGAAATACATAAATTGGAAATATTTTTAATATCAAGTTATTTTTTACTAAAAGTCCATAAAAAGATACAGAAAACAGACAATTCAGCAATAACACTAATAACAAAGCATCTTTCCTTTCCAGGATCCAGACTGTATCTGGGAAAAGACTCTATTCTGATCCTAACAGTGACTAGACAAAGTTTTAATATAATATAATAAATATAATATAATATAATATAATATAATATAATATAATTTAATATAATATAATAGAACTGGACATATTTTAATAAAATATATACACATTATTGTGACTTTTTGGATTTCCAAGTGTTACGCTTCAAATTTGCATTTAGAAATAAATTCTGACATAGGCACATATTATGTATGTTTCCAGAAATATGTTCAAAAATGTTCACAGACCTCCTGCAGTACCTTCATGGACCCCCAAAGGTCCATAGCCCCCCATTTAAAGCCTTGAATTTCACCTTTAGCCCAGCCAATTGTAAAGTTTTTGATGTTTTACCTCACATTAGAAGTGTGAAACCTGAAAGATGTTGTTCATACTTTTAACTGCTCTTCTGTACTGCAGAGGGTGTTGAGCTAATGGGTGAGTTTTGTTTGTTGTATTTGTGCAACCCGTCAATACAATCAGTATACTTCAGTAACAATGTGCATGTACATTGTGGCTTGGGTTCAGGTTACTTTCATGTCATAGCATAGAGAAAGAGAGAATGTAAAATATTGCTCTTATAATATCACATGCATTTATTTACCAGTGTGCTGTGTTGTTGTTGTTGTTGTTTTTCTATAGAGGGCAAAGGACAAAAACAAAATTGCTGTCTCAAATATTCACATACACTGCCAATCGAACGGATAAAATCTTTTAAGATTGGAATCCCTCCAATCTCTTGTCCAGATGTTGCAATGTAAGTTTAAATTGCACGTTATAATAGCGATCTTGTACTGATTTACATCTAAGATTTGGCAAATATTTTTCATTATGATTGTTGAATTGCTGCTGTAGAGGAATGAATGAATGAGTTTAGGATGACATGCAGTGTATTTTCAATCCACAGCTTCACCACTGTGCGAAACAGACATATATCCAGAAAGTCCCTGGTCCAAGTGAGTTATACGCACAATAAAAAGCAAACTTTCAAGGTTGCAGGACACACGGACCACATGTGGGACGTCTACAGGAAAAAACACAGGTACTAAATTTACAGCCTTTATTGGGGTAAAGGTTGAGCATGGGAGAAAGTAAATGGGTGAGGTAGAAGTATACAGAAAAGAGAAGTTAATAGCAAGAGCACCGTTCCTTTTCTGTGTCCTCCCCTTTACTTTAGCAGGACCTCATGATGACTGTACTGCCATGCAAAGATAAAATGCCATAACTACATACCTTTTATTAAAATTGAGTTATTACTCAAATCAACATTTTATAAAAAAAAAATATATATATATCTCTCTTACCACTAAGAGTTCTCCTAAATAGCAGTAAAATTTCTTAGGTAAGTGTTTTTTTCCTAAACCTATTCACAAAGCTCACTCCAATTTTTATTTTTTATTTTTATTTATTTATTTATTTTAAGTACATTGCTAGTCTTGGGGTGAACAATTAATCTGCTGGAAAAAAAAAATAAAAATAAAAAAATCTTTAATCAAACATTTGCTTCCGCTCTGGATTACGCAGGCAAAAAAAAATAAATAAAAATAAAATAAAATAAAAAATTTTAAAAAAAGTGCACTTCCGTTTTTCTCTGATGTCTAGAGAAAAATCAATGGGTTTGTGTCATTATGTTTGTGTCATTAATTTTTTATTACCTGATTTTGTGTAATGACTTGTATTTTGTGTATTTTTTTTATTTTATTTTTTTTTTATTAATATAAAATACATTTACAGTAAAATGGAATATTAAGTTTTGTATGGTTCTGCAGTGAATATTTGGACTGGACTTTAAATTTCCATGAAATACCTTTTTGTTTTAGTTGTATTTTCTGTACATTTTTGCCATATATATTTCCAGTAGAGATGTTGAGAAGATACATGAAGTAAGAGTGAAACAGGATCCAGAAAGGAACTCTGGATAGCACTCAAACTCTTGTTAACTAATTTTTAATTTGTTTTTCACAATAGGCATAAACATCATTCCACTGAAACTTTACAGAAAATAGTGGCATGTAGCTCTAAATACAGTATATTTACAAAAACGTACAATGGTATTATCACATTTTTGACATGGTAACACAGAAATACCAAGTTTCTTGGAAAGAAAGAAAAAAAGACTTTAAAGATACTTCAGATGCAAATCAGCATGTGGTATGATCTTCTCTAACATATATTTTTAGTCTATCAGTTCGTTTATGTAACAAAATGAAAAATATAAATACCATATTAGAATATTGTAATCATTTAGAATCAATACTATGATTACCAAGGTAATACCATCTAGTACCAACATTGTACAATGCTACAACACTCTTTTAGTGTCAGTTTTTAGGGGTTCATTTTTATTTTTTTATTTATTTATGCAGAAAAAAAAAAAAAAGTGATCACAGAGGGTGGTAAGCATTGTGGATTGAAAGACCTCCTTCAACATAGACTCTTCAGCCCAGCAGAAAGTTTCATAATTAGAAGTGAGCAACAGAACAAGATGAAGTTCACTTTATTTGCTGCCTTTCTTTTCTCTATAGGATGGTTGAGCGTTGTGGTAGCAGGTGAGATTTGATTATTTTAATTCCTGAGCTCTTTGGTTAAATATTGAGGTTTGACCTCTGTAACTTTCAATTAACTGAAATGTAGAGCACTTGAGATGACATTGTAGCTTAAGAAAGAGTGTATGTGTGCACATTTTATACTGTGAATGTAATGATTATTTATCTGGATACATCGATATGCTTCTCCAACAGGTGATGGACCTCCAGTATCCTGCTGTCTTACTGTGACAAACATCAGAATACCAGCTGAAAACATTTTGAATTTTATTATACAAGATACAGGACTATGTCCTGTCAGAGCTGTAATGCAAGTTCAGAACTTTTATAATCTATCACACTATGGAGTTTTACACAGAATAAGTAATAAATTGGTGGATAATTAAATAATGAGAGCTAAAATGTCAAGTATCCTTTTTTTTCTATGTACAGATTCCAGACCAAGAAAAACAAATTTATTTGTTCAGATCCTGACAGCAACTGGGCTAAAAACTTAGTGAGGAAAGTGACTGAGAGAATGATAACAAAACCTTCCCAAAAACCTACTATGTACTATACAAGTACAACAAAAATGATCCCAACTACAGCTACAACAGAGGAAACATCGGGATCAGAGACTGAGACCAGCACAAGCACAACTGTACCACCACCAGTGACGACAATCAAAACATCTGTCTTTAGTAAGGTTCACTCACCTGAAATGTAGAGAAGTTGAGCCGACATTGTAGCTAATGAGAGAGTGCATATGTGTTTACATCTTATACTGTGAATATAATGATTATTCACTGCAATACAATTATGTGCTCCTCCAGTAGGTGATGGACATCCAGGAAACTGCTGTACTACTGTGACAAACATCAGACTACCAGTTGAAAACATTGTGTATTATGACATGCAAGAAACAAATCTATGTCTTATCAGAGCTGTAAGGCAAGTTCAGAGTTATTGTAATATATACCAATTTGAAGATTTACACTGACTCAGTAATACATGTGTAGATAATTAAATGATGAGAGCTAAAACGTCGTTTTTTTTTTTTTGGGTTTTTTTTTTTTCCATGTTCAGATTCCACACCAAGAGAAACATAACTATTTGTTCAGATCCAGACAGCATCTGGGCTAAAAAAGCGAAGGAGATAGTGGATGGGAAAATGACAATCAAAACATCTGGACCGAAGACAGAGATCAGCAAAACAACTGATCAACCAACTTCAGTGTCCAAAGACAATCCAGAATCTTCTCTGAGTACTGTGACAACATGTAAGATGGGTGAAACAGTAACATATGGATTAGATGGTGATGATATGCGGGGGTTTTTGAGAGGGAGTATGTACTGTAGGCTCATAGTGACATGAAAAACAATGTTTTTGTGAAATACTGCCTTAGTCTTAGCTTCTGTTTTTATTACAGTCACATCATCGACAACCAAAGACTGCTGCTTAATGGTAACAAAAAACAAACCAGCGTTTCATGAAATTATTGACTACAGAGTTCAAGAAACACCGTTTTGCTCTGTCAGAGCTGTGCTGTGAGTTTAGGAAAATCAAAATCTTTTTTTTTTTTTTCTCCTCTAAAATTCAGATTTATATGGACACAATAACATTTGTTGTTATTTCTAGGTAACACTTTATTTTAAGGTGTCCTTGTTACACGTTACATGTACTTACTATTTTAATAACAATTAATTATGCATAATTACATGCAAGTAACCCTAAGCCAAACCCTAATCCTAACCCTAACCATATAGTAAGTACATGTCTTTAATTAATATTACTCAGTACTTAAATGTATAATTACACTGTAACAAGGACACCTTAAAATAAAGTGTAACCCTAGTTTTTATATTTTGACTGTTATCTGATAGATCTACTGCATAATCTGTTCTTAATAGAGGCTTATTAGAATTGTATGTCTTAAAGTACAATTCTAAAACAATTTATGTACATATTTGCTTATTTACAGATTAATAACTGTGGAGAACAACACAATTTGCTCCTCTCCAGTAGAAGACTGGGTCCAGGATTACATACAGAACTTGAACAGAAGAAGACAAACAACAGACAAGAGAGAGTTTGCCATCACAGGAATAAAAGTCCCATATAAAAACACCAATAATTACTTTTGTTTAAAGAAGCAACAAGCTAAATATTTTTGTGTCAAACAGCCTTAAAACATCTGTTGCAAAAGCTTGGTCAACTTTGTATCCCTGTATACTGATAATACCTGGATAACTGAGTAACTTCTAAATCTAATAAATGAATAAGGTGATGGTAGTGAAAAATCAGCACTTTGGTTTCACTCACATTGTCATGATTTTTATTCTTTTTTTTTTATGATGACTTCTATTTTGTGTATTGTCTTTTCTTAATTTACTTTATTTAAAAAAGTATCCAGAAATAATTTAACTAACTAGTAACATGTAATTTTATTCATTCATATTACATAGTGTGTAGGCCT
The DNA here is from genome assembly GCA_039654775.1 of Spinibarbus caldwelli. NCBI lineage: Eukaryota > Metazoa > Chordata > Actinopteri > Cypriniformes > Cyprinidae > Spinibarbus > Spinibarbus caldwelli. The sequence continues at coordinate 27,191,776 of CM077235.1, forward strand.
ATGTTTGATGCTATTTGTTACTTAAATTAAAGAACTGGTAAATACTTTTTCTTTTAAAGATGTATTTTTTTGTTGGATAGTACAGTTGAGAAGAGAGAGAGTGGAAACGCACTGAAGACTTCTAGACGGAACTCGAACTTGTGTCAACCGAAGCACTGCTGCGTGACATTGTGGCTTGCTGACCCACAAGGTTATGAGTCCGACCTCAAAATAAATGGTAGGCTACAGTTTGATTAAATGTAGCCAATGTAAACTCACATGAGATACCTTCCAGTCATATATGTTTTTCATAGAATTGCATCCAATGCCTGAAAACTTTATTGTGATGCGGCTTCAAATTTTGGGTGAACTATTCCTTTAATGCAGCAGTCAGATTGCTCGTGCTGGCATCGACAACACAACAAATTAGGCAAGAGAGAAGGAAGTGCAGTGGGCATCTTGGCGAAGGTACATACACTAAGCTCACCTTTCAGTTTAGTCAATTTGTTTTTCTATCCCCGGACTCTAAGGGACATGTTTAGTTTTCCCCATAGACCTAGCACCCTTTGGAGAAGGCTTAAATATAAAAAGGCTTGTATTCATACAGTCCCATTTGTAGGCCTATATTTTGTGTGTAAAATAGCAGTACTGTAAAGACAACATGTTGTTTGTTTAATTAAATAAGCAGCTTGTATTTCACATTGTACTAAAGCAAATTATTGAAACAACAAATGTTTGGGTTTTTTTTTTTTGGTTTTTTCTTTTACAGTAAGCATCATTCCAAAGCAGCTTCACAGAAAATGGACAGGATGATGAAACACCCTCCTTAGAAAGATTTACATAAATAAATTCCCTAGAGTTTACTCTCCCTACACAAATACATTTTAATTTACTTAACTTACTTTATATTTACTTTCAATCAAAGAAGATATTTTGAAGACTGTTGATATCAAAGCAACAGTGAATCCCATTGATTTTCAGTGTAGTTATTATTATTATTATTATTATTATTATTTATTTATTTTTATTATTTTATTTTTTTATTTTTTATTTTTTTGTTATTTTGTGTTGAAAAGAAAAAGTAATACAGGTTTGGAATAACATGAGGCTGAGTAAATGAAATAATTTTCATTTTGGGGTGAATTATCCCTAATATATTAAGTGTGGTATCAGTATTTTTTACTTAAGTATGGACCTACTTTTTCCACCACTGCTCGCACCCAGAGTGCAACTCAGAGCCAGAACATGAAGTATTAACATGCATCCTGAACGTAACTATAATTATAATACAACTCTAATTGTTTCCAATGACTCAGGTCAAATTTATGTAATTCTGGTCAGCGAATACTGAAACTTCAAAGATGAGCACATTGCCCACTGGCTGTTCTTTGGTTTACTAGAACTTAGCATATAGTGCATAGTTAGGTGCAGCATATCCGTCACTACTTCCTTTTGCAGAACAGAGTGTGATGCTGTGGTCTGTCGTCTCGCATCTACACCAGGACTTTCTACAAATAGCTCAGAGGACATCATACACCGTGTTTCTTGTATGTAATTTTGAAACAGGAAATGCGCATGTGGTTGTTCATTTAGGTCTACATATTTACTTTCATATAATACCAGAAAGGACCACTGTCCTATACTAAATAGGGTAGTAGTAAACTAACTCATAAATGTTAACCTTATAAAATGCGAAACATTTGTATAATCGCATTAAACTATGTGCAGTTGTTCATTCTGAATGTCATATAAAGAAAAATGACATCATGAAACGTCTTCACATGTCTCTGTTTAAGTGTAGGTGAGTGCTGGGTGGGAACTGGTTTTGTTTTAAGGTCTTGCTGAGACGTGGAAGATCCCGGTAGAGCTGAATAAAACGTTTGTGGTTTCATGATCACAGCCCCTTTAAGGCCTCTGTAGTTTCCACACATGTTTAACAGACCCACATTTTATACATAATGCTCACAAAGTGCATAAAGATTCCATTTTTAGATGCATGCACTCTCATTTTGACTTTTTTAATGTTGCCGCGTTAAACTCAAAAGCTTTCTTTTGTCAACCTAAGCTGTTGCACATGACATATTATATATATATATATATATATATATATATATATATAAGTATCATGGTATTACCACATTTTTGAAAATGCTGTGTTTCTTAAACACATACTGGAAACACCATTATAATTTTTGAAGTACCAAGTAAATGGTAGAAAAAAAAGATACTTCAGATGCAAATTAGCATGTGTTTTAATGTTTGAACACATATGTTTTAAGTCTTTTAGCTCAGATTATTGTTTTGTACCATTTCTATAACATACTCTAAATAAAAACAGAATAAATAAATAAATAAATAAACAAATACCATATTAGATAAATATTGTGATTTTTAAAATCAGTACCATGCTATATAAAATTACCAAAGTAATATTACCAGCATTGTAGAATTTTAAAGCACTTTTTATGGGCTAATTGTATTGATTTATTGGTTTGTTTGCTTAATTAAAATAGAAATATAATAATAATAATAATAATAATAATAATAATAATAATAATAATAATTAAAATAGAAATATAATAATAATAATAATAATAATAATAATAATAATAATAATAATAATAATAATAAATAGTAGTAGTAAATAAATTTTAAAACCAAACCAGGAACATGCTGCAAATGAGCTATTACATAACTAAGCCTGTGTATAGAACATACATTCAACTGAATTGTCACTCTGACCAATACTTTAGGCCACAGTGAACTGAGATGAGTCGTGATGAATGCTCATTGTGCATTTTGTAACCCCTTACTTTCCTCTATGTGGTTGAATACATCTCTTTCTCTCTCACTTTTGGTCTTCCACTCATCACTCATCTTTTCCTGTCCCTGACTGAGGTGTCTGTGGGCCTAGGTGACGAAGAAAAGTGATCACAGACGGTGGTAAGCTTTGTGGGCTGAAAGACCTCCTTCAACATAGACCCTTCAGCCCAGCAGAAAGTTTCATAATTAGAAGTGAGCAACAGAACAAGATGAAGTTCACTTTATTTGCTGCCTTTCTTTTCTCTATAGGATGGATAAGCGTTGTGGTAGCAGGTGAGATTTGATTATTTTAATTCCTGAGCTCTTAGGTTAAATATTGAGGTTTGACCTCTGTAACTTTCAATTGACTGAAATGTAGAGAACTTGAGATGACATTGTAGCTTAAGAAAGAGTGTATGTGTGCACATCTTATACTGTGAATGTAATGATTATTTATCTGAATACAATGATATGCTTCTCCAACAGGTGATGGACCTCCTGCACCACGCTGCTGTCTTACTGTGTCAAACACCAAAATACCAGTTGAAAACATTTTGAATTTTATTATACAAGATACAGCACTATGTCCTGTCAGAGCTGTAAGGCAAGTTCAGAACTTTTATAATCTATCACAATATGGAGTTTTACACAGATTAATTAATAAATTGGTGGATAATTAAATAATGAGAGCTAAAATGTCAAGTATCCTTTTTTTTTTTCTATGTACAGATTCCAGACCAAGAAAAACAAAGTTATTTGTTCAGATCCTGATAGCGACTGGGCTAAGTACATAATGAGGAAATTGACTGAGGGAATGACAACAAAACCTTCCCAAAAACCTACTATGTGCTATACAAGTACAACAAAAATGATCCCAACTACAGCTAAATACAAGGAAACATCGGGATCAGAGACTGAGACCAGCACAAGCACAACTGTACCACCACCAGTGACGACAATCAAAATATCTAGACCAGAGACCAGCACGAGTAAAACTGTATCAACAACAGTGACAACAATAGAAACATCTAGACTGGAGACAGAGATCAGCAAAACAACCATCCTACCAACTTCAGTGTCCACAGACAACCCAGAATCTACTGCCATAACATGTGGGACAGGTGAAACAACAGCATCACCAACAAAAAGAAAACTCATAACGTCTAGAATAGGCGCAGTTACATCTCTGATCACATCTACAACAGTGGACAACACAGCATCAACAGCAACTAAAGTGAGCAGCACAAACAATAAGAAAAAACTGTCAAAGATGATGATAAGAAAAAGAGGGAAAAGCAAGAAAAAACTTCACAAATTTCAGATGGGAAATACAACTGGATAAAATTGGACAAGTTGTATAAATATGCACACACATTACAGTAAGTTTGAATGTACTCATGATGTGTTGTAAGTTGAAGCACTACAGATATTATTTAGTCCTAGTCTAGGACTGAACTATGGTATTGGTCTTTTAGTTGCAGACTATAGAAAATAATGTGACGATTTTGACCAGTTCAGTTGTGTGGTGTGTTTCTACTGAGAGTGTATTTAATTTTTATTTTTTTTAATTATTGTTTTTTAATAAATTAATTTCAATAAATATTTGTAAATATAAATAAAATGTAGACCAACAACTTTATTTTTATTACAATAATAAATGAACACAATGAATATTTTTTGATGTGTTGTCATTGCAGATATCATGCATATGCTGAAAATTCTTCACAAAAATATTTTTATGGATATGTTTTTATTTTATGGATTAGTGAGATTCAAAGTTGGATGATCTGAAACGGGTGAGATGTAATAGAGGCCTTCACATCATGTCGATATCTTACTTATAGTGAGGGCGCAGTGTCACACTATCACCACATGGTGACAGACTAACCTAGAGAAGCGTTTCTAGATAAGCATACATTCTTCACCACACTTGCTCCAGACTGACTCAAACTAAACCGACCAAGGTAGAATAATATAATTAGACCAGCACAATAATGTTGATTTCAGACACAGGACACTGGGGTGTCTTATTTTGTTTCTTGATTTTCTCTCTGTTTGTACGGGCATGCTTGTTGAGTCACCAATCGTATGGCAGATAGAAATGAGATTCTTAATAAAGCTTGTGATTGGAATGAACGTTGCAGGAAATTACAATCAATACTTGGCTTCAGATGCTCATCCGATATCGAGCCTTTTTTAAGATGAAAAATGCTTTGCAAAATGTAGGAAACACGGTTACACTGGAAAACACAGGAGAAGCCTGGTGTTATCAAACTAAGCCAGAGAGCGGCTTTTATTTAGATCTTGAAACAAGAGGCAAACAAAACAATTGAATTGACTGAGATCAAATCTCACAGGTGGTGATTCACAAACACCTGGCTTGAGATCAGATCAAATTGAGCTTTCCTTTTTTTCAGCCTGTATAGAGTGTTCTCCTTCATCTAGGAGACAATGTGACTGGAGACCCAGCTGCATTTTGTACATAAAATAAGTTGTTTTTCTTCAATAACAATAGTGCTGAAACTGACAATCGATATTGTTTATATCACGGCTGTGAAAAATCTCACATAAATGTGTGAATGTTTATAGCGTTCTCTTTCACATTCATGTGGACATGCACACATTGACACATAGAGCGGTTTTCCTCCTCAGATTTTTTTATGGCTGGGCTGAGCTGAGGTCCTCGTAAATCTACAGATGGGAAATAAATGCCAGCGGCCCTGGCCAGGCAAATATGAATGGAATAAAACAGGGCTTAATAGCACGGAGCAGGTAATTACCTTCTCTGGCCTGCTCGTCCGTGAAATATGATAATATTGCACACTAATAAGATGGACACAAAATCCCAGTGCCCATCCACAGGCATGGGGGGGCCCAAATTAGGCCCAAGTGAGGCTGTTAAAACTGGTTCCATTAAATATGTATTAGCACATATCACATTCCAGTCAACTCGACTGAGTATATTTAAGAAATGTCACACAACAAAAATATTTTATGTTTTATATAGGAGGACCAAATGAGACTATCTCCTTTGCAAAATAATAATCATATCATTATCATAATTATTTTATTTTATTTTATAGAGTGCTGCAGTGATTACATATTTTTGTAGGCCAACCGAGAAATTAGCATCACCCTGGTTCCCTCAACAAAAATCCATTAAAGTGTTTCTTAGGCTTTTGGATTATTGCAGAAAATAAGCTCTGTGACCAACAAACGTTTATGAGTCATACATGTTTTGTTAGTCACGATAATCTTCAGAAATCAACACAACTTTTATGAATTTTAAAACCTAAATTGCCAGAATTAAAAAGCTAAACATAGACTATAATCGAACTATGCCATGGTTGCACGACTTCAATATTATCACCATTAAGCTTCTAACAACCCTTAAAAAAGTTAAAATAGTTTGCAAGAGCATGAGGCTGTAAAAGCAGAGTATTATAAGAAAAAAAGTGAGTAGTACTTGGTTGGTCATGTGGTCTCAAAATGGCAGCCACAATGAAATAGGACCACTCTTATGCAGAATAAAACAGCTTTTTTTATGCCACTGCACACACAAGTCAATTTACATGTTATTTAAAGTACCACTTTTGGTTGACCTTTTTTTCATGTGCATCTGAAGTATATCAGTGCATTGTCATGCCACACTGTAGGAAACATAATACAAAGAACATTATAACATGTAAGGAGTGTGTGTGTGTGTGTGTGTGTGTGTGTGTGTGTGTTAGGCAAAGACAATGCAACTTGTGCTGAGCACAGGGTTTTAAGGACTGATGGAGATGCACTCATGGGACAGGGCTTAACTTGAGAGACAGCGACAAGATTGATTTGTCTGACACAAGAAGATTACATTCAGAGACTCACCTGTATTGGAAAAGGGCACAGGCAATCGAAGTGCAGCCACACACCAGCCTGACCAGCCACACAACTTTAGATCAGTTTTAATTTTACAGTACATTAAATATTAGGCTATTTATTTGTGTTCTTTTTCTAATCACAAACCATTTTAATTTACCGTACATGGGTTAAAGTTGATAAATATTTTTTATTATGTTTTTTTTTTTTTTGTAATTCTGTTTCTATGTATTGCATTTTGGGATTCAGTATTCTTCATTGTGTGCTTTATTGTGTACTGCATATTTTGGCAAATTCAATTAGACATTCGTGTATAACATGCACTCAAAAAGTTATACTGTTCACAGAACATGAACGTGAAGGCCATGGCGTACAAATCAAATGCCTTTGATTACATGCGCAAGTGCTGAAGGCCACGATAAACTAAAATAAATCCTTTTCCGTTTTAAGACAACAGCCAAAAATGGGTTATTTGGTCGCCATGGAGAAACTGAAAGACGATTTCATGTTTTTCATCTACGGGATTTGTAGGTGACGCGGTTGTCCAAAGAAACACAGCAATCATGACAACATTGACAGGTAGCCTACAAAGACAAATATTAAAAAGGTAAAACAGTCATTTTATCAGCTGTGTTGTCTTCACTGAATGATTACTAGACTAGACATAACAGATGTTGATTTGATGCTGACAGATTCTGTAATTTAAAATTCTCTCTAGTTTCTTTATTTTTTAGGCTTAATTTTGTGATATAAAATAGGCCTACTGTTTTAGATGGCTTATAAAAGTTGCTGTGTTATTCGTGTGTGTATATATTCATAAACACACACACAATTCTATCCCTACAATTTCATATGTAAACACATATACAGTACATACAGTACATACACACAAATAACTTGATTGCATGAAACAAGAAGCTGAAAGACGTGATTGCTGTGTGATTTACGCGAAGTGTTTCATCCTCTAGAAAAGTCCCTGCAATTCAGAGAGAGAGAAACAAAAAGCCAGGCTGTGGCAGAAAATAAACAATACAAAAAGAAAAAGTACTAAACAGTGACACAGGGAGCTTGTATAATATGTAGTCTGATGATATAATACGTATTCAAAAAAATAGCCAAGGGACGATACAGCAAGTCAATTTGTTGTGTTTTTAATTTCCCTTTTCTGCGAAAGATTCCCCTGTTTGAACTTGAGGTTTATTTCTTTCATTCTTATCTCCCTCTTCTCTGGCCTGTTTTCCTTCATGTTTGATTGTCCTTTCTGTATTAACCTCTGGGAAGAGCAGTTTGTGTGTTTATGTGCATGCCTGTGTGCTGCATATCTTCACTTCCTCGGTTTAATTTGTCATCCTATGGTCAATAAGAGTGACATCTTTGGAAGACCGGATTAAAAATGACCCCTAGTAATGGATTCCTTCCTCTCTTAATCAATAAGCCTGTCCCTCTTGTTTTGTGAAAGTGTGGCTTTATTCAGAGACACTTGATTCAGAATCTGCATATACTGTAGCAGTTATATTGTTATTGTCATTCCATCTTACGTTTGGTTACATGTTCTTGGTAGTGGCTGATTGCAGAACTATTTGAATGTTAAGAATTCTCGTGATTGCTATATTAAGAACATTTCTTCATCATTTAATGGCCTACAACATGTATTGTTGCAGTGAACATTGGTCTGTAGAAGCACTCTTATACGTATGTGTGTGCAGAAGTGTTCATGTGAGCAGAACATTAGTGAGTATATTTTCACCCAAGGAGATGAGGAGAGGGATATTTATTGCCAAAGTGAGCAAGAAACTCTCTACAAATGAGGCTTTCTGGGACTAAGGGCTGTCAATCACTTAGGAGCTGACAGGATCATGTTGGTAGACCACGAGCCAATTATAGTTCACAACTAAGATCAGAATGGACAGGGCTTGAGCCTTTTTTTCTTTTTTAAATAAGGTTCAGTCAGGTTACAGTATCCCAGCACTGAGTTTGATAGGAATGGACACTAGCCTGAGATATGAAAGGTTTGTAGCTGCTGCACTTCCTCTGAGGATCTGAAGAAGGTCATCTAAGCCATCAGCCGACAGAAAATCCACCTCTGTGTTTTCATACGCCACAAGTACCTTTCTCAAATCGATACTCAGACCTTTTCTTGGCCATTGATCTGAAAAGCTGTTTTTCTAATCCTGAGATTTCATTTTCTTTGTCTCTTTATATTTTAAGTTTTTTTTTTTTTCTTAACTCTTCCACCACACAGACCTTCAGATCACTGGTCGGTGTGAGATTCCCAAGATCATTTATTTCTGTCCTTAAAGGGGGCATAACACACAGTTTCACCCAATCTCATGTTAATCTTGAGTACCTATAGAGTAGTACTGCATCCTTCATATCTCCAAAAAGTCTTTAGTTTTGTCAGATTTATAAAAGAAAGATACAGTTTTACGATTCTTTCCAAAAAAAGCCGAGCTCCTGGAAGTGTGCCGTGTGGGCGGAGCTAAAGAGTGACGAGCACTTGCGCCGATTGCCAACAAAACACAGACATTTGATGTTGTCCCCCTCCCCCTTTAAGTAGGCCTATAAAATGACTTTAAGACTTTTTGTGAAATATCTTTTGGTGAAGCAGAAACGTTGCTACTTGTCATCGTATTACCATCTTTATTATTACTTTTGATCAATTTATTGCATCCTTTGCTAAAGTAAAAATAGTAATTTCTTTTTAAAAAAATTTAGCGACCCCAAACATTTTAATGCTAATATGTTGGATTTTCTTGAGTGATAAGTTATGGAAAACATTTTAATGTTATTGTTGGTGGCGTTTCCTTAGCTGTAAAGTGTACTACTTGTTGAAACTGACAGTGAATTTTAAAATCATCTTTATATTAACCTAATAAAAGTCTGTAAACAACAAAAAATAACATGCATAGATTTTCACAAAAAAGGTTTGATGATCTCAGCTTTCTCAGTGGCAGACAGGACTCTTCATAGGGTGCAGAAACATACAATCAATAAGTAGTTAAATTGTTGTGCGCCTGCCCCAGATTTCATGGTTCACAGCCACTGAAAGCCACAGCTGATCCAGAAATGATTACTTTAGATACCAACTTCACTCGCTCCACTTGTTCATCACTGGTAACTATTCATGCTGTTCTTAATAGTATTCTCCATCTTCAACCATAGATGATTCACATGTGGTGATGTGAGTGCCCAAATAACAGGCTAAGGTTTTAGATTCAGTAGAAACCTAAATAAAAAGACCTTAAATATATTTTTTGGAACAGCTATGCATGAGAAAGCTACAAAACCTTTGAAAGTGAAATGAAGATAAACACATAAACATATTTGGCCCATATCTGTCTGTCAAGAAGAGCCTCAATCATAACATTGAAGTTAAAGACATTAATGTTTATTATATATATATATATATATATATATATATATATATATATATATATATATATATGTGTGTATATATATATATATATATATATATATATATATATATATAGCACAGGTCAAAACTGAAAGTTGGTTGGGGTGGTGGGAATGCAGTAACCCAGCAAACAGGGAATGTTTTTTTGGCAGACGTTTTGGCAAGGCTCTCAAAGTTATGGGCAAACATTCATTCATTCATGGAATGTTTTTTCTGAAACATTTTGTTTTGACATTTGTCTAACCTTTTGTAACTATAACTACTTGTTTCTGAATGTTTAGAGAACATAGATCTCATAATGATTGCAAATTAATGGGTGTTCTGAATGTTCAGAGATGATTTTCATAACTTAATGGGAATGATATCAAAATGTTCTTGGAGCATAATTATATTTGTTAAGTCGGAACCAGCCATTTGGTCCTTGTGTTGTGATTGACAAGACTAGAGGAATACGCTTTTCCCAAACTTCCTTCTTAAACTCTTTGTAAACTTTGTATGATGTACATAAGCTTATATTCAACATAAAAATGTTGTTCCTTCCATCCCCCAGCCAACTCTTTAGACGTTGCGGGGTTAAATGAGGTCAGAATCAAAGGCCTGCATGCTGAAAAAGGGGCCCCTCTGTTGGGGCAGATTATGCCGTGAACCTCACTCACTTATGACGGACCGTGTGCTGTGTTTGGAAACACTGGCCGTAATTGTGCCCCAAAGTCACAGCGTGAACCCAGGGGGGTCTTGGGATGATGTTCAGCAGATCTCTCTGCCGAGGTCTGAGGCCAGGTCAGAGCTTAGAGACGGCTGGTTAACCTACTGACCATGACAGGTTCCAAGAGGAATTGAAGAATGTGCTTAAAAATTCTGGAATTTTCAACAGGCGTCAAGATGATTGCACTTCCAACCGCATGTCAAGATGATGTTGTGCAGTGAGCCAGTGCGTTGAACTGCATGTAATGTTTGTTTACATGACAGCATTACCAATAAACCACATCACATTTCTCCGGTTTCCTCTTCATTCGCAATTCTAACTCCACTGTGTCTGTTTCCTTTTGTCAGATATGCTGAAGGATCACAGGATCGGCCCTCACCGGCTCCAGTTACTTGGGTAATGCATGCGGTGCACAGAACGAGTGCTGTGTGCATTCATCAGCAAAAAAATAGGAGAGATTTGAAGGTTGGAATGACGGAGTGACAGACAGAGTGGTAGAGGAAGAGAGACAGATGAAAGGTGCAGATGAGACCCTGTGCCGGCCCCAGATCTGATTAAGGTCCACTGTGTGAGAGATTCATTCTCCCTCTCACCAAGGAAGTGTGTCCTAATGGGCTTCACCCGTCTTGTTCCTTATCGCTGCCAATATCATTGCTACAGTTACCAACCTTTATCTGACTAATACAATTATGGTGCAGTCATGGTGTCGTCAGTAGGAGTCCTGTTTTGTATAACGCTGAAAATACAGAATTTTATGATCTAAAATAATTTAGTGTGACTACTTGTTGAGAGTTGTTATACAGAGCCACATGTTTAGGATTGCATCACCCAATGAAATATGATATGTAAATAATCATTAATGTAGAGTGCTTAATCATCTTAATAATGTTAAGCAACTTTGTCTGAAATTAATTAAAAGCTATTTTTTAAATAATTAAAATTTTTGTGTATGTGCGTTTAACTTGAAAATATGATAGAAATATATTATTATTATCTAGTAGAATGAAGTTCTCAAAGTAATTATAATAATCATATAATTTAAAGCATAATTCTTTTAAGGAATATTGCACAATTTTTCATCCATTTTTAATTTAAACTTTCAACCAATGTTGTACAGAAATCTCATTCGATTACATTATTGTAAGATTTGTTAAATTGTTAACATGTTATGCGCTAATATGATTACCAGTATTTTAATAATAATTTTGTATTTAATCATAAAATGGAATCCAGAAAATGAAAACTGACAACACAGAATATCTAGTTACAATTTTATGATTTAAAAGGATAGTTCACTTAAACATGAAAATGCCTTTATTAACCCCCCGGAGCCTTGTGGAGTACTTTTTATGATGGATGTATGCACTTTTTTGGGCTTCAAAATCTCAACCACCATTCACTGGCATTATAAAGCTTAGAAGAGCCAGAACATTTTTTTAATATAACTCCAATTGTATTAGTCTGAAAGGAAAAAGTCATAAATACCTAGGATGGCTTGAGGGTGAGTAAATCATGGGGTAATTTTCATTTTTGGGTGAACTATCCCTTTAAGTTGTTTAGACCTCCTTTTTGATTAAGATTAACCAATAAAAAACGTAATCCAGAAAAACTAAAACAGAAAACATGGAACACTGCAAAAAATAAAACTTCAGATAGCCCTACTGTGTAACCGGCTCCTGGTGTTTATTGACCTGGACATGTGACCTTGACACCAATAAATGTATAAACTACCCTAGTCGTTACGTATAGGCGTCACTCCGTCATCCATAGCTGAAGATGATAAGTTTGTTTTTACCTAGTCTAGACTCTGTTAAGTGAAAGCATCTCCATAATGGTGTTAAAGGTGTCTGAGAATTGATGGATAGTAATGCATTCACTCATTTGCTGTGGGTATGTGAACGTCCTTTGACGTCTAGATGCGGGGCTGCCTGTCGATCGCGCCTCTGGGGGATTTTGTAACTACGTTACCCACGGTTATCCATCATGGTGTTAGAAGAGAGTGTTGGTAGCCATTAGCTTTAGCATCTTTATCTCTCTCTGTCTAGCACTCTAGCTGTAATGCGCGGGCCTAATTTGTTTAGCGTGCGCAGAGTGTCCATTAGGGATGGGGCTTGTGTGCCTGGGTGTCTAAGTCTGTGGAAATGGTGACAAATCACATATGGATTTCCTCTCAGTGTAACTGCTGGCAGTGTACAGAATGAACAAGATATTTTTGGTGTGGAGAGGATAGTTTATCCCTAAGAAATGAACATTTTCTCATCATCTATGTATTTTCAAATCAAATATGTATTTTTTTTTCTCCATGGAATGCAACTGGGGTTGTTCAGCACATTGTTAACTTAGTATGATTCCGAGTACTTAAGCAGGTTCAAGGGTATATTTTGAATTTATTTCAGAAATGTTGGCTTAAAAGTATTAGGGCTATTATATAAAGTGTCCATACCGATTTCGATAACATTCTGTTTATTATAAGCACTCGCTTATGTAGTCTGCCCATTTAAATGCTATGACAGTGCTGTCAGTGTTTTTGTCATTCATCAGCTGGAAAAAATCATTCTAAAAGTAATTCCAATGATATTGTTCTCAAGTCGTTATAGCTGTGGTGTCAACTTCCCTATTCTCAAAGAATTTAAACGATTATTTAAACTTTATAGTTATTGTTAGTGTTATGCTCCTTGGTATGAACAGTCCTGATCAGAGTCAGTTCCTTTTTGAAGAAAGAGACCTGACAGGTAGAGTTTTGCAACAGTGTTCTTACCTCATCTCGAAAACTCCTTCAAAATTCCCCCCAGAGCTGTCAAAACTTGAGAAAGACAAACAAGCTTGGATTTATGTAACGTATGTAACCATGGTTCCCCGAGGGAACGAGACGCTGCGTCGAAAACGCTAGGGGAACGCCTTTCAGCGATATCAAGCTCTGAATCATATGTGCAATCAGTCCAATTGATGGCGAGACGTCAGGTGCAGGTGACGTCATGACCAGGAAGCTTAAAAGCATGTGAGGTGCAGCCGGCTTCAGCTTCTAGGAATGAAGCATAGCTCTAGTAGGGATGCCGGTGTCACAGTTATGATCTGTTTTCACTTAGTTTTCTATGTCCCCGTCATCCTACCTAGTTTGTCTCCATAGTAATTAGTTAATTAGCTCCACACCTGTTTCTGTTTCTCCCTGATTGCATTTTGTATTTAAAGCCTGTGTTCTCCCCTCTGCCTTTGTCTGCACGGAGCTAATGCCTGAGCCCACCGCAGACGGAGAGCCTGAGCCTGCCGCGACTCGTGAGCCAGCGCGCAAACCCGCGACTGAGCCGATCATCGCCACGGAGCCTGAGCCACAATCATCGTCTGACCAAGTGCGTGAGCCGGCAACATCGCCCGTCCCTGAGGGAGTTTTGGTGGTGTTCGAGGGCTTGGAGGGAAGCCCCGCCCACACTCCCGCAACTGAGGGTGAGCTGCTACTGGTTTCTGGGAGTTATGAGGAACTAAAGGACATCTTTGAAATGGACCTAATAGACTGGTTTGGAGAAGTATTACCCTGTGCTCCTGAATCTCCTGTGTCTCCGCTGGTTCCGTCCAGCCCTGAATCTCCTGTGTCTCCGCTGGTTCCGTCCAGCCCTGAATCTCCTGTGTCTCCGCTGGTTCCGCCCAGCTCATGTCCTCCTGTGTTCCCTCCCAGCCTCCCTCTCCCGCCTCCTCTCAAACCAGCCAGTTCCTCAGCTCCATCTCCGCTGGTGCCTGTCAGTCCCTCAGCTCACCCTCAGTCAGCGCCAGCTGGGCGCGCTGATCCGTCGCTTCGGGACTTCCAGCCTCCAGCTCCGCCCAGGCGTGAGGATCCCCTGTCTCCACCTCCCGCCTCCGAGCCCTGGACTCCACCTCGGTCCTTCGACCCATCAGCTCCGCCTGGGTTCCTAGCTCCCTCGTCTCCACCGTGGCCCGTCATCCCACTGGCTCCACCGGGCTCCCTCGTCCCTCCGGCTCCGCCTTGGTCAGTCGTCGACCATCCGCCGCCTCGGGACTCCACTCCTCTGGCTTCGCCTCGTCACTCTGTCCCTCCGGCTCTGTCAGGCTCCTCCTTCCCTTCAGCTTCACCTTCGTCCTCCGTCACTCCAGCTCCGCCGCGGCATTCCGGATCCCCGCCTCCGCCTCAGTCGCCTGAGCCGCTGGCTCCGCCTAGGCCCTCCGGATCCTCGATGTCACCCTGGCTCTCCGTCTGCTCGGCTCCATCCTGGGCTCCTCATCCACCGACTCAGTCTCCGGCAGTAGGCCCCCTGGTGTCGACGGTCCTTTCTCCACCATGGCTCCTCCCGCCGTCGACTCCACCGTGGGCCACCATCCTGGCTGGCCTCTGGATTTCCACCTGGCTCCTCCTGCTCCGGGCTCCTTCCTGGCTTCTCCCTCCATCTACTCCCCCTTGGACTTATTTTTTGGACTCTTTTTGCCCCTTTCCTGTTGCCTGCCCTTCACCTGCTCCACGCCCACCTCCTGAACCCCCACCCTCCCTCCTCTGTTGGACTATGTTTTTCGGTGCGAGGACGCACCGTTCCGGGAGGGGGCGAACTGTCACAGTTATGATCTGTTTTCACTTAGTTTTCTATGTCCCCGTCATCCTACCTAGTTTGTCTCCATAGTAATTAGTTAATTAGCTCCACACCTGTTTCTGTTTCTCCCTGATTGCGTTTTGTATTTAAAGCCTGTGTTCTCCCCTCTGCCTTTGTCTGCAATTACGTTTACTATTTCGTTTACTCCTACGTTTGGATTTGTGTTTGGTTGTGCCTTTTGCCCCTGAAGATTATTAAAAGGAACTCTTTGTTTGTACTCCTTCGTCGTGCGCTATTTTATACACCAGACACGTAACAGCCGGAGGTATGGCCCTGCGACGCAGCGTCTCATTCCTTGGGGAACCATGGTTACATACGTAACCTTGGGACGTTCCCCTTCAGGAACCCGAGCTGCGTCGAAAACGCTAGGGGAACGAGATGTCCACGCCGCCAGACTTGCAAATCCCTGCCTAGTGTGGAAGAGCACAGCTATGGCAAGAGAATAGAGGAGCCTGGAGTGGCTCGCAAATCTAGATCATAGAACCTGACGAAAATGAGGGGCATAGACCATCCCGCAGTGTTGCAGATGTCCTGCATAGGCACACCTGTCAGAAAGGCCTTAGAGGCCGCCACACTTCTCGTTGAGTGATCCTTGACCCCCAATGGTGAGGGGAGATTAGAGGACTCATAGGCAACAGTAATGGCATCAACTATCCACCGGCTGAGGGTCTGCTTGGAAGCAGGATGACCTCTCTTAGGGGGACCAAAACAAACAAGCAGTTGGTCCGCCTTTCTCCACAGGGCAGCTCTGTGGACATATGTGTCCAGTGCTCGCACTCTCCAACTCTCTTTAGAGAAGATATCGCTAAGAGAAATACAGTCTTTAACATAAGAAGACGGTCTGATATCTCCTCAATAGGCTCAAAGGGAGGCCTACAGAGAGCATCTAGCACCACAGCGAGGTCCCAGGGAGGGACACGAGATCGTACCTGAGGCCTCAGCCTCATCACACCGCGGAGGAAACGTCTAACCAGGGGGTCCTTGCCCACTGACTGCCCACCAAGAGGGGCGTGGTAGGCCGCTATAGCCGCCACATAAACCTTCAGGGTGGAGTGGGTTAACCCGGCGGAGAAACAAGCCTGCAAGAACTCCAGCATTGTATCAATCGGGCAGTTAACTGGGTCAAGCTGGAAGTCTCCGCACCATGAAGTGAAGAGTCTCCACTTCAGGGCGTACAGTTTCCTTGTTGAGGGAGCTCTAGACTGGAGGATGGTCTCAACAACCTCGGTTGAGAGACCAGAGGCTATGAGTTGTGCCCCCTCAGGGGCCACACCCACAGCTTCCACAACTCTGGGTGGGGGTGAAGGATCATGCCCTCCGCCTGTGAGAGGAGATCTCTCCTGACAGGAATCTCCCATGGAGAGCTGTCGAGGAGAGAAATCAGGTCCGAGAACCCCCGGGGGCAGAGCGATCGGGGGAAAAGCGTACAGACAAAGCCTCGGCCAAGTCTGTACCATAGCATCCAGCCCCAGTGGAGCTGGATGACTCAGAGAGAACCAGAGGGGACAGTGCGATGTCTGACGAGTCGCAAACAAATCCACCTGAGCCTGGCCAAAAAGTCTCCATATCTGCTTCACCACCTCAGGGTGAAGCATCCATTCCCCGGGCCTCGGCCCCTAACCTCAACAGGATGTCTGCTCCCATATTGAGATGCCCAGGAATATGAACTGCTCTCAGCGAGAGAAGCTTGTCCTGGGACCACACAAGGATCCGGTGCGCCAGCTTGTATAAGGGGCGCGAACACAGACCTCCCTGGTGGTTTATGTGAAAGACCACCGCTGTGTTGTCGGTGCGCACCAACACATGGCGATCTCTTAGGTCTGGAAGAAAGTGTTTGAGTGCTCGAAACACGGCCAGCATCTCCAGGCAGTTGATGTGCCACGTGAGATGGCAACCACTCCACAGACCGCGGGCAGGGTGGCCACTCATGACCGCTCCCCAACCAGTGAGGGACGCGTCTGTCGCTAGCGTTATGCGGTCATGTGAGCGAGAACGACATCTCGATTTCGAACCGCCATCTGCTCTGACTGAGCTAAAATCAACCAATCGTCAATGTAATTGAACATGCGGATGCCCTGGAGTCGCAGAGGAGCCAGAGCAGCATCCACACACTTCGTGAAAGTACAGGGTGAGAGTGCTAGGCCGAAGGGGAGAACCCGATATTGGTAAGCTTTGCCCCTGAAAGCAAACCTCAGGAACTTCCTGTGACTGGGAAGGATGGAAATATGAAAGTATGCATCTTTTAGATCTATCGTGACAAACCAGTCCTCGGACCTGATCTGAGACACGACCTGTTTGACAGTGAGCATTTTGAACTTCAGACACATGACTGAGCGGTTCAATAGCCGCAGATCTAAAATCGGATGCAACCCCCCATCCTTCTTTGGAACAATGAAGTACCGGCTGTAGAACCCGGACTCCCTGTCGAGAGGAGGGACTACCTCAATGGCCTCCTCCCTCAAGAGAGTGTTCACTTCTTGTTCTAATACCAGAGCCTGCTCGGGGCCCACTAATGTGAGAAAAACCCCTTTGAAAGGCGGCGGCGGAGCGCCGAACTGAATGCGATAGCCTTTTTCTACAGTCTGCAGGACCCAACGAGATACATTTGGCAGTAGTTTCCATGCTGCTAAATAATCTACTAAGGGAACCAATCTCTCGAGACTGGCCTCTGGTGTACTTGGAGCTGCTAGCTCATTGCCCTGAAGTGGAGGACCGGCAGGAGACGGCCGAACTAGATGCTCGAGAGACCCCCGAAGGGGTAGCGAGGCTCTCAGCTCTGCTACGTTTCCGGGCGGAAAAAACTGAGAGAGACACTCGCTGGAGACCGCTGCTCCCTGGAACACTGGCAGGGTTGACAGAATGATCTCCAGAGGGCGCTGAGGAGAGACGGACACCGTGTAATGCTGTGCACCCCGCTCTTCCCCAGTAGGGGCCGCCCTCAGCAGTCCCGAACTTATAAATGTCAGGACCGCTTCGTCGAGGGCTTCCCAGACTGAAGCACGACCCTCAGATTGGGCCTCGCCTTAGAAGCCCCCGACTTAGAGCACCGCCGACCTCGGTCCCGCTGCGGGGGAGCACGAGAGGCCACGCTCTGCTTCTGAACCTCTCTGTATGAAGAGCTGGTACAAGAGCTATAGAACGGCGAGGGAGAAACCGCTGAAATGCCGCCCCCTGTTTACAAGCCTCCTGATATCTGTCGACAACGGAATTGACGGCGTCGCCGAACAGACCAGAAGGTGCGAGCGGGGCATCCATAAGGAAGACCCTGTCCTTCTCCTTCATATCGGACAGGGTCAACCACAGATGCCTCTCCACCGCCACCAGAGCTGCCATGGACCGCCCGATGGCACGGGTGGTCTCCTTGGTGGCGCGGAGAGCTAAATCAGCGGTTCTCCTCAGTTCTACAATATCCTCAGATTTTATTTGCTCCCCTTCATCTAGCTCTTTTAGCAGGTCGGCTTGATACGCCTGACCCGCTGCCGTGTGTCCCTTGCCCACCAGCGTCGATGTTTCCGGGCGGAAAAAACTGAGAGAGGCACTCGCTGGAGACCGCTGCGCCCTGGAACACTGTCAGGGTTGACAGAACGATCTCCAGAGGGCGCTGAGGAGAGACAGACACCGTGTAATGCGGTGCACCCCGCTCTTGGAGTGCGCAGCGGCTTGGAGGGCAAGACCAGAGCCTTCAGAGACGATGCCGCGCCGGGAGACAGATAGATCACGAGCGTCTGCTCAACCCAGGACATCGCTCTGTAACCGCAATCACCCAGCCCCGCCACATTACCATAATAATCAGAGGCGGGGACGAATAAGTGGGCCGAGAAAGGTTTCTTCCACGATCTCGACACCTCAGTGTGGAGATCGGGAAAAAAAGACAGGCTCCGGCGCGGAGGTAGCAGCTTAGTACGCAGAAAGCGTTCATCTAGTTTACTTTTCTGCAGATCCGCCTGTTTCTCGGCAGGCCAATCGATGTTCAACTTGGCAACCGCGCGAGTAACTACCTCCACTAGCTCTTCATACTGTGAGGATTGAGGGGGCGAATACTCAACGCTCTCCACATCAACCTCCTCGGAGGAAGATAGGAGAAGCGCCGAGCCCGCTTCCCGGGGGGAAGAAACCGCAGAACGGGCTTCCGATCCCAGAGAGCGGACTCGCCCGTCTCCATTCCCTCCACCAGATCCCGCTGCAAACCCCACGAGTTCAGCCGCTGTTCCACCTCAGCGGAAGCGGGGCCAGCACCGTGAGGAATGCTGGCGAAGGCTCCCTCCTCAAAGAGAGCCTTCCGGGAGCGAAGTGTACGCAGTGGCATTCTCTTACAATGCGGACAGTAGGCTCCCTCGAGAGCCGATTCTGCGTGCTTCACTCCCAAGCAGACCATGCACAGACTGTGTGTATCCCCGCTCATAATATAGCGTGGGCAGGGAGGAACACATAGTCTATAACGCGATCCACTTTCGCCCTTAATCTTTGCTTTTGACATACTGGAGTTCTGATGCTTGTGTACTGACAGACAACAATAAATAGGACTCACAGAACATAGATCGTGACTGACACACACAGAGAGCTTTGCTGAATAACAGAAAGCTGAAGCCGGCTGCACCTCACGTGCTTTTAAGCTTCCTGGACATGACGTCACCCGCACCTGACATCTCGCCATCAATTGGACTGATTGCACATATGATTCAGAGCTTGATATCGCTGAAAGGCGTTCCCCTAGCGTTTTCGACGCAGCTCGAGTTCCTGAAGGGGAACTTCATATATCAGCAGTAAAGCCATACATTCCCCTCCAGCATACAGACAGTGCAATGATTGTATGGAGAGGGGAGAGGTTTCATATTCCCTTGAGAGTCTGGGTCAAGGATACTAGATCTTACTGTCTCAGGATCTATTATGGACTGGTTAACCTTTCATACACTAGGCCACTATATTGGGCCTATAAAATTCTAAAGAATGTGATATATTGGCTGTGGATCTCAGATATGCATACATACATTGAGATGAACTAGCTTTGAAAGGTGGCTATATTCAAAGACCATACAGCTGGTAACGCAACATGGTAATGCCAAAAGAGAAGACATACATACAAAAGCAAACGTACCCCTGTAGCCCACTAACCATGTAGGAAATTACTGTGGTTTCCTACATGACTACCCAGAAAGCTGCTGAAAGTTTGTTTCACATCTTAGATAAGTAACTGAGAAGCAAATATCCTGTTTCGTATATTTTGTCACAAGGCAGTAAGGCATTCATGAGTTCAGTACGAAACTAAAATTGCATTGTCTGGCAGCTGCTGTGGTGAATATTTTCTTCCTGGCTGGGTGTATTTTTTCCTAGAGATAGTAGAGTGACATAGAGCTCAGAAATAGAGCTTGGTCTAGAAAACAGGCTAACAGATCAAGCTTTAAAAGGCTTGGGCCATTTCAGTGGTTTTTGTCTTCGAGTCTTATCAAGTAATCGCAGACCTGACAACAACATCAGGTTCACAAAGAGAGAGAAAGAGAAAGAAAGAGTGTGAAATAGTGACTGGCAACTAGAGTGCACAAAGTTTTTCTTATTCTCTTTCACTTGCTACTTGTTGGATGGGAATGAATGGCTGTCTGCTCTACAGTGTGGCAGGCAAAGTTCTGAGCTCATGGAGGGATTCCTTGGGAGATGGGAGAGGAGAACAGGGGGGTGTTTATGGGGGGGGGGGGGGGGGGGGGGGGGATCTTGTAAGCTTTCATTGTTGTCCTGGGCTTTCCCACACTCTCACTTTTGTGTGTGAAGTCTCTAGCAAACTCTGACATGATGAATTACCTGCTGCATGCCATGTGGTTCAGTTGCACGGGAGTTACTAAAGTACCAAAGCGCTGCTCCCTTTCTCTGTTATAGTTACATCTCCTCCCCCAACCTCACGCTCATCTCTCAATTTGCTTCCTTCCGTTCATGAGCAGACTATCACTCTCCCTCCCTCCATTATGTTCCTCATGCTCAAACTATCTATCTTGGAAACCGAGGCACACGGCCGCAGGCAGACTGTTCAACTTTCTCTCTCTTTCTTTGCCCATTAGC
This sequence comes from Spinibarbus caldwelli, assembly GCA_039654775.1. Classification (NCBI taxonomy): domain Eukaryota; kingdom Metazoa; phylum Chordata; class Actinopteri; order Cypriniformes; family Cyprinidae; genus Spinibarbus; species Spinibarbus caldwelli. Next base: position 27,213,176 of record CM077235.1, read on the forward strand.
CTCGTCCAGCCCTCCCCTCATTGGCAGCTGATGATGTTCGGAGGGTCTCTGGATCAGTGCCCCCACCTCCTCATAAAAAGCCTTTCTTTGCCTCTAAATGCGAGCACCAAACTGCCGGCCATTAAATGTTTGGTCTGCCACAATAGAGACATTAACACACGAGTGAGTAGCTCTGAAAAGCCTGTGAGAGTGTTAGATGGATTCAGCATGGCAGACGACCCTTTCAGCGAGCCCTGTACTACCACAAGCCCAGTGGTTTCAGCTAAAGATTTAAGATTGAAACCTGGGTTGAATTGCTTTGGGACAGGTGTAACTTAGTCTTTTAGGTGTAACTTGCTTTTAGGAGGATAGAAATAAAAGTGGAGTATACATAAACACTACTGTTCAAAAGTTTGGAGTCTATTTATTTGACTGAAAATACAGTAAAATGTAATCTAGTAATATCTGAAATGTTACAATTTAAAATAACTTTTCTATTTTAATATTTTTTAATGTAATTTAATCCGGATTTTCAGCAGCAATTCCCTCAGTCTTTTGTCAAGACGATCCCAGAAATCACTCTAATATGCTGATTTGGTGCTCAAGAAACATTTGTTAGAGTTAAAAACAGTTGTGCTGCCTAATATTTTTGTGGAAATGGTGATAGATTATTTTCCAGATTCTCTACTGAATTGAAAGTTCAAATGAGTGCATTTATTTGAAATAGTAAACTTTTGTAACACTATAAATGTCTTTAATGTCACTTTTGATCAATTAAATGCACACTTGCTGGATAAAAGTGTTAATTTCTTTCACACTCATACACACCCAAAATCGTACTGATCCCTAACGTTTGAACAGTAGTGTGTGTCAGTTTCAGACAGAAGTAATTTCTAATTTAAATGTACGTGTTATGAGTCAAGTAACAGGCAAAAGTTGCATACCTTGCTTTGTTTTTTCGAGGTCAACAGATTGCTTTCTATTGTGGTTCCATGTGCATGTGGTGTTCTTTTTTTTTTTTTTTTTTTTTTTTTTTGGTGAGTTGCTCTTCCAGCAGTGAATCTGCACAGCAGTAGAACCTGTAAAATAGAACAATCTGCAGTATGAAGAGTTGGATTTGGCCCTCAGTCCAAGCCATTATAACTGACTGACCTTTCAGGGTGAAAGGGGGAGAGAGCAGGTGACCAGAGTTCAATCCTTTTAGAAATGGGCTGAAAAAAGGTAGCGACTGAAGCATTTTGTTTGGATAAAAAGTCAACCATTAAGCTTTGATGTGGCTCAAAAAGACACAGAATGGCAGAAATGCACAAATGGCACATTAATTAGTCTGAGAAGAAAGGTTTTGTGTATGTGTGCATGTTGAGCATAGCACTGGCTGAAGCTAAATGCACACTGGGCAGTGATTCTAAGAAGAACTCTTAACAGTAGCTCACTATCCTCCTCTAATGGCCATTTGTGTTATGAAAGTGAAAGGAATATTGCAGACATATTTCATATACACTGTCTGGACTTCCATGGTTTCTCTTGAAGAGCAGAAGCTGACACTGCATTTTACTGTAGCATTCAGAGACAATCCACAGTGACCATGAAGATTGTGAGTGTCTTAAAGACATCCCACACACAAACAGACTTAGAGGGGGGTTGATGGTAGTTGAGGAGTCTCAGAGCCCTTGCCATGTCATTGATAGTGTTGCCATGACGGAGGTTTGTTACTGGATGAATGAAGCCTTCTAAAAACCTTTTCTTATTTCACCCCACGGGGAAATTAGGTCATTGGCATGCGGCCTGTATGGGGTGTAAATTGCTTAATTGTCTTAATTGGACACTTAGTAAATCCCAGTTGGAGCAGAGAGTGGATAAAGTGATGCTGGTTTTGGTGGTCTGTGTTCATCTATGATTTCCAAATCTGGCAAAGATTACAAATTATATCTTGTAATTTTAATTCTACTGTAGTCCATTTAGAGTACCTTATTTTAAAAAAAAAGAATAGTTCCAGATCTAAAATCTTATTGAATGAGCTATGCTCAAGTCCATTGTAGAATAGCAGATGAATGGATATGTATGGGCACACTTGAATTCAACGTTAATGTGCCTATATGCACTTTTTGTGATTTGTGTTTTTGTGTATGATTATTATGAATGTGATTAATGGGATATAAAGTTGTGTTATCATTTACTCACCATCATGTGGGTCCAAAAGAAGATATTTTGAAAAATGTTGATAACACCTCAAAAAAAAAAAAAAAAAAAAAAAAAAAAAAAATGTCCATCAACAGTTTTGCTAATCATTGACTTTTATTGTAGACATTTCTTTAAAATATCATCTTGTATGTTTCACTGAAGACAGAAAGTCAGGTTTGGAATTACATGAGGGTGAGTAAATGATGACAGTTGCCATTATTTTTGCTATTATACAAGCAGTAATAGACTTGCTGCCATGTGCTACAGTAATTTTTACCACATTTTATGGCTGAAATGCTTGGCATTTGGTTTAGTCTGTACTCTGAATGCTTTTTGAACATACCTTAAGAATTTCAGGCAATAATTTAAGAATTACATGCAAATCTTGTTTGATTATTCCATATGTGAGATATTTTCTTTTTTCTGCCCAGTAATGGCTAAATGTAGTGCACTAATGATAACAATTAAGCAATTTGACGTAAGTTGTTTATGAGCCATACAGAAAGACACACACTTGATGAACAGCACACTCTTTTTGTTGCTCTGCCATGACAGGTTCATTGTGACTGCAGTATCACAAGCCATGTCTAAAATCTCATATAGTGTGCTAATTGAGAGGACAGCCATTTTTAGAGGTGTCTGAAACCATAGTGGACTAGTGTACAAGTATACTAGCTTATAACAAATGTACACTCAATGTCTACCCATAATGCACTGTGAGGGACACATTCATTGAATTCCCAAATCTCCACAGTGGTGGTCTCCAAAGTGCAAGTTGTATCAGCAAGCACAAATTGTGAAAAGCAGCAGCCCTTCTGGTGTACTTAGTGTCCGTATTGGTTCACTCGTTTTCACTCACTCTTTTAAGTGAACTATGTAAGTTGACTTATGTAGGGAATAGTGAATGAGGATATGTGGGCGATTTTTGGATACTGCCACAAACGTGAAAGAGAAAACTGACCGTAGAAATATAATTCATGCCTGTACTCAATATAGTACACTTTGGCAATGCCAAAATTATATAGGAATGCAATAATGTGCAACAGGGTAGGATAGAGTGGGGGGGAAACGCACCCCTTAAGGACTGTGTAATTTTTTTCTGTGAAACAAAAGTTAAATGTGTTCAGAAAAGTTATCATAGTTTTAGTGACAATGACAGAAATTATAAACAAAGTATGAAAAATGTCCAGAGTTTTCATGTTATTAGATTTTTAACAAAAATTACATTTGTACCAAGAGGGCGTTTTACCCCACCTATGGTGCAAAACTCCCCCATGGGTGAGGTAAAATGCCCTCGAGTCTGACAAAGCAATATGCTTTAAACATTTACAGCAAAATCAGAGTACAGGCAGTTTTAGCTTGAAATTTAAAAGAATATAATCAATAACTATGAATTACAAAATTATAATAGCCTATTTGAAACATTTTGTTAGCTGATGCTAACTGGCTAGCTAACTAGCTACTTGATGCCAGCTTGTGGTAATTTTTAAATATAAAATTCAAATATTTTTATTCAACCAACTAGTTAGAATACATTTGATGGAAAAACAAAGGATTTGATGTTCAGAACAGAGTAACTACGGCTACGTCCACACGAAGCCAGAACTTTCCCTATTCGATCTTTTTTTCCCCTCGTCTCAAGAAATATCTGCATCCACGCGAAAACCGACACAAAACGATGTAGTATACATGCCAGACCAGCATGTGTCGCTGTAATTGCCACAGAGATAAACTACATAGTCTTGGACTATGCGCATAAACCTTGCGCGCGGTATACAAACGAACATGGAACAATACATTTATTAATCTGTGTTAATGTTGGTTAATAAAAAGACAATCGTTCAGTGTTTGTTCATGTTTTTGTTGCTGTTACGTGACGTAGCAGTGTCTCACTAGGAGTGAGATGTGGGGTGATGACGTCATTGTTTCAGAACATATACGGATTCGCTGTACACACGAAAACGCAAGGGCGTCATTTTCAGATTTATCCACTCTGGGACCCAGTTTCAAAAAATATCGGTTTCACTCTCCCAAAACGCCAGATCCATCTGGACGAAACGCCTATACGATACAAAATTTACGCGTATACAGCTAAACGCGTCTCTGTGTGGACGGGGCCTACAGTAATTGCCCATTAACCCCTGGGGGCGTTTTACCCCACTGACTATGTTTGAGAAAAAAATTGTCATTCTGAAAATATAATTATATTTTTTCTTAAATAACACGTACTCCCTACAGGCCTTACTATTCCATATAATATATAACTGTGATGTTTTACAAAACAACAAGCATTAAAACACTTTTTTTTTTTTTTTTTTTTTACTGCTGAAAATTAGATCATTTACTGTGAAATCCGTTTTCTCTCCGGTACACCACCAGTATAAGCTTCATGGTGAAATCTTCTACATCACCCTTGTCAACGAAGCCATAGTTACAAAAAAAAAAAAAAAAAAAATATATATATATATATATATATATATATATATATATATATATTGATTTTATCTTGTGGTTATTTTGGGGAAAAAAAACAGTAAGGGGTGGAGGGGGGGGGGGGGGGGGATTCATATCTAAACTTTTAGATATCAATCCTTATATGTGATGGGCATTGGTTATGATCATTTTTGTATCTACTCTGAAGGCATCTTGAGTAAAACAGCTTCATATTTAACGAAGCGTATGCAAATCGCTTGAACCGGAAGCGGCGAGACTGTTGCCCTACTGCAATTGAACAAAATCGCGTAATTTGCGTAGCTGGAAGCGTTAACGTACTTTCTTTATATTTTTTATCTTAAATTGTCATTTGGCCTTAAATTTTCTTAAAGATAGACCTATATAGTATGTAAACAAAGTGCAATTTTATGGCTAAAAAGAGAATCACTTAAATTATTCCATGTTTGTTTATTTCGTCGTAATAAGAGATGTTTTCATTTTCCCGCCTAATATAGCTTACTTCAGAAACTTAAACCATCAAACAGAGTGTCGCTGCCACTAAAATTACCTCAGAAAATTAGAATTAAGCAGTTTAAAGCCAGTCTAAAATGAAATTTGGCAGCTGTCATCGTCCGCGATTCCTTCAGTTTCTGTGTGGCGGCTGAGATCTTTATCGAGCTCGCGCCTTTAAAAGCACCCGCGCGCCTCCCGCCGTCCTCCGTTTCCCTGGCAGCCCGGGATGATTGACACACCGAGGCTAGTCCCGGACCCTCCCTCTCCTCTGCTCCGTTCTCCTCTCCTCACTTGAGCTCTGATCGCGAGCCTCAGTAACTTTCTACAGCGAGAGGGATGCAGCGCGCGCTCAGCGCAGCCTGAAAATGGCAACCCTTTGGATTTATCCGTCCCTTCTTTTCTTTCTTTCCCCCTCCCTCACACCGAGTCAAGCCTTACGAAATTACCCAGAGAATGAAGGTAAGAGGGCGTTGTGTTTATTAATTGAGAATAGGATTAATTAATGGCTGAGGTTTGCGGGAGACACAGTTTCTGAAGTGCGCTCTGGATGCTGTGGTTCCTATGAATCATGCATAAGGTGAATGAAGCAAGCAGAGAAAAATAGCAAGTGCATGTGTTTTTAACTAAGGTATATTGAAATATTAGGGTACAACATGCTTGTCCTGTAGAACTCGCTTTTGAAGTGCTCCCTGTGGATTGCAGTTGGACATTTCCAATATTTTTTTTACACTATAGCCTACACGTGCCAGTTATTAGGATAATGAAAACGATTGCACACTATCACAAGTGTGATTTTAGGAATTATTGTAATGCACATCTTTGCTACCACAGCAAAATAATAAAAAAATAAAATAAACGAATATGGAGTGTAAAAAAACATTTTATGACTTTTTTTTTTGTTTAAATAGTAAATTATCATTATAATATAATAATATAATAATAATTTATACTCTATTCGAAAGTCACAGTACAACAGTAAAGCAATATTTATTTATTTATTTATTTCCTAAAAGTTAACTGGAAGAAACTTAAGAGATTGGGTATGTATTAGAAAGTTATTTAATATTTTATTATTTAATATTATACTAAGTGTTTAAGTTATTTGAAAGCACATACATTTGCTAAGGATTAAAAAATGAATAAAACAAAATTAAGAAGTTGATATGAGCAGGTCAAACTCTGATATGTCCTGAAATTGTGGAGTGTGTTGTGTGTAATGTGCCTTATGGCCAGCTGGAACCAGAGAGAAGTCTCTATAAGCCTGATCATTTATCAGTGACCATAAGGTGATTTGTTAATGGTGACTGCATCTTGTCCATATAGCAGTCTCAATACATGCAAGAAAAATCTGTTCCTCAGTCTGTTAAATAAAAAATAAAAAAAATCCTAAAATAGCATATAAGTACCAGTTCCCTGGCACAAAGATGAGAACACATGAAACTGGCCAAGAAATGTATTACTTTATTTATAAATAAATAAATTTATAATAGTAATTTATGCTTGTATTAATGAAGGTTTATATTCATCATATCAGAAGAGCATGTTTTTTTTTTTTTTTTTTTTTTTTTCTGTGTGTGCCTGAGCGTTGAGTTGTCCAGCAAATATTTCAACATGGTTCGGTTTGAATTGTGAACTTTTTTTTTTTTTTTTTTTTTTTTTTTTAATGATAAAGACAGTCAGACCTTATGAATGAGCTTCTTTTTCGGCACAGCTTAGCTCAAATGTTGGAATTTGAGTTCAGCAGAATGCATCCTAGATAGACAATGAAGATAATGCTTCCATCGAGTCAGAGCGCTTTTGCAGTAATTTCCTATCCCGAGCAGAAGAGTGAAATAACTTCTTTTTATTTTTTAAGGGTCCTTTCAGTGAATTCAGTCATAAATGGAAGAAATCAGCTTTTTTTGAGTCACAGAAGCATTTAGATAGCACCAATGCCAACTCTCAAAACCTGATGAAAATTTCTTTTCTTGAATGAAAAATACATTTGAGTGGATGATGAAACTGTGTTTAACAAGTGGAAATGGGAGACAAATCATTTTGTGCCCAAAAGAAGGACTAAACAGTGCTTTACCGGTTGGTGTCTCTGGCCGTACGGTGACTGGAAATCACTTTCGCTCTGTTTCTTTTTCCCTGTGTTCCCTCGCAGCAGGGCTTGTTCTTCTAGCCTCTTTCTTCTTTATTATGTTTTCTACTTTCTTCTGAACCTTCCCCTCTGTTATCTGCCTAATTGACCGACTTGAGTCGACTGCCCCACGTCTTTGTATTTTCGCAGTAGCATGTGCTTTTGTGAGTATGTGAGCAGAGTGCATAACCGCTCATCCAGTGGCTTCCAACGCCAAAGTACGGTCTCTTCTGCTTTGTCTCTGCTATGCTCCGTGGTGCTCTATGTGACTGTAAATAACGTCTTCTCATCTGGAGGACGCCCGCTGTGCTTGCTCACCGAGCCGTAAGACTGACCAGCGTTTGTTATTTTAAGCCGCAGTGGGAGTGCGGGTGCCATGTTACACTGGAGCAATGCGAACACAATGACATGGGAGTCATTGGCCACATATGGACCAAAATGTGGAAGTCATCTAAGAAAGAATGAATTCAGAGAGGTCAGGGGACAGTGCAGTAGCTGATGTGAACAGCAGAGGGCGCCTTGTAGCACCCAAATTCTTTTGTCAAGGTTTTGTTTTGCAGTGGATCTCATGGTTTTGTGAATTTAGAATATGAAAAATATGGGGCAGAACCAAAAAATAGGTTTTTATTTTGACAAGTGTTGGGATTTTGAGCCCCGTTCGTGGAAACCTTAACACAGTTATGGCAAGACATCACCAGCATGTTTCAACAAGCACACGACTAGACACTAATTTTACAGTGAAATGAAGAAGAGCTCTGTTTAGTCTCTTGCAGTCTAACAGCGGAGGGTTCATACCACCTGCTTGAGAAAAGATTAGATTGAGTCTGATCCGGGTTGGTGAGCTTAATTCGGTTTAATGGCTTAAAAAGAACATTTAATCTTTTTGCTGAACCCCTGGAATGGTCATCGATTTTTATGTTTCTTTTTTTTTTCTTCTTTTGCTCCAGATTAGTATTCTACCTCCACCATGGACTTTTTTCACTGCTTTGATATTCCTCTCTCTCTTTCCTCCCTTCTAGAGAGTTTGGGTGACCTGTCCCTGTTGCATGCTTTCATTTACTGGGCAGCAGGATTAGTGGCTCAGCTTCCCCCCAGGGGAAGAGGGTCTGTTTGTGAAGGAGCCTCTGTTCTCTGCCTTTTCTCCAGGTTTAAACAGTCTGGATTAGAGTGCCCTCATGGCCAAATGCCTCGGCTAAAACAAGCAAGAGAGTAGGACACACACAAAAATCAAGTATTCATGCTCTTATGATAGCCTATATTTGATTGGCAAGCTTAATGTAAGTCAATGTATTCTGAAATATTGTATCAATTTAAGATTTAAGATTTACAATTAGTATCAAATTACACTATCTATCTATCTATCTATCTATCTATCTATCTATCTATCTATCTATCTATCTATCTATCTATCTATCTATCTATCTATCTATCTATCTAGGAACCTCTGAGCAGTTGTAGATATATGGCTAGATAAATTGACATCAATCTTATTTCTCAGAGTTTGCATTTTATTAAAATTTAGGAGACATAGTGAAGTTTCAATAATGTTTCAGGAGAAATAATAATAGAAACAAACGAGACATTGTGTGTGGAGAATACCTCAGATAATTTGGTCCTGGATAAAAATTAGATGGGAAATGTTTGACTTTTGGTAATCATGTGCTCTCATGTTGTTCCAAAATGTTTCTTCCATCTGTGGAAAGCAAAAGAAGAATTATTTTGAAAATCGTGTTTTTTCTTTTTCCTTTTGTTTCTTCATTGGTTGGATCCAGTGTTCTTTGAGACTCCACTGATTGTTATCGTTTAAGCTGTTTTTGTCCATACATTCTTCAAAATATCTTCTTTTATGTTCTGTAGTAGAAAGTCAGGCATATAGGTTTGGAACAATGTGAGATTTGTCATCATTTACAGCTGACAGAATCTTCTTAAAGAACTATCCCTTTGAGATCTCTTCAAGACTCTTGAGTTTTTCTTTTAGGAGAATAACTATAGATCTATTTATTGATTACACTTGTTTAACTGTATAATGAGAACGGGAATCATAATATAATTTTATAATTAATCACATCAGTGTAATTGGATTGCTTTTATCACCATCATTATTTTGTTCATGACCTTGAGCTGACGTGGACATTGATTGGCTGCCTCACCGCACTGATTCACCTCTATTACTGGGATTACTGATGGCTTTGCGCTGTGGGTTGCACACCGATGTGCAATCATAAAAAAAGACCTTAAGAGGGCCTCTTAATTTCCCACCGTACACACCATTATTACCACACACGAGCAAAGGCTGAGGGCAAATGATTTTCTGTACACACAATGGCTCAAGCCAGGTAATTGATTGCCAATATTATTTGCAATGAAATTAAAATAGGTGAAAGAGGTAGGGGTAGACATATAGCTTTTGTTTTCAGGACATCATCAGCCTTGAATGGTGCACAGTGGTCTACAAACTATGTGAATTGGCAGACTGCTGTAGTTCCTTTGTGAAAAAGGATCATTTTACATGATCGGTTATTTGTTTTGGTTGAACTTGGGCCGTTGTTTGGGCTCTATCTGTTGTTTTTGTAAAGGAACCCTTCCTGTGATATGCTGGGCTGGTGACCTTTATTCACTGGGATGTCCTCTGTTCTGCATTGCCCTGTCAGCTACAACTACTTCTGTCTCCAACAAATGAGCTGCTCTGTCCTCCCTTTTTAACTCTCTCGCTCTTTCATTTCTGTTTCTACAAATTAACGCCTCTGACACTCATGTTCAGCTACCGGTTTTCTCACTGGAAGCTCATTAGCAGGCTAGTCAACACAATGAAGCCTGACTCTAAACGTCATGCTGTGCGCTCCGCTCTCCCTGCGGTCTTGCTGGGTCCCAGTCTTGACCTTTTATTTGTTTTAATTGAATTCATCTGTCTGCCTTCGGCCTCAGCTTCTCTCTTTTTTGCGTGGTTCGGAGAGGCGATTGTGCTCAGAGAATCGCCGCCTTACCGCAGCGCTAAACAAACAGCAGTGTTTTTCAATTTGCTTGACTCTGTGTTATTGACCAGGTGAAATCTCTCAGTGTCTTTGTCCCGCATGCTTCAAGTCTGTTTTCTGTTTGTCAGAGCTGATGGTGGGCTGTTTGCTCAGCTCATCTGCGCCGGCTCCTTCTGTGTGATGAGTCAAACGATGGTTAGATTCACATTTCGATGCAATGCGACCTTGCCACTCAATGAGCATCTTTTTTTCAAAAGCCAAAACCAACATCCTGCTCCGGACGGCCTGTTTCCTGGGTCATTCTGATATCACATGCTGTCTTTGCGACCTGATCCAGTCTTATGCGGTTCTTGAGACGGCACTTTAGATGGTCAACACACAGTGATAAAAGAGGTGTAATTCAAGTAATGCACCTCTTAACTGGAAAATAATACAGCCTGGTCATGTTATAAAGATCGGGCAGCATTTTTGGTAGGGAAAATAGTTAAAGTGATACGATAATGCACCACAAAACTATTGGTGGTCACAAGTAAGTGCACTGAAAATGGATGGAATGAGGTTTTTGAGTAGATGATGGTGAAAATTAATTCTCGTTTTCCTTCGCAGATTTAGGTTTCTGGTGTCATACGACCCACTTCTACAACCACAATGTGACAGAACTACAGTGACATTAGTCAATAACTAACAATTGTTATTTTAGCAACAATGTTTTAAAGTGAAGTAATATTTCTCTCTTCTTTTTTGGTTGAGATCAATCAAAATATTTCAAATATTTCAATAATTTAATTCATTAGTTCAATAATTTTGAATTTTTAAAAATTAATTATCAATTGAATTAATTTATTATTATTATTATTAGTAGTAGTAGTAGTAGTAGTAGTAGTAGCATTAATTAATGAATACATTAATTTTTATTTATTTATTTTGCAAATTGGGCAACATCCGTGATTTTAAATATTTATCTGAAATATTTATGAAATATTTACCTCACAGGATTTATCCCAAATCAGAGATACTCAGGTTTGTGAATGGAATCAAACCTTTTCCATTTAGCAGCAAGGTGATTATGGGAATTTTTGTGGTCTTTTTGTTCAGTCCATGTAGAGCCTGATGGCCAGTTGGAAATGGCAGAGGAAAATGAGAATGAAAAGAGATGAAAAGGAGAGGAAAAGAGTGGTCATTGTCTGAGGGCTTCATTCTCCATGCACTCTCCAGACCGGGCCTGATGTTGGCAGCACAATAGCAGGGCGACCTGGCAGCTGATAGGGGGAAAAAATAGGCAGAATGGAGATGTGTTTGTGGGAAGGATTTGTATGCCAATGAGCTTTAGCCTGGATTGACTGAAAGTCTCTTTCTTTCTCTCTCTTTTTCTCCCTCAGTCACTCACACTCTTTTCTCTTCCAGCTTTCTCTCATTCTTTCCCTCCTGTGGCCAATTTGGTGCCGAGGGACTTGAGGATGCTGTCATTCAAAAATCTTGTCTTCTAAAGTTTTGTGTTCCCATGACTCCAAGCTTTGTCCTCCTGTGTGATTGTCAGAGTGCATGTGTGTGCGTAAGTGAGTGTATTCAGCTTTCCTTCTCTCCTGTTCTCAGTTTTGTGTGTGTCTGTGCTTGTCTGGCTTTGCGGTGCTCTAGATAAATTCTACAGTACTTTCACAAGGCTAACAAACACCACTATTTTCAATTTACAATATTTTTCTCAGTATTTTACAGAGCCGGACTGAGCAAATGCTGTTTAAAATAAGAAAATATACAGTACAAATCTGTATCTCAGATGTCTAAATTGTGTGTGTTGCTGGCAGTTAAATTCTCCGAATATAGCTAATATGTCAAAAAAAAAAAAGTTGTAAAAAAAACAAAGATTATTGGAGTAGGTTTACAAGAAAATACTATTTTTATAATTGCATGTTAAATTCAGTGTTACTTGCCATTTCTTTTCTAAATAATTGTGAAATTTACTAGCAATTTCCAAATGAAAATTGTTTCTACATCATTATTTTTTCAGTAATGTGAACAAAGTCATGGTAATATTCATTTCATTTCTTCAGCACTTTTTACATTGTACATTGTTTCAAATGAGCTTTATATATATATATATAATATAATGTGTGTGTGTGTGTGTGTGTACACACTCACACTACAATTCCAAAGTTAGCAAGATTTGCATAAAAAGTATTTTTATTTATCAAGGATGCATTACATTGATTAATCTTTCTTTTGAGTTTTATTCATTTAAAAATCCTGAATATTAAGCAGCACAACTGTTTAATAAGAAATGAGCATATTAGAATTTAATGGCCAATATTATTTATTTTAGTGTTCATACTAAAACACGGATCACAAAATTTAATGTATAGTAATTTGAGAAATTAAGTAGAAAATATGTGTAGGTGTTAAGTAATTTTTAAAAACTGTCACAGAAAAATAAGCCTTGATATTATCTTTAATCAGACATATGCTGGTTTAAAAAAACAACAAAAAAAAACAAAACAAAAAAAAAAAACGAACGCAAATACTGATATAGTCACTGAAATATCTGGCTTCTCTGTCTAAAATGGTTTTATATACGTCATTCCAAGCAAGCTGTGAGTTTGGAAGAGGAAGCGGTCTCTTCCATATGCTTTTCTGATGACTTTGGCTCATTATGGATGCAGCCCATGATGCTGGTAGCTGCTCGCAGGTACACTGACTCGGCCCTCAGCAGTGATTATGCGCTCACTAATGTGCCATTGGCTGCCGAGTGACCCAGTGTGGAGAGGGCTGACCGAACCGCACCAACTCCAGCATTCCTTAATGTCTTACTGGAGCGAGATCCACAAATCTTCAATTTCCCCCTTGCTGTACCCCTGTACTTCCCTGTTACCATGACAACACTCTGGCCCCTGCCACTGAGAGCGGAACGAAAGACCCTAAGCACCATTGACGGCCTCATTCAGATGAAGAAATGCATCAGAGAGGTTGAAGTTGAGGTTTTTGTGCTTTATCTATTTTAAACTTTATGCTTTTAGACCTAATATGTTCTATAGGTAGGCTGTTTCAATACATCTTTTTATCTTCATATCGATTCTGCTTTTCAGTAGGCAGTCCATATATTCACACCTGTGACAAAGCGTGTGTTTTTGGCTGCCGCCCTCATTGTGAAGTCGTGCGGCTCTGCCTAAGGTATTGGAAGGGCTGGCGGGGCGTTTGATTGCTGGCAGGTAGATTAAAGCAGTTCTTCCGCCGGGATTAGAAAGCGAAAGGGGATGGAAGTGGAGATCACAGCCAGAGGAACACTGAGCTCTCCCCACTCAAAGCGTCCGTAATCACCCCTGGCCTAGACTCAAGCACTTCAACAGCAGGCGAGAGAGAGAGAGAGCATCATGGGGGATCTGGATAAAGAGAGAGAACGAGAATGAAAAAGGGAACAGTTTTGATGTTGGTCTCAATTTCTGGATGTGTGTTGTTATGCTAGTGATCGAGCGAGTGAAATTGGTTTTGCAGTAGCTGATGCCAGAAGACAGCCAGAGAATTTTCTTGTAGATTAATGTAGAAAGCATGTAGATTAATGAAAAATTTAAAGATCTTGAATAATTTTTTATTTATGTGCAAACATTTCAAAAGAGGTGCAAGTCTGCATTTATTTGATAAAATACAGTAAAAACTGTAATACTATTAAAGATTACATTTTATTTTATTTATTTTTTTTGTATTTTGTCTATTTTAATAATAAAATTTTAGTCTTGTGATGGCAAAGCTGAATTTTTAGCAGTCATTATTGCAGTCTTCAGCGTTTTAGGGTCTATCAGAAATTATTCTGATATGCCGATTTGAGAAACATTTACTTTATTATTAATGTTGAAAAGAGTTGTGCTTCTAAATATTTTGTGAAAGCAGCATATATTTTAATAATTTTATTTTCATTAGAGTTCATTTTACTGGCACTTGATTTCTTGAATGCATCCTTGTTGAATAAAATGATTAACATTTAAACAGTATAATAGTGTATAATATTACATCTATCTATCTATCTATCTATCTATCTATCTATCTATCTATCTATCTATCTATCTATCTGTCTGTCTGTCTGTCTGTCTGTCTGTCTGTCTGTCTGTCATTCTACCCTTCTATCTATCGTCTCATATGTTGTTCTATCTATCTATCTATCTATCTATCTATCTATCTATCTATCTATCTATCTATCTATCTATCTATCTATCTATCTATCTATCTATCTGTCATTCTACTCCTCTATCTGTCACTCTAGCTGTCGTTCTATCCTTCTATCGTTCTGTCATTCTATCCTTCTACCCTTCTATCTATTGTCTCATCTGTTGTTCTATCTATCTATCTATCTATCTATCTATCTATCTATCTATCTATCTATCTATCTATCTATCTATCTATCTATCTGTCATTCTACCCCTCTATCTATCGCTCTATCTGTCGTTCTATCCTTCTACCCTTCTATCTATCGTCTCATCTGTTGTTCTGCCTGTCATTCTGTCTGTCATTCTATCTATCTATCTATCTATCTATCTATCTATCTATCTATCTATCTATCTATCTATCTATCTATCTGTCGTTCTATTCTTCTATCGTTCTATCTGTCATTCTATCCTTCTACCCTTCTATCTATCGTCTCATCTGTTGTTCTGCCTGTCATTCTGTCTGTCGTTCTATCTATCTATCTATCTATCTATCTATCTATCTATCTATCTATCTATCTATCTATCTATCTGGTATTATACATTGATTTATAATATTTCATTTTAATGTGATGAAGTTAAATTCATTCAAATATTTGAAGGGGGAAAAAAACAAAATGTGTATTAGCGATTCCTTAAATGTGACCTAATCTGATTCAGTTCTGATTCAATAACCTAAAGTGATTCAATTTTTATCACTGCTGGTGTGAACAGCCCATTATCGTCCAATGCTGATCATCTTAGGATGTGCTATATTTTGCAAACTTATAGAACTTACCATACTTGAAAAGGTGGGTCTTGGCCCACTCCAACAAGGTTCGGGATGGCAGCCCTCACGCTTATTTAAATGAACCACACTAACAGAGCGATCGCACCAGAGTCTGTTTTATTCAAACCAAGCCAAGTGTAAACACACCCTTAAACTTCCCAAATGTTATCAGACAATAACGAACATTTTCCTCTCCATATGCTTCCTGCAGAGATTCACTAATGCAAGGAACTAAAAGTGCAACAGATCAATGGATTATGATAAAAGTGTCATATTTAATGATTTATCACAATAAAATCCTGGAGTGGACTCTAGCTTGTCTCTGGGGTGTCTTGTTCCAGTAACATGGTCCCACAGTCTCTCTGCTTTTCTTGCCCATGTAAAATGCTGCCCGCTGACGATAATCAATACATGAGCATGCCTGTTTGAAACCAAACCCTGTGAAGAGCCCATGCAGTCTGCTCCTGCAGACAACAGAGGCGGTCATGGGAAAATGATTCACATGTTGTGTTGAGAGAACAGTTTGTTTCTGCAGCAAATATAAATCCTTAAAAATCCTTACAGTAAATTATCTGACTCATTTTATGTAAGGTGATGGAAGTGTGTGATAAGGAAGTGTTTTATTTTTCATAAGTGGGAGATGAGGCGAGATATTAATCTTACTGTAAAGTTTTTTGCTGGCTTTTATCTGGCATTGAGTCATGGATGGTGTTTTGTGTCTGGTTTTATTGGATGATGAATCTGAGCAGGGTTGGGACACAAATGGACAAAAATCTTTTATATGTGAGAAAGCAAGTCCAGGTCAAGTTAGAGTTACACATGCAGATGAATTCACTTCTCCAGGGACAGAGAAATAGAGTGAGAGATCTATCTATCTATCTATCTATCTGTCATTCTATCTATCGTTCTGTCATTCAATCTATCGTTCGATGGTTCTATCTGTCATTCTATCTATCTATCTATCGTTCTATTGTTCTATCTATCTATCTATCTATCTATCTATCTATCTATCTATCTATCTATCTATCTATCTATCTATCGTTCTTTCATTCTTTCGTTCTATCGTTCTATGTATTGTTCTATCATTCTATCTATCATTCTATCTATCTATCGTTCTATCTATCGTTCTATCTATTGTTCTACCTATCATCTGTCATTCTATCAGTTGTTCTATCTATCTATCTATCTATCTATCTATCTATCTATCTATCTATCTATCTATCTATCTATCTATCGTTCTATCGTTCTATCTATCGTTCTATCTTTCTGTCTATCGTTCTATCATTCTATCATCTGCCATTCTATCTATCTATCTATCTATCTATCTATCTATCTATCTATCTATCTATCTATCGCTCATTCTGTCTATCATTCTGTCCATCCAACCATCTGTCGGTTTGTCATCATAGCGAAACGACTCAAACAACACTTTGTAAAAGCAAAATGCAAACTCTATTTACAGTTTATTCAAATTTCACTTCATGTTAATTCTATTTACTTGCATATAAATTTGCAAGTGGTTTTCACTTAAAGCCTCTTTAGACACAGTTATGTTCTTGAACCCTCAGAGCTGAAGTGTGATGTGTGGTGTTTAGTTAAATAACGTCTGTCTTTTGTTTCACCACCACAGGCTTTATCAGCAGCTATGTGAGTAGTTGATATAACAGTCATCCACCTGTGTTATCCGCATTATTGCTGGCTTCCTCTTTCCTCTGCCATTTCGGAATTGTTTATCCAGATTTAATGCGTCCAAATTAGTCATTCTCATCCGCAAGGCGGTTGTATAGGGTCAGCTTCCGCCCTCAATTAGACGGTGTGCTATTAAAGACATCAGTAATCACAAAGTTTAACCAAACAGAGACCACAGAAATGCTTTTTATCTCTTGTGTGCAGTTTTAAAGAGTGACCTTTCCTCAACGAAAAGGGTACCTGTTCACTGAGCAAATGGCCTCAGCAAACAGTCTGACACATTTTTGCTGCAACTTTATTTATTTACAAATGTCACCGTCACCGGGGCGTAATGTGTTGCATCAGGCATCGAGTTCTTTGGAAAAGTGCTTATCATCAATCCAAAGGATTTAGATGCGGACAGAAGAGAGAAGGAGGAGGGGAGGAGATGAATCTGGCTTCACTGAATCACTTTTTTGTTTCATTTTGTCCTTTATGTACATATAATATTAGGCCATATAGGCCAATCCATTTTTATTAAAATAAATTTTATTTAAATGGCCTCTTTTATGATTGGCTAACCACTTTGAATGTGAAATGAGCAATTGACATTCATAGCACTGTGTCGCTGTAGTTGTTTGGACATTTTATGCAGTGCACAGTATGTGAGGTAGAGCAGATCCCTCTCACCGCTTAAGGATTACACTCCATTAATCTTACACCAACACTGCACTGTCACTATAAATCAAACACAATCAAACACAACAGCAAAGGATACTGTGGTCATACTTTCACTCTCTACCTTTTTTTTGACAAAATCCAGTTAAACATTGACTTTCGAGAGGGAGAAATACAAACAAGGCTATTAAACCACTTAAGATCTGCATGCCAATAACTTGCATGCATGCCAATGTAAAAAACAAGCTGTGCTCATCATTTCTTTATGCGGATATCCTCAAGTATTGACTAGAAGAAGTTGTGAGTGTGTGTGTGTGTGTATCAGTCAGTTCAGATTTGAATTCAGTTCAGTTTTAAGGCTTTAATGATTGGATTATATGGGAATTAAATATATCTAATTCAGTATTTTGATAATTGTCTTTTAATTCTGTTCATGAAATGTAGTACTGAAATGTAGAAAATGGTTTGCAACACTTTATCAAATGAGCCGTGTATATGGTTTCCTCAATGTGAAAACGTAACATTAAAGGTGATTAAAAATTAATAGCTGTCGATGCCAAGACCTTATTTACCCTCGAATGTAGATCATAACAGAAAAACACAGTTTGCAACCTGCCGTGCAAGGAAGAGAGAGACTAGCATGAGAAATTAAATAGCCTTTTAGATGGTTTGTTGACCCATTCCCCTTGGCATACACTCAAATACTCATACTTACTCCAGAAATAAAAATGAAAACCATCAATACAGTGATCGAGGGCAAACGTTGTTTTGCCCGTAATGCTGTCTAAGACATGAATGTGTTTTTATTGATATATCTGATTTACAAAACAGTCCTTCTCTCGAAATGGGTTCTCAGCATTTGGTTTCACCGCTGGATGAAGGAGGGCATTGTGGGAATGTTTTACCGTGGGGCTAGACTCTCGTCCCTCAGGCTACAGACCTGATTGTCTGCAACTTCTCTGTGATTTACTTGCCAAATATGCAATCTCATCTAACCAGCTTGTTTTGCTCACAATATGTCACGAGGTTGAGTGAACTTTAACAAATCATTACTTTTTTTCTCTCCCCTGTGTGCTCTTTCTCTTTCTTTCTCTCTAGTTACATTGCTGGACACTATGTCTGCTCTGGGAGACCTTGGCTGGGAGGCCTACCCAGCTGAAGGGGTGAGTAACACGACCAATCAAAATCAAGACTCAAACACACAAGCCCCCCAAATGTCTTTAATCAATTCTGACTCTTGCAACCAGCCACAATTATGGTGTGTTTTGTCTGCGCCTGTTTTACACAAAATGATTTGAACCACGCAGGGACAAACTTTTTAAAATTAAAATGAATCTATGCGCCTGGGCTTCGACACACTTTTGAACTTCTTTAGCACATTTTTTCTTGCAAACAATCATCTGTAATCATCTGTGGCGTCACATTGCTGGAATTGCATATGGTTAGATCCGACCTGCACATGTATATTCATTAGAGTAGATACAGCATACATCGAGCTCATTGGAAAGGGAGGCTGTAAGCACATTCTCAAGTTCTTATAAATAGGAGCCACTGTTTTTTGCATGTGTAAATTGTAGGATGTGGTGTCAAGGTCATGTGGAGTCTACTGAGCTTAGACCTGTTTCCAGCCAAGAGGCGTTCATGTTCGGCTTAACACCAACTTCCCCGGTCGCTTACTCCAATTTATTTGAGGAAGACGTCAAGATTAAGAGTTTCTAAAGCAGGAACACAATCCCCTGTGCCAGAGAGCAAAAGAAGGAGCCTTTATTTTGAGCAGAGAAGGCCTGTTCTCTCTTTTTTGAGGCACCCGAAGTGGTCTAAAAATAATTGAGTTTGCAAAAACCATGGTGAGCTTAAAAGAAAATCAATCTTTGGGATTTTACAGCCTCCTTTTGAATGATTTAATAGAGCCGTCAGAAGCTAGATCAGATTGTCTGTGCCCCACACGCGTGTCTACGAGACGTGTCGTGTAGCAGCTAAATCTGGAGATGAGCGGAATTTACAAATGATTTTTTGCTGAAAATAGTACGACAGACATGAAGTCTGTACTCTTTCTCAGACCGAGAAATATTAGACTTGCATAACAGAGTATTGCATTGCATAACAGGCTGATATGTTATCAATAACCGAAACCCGCTACCTCACCCTAGGAGAGCATGTGAATATTGAATGACATTTAAAATTGAAGTTGTGGAAGGCAATGCAAACGCTATAGAGCAAGATCCTGAAAACAGATGCACCCTATAAGCCAAACTTAGGAGTTATGAGGTTTGTCATGTTTAATAGTCACAGTATTCTTTGCAGGTCTCTTACATTTATATAGAGAAGATTAGCTTTTGTAAACGGGTTGGTGTGTTTGGATTGCTGTGGGATTGAGCGTGGCTGTAGTGTGAGTGAACCCGCACCAGCTCCTCAGCAGATGACTGGAGCGTCTAGGGGGACTGCATTGAGACTGCATTTCAATTAGCATACTATCTGTCCTACATAGTATGCAGCATAGGAATTTCTATGTTTCAGGGATGCATGTCGGGATCATATCACTTGTGTTTTCTTTAATTGTGAATGCTTGTTGCTGCCTTTTTTATATTGTAGATTACTTTTACTACCATCTAACTAAATGGATCGTGCACATCACAATAAAGATCTACAAATGGTAGTGAATCTTTAAAGGGTTTTTTAAATTAAAAAAAAGATTTTTTTTTCTTTAGCAGAGCTCAAAATTAATAATTTTAGTTTACATTACAGAGTTATGATGGCATCTAAAGCACAACATTACTGATTTGAAGAATCTTTTTTTTTTTTTTCATGCTGATTTTTGTAGGCCAGTCTGGAAGTTTGCATCGCCTTGGTTCCCTTGACAAAAAGCCATTGTAATTTCAAGATAATCTTCACAAATGAACACAACTTTATGAATTTTGAAGCCTAAATACAATCACCATAAGTAAAAGCTATAAATAAACTACACTACATCGCCACTACTTTTTCCAGCAACTCATTCGATCTTTGTTTACAATCTACAAGTTGAAACATTTTATTTAGGAAAGTGCAAGAGTGTGAGTATAAACAGACTATGAAAGAGGACTAGTGAGTCGAAGAGTTTTCCTGTTTGGTGTGATGTTTAACGTCCTCGACAACCTCTTTTAGTCCCATTTAGCCCCTTGTTATCAAACATCTTTTTCAAGAGCTTAAATAGAAGCACGTGTCCAGTATAACTGATGTATTTTATGTAGAATAAACCATGAAAATACCTTGATCTTGTGTTAACCACAGACTTTATTTCAGGCATTTAACCAAAAACCCATTGACATTGGGCTGATTGAACCTGAAGTGCAAAAATGCAAAAAAAAAAAAAAAAAATGCTTTTAGGTCTCATTCCTGCCGCACTCTAAACTGTAGATTTTTAATATCATCCATTTAACCATTCATTTTGAGATCTGCTAAAGAAAAAAAGTCTTACAGTCTGTGATGTTGTACATGTCCCAACGCTGTCTTATTCAAACTGCTTTTAAATAGATAGTATTCCCTTTTTACACCAAACCACTAACCAAATTTAACCATAAATTATCAGTTTAAGAATCCAAACTAAGAGACTTTCGTTACTGGATTGGGTGACTCCCACATACTGTGAGAGTCTCTTCCAATTGGCCGGTTTCAACATGACGTCTGTTAAACTCTTCAGAGAACATTCCTCCCTGTCCTTGTGCTTTGTTTACCTTAGATTCAGTGATAGTAGGAGTCTCTTTGTTTTGCAGGTATGGCAGTTATTTAATAGGAGTGAACTGTAAGGCTAAATCAGGTCTCACAGCTGCGGCTTGCGTTTCATACTTGAGGATTATCGCGGCGACCTGTGACCCACTGAACCTGCCGACGGTGCGCCGTTGTGGAGCGGCTCACAGGAAAGCCGAGATGTTCCCAAAGTGGGCGCTTCACCTCCGCTGGATATTTACCTTACTGACTCAATCGACTGCCACTTGACCTTCGCAGGTCAAGACTAATACAGCTTTCCCTGTCCCAGATGTGGAAGGTTTGTTTTGGATTGGCTATCAAATGGCCATAGTCATTTAGGGTATGTGTGCGTGTCTGTTACTAAAATAGAAGGGAGTAATTCACCTAGCGTGAGAGAAAACAGGTAACCCTAATAACATGTCCTCCAAAGAGGCCTTCTCCCCAAAAAAAAAACAAAACAAAAAAAAAAGTTCTTTTAGGGATTTAAAGTCAATTGCACTTAAGTATCTTAAACTACCAGATGATTATGGGCCTGCAATTAAGTTAAGCCAATGAAGGGCTAAGCAGACCCCCTGATCTGACATATTTGCTTGGCTTCAAAGCGGTCAGAGCCTGTGAAGGGTGACTGGGGAATGGAGTTAAGGTATTTCAGATGAGACTCTAGGGGAAGCGGCCAGCTGGAAACGCTAATTAACAAGACGCCCACGTCACACTTATGACCGCTACGTTGATTGAGAGTGGCTAAGCTTTACCTCCTGTCCAAATAACCTGTTTTTCACTTAACAATTGTGAGTATGTGTGGAACTAGCTGCACGTAGGATTTATGAATGCTTTTGCTAGAGGTTAGCTAGTTTCGTTCACGAAAATATCAACTGCACATGGCCAATTTCCTTTTAGATGGCTGTGCCCTATCATGGCATACTAAAATGCGTAACTAAATTGTATATGCGCGCCTGGAGATCTGGAGTGTGTAACACAACCCTCTAGACTTTCGTATAACCACCCATCTGTGGTAAAATACTTCATGAATTCAGACAATGCACTCCCAAAGAAACTTTCCGTAGCGGGTTTTTATATGAATCTGTCGTCTTCTCCTAAGTGTAATCTCTGTTCGCAAGGATCTTTAGGCACGTTTTTGCATTTTTTTTGGGAGTGCCCCTCTTGGACTCAGCTCTCACAAGACCTATAATATTTGTAGGGTAGTGAGATATGTTTGACTCCGTGCCATTTTTTCATGAATGACTTTTGGGACTTCACCTTGTCCGTGCAACAAAGTTGTTTACTGTTAGCTGCTCTCACAGCAGCAAAAAAATTGCTAGTCAACCGTTGGAATCCTCCTCACACAATGGACAGATGAACCTGGACTGTGTATTTGCTGGACATCATCTCGATGGAACTCTCAACTTCTCGTATACATGGATCTAATGTGAAAACTGTAAATTTATGGCATTCAGCTTTTAATGTTGTGTCATCTTTTCTAAAATCTTTGTAAAAATTATTTTATTGCTATTTATTTATCTATTAATATTAATTAATTAATTAGTATTATTTATTTATTTATTCATTTTATTTTTATTTATTTATTTTTTTAAGTCTACCGGGGGTGGGTTCTGTCGTATGTCAAATGTCGTAATTAGTGCACTTGAAGGGAAAGAACGTACCCAAGGCGTTCAGTGGATCTGTCACTTTGATCTGTAATGTCCGCCCATTCCCACGTCAGCATATGGCTCAGTTTAAAGCTAGACTGCGCTAGCAATTGACCCTCGTGCCTCGATCACTTTTTTAAAGCTATAAGCTAATGGCAACATGTCATAAACGCTCTCTTTGTTGCTATGACATCATGGCTAGAAAGCGATGTACACTCCAGACTGTGCTGACGCATGGAATAAAATACTTCAAATGCTTGATTGCACTGATGTGGAAAATGGCTCTTTTGGAGACATTCTCATGTACTCTGTCTCCTTGACCATTTGCTTAAATGTGCACCCATATTCAGCTGCCAATCAGTTTAAGGGTTGTTAAAGGATTAGTTCACCGAAAAATGAAAATGCTATCATCATTTACTTACCCTTGTGTTGTTCCAAACCCATTTGACTTTGCTTTTTCCTTGGAACACAAAAGGAGATATTTCATGTACTAGTTGCTCTTTACCATTCAATTATGAGTATTGAGGACTGGAGCTGTAAAGCTTCATAAAGGAAACAAAAGGACCATAAAGTATAAGAAGTTTAAATGATTTGCATGCTGTTTTTAAAATGTCACCCTTTTTGTATAATGAACAGACTGAAAGTTCATTAAGTCATTGGGTTTGATTCATGAAAAAATCATTCAGATTGATTGTATCAACCTATTCGTTGAAAGAATTCATTTTAGATGATTCTGACATAGCTACTTGCTGTTTTTCAGGGAAAGCCATCGTATGACTTCAGAAAAATTTGTATTAGTCAGTACTTATCACTTTTATGGCATTTTTACACCCTTTTTGGGGCTTGAAAGCTCCAGTCTGCATTTACTGTAATTGGAAAAGAGTGGTTAGTTCTCATTTTGTGTTCCATGGACGAAAAAAATAGAACTCATACAGGTTTGGAACAGCATAAGGTTGTGTAAAAGATGACAGACTTTTTATTTTTATGTGAACTAGTCCTTCAAAAGAACATAGTGCTCTTTAAAAGAACCAGCTATAACTTTCTCTGTCGTCTTGCAGTCACAGTGGATTGCTCCCATCATGCACTGTTCAAGAAACCTTGAGCAGAAATGATTAGGAATGTCTTCAAGTGGGAACTCAAGTGGTCAAGCAACAATTTCTGAATTCTTAGTATTTGAAGTCTAGTATGTTACTCGCTGATTGATCAGAAGCTCAAATGAATCCCTAAAATCACTTAGAACTGAGCCGGTGGTCCTTCAGCTCATTTCTGCTGCAAATTATACCGAGAAGGAATAGAATTTATTGAAGCAAATCAGAATCTTTTTTGAGAAGCAGCCGTTCAAGAAATTGCCCACCTCTCTAAGACTCCCTGGATGGTTTATTTTCTCTCCCTTTAAGGAGTGAAATGTTACTTATGCATGAAGGGTTCCAAATGGAGGAACCTTAGACAAGTGGAAGCAGATGGCAAGAGATGATGGGAGACTAGTCCCTTAAACATACTTTATCTACTGCTGCCTATACAACTGGAGACATGCACATACACACATACACATAACTAGCTGAGGCACACTGTGTGTTCCATAAATGAAACAGAAATAATATAGAAATACATGATAAATAGAAATAATGTATAACAAATATTTACATAATATGCATGCAATATTTAAGCCCAGAGTTCAGAATTGATTTTTTTTTTATTGTTTTGTTTTTGAAAGTCTCCTATGCTCACCAAGGCTGCATTTATTTGATCAAAAATACAGTAAAAAAGGCAATGATGTGAAATATTATTACAGTTTATAATAATTGTATTTTAAAACATTTTAAACTTTTGAAGGCAAAATTAAATATTCAGCATCTTTACTCCAGACTTTTGTGTCTCATGATCCTCATGATCCTCAGGAAACGTTTCATATTATCAATGTTGAAAACAGTTGTGCTCCATAATATTTTTGTGGAAACAGTGATGCATTTTTTCAGGATTGTTTGATAAATAGAGATAAAGTTTAAAAGGACAGAATTTATTTGAAATAGACATTTGTAACATTATAAAGTCTTTTCTGTCTCTTTTGATCAATGTAATGCATCCTTGCTGAAAAAAGTGTGTGTGTGTATATATCTATATATATATATATATATATATATATATATATACACACACACACACACACACACACACACACACACCAAAGTTTCTTAAATATAAAATAAGTTTTTTTTTTTTTTCTACTATATAGACTTGAAATGTCAGAAGTTCACAGTTCATATTAAAATTGTGAAAAGAAGTTAGCACATTTTTGCAACCATTTTTGTTCTGTCTGTTGCAGTGGGAGGAAATCAGTGTGATGGATGAGAGGAATACCCCAATGCGCTCCTACCAGGTGTGTAATGTGATGGAGGCTAATCAGAACAACTGGCTACGCACACGCCACATCCCACGAGATGGAGCGCAGCGCGTCTACATTGAGATTAAGTTCACCCTGCGTGACTGCAACAGCCTGCCTGGAGTCCCTGGCACCTGCAAAGAAACTTTCAATATGTACTACTATGAGTCCAACAACCCCAACCTGTGGTTTATCAAAGAGAGCCAGTACATAAAGATCGACACTATTGCGGCCGACGAAAGCTTCACGCAGACTGATGTGGGCGATCGCGTTATGAAACTAAACACAGAAGTGAGGGACATCAGTAACTTGAGCAAGAAGGGTTTCTACTTGGCTTTCCAAGATGTTGGAGCCTGCATCGCTTTGGTGTCCCTGAGGGTCTTCTATAAGAAGTGTCCTCTTGCAGTTCTGAACTTGGCCCAGTTTCCCGACACGGTGACAGGAGGAGATTCGGCTTTGGTGGAGGTTAGGGGATCTTGTGTGAATGACTCAGAGGAGTTTGAGGCACCGAGGATGTACTGCAGTGGAGATGGTGGATGGCTGGTGCCCATTGGACGCTGCGTCTGCAAGCCAGGCTTTGAGGAGAACAAGGACTACTGTCAACGTGAGTTTTCTATGCAGCATTTTTTACTCTTGTATTGGCAACTTTTGATATACAGTGGACCTAAAAAGTATTTAGACACTTTTGTTCTTTCAAGTTACACTTTAAAATGTAGGGATGCACAATATGTAATTTTTATCGACTGATATTGATGACTGATGTTAAGTCTGATATAAATATTTTTTATTGGTTGATATTGGATATTTAATTGTGCATGCTCTTTTCCTCTCTTTTTACATTAAGATAACATCATCTAATACTTGCATAAAATGCATCTTTAAAAACAACAATAATAAAAGTGTTGAATGTAATTTGTAGGATATCTCAAAACGCATATTCATTTTTCATACTGTACATTTTAATGTTGTGATGCTTAAATTCACTTTTAGCATCAAAGATTTCATAACAAAAGATTTTAGTTTCAGTATTTTATTTTAAATTTATTTAGAATAGAATAGATGGTTGCACTTTATTTTAATGTCCAGTTCTCACTATTAACAAACCATTAACTACAACTTTTGCCTCAAGAAACTCCTAATTTGCTGCTTATTAATAGTTAATAAGGTAGTTGTTAAGTTTAGTATTGGGTAGTATTTAGTATTGGGTAGGGTTAAAGATGTAGAATATGGTAATGCAGAATATGTGCTTTATATGTGCTTACAGAATAGATTTTTTTTTTTTAAATATCTGCCATTTATCTGTTATCAGCTATAATAAAATAAATTTCATCTTATTGGAAAGTACTGGCCAGAATTTTAATATCAGTGCATCCCCATTTATATGTTTAAATGTCATTGCATTACATAGAAATATCAATATCATTTGCGTCTGCAAATGATTCTAGACCTATCAGAAACTTTATTTTCTTTTGCAAATACCTTTAAATGCTTTGAAGGTAATTTTATTTTTTTTATTTAATGTGTGAAGTCATCAATACGTCTTATGTTTCTTTAAAATTAATGTTACTTGACTTGATATTTTGTCACATAATGCAATGATAGTCATGTATTTTAAATGTGGCTAAATTGTCCAAATACTTTCGGGTCACTATATAATAAAAACCATGGTTTTTCTGACTTAACTGGGCAATTTATTGGGTAATATTACACATTCTGTAGTGATGAAATATATCCACAGTCAGTTTTTTAGCAGTTGCGGTCCCTTTGTTTGCTTCTGAAGTGAGTGTGTATGCGCATGTTTGTGAGCGAATGCAAATAAGTTTGCAATGAAAGTAGCTGAGGGCTTCAGTGACTCATTCAGATTCACTCTGTGCCTCGTTTCCCTGTGTTGGAGAAGGTAGTTGTGCTCCAGGATACAAATTATTGAGACATAGCATTCCACAGACTATCTGTTCTGTTTACTTGCACTGCAAATCCATAGGCCTCCAGCAGGCAGTCTTTTATTCGAGAGTGTATGAGTTCGTTGGATGAGTTTATAAAAGTTTTCTCCAAAGAAGTCTAAGCCAGCAGTTGATTTTTTTTTCATTTTATTTTTTAAATATGCTTGCTTTTTGCATCATTTGAAGCTAGTGTAATAATACCACAAATCCCAGATCTTCTTGATTCATTGGGTTAATACTGAAGCAATAAGGTATGAGAGGCCATGCTGCTAAAGGGTGTTGTTTAGCACTGTATTCACAATATAACTTTCAATGTTTACTACAAAATGCATTAAAATTAATACATTTTCATTAAAACATTATTTTTTTAAGCAAATCCATTATTTCTAGAACTTACAGTATAGTTCCTGACATGTAAGCTAATGTTAAAGACCTTTATAGCTAGGTGGCTTAGAGGGGTTTTGAGTCATAGCTGTTGCTAAATTGTATATGGTTTTGCTCTATTTATTTTAGATCTGTTTTTATTTGATCTGCCGAGATCATACTAGCTTCAATTGCTCCTAATTCATCTTGTGTTGTTCTTTTGCTGTTTTTTTTTTTTGTGTACCCTGCAAACACGTCAAAACATAAAAAAGGAAATATCTAGCAACCCACACAGCTCTTGCAGGTTCAAACCTCTTGTTGATTGAAACTCTTACTTATTTTTATTTACTTGCATGGCATCATTAATTCTTTTATCAAATCTGAGATCTCGGACGGCTGTGGAAGCGAGGAAAGCATGACAGGCTCCTGTGAGTGTAATCGTGGGGCTGTTGTTCTCTTTCTTTGTGCATTTGGCTGTTTCCCATCTAATGGCTGCTGAGTGGCATCATGTTGTTTGCTAATGGGTAGGCTAGAGCGACACAGAGGGACCTGCTGAGGAGCTAATGACAGCACCTTCATGATGAAGCGTTAGCAGACTTCACACCACTTGCAAACATATAGCATCTCCGTTTTAATGTTATCTACATTGCTTATGTGCTTTTAGCTCTTTTGCTATGTATTTTTTAGGTTAGCTTGTGCTAATTTCATAGTGTCAGTATCTACTTCCTAACAATTTTTTTATGGGTGACCATAAAATGTTCTCTTTTTCCCAGACCTGGCAGGGATTTCTAAATTGCCTAAAATGTCCTGATTTTGGCTTTGTTTTCCTATTGTTTTAAAGGGATAGTTCACCCAAAGATGAAAATTATTACTCACCCTCATGTCATTCCAAATCTGTAAGACCTTTGTTCATCTTCAGAACACAAATGAAGATATTTTTGATCAAATATGAGAGTTTGCAACTACCACGTTCAAGGCCCAGAAATGTTGTAGGGACATTAGATTAAATACTGTAGTCCATGTGACATCAGTGGTTCAACCTTAATTTTATGAAGCTAAGAGAATACTTTTTTGTGTGAAAAGAAAACAAAAATAACAACTTTATTCTTCTCTTTCTATCACTTTAACCAATATCATGCAGGCATTGTACATAATCGACCATTTGTGGTGTGAAAGAAAATGTGACCCACAGAGAACTAGTTATTTTTTTATTTAATTTTGTATAAAAATATCTAAAGACCTTTTGGAAGTCCAATAATAAAAATACTGAAATTAGAAATTGCTGATGATATTGCATCCAGGATGTTCATCATACTAAATATGGATGGTCAAAATTAGAACATTGTGGGATACAGTGTCCTACATAGATTTTCTCTATTGGATATTGCAGAAATTGAATATCCATGCCTTTGAATTTCACGAAATGCGATAAACGCAAAAACACTGTTTTGAAAACTTCCCTCCTTCTTATGCAGCAGGTCAAGGAATGGTCACTCTTTGCAAAATAATCTTATCAAAACGTGCCAGTGTAATGAATTGCTCTCTGCCGGTCAATTAACCTTATTCAAGACAAAGCTAGCTGTATCTTTTCTGGTCCAATCGCTCAATCAGTCATGCGAGAGGTCAGTGGAAAAGAGAAATAAGAACTAACTGAAGGCCTTGCTAACAGAGCGCAAGACTCAATAAATAGAGATCGACCGTGTTGAGCTATTTCTCACTGTGGTGGTCCGTAGGCCAGCATGACAAAATGGCTAATCATGGAGGTCTATTGGCAGCGCAAGGCCAGAGGTCGTCTAATATATGGCCTTGTCCTTCATCTCAGGCAGTGAATTATAGCTCTAAGTGTGTGGGTATGTGTAAGCGCAGGCTTTTTTTTTTTCACTTTCACCATAGTGACTGCATTACACATCAGGCCGACAGATGGCTTTTCATATTTAGTACATGAGTTATCCCTGTAAGCTCTGATTATATTGCGGATTTGTGAATGATCCTCCATCTGTATTAAGCTGACAGACTCTCTAGAAATGGATTCTGCTGGTAGTACAATAGCTGCTTTGGAGACCACATGGTTGTTTAATTGACAGGTAGGCATCTCGCAGATATCGGAAAGCTTAGCGTGGGATTAGGAATCATGGATCTATTGCTTTGTGCCGTAGGCCACTTTGGGTTAGCGTGGAGCCTTATTGTTGGAGGGAGATAATCGACTATGATAGAACAGCATAATTAGAAACTCTGATGCTTTCCAGTAGTGAAAAGGTAAAGATGTTTCATAGCAACAACATTTAACGCTTTAGTTCACTGAATTTTAAATAATTTACTCATTCTCGTGATGTTTAGCAAAAAGTAACAGAAGTAACTGAAAAGTAACTGATAAAGAACTCCAAAAATAACTTTGTCGAACTCCAAAAAAAAAAAAAAAAAAAAATGTAAGCAAATAAATAAATAAATAGATAAATAAAGTCCCTTGTGCTATATTGGTATACACTATTGTTCAAACGTTTGGGGTCAGTAACATTTTTATTTCTTTTTGAGAAATAATTTATACTTTTATCAAATTTATTTATTAAAAGTGAAAGTAAAGACAGTTGCAGTGTTACAGAATATTTCTGTTTCAAATAAATCCTGTTCTTTTGAACTTTCTATGCATCAAAAAATTATGTGTGTATTTATCACAGATTCCACAAAATATTAAGAAGTGCATCTGTTTTCCACATTGATAATAATACATTTCATGAATAAAAACTAAATCATTAATATTAGAATGATTTCTGAAGGATCATGTGACACTGAAGACTGGAGTAATGGCTGCTGAAAGTTCAGTTTTGCCATTGCAGGAATAAATTAAATTTGAACATATATTAAAACAGAGAATGGTTATTTTAAATTGCAGTAATATTTCACAATATTACAGCATTTTTGATCAAATAAATGCAGCCTTCCTAAACATAAGATACTTTTTTTCTAAAACATTAAAACAGCAGCTCTCAAATCTCCTTCAAGTTTATGTATTTTTAACTACTGTATGTCACAGAGATGTGTATTAAGTTTGAATATGCAGGTATTTAAATGAGATTATTGGTAAACAATAGCTTAAATTTCTTTTATTATGCTTTTTCCCCGTTGTACTTGACAGCTCTTTTCGTGTGCCAAAGAAGAAAGAAACTCATTCAGGTTTGGAACAACATTGAGGTTGAGTAAATGATGACAGAGTATGCATTTTTGGGTGAACTAAACGATCAAGTATGTGGGCAAGGACATTTAGAGTATTTAGAGAGAAGTGGGAGTGAAAAGACTTCTACTTTTATCTGAAGAAATTTCACAGCAGAGTGAAATTCAGAAAAAAACAATGGGAACACTTCATTCTTTTCACAGATTGTTGATTGTGAGCCAAGGTGAAATGAGTGTTCACCTAAACAACAAGCTTATCGAATGTTTTCGAGGACTTGAGTGCTGGCTAAATTTGGAAACATTGCTTGACTAATACCCACACGGGCAATTGTGTTACCACTCCAGGACCGTTAGTAACTGAAAAAAAAAAGCATTGAGCTGCTGGCATCTCAATGAGTCAGTGAAGGCAAAAGGTGTTGGTTTCTCACACTTGCTCCTGTGTTTATGCCCAGGAGAGCTGAATCCACGCTCTCCTCGGAGCCAGCGCTCAGCAAACAAAAGGTCAGAGCCCTCGGAAAAGCGTGTCAGCTGTGCTGAATAGCCTCTGCGGTGAAACTGTCAGCAGGCTAATGTATTATAATGAGACTTTTTTGCTTGTCTTCTTTATGCAAGGTAGGTGCTAATGGACTCATTAGCCGGGCCCGCTCTGCCTCTGAAATGGCAGCCAGCTCTAATTACTGACATTTTCCATAGTGCTGTTTTTGTAATATCCGTGTTTTTCTTCAGCTGTTCCATGGTCGAGTTTCGGTAATGGTCACCCTTCCTTCCCGACGTGGGCTCTAGACCACTCAGGAGATGAGGCTGCTGGTCCCTGTTTAAATATTCATTAGGACTCATGGATCCAACTGTCTCTGAGAAACGTGAATAAAAAAGGCTAAGTGCTTTCATTTAAAAAAGGCAACAAATAATGGAAAATGATGACATTCAATTAGGTTTGGCTGTGTGCTGCCCATCAACGCTTCTCATTTGGAAGTCAGCAAGGAAGTCCATTTGAATGCTGATCAGCATATGTTTGTTCAAGACTGAGTTTTTTGACAGTCGTGCATAAATGTGTTTGAAAAGGCACGAGTGCGTGCGTTTGGTTGAGTCGTGTTCTCTGTGCTGGGGCAGCGAGGCAGGGCTGGTACATTTCCATAGGGACCTCTGGACGAAGCGCGTTCCCTCTATGGTTTTCTCAGATGATGCAGACGGTATCATTCTGCTTATAAAATATTAATATCTTCGTAGCCATGTCTTTTAAAGTTAGTTTTCAATGCA
Source organism: Spinibarbus caldwelli (assembly GCA_039654775.1). Taxonomy (NCBI): domain Eukaryota; kingdom Metazoa; phylum Chordata; class Actinopteri; order Cypriniformes; family Cyprinidae; genus Spinibarbus; species Spinibarbus caldwelli. The sequence goes on from CM077235.1 coordinate 27,245,158, forward strand.
CTTTTTGAGTAGAACTGCATTTATTAGAAAGATGGCTTGTCTGTGCAGGTGAGTAGATTGTGATAAAGTACACTGCCGCGCTTTCAAAGGACATCAAATTATACGGCCTTCTTTAGTTTCGGATGATTAAATAAAGATATTATATATTATGGTTATATATATATTTATATTATGGTTTAAATCACTTATACTGAACATATCTTTTTGTTTTAAAGGATCTGTTCACCCAAAAATTAAATTTGAGTCATTATTTACTCTTCCTCATATTATTTTAAGCCTGTATAACTAAAAATCTAACCGTTTTATTGAAGAAAAATGTATTGTTCACTCTTTTTTTATGAAATTACAATAAATCGGGATTGGAGTTTTCAAGTTACAAAAAGCAATGTAAGAGTAAGCAGTACGATGCAATATTCATTCAGAGTCATTCAGTCTGGTTTTGTGGACTGGATGAACTGATTAAATAAAATTATATATATATATATATATATATATATATATATATATATATATATATATATATATATTTTTTTTTTTTTTTTACAATTTGTTTACAGTTCATAATGAGCCTGTCAGGAGTCTGGACTGTCTGTGTGTGTGTTTTGCTCCCTACGTGCTCCCTGTGTCCCAGTGATTATGCCCATATTTGGTTATTTTCCTGTTCCTGTCCTCACTGTGTTGATTTGATCCCAGCTGTGTCATGTTCATCTCCTCATTATGTTCTGATTATTTAAGCCCTGTGTCTTTCCATGTCCAGTGTCCGGTATTGTACGTCTTACCCTCCTGCTATGTGTGTTTTACTGCCAGTTCCTTGTTTTTGGATTTAATAAAGACTGTTATAGTTGTGAAACTCCTACGTCTCCTCGCTTCAGCACAGTAGGCACTCGTGACAGAGCCAAGTATGTTAGAATTTCAGTAAGTAATGACTTTTGCTTCTCACCAAAGTTTAGGGGCCCTATTTTAACGATCTAAGCGCATGGTCTAAAGCGCACAGCGCAGGTGCACTTAGGGCGTTTCCGAATCCACTTTTGCTAGTATAACGACGGGAAAAACAGTCTGCGCTCCTGGCGCGTGGTCTAAAAGGGTTGTCCCTATTCTCTTAATGAGTAATGGGTGTGTTTTTGGGCATAACGTGCAATAAACCAATCAGAGTTTCATCTCCCACTCCCTTTAAGAGCGAGTTGTGCTTGCGCCATGGTGGATTCGAATGACATTTTTATATTTATGTAGCCTACACAATAATATTCTTTTACACTGTAATCCTTTAATTTTTAATATTTGGCATGTTTGTGTGCTTTTGCGCGTCCCAATGTGTAATAAGCAAAGTGAACGCACGTTGTGGACCCGCCCAGAGGCGCATTTTCTATTAACACGCTCTTTAAATAACAAAAAAAAAAATATTGCGCCATTGACTTTAGACTTTAGACCAGGTTTGAGTTGGCCTATGGCGCAGTCTATTTTCAGTTCCTCAAAATAGCAACGCACCAACAATGCGCCTGAACACACCTCTTTTTTAGACCAGCACACCCATGGGTGCACAAATGGGTGCAAATGCATTTGCTTTTTAAACAACGCGGCGCAGGATGGGAAAAAGAGAACTGCGTCGAGCTGAAACTAGCAAAAACACTTACACCGCGCCTTGTGCCGCATTGCACTGGGTGTATGATAGGGCCCATGGAGTCATTCATGGTGTTTTTTCTTTCTTTCTTTTTTTTGAAGGTTGAAAGCATCAGTCCTCATTCACCTTCATTATATTTAAAAGTATTGCCAGAATATTGTTCCAAAAATTCACACTTTTGTTCCACAGAAAAGAGAAAGGATGAAGTTGAGTAATAAAAGAATTTAAATATTTGGGTGAACTATCCCTTTAAATAGATGTTATAAGAACTCATCAGCAGTTTCACAGCAATGTAACACAGAAGGCCATCATTTACTCAGTCCAGCTTAACACACACCTTGAATGCTGTTTTTACTATTGATTCCTTAATGTATATTTAATGCTGGATCGGATGTGGAATTTAGTGATTTGAATCTGTCTGAAATATACTAAGATGCACTTAATGAGTTTACAGTAATATCTATCATCTATCTTACCAGAATAGCCCATCGTCTGAAACTCAGATGTGTTCTCCATCGGTGGTGGTTCTTCCTGAGTGGTTCACCCTGCTGTGTGGCTTTTTTTTTTTTACCTAAATGTGGCATTTTGAAATGGGCCGATCCAGAACCTTTACACCCTGCTAGGCAATTAACATGCTCAGGCTGTCTTCAGTCTCAAGGGAGCTCTCATGAGCGCAGTCCTCTTTCAGTGGGCTTTAATCACAGCGTTGAGGGCCTATCTGATAAGAGCTGCCTGTTCTCAGGTCAGTTATTGTATTGCTGCTGGCTTCTCTTATCAGCTGGATGAATAAGGCTGTTGCTTTCTTGGTTTGAAGTGTTCAGGATGGGTACACAGGGCTTGTTTCTGTTGAGCTCACATTGCTTACATGAATAGAAGAGTGCACATTTGTCTTTGCATATGTCATGTTGAAGGTAGTCTCATAGAGCCAGACTTCTGAATAACAACAAAGCATGGGCCTTATATCAGTACTAAATAGGTTGTAGTTAATTTTAATGTTTTAAAATGTATTTGTATCATTTGATATTGAATAATTAATTGTGCATTCTCATGTCACTTATTTTTACATTTAGTTTACCTTTGCCATCATCTAATAATTTAGTAACACTGTTAAATATATTTCAGAATGCAAATTTCAATATGAATATCCACATTATAATGCTGTAGTGCCTAAATTAACTTGTAGCGTTTAATATTTTAATCTTATATTTTCAACAAAATATTATTGATCAATTAATCAGTTATCAGCCATAATATAAAAATAATTTTTGGCTTAACAGTAATTTTGATTTTGTTGATTCAATATTTAATTTAAATAATAAAAAATATGATGCTAGAGGAGTGAGAAATATTTAAAATTTTGCACTGATTCTAGATCACTAATTAAATTAGCAAAAACTCTTTGAAAATCTTCAAGAGCTTCCATGCAACAAAGTTCCAGGAGAAAGTTTTTCAGCTAGACTGTGTTGTACTCATTCAAACCTTTCCACCCAGATTCCCAGAAATTGCATAAAACCAACCAGTCAGATTGAGGCTTGGCATTTTAAAAAACCTCTTGCATCAGATGCATCAGATGATCGGTGAAACTACTTTGCAGGAAACCACAATGAGATATTTTAGGTGGGTAGATATTTATAATGAATGTTTTGGGCTGTTCCTGTGTATAATTTTTAGATTCTGCCAAATGTCGCTTGTGTTTGTTTCTATTTTGACACGAGGCTGTGTATTTATAAGATACAGTCAGTGTGTCGTATTCAGACTTCCGTGGTACCCAAGGTACTGATGTCGGATAGTGTCTCACTGATTAAACAGAATAACTGACTGTACGAGTCCCTGTGCACTGTGTATATTTCAGCCATACTTTCTATCTCTTTCAGAGTAACCCTACACGTCCATGGCAAAAATAACCTGATTTGTACTGTCACAGGGATTATATCATTATGAAATTGAGATTTGCTGTCAAAATACGCCACTGGATACATATCCTCAATTGCACTCATTGCACACTGTTTTGGTTCTGTCTCTTCCTCTCTTTCCATTTTGTATCACGGCTTTGAGTTGATGTTTTTTTTTTTTTTCCTCCATCTCTCTCTACCTGACCCCTGGAGGTCTGAAGCAGGCCATTCATGCTGTCTGCGTCTGCCACAACCAATTACAGTTCCAGCAGAGACCAGAGCAGCCCAGACACCTGTCATCTTCCACTCCTCTGTCCTGGAACCCAATATACTTTCTCTCTCCACTGACTCACTCTCACTCCTCTTGAATGACGTTGGCTGATCTCTCCTACTTAGGTTCTTTCATTCTTTCTCTTCAGTTGGCGTATTTAATTTCTCTCTGTTCCAGTCTTATGCCCTTCAGTAAGTCCTGCTGTCTTGCACTCTTTTGAACAGTACGTCATGCTTTATTTCTCGTGGAGGATCCAGGAAATTGTATGGGATCAGCGTGATGCTTCAAACGGGTGAACGGGTTAGACCGGTGAACAGGTCATTTTGTGATATCAGGATCAAAACACAATTTTTGTTTTTGATGTTATGATTCAATGTGAAGCGTGACCAATTCTGCCTTCAAGTCATATCAGAATGACCATATTTGTGATATGTTTTAGTTATGTTAGGGTTGATTACAAAATCCGTAAGATTAATAATTTTAAATGTGTGATAATACAATTTGACTATACAATTTAGTTTGTGAGCATAGTGTATATTGTTCATGGAAATAGCTACTATGTAAAATTAGTCATGTAACTGGTTTGCACATCCTGTGCACAACTAATGCCCTCTTCAGTTTGTTTCACTAGTGCTAAAAGCCTTGTGTTTTTGATGGTAGTTGAAAAAGGGAAAACATATGAAATTCCCTAATGCATTCATCCATTTTATTCAGCTCAAAACCACTTAAACATGTGTCACTTCATATTTATGATTTCTGAACTCAAACAGGAACCTCCCAGGATGACTAGGAGGCAGCATAAAGTGAAAAAAAAAAATGGAAAATGTACTTCATGGTGTAACAATACTGTAACTAGCCAAAATATTATTTAATATGACTGAATCAACCTGATTATATTAGGTTACATCAGTTACAGCCACATTTAATGAAGATTAGGAAGACTGGTTTACTTTTTACAGTGTAATGTTCCTCTGAGGTGGGCTCTGGGATATTTAGTGTCCTAATATCTCTGGCTGGGTCCAGCAGCAGACACTGGGTCTGTTTGTTAAAGATGCCCAGAGCTTTCTGGGTTGTTGAAGTGACAGCAAAATACAGATTCTGGCCGCTGGTGAAAGTGCGTCCTGGCTGATTGCCTGTGGGTCCCTCTTAAAAGCGATTAAGACCAGACTGATTTGATTTCACAGTAGGGAAAGTGGGTCATGGCTCTCAGCAGTGAAAGAGCTGGTGAAGCTGGTCAACCAGCTTCATTTTGTTAACTGAGGAAGTCTTGCTATAGTTTAAAGTCTGGTGAGGACACCAGCATCTTAAAACACGTACTTGTAACCACCATTGTTGTTCTTTTCATCAGGGAGGACAATTATTAATTCTTCAGCCTTTCCTCGTTTTACACTTGTCACTGCTCTCTGCAGTATGTTTATACAGTGACCCCCGAAAATATTTGGACACTTTCTGGTTGTCAAAAATTAGTACATTATGTCCAGTGAATAATAGAGGTGCCCCGATCCGATATTCAGTATTGGTATCGCTCCGATATTGGCATTTTCTGCCGGATCAGGGTATCGGTCAGAAGAGACTGATCCAAATCCGATATTGTGTGTATACTATTGTGTTATTGTTAAGCCCCACAAAAGCCACAAACACATTATAAAACACCATAACGTTTTCGTGCACTATATTTCAAGTGTTCTGAAGCCGTTAGTTTAATGTGAGGTACAGATGAATTTTTAAGTCAAGTTCACGTAAACTCTTCTCTCTGCTGCGGCTGTCAGTCATCCTCCATTCAGCTTTCAAACTGCGTGGCGCGTTCAGTTACGAGTCAAGACGATGAAACTCTCTGCAAGATTATTAAATGTTCCTAATATTATACTTAATCTGTAAATAAAGATAAATGGTTTTGCATAAAAGGACGTTATCTTGCAGGACTTTATCTTTGTGCTGTTTTCAAAATCGTGTTGGTGTCTGTTAGATCACAACACTGGACTAGAGAGCACTATGTACTTAACGAGCACAGTAACTGAAATTTAAAACTGTTAAAAGAAAAGGCTCAATAAACTATCGCACAGATTTAATACACTATATATTAATATCTTCACTTTGTGCTTTGAAACTTTCTATGCGGACTTGCGGAGCGCTGTGCGCTGTGACTCCTTGTTGCTTCAAGCACATCATTCTGCGCACGGGATGCGCATAAGTGCTTTGTGCCGCTCTGTATTTGGAGCCTTTCGTATCATAATACTTTTGTACAGTGAAAGATTATTAATAGCCTTTCTTGTTCATCTTATCTATCATACTTTTCTGCCTCGTTACTGTGCTATACATTTAAAATAAATGTCTTTTAATTTTACAATATATATATTTTCATTAATGTATTTTACAACAATACAAATAACAATGTATATCATTTTACATTATCATTTTAGACTTAGTCCTACACTTATTCACTTTTATTTGTTCCCCACTAAATAATGTTTTTTTTCCCACTAATTTTAGATTTTATATAATTGTGCAATCATGTTTTTTTTTTTTTTTTTTTTTTTTTTACAATAAAGTTGTCTATATTTAGCAGATTGTGTGTAACACACAAAAAAAGTCATGATCAGGTCAACACACATTAAGGTATACAAATTCAACACTGATTAAAAAAAAAAAACTGCCCAGGTATCGGATCGATAATGGTATCGGCAGATACTCAGGATTTTTGGTATCGGATCGGTATCGGTTCTAAAAAAGTGGTACCGAGCCACCCCTAGTGAATAATGTGATAAACTACACGTGTGGTTATTCTACTAGGAGACCTGTATGAACTTGAGGGGAACTGAATGTCCACTTAAAATTGTAGTTAGTTAAAAGTCAGAAATTGCTTTGAAAATAATGACTTCTGAGAAATACTGTAGATCTAGAATCATTTGTTTGCAGATTGATATGCTAATTCAATGACATTTATACTAATTTATAGTTTTATTGTCCATGGCTATGTGTCTAAACTTCTTGTAGTCCAAAAGTTGACACTGACTGAATTTTAATTTAAAAATGTAATGTAAACTGAATAAAGCATATGGTTTAGCACTATTTGTAATATAACAAATACAAAATTATATTATAAATTAGGGGTGTCGCGATATACCGGTATTGACGATAACTGATAATTGACGATTCAAAGCATCGATTATCGATATCGTGTTAATTTAGTGTGTGATGATATACTGGTATTGGCGAGAACCGCAATATTTAAAATGAACAGGACTCTTATGATAACACGACATGTAAATACCCCAGCGCCAGTACCTGGTTGACCTCCAGGTGGCAGTATTGCGCCTTAACCCTGACACCTGTCAAACAAGAAGAAGACGCAGCTACTCTGAGAAGAGCCATGTTCAGTTATATGGAGTAAGTTGCAATTATTTTATTAGTCATAGAATAGCCTGTTAACAGAGGTTTTCTGTGTTCATATATTTAAGTAAAGAGTGATTATTTTAATAAGTACCGCGTTTTCTTTACTCGTCTTATTTTTGTATTTGCAGTCAAAACGGCCTGTGTGTAGAAGCACTTTATTTCTTTGTTCAAATCTATTAACAGTTAAACGATTAAAACTGATCTAAAAAAACTGAGCGACCACATTGCTACATTAAACTCTGTAAAATGTTAAGTTGGTCGCGGTGCCATGAACTTAATTCCTCATCTGCGGCCATTCTAGATGCACATTAAAACTGAATTAGCAGCGCTCTTACTGCATGACTTCAGTGGCGCAGGCGCAACTATAGGTTAAATAACTTAAAACACGGGTACACAAGTTAACAGGTTAAAGTATCAGTTTAGATATTAATATGGCAACACTTTACAATAAGGTTCATTAGTTAATATTAGTTCATTACATTAGTTAACATGAACTAAGAATGAACAATACTTTTACAGCATTTATTAATCCTAGTTCATTTTAATTTCAGAATTTACTAATGCATTATTAAAATCACAAGCTGTGTTTGTAAACATTAATGCACTGTGAACTAGCATGAACAATGAACGACTGTATTTTTATTAACTAACATTAACAAAGATTAATAAATTGTGTAATAAATGTATCGTTCATTGCTTGTTCATGTTAGTTAATACATTAACTAATATTAACAAATGACAACTTATTGTAAAGTGTTACCATTAATATCTATTCATCATACTGTTGAACTTGACAATATTTTCTCTCGTTCTTTCATAGGAGCTCCAAAGAAGACAGAGAAAGCCAGAGTCTTGTGCCCTGTGTTTATCAGAATCTTTATGTTCGTTGGGTGAAAAAGAAAAACTCAATAAACAAAGTAAATTGTGATATGAAAAATCTAATATCATGACAGCCGTATTATAAATAATATTTTCATTAATATATTTCAGACCGAACCCCATATTAACAATTTAGCTTCAAGATATAACATTGACTTTCATTGGAAGTTCATGGAATGAATTATCCAACAAATTATCCATCATTTATTTTAAATAACCTTAAAAGGCCATCATTTATTTTAAAACGGCAAAATGTTTTATGGATTTTTTTTTCCTCCTGCAAAGTACACAGACTTTTCTTCCCTTCTTAAAAGTAATACAGAGGTCTATCAAATCTTTGTCTCAGACATGTGCTCAATGAAGTTTTGACTGAATCTCTCAGAGGAGAATGACTCTTTGTAGCTCATAAGAAAAACAGACTTCATCTTTTAAAAGAGAGCTCTGTTTGATATATGAACTCCTAGTGATATATGAACATGTTAGAAGTTAAAACAGATGTTATGAAAGGTTATTCTTTAGTCCTGCAAAACACATTTTAATCTTTTGGGGGGCATTTTTAATCGTCTTTTGGCAGATCATGTTCAAATAACCCCTCTTCCTCTCACCAGAGTGTCCTGTCATATATCAGAGGAGGTGTGTGTGTGTTAAACCTGTATGTGGCGGCAGTGTGAAGCAGCAGTCAGTCAAGACCCACCTGATCCCTGTTAAGTTCATCTGAAACAGCAGAGGATCTTTGAAGGTCAAGTGCTCCCTGAGCGGCTACATTATTCCTGAGCCCTCTCTCGTTCGTTCTTTCTTTCCCGTGGTAGAGGGTCAGTCAGAAGCCCAAGACCTCTTGCTGAAAGAGAGCTCTTGAAGCTCTGTGTGTGCATAGGGGCAATTTTACCTCATGCCAGATGTTTTGTGAGGAGGACTGATGGGTGATGTGGAACGACTCCTTGAATAACAATCTGGGGGCCATTTCCAGCCCCCCTTTGTTCACATCCTCACAAAGCTTCAGTGTAACTCACTGCTGGCCTCAAATACACAGCTGCACCTCATTTTCAGACTACATCACCCTCTCTTCCTCCTCCTCGTCCTCCTCCTCTCATTTTCTCAGACTCTGAGCAAGTGAAATGAATAACATTTATTCCCCAGTATTTCAAGTTTAGGGAAAAAAACAAGGCCAAAGAATGTGTGTAGCAGTAAATGGATGTACAGTTGGAAAATCAGAGATCCAAATATAGATCGCCTTTTCCCCCATGGGACGATGCAGCCATAATAGTTGTGCAGAACACCACGGTTATATTCATAGCTCAATACATATTTTTGCTGTAATTGGGGACATCAGAGCTCATCTTTGCTTGGACGGTGGAATATTGCAGATTGTTATGAGTGTTGTGCACATACACGCACACACCAGCACCAAAAAGCTGAAGGGTGAAACAGAACAGCAAATTATTTTTGTAAGGTCAACATGAAATGCTGTTCAGAGCCCATTTTACTTTCGTAATATGATGTATTTTCATGTGAAACAGGATCTACAATAAGGAAAAAAATGCAGGATGGGGCTTGATTTTATTCATTGGGAATAGATTGGATTGTGAAAGTGGACATTATTTTCTGGTGGAGGAGAGGAAATAGTAAAGGGAAAGTCATTTTAGGGGAGGAGCAAGTACATTTACAGGCCTGTTGCATAAATTTAGCATTACACGTTGTTTTTTTTTTTTTTTTTTTCTTCTTTTCTTTAAGACTGGTCATAACATTTTTTTGTGAAAAACTTGGTCTAATTTGACAATGAAAATTAAGACTAATCCTTTGGCTATTTCTTAACACACAGTCTTATTTTATTTATTTATTTATTTTGCCTTTTTACATTAAGATTATCTTTACCATCAACCAGTGCTCACTTGAAATTAATTTTCAAAAACACTAGTAATTAATAACACTGTTAAATGTACTGTGATTCTTTGGCAAATATCAAAATAAATACCCAGTTGTATATACACTGTACATTTATAATGTTGTGATGCTTAAATTCACTTGTATTTTAGTTTGCAGTGTTTTATTTTAGACAAAATAGTGTAGAATTTTGATATTAGCTTTTTTATTAGTTATTGACCATAAAATGCAAATAATAATCAGCCTATCGTATCAGACAGAATTTTAATATCCCAAAAAATGTGTGTAACATTTTACAATTTGGTGCCATTAGTTAACATTAGTTTACTAGATACTAAACATGAATTAACAATGAAATATACTTTGAAAGCTTGCATTAGTTGTATCTGTAAATATTATTTAATGGACTGTAACATGAACTAATGATGAGCAGTTAACTACCATTAACAAAGATGAATAAATACTGTAACTAATGCATTGTTAGTTAATGTTAGGTAATGCATTAACTGACATTAACTAATTGGACATTACTGTTAAGCATTACTAAATATCGAATAGCTTCAGAGAAGATAAAAAGTGGATTTTTAAACGAATAGTGGAATTGCACAAGAGAAGAGATGAGCCGAGAGGGACAGGGGTGAAAAAAGAATGGGAATATATGAGAGCTGGAGTTATACATAAAATGGGTTGCATGTTGGGAGGCAACTGTCTCATTCCTGAAGGAAATGGAGTATTGACTCCTCTGATCCGTGGCGATAAATTCCAGATGTGTTTGAATGTTGTCAGACCGATGGCCGTGTCCGCGTTGACCTCTGTGCTGACAACACCAATCACAGCTCTGAGAATTGGCGGCCGCTGTACGAACGAGGCCCGCTGTGTTGCTATGTTATCAATAATGCAAAAGCTCCGGTGCTTTCGCCTGCAGTCCATGTCTCTCATAACCCAATTTGCACCTCAGATCCCTGCTTTGCCTTCCTGGAGACTGCAGCCTTTTGTCCTCTCTAAAGTGTGGCTGCTCTCTTGTCTGCTCAGACATTGTCGCTTTGGCACTTGAGTTCAAGGACACAGAGTATCACAAAAGGAAATGCTACTTTAAGCCACACATGCTAGTTTAATGCCATTTTTCATCTTCCTCAGTCATCTTTAGGCCGTTTTTCTGTGCTTTTGAGGCTCTGAGTGCTGACGTGCCTGTTATTGAACAGACTGTAGGTCTGTTATCAGACTAACATCACATACATGTAACACGCTTGAACATTTTTTTTGTGTTTTCTTAATAAAATGTGGTCAAGGCAGGAACAGAGGGTGTGATATGAGATATGTGCATGTTTGATGTATTGGAGAGTGCAAGCAGGTGATAAGTATCGCTCTGAATTGATTAGTCTGTCAGAGGAGGTAAAGATCTGCACCTGCTTCATCAAACAACACTTCACCCCCACAGATTTATAACAGCCATCCACCCCCTCTGCCCGCCACCACACCGCAGGAAAACCAGCTCAGCAACCCTGCTGGAAACAACCGCGTACATGACCATTTACTGTATAAGAAGTATATTTTTGTGTATTTTCATGCTGCGTTTTCATGCACCTAGTCTTGCAGGGCCAGACTTTTGATTACTGGTACAAAGTCACTTTTCAGCTTGTTCTAGGCCAGAAACATATTTTTTGAGATTGTCTGACCAGCATGCACATTGCCATTTCTTTTTATCCATTTGAAACTTTTGTATTTAAAAGTTAGTTTGTATAGTTTTTATGTGACATGTGGATGCAGATGCTTCTGAATTCAGTGAAATCACAATAATAGACTGAAATAGCAGTGGCTTTCTTTGAAAGAAGTCTCTTATGCTCAACAAGCTTGCTTTTATTTTCAAAATGCAGTAAAAACAGTAATACTGTGAAATATTATTACAGTTTAAAATAATAATTTTAGTGTATTTGTAATTGTATTCCTGTGAAGGCAAAGCTGAATTTTCAGCAGGCATTTCTCTCTTCTGTGTCACATGATCCTTCAGAAATCATTTTAATATGATCTGGTGCTTTAATAAACATTTCTTATTATTATCAGTGTTGAAAACAGTTGTGCTGCTTAATATTTTGTTCGAAACCATGATACATTTTTTTTCATGGTTCTTTGATGAATAGGAAGTTTAAAAAACAGCATTTATTAGAAATATACATTTTTATCTAACATTACATATATCTTTATTGTCACTTTTGGTTAATTTTATTTTATTTTATTTTATTCTATTTTATTTATACATCCTTGATGAATCAAAGTATTAATTTCTTAAAAAAAAAAAAACCTGACCCTAATCTTTTAAATGTACAGTGCACTGAATATAACTACTAGGTTTGCTAGTTTTGAAGCTGCCAATTTTACAAACTTTGGAGATTAGTTATTCCTCAAAAATGATAATTGTAGAAGCTTGGTAGCTCATACATTCAGCTGGTAGAAACCTATTCACTCTGATTCTTGGGAGTTGCGATTTAGACAATCTCTTTGGAGTTTGAGATCTTTGTATGCAGTATGCATCATATGTATATACTATTACAGTATATACATATGATGCATATGCTAGTCAGCCAGATTCTGAAGCAATACCAACTTATAATACTAACAATTTATTGCTTACATGTTCAAGATGGTTCAAACTGGTATAAGCAGTTTTTTTTTTCATGCAAGAAAATCACTTCATCTGTTGAACAGTCTTCTCACAACCCAATCCCTTCTTGCTAAGTGGAAAATATCACTAAACAATGTGACATTTGGAGCCTCTGTGATGAAATTGAGCTTTTCATGATGGACAAGTTCCAAATGTTAGAATCCGAGAGATTTGCTATTGATCCCTGTGGGGAGATTCAGTTTTACGCCCTGCATGGAAAAAAGTGAAAACAAAATCAATCCACAAAACCACTGTCAAATATCACCAAGCCAGCAGTTGTAACCAAAGCATTTAATGTCCTAAATCTGATGTAGCCTTTTACTTCATTAGCCCAAAAATACCAGTTGTAATATCAATGGGTGTTTTCTATCAGTGCTCACTGCTAAGTGATTTAAGATCTCTGTAAATCAACCACCGAGGGGGTTAGTATTAGCAGTTATTAGCATGCGGCATTTGAGAGGCGGTGAGCTAATCAGTGCTAATCGTAGCGGAGCAGTGTCTGTGTTCGCTGTTGCGATCTGTGGTCATACTGTGAGCGGAGCGTGTTAGCTGTGGTGTTGAACAGCTTCATTACACCGAGCTGCAAGTTGGACATCGCTGTGCTAAATATAGAGAGAGCGGTTTTCTGCGCCTGCCTTTATCATGATGTTGGCCGAAGCAGGCTATTACTGTTATTCTGCTACTCTACACGTGGGTTTAGATTTTCACCTTTTTGCATTTTTACACAAAATGATAGGGAGACATTAAAACAGATGTTACTGCCTTCATTCACAGCGATTGGTTGGTCCCTGGCATTTTTCACCTCATTTGCATTATGTATTTCTAAACTTTCTCATGCTCTCACTGCTTTCTCTGCCAGCCAAGTGGATGCATACAGTTAAATAGCAGTGAGGTGGGAATGTGGCACAGAAAGAGTGAGCACATCGTTGGTTTTCAAGCCACCTCCAGCTCTGTTTTATTTTAAGTTCATCTCTCTCAATAATTCATAACCTCTGTCCCAAGAGCGCACAGTAACACGTTCACAAGTCTCATAGACCCTTTATCAGCTGCACCACGCTGTTCATCACCCGCCGTCCTATTGACCACTATTTATTTATCTGGTTACTGAGCTACAGGGCCACAGTGGTTGAAAAAAGGGCTGGGCAATAGTGCCATTGAAAAGTCTGGGATCAGTAAGATTTTTAATGTTTTTTTAAATAAGTTTCTTATGCTCATCAAGGCTACATTTATATGATCAAAAATACAGAAAAAAATAATTTTGTGAAATATTAATATTATTATATTAATATTAATATTATAGATTTTTTTTCAGTTTCTTTTGGCAATATTTATCAGGTGACATTTCTTCACAATGTTGCTGTTCATTAGTCAGTAAGATTTTTTTTTTAATGTTATTAGAAGATGTGTTTTATGTTCACCAAGGCTTTTATTTGATTAAAAAAATACAGTAAAAACAGTAATATTTAACAATTTAAAATTTATATTTTAATTAGGGGTGTCAACGTTAACGCGTTAACGCATGCGATTAATCAAAAAAATTTAACGCGTTAATATTTTTTTAACGCAAATTAATCATGTGATAAGGTTTGACCCCAACTTCTTCCCATCATCGCAGCGCAGAAGGTTATCTATAGTGTGTGATGAGGGTCCAGTGAACCAGTGTTGCTGTGGTAGCGGCACAAGTGGGCGTGGGCTATTTTGAAAATACAGTCACGGGAAAAATTACAGAGCTGCGGGTTGCGGTTTTTTGGGCTACTTTTATAATGTACCGCGGCCGACCAAAGTGTATCTAGACAAATAAAAATGAAAATAGATCCTTTTACTAATGTGTATTATACTTGGAATGTATCCCTGGCAATTTAAGAACGGAGAGGCGGCTGTAACATCACAACGTGAGTTTCAGTCACAGCATACATGTTAAGGCTTTTACACAGCAGAAATAAACTATAGATTATATATGATAATAAACACGCGATTACGATAGGATATGGTTTGTATGTGATCTTGAGATGAATGTGTACATCTGAAATGCTAATTTGTGCAGCGATATAAAAGGCTATAAATAGAATATTTTAACAGTAAACGACCAAATTCCACATGTGATCGCAAAAGGAAGTTATTACAAACACTCGATGGTGGTTTAAAGTGAGTTCTGAGTAAAAGTGTACTATTAATCTCATAAATTGTCTTATGAAGCATGATGCTAATATTAGCTCTAATGCACCTGCAGAACAGGTCCAATTCTTCTTCAGAATGCGTTTATTTTATCATAATACTTCACGTAAGGTCGCAAGAAAATGTTTTGTTGTATTTATTTAGAAATACTATTGATAATAGTTGGGTAAGTGTATACTGGGACTGAAGCGATGTGGCTCGGTAAATGTTTTATTGTCAGTATAAAGACTGATGGCTGAATAAAAACAAAAGAATAATGATAAAAGAATAATAAGGATTATGTCTCATACCTGGCGGAGGTGTGAAAGGTTCTGTTTCTTTAAACTAGTTTGTCATGCATTTCATTTCAACACATTTACAGGTAAATCCTAGTATTTTAAATTTGCGATTAATCGTGATTAATCACAGTCCATGACTGTGATTAACGCGATTAAATTTTTTAATCGATTGACAGCACTAATTTTAATATATTTTAAAATGCAATTTATTCCTGTGATGGCAAAGCTAAATTTTCAACAGCTTTTATTACAGTCTAGAGTGTCAGAAACTGCAATATTTTTTTTTTTTTTTTCAGGATTCTATGATGAATAGAATGTTCAAAAGTACAGCATGCATTTTAAATAGAAACTTTTGTAACATTATAAATATGGTTACTGTCACTTTTAATGAATTTAATGCAACCTTGCTGAATAAAAGTATTAATTAAAAAAAAAAAGTACTGAAAAATGGTATTGAAACAATTTTTATTTAGAAATTTCTAGTAAATTTTACCAACAGTTACAGGGAAATGGCGAGTAACACATTGACTTAAACTTAATTCTGAAAACTGAAATCCAATACGTACTCCAATACTCCTTATATTTACAAGTACAGTATATCTACACTACAGTGTCATCTATCATTGTCTATATTTATATCTACATCTGTATCTATATTTAGAGGCCAATATTTGCCTTGAAGAACCAGCTCCTGCTAAATATTATTGTAGTAAGCCCAGTAGATATGCTTAGACAGTGTTAAGAGAATTCACAGTGGTTTTCATTTTTGAAGGTATATTTATATTTGTGTGAATCCTTGAATGACCTGGTATCAGAAGGCTAGCTAGCAACAGTCTTTAGGTGGGAAGCCTGGACAATACTTCTTTATATTAATATCTGTCTGTGTAAGTGAGTAGGATTGTCTGAAAGCTCAGTAGTGCTCACTAATACAGTACCATTGGATCAGTTGGATGGGTTTGAAAGGTTCTTGGCATTTGAATCGAGAAGAGACAGGTGTTTTTAGGCTTGACTTCTAGGTCAATCTATATTTCCTAGCTTGTGATGGTATGGCTAGACGGTTTGATAGTAAGTATGGTAGACATATCAGTCGGCACGACTGCTTTACATCGTTTGCATGTGATACAAACTGTTATGATGTGGTTTCTGTAGTTAATTGGACAAAAATAGTCACAAACTAATGAATCAGTGTTATCTGAATCAGTTAATGAATGAACATCTGACTGGACAAATTCTGATTTGTTCTTTACTTCCATTACTTAAAAAAATACGGATAGAAAACTTTTCTAATCTTTTTATCTGTCCTTCAATATCAGACACTGCTGAATAATTAAACCTAACCAGTTGTGCAATATAGTTACAGGACTCAAAAAGGCTAGACATGCAAGCAGAAGTGTGTGTCATCTTTTTTTTTTTTCGGGAATCGGTGAGCTGAGCTCATAAAGAACCTGTCTGGAAAGCTTCCTGGAGAGTCCATGACTCAAATCAGTCCAGGACAATAGAAAGGAGCGGGCCACCACGGAGGGCGAAACCCGGATATTACTGCGCTTATCAACGAGGAAGAGCTCATCAGGGTTCATTTGTACTCTCAAAGAAACAGACACTAAAATCCCTATCAGCCAGCTTTTCCTATTAATTCTGACAGAGGGAACATATGCTTCATCTGAATCAGTATGCAGTTTTCAATCTGAAATCCATAACCTCCCATCTGAAGATGAAAGGAACAATGGCCCGCAGACAATCTGCCAGCTTTTGCGCAGGAGTCTGGCGGTGTGTGAATGAGTGAATAGGGATGAGATATTGTGTCAGGTCAGGCCTTTTATCAGTGTGTGATAGTGTTTTCTCTCACACAATGTGTGCATGCGTGTGTTTCTGTGTGCCTGTCGGCAAGAGGAAGTGTCACTTGCCATGTGGGCTGGGGGGTCAGATGAACGGAGCCAGGATGTAATTTGCCGAAACCTAATACCTGCTAATGACAGTAGGCAAAAATTAATTTTACTCTGGGATCTTGTGATTTCAGTTATATCGACTTTCCTAACTGAGAATGAAAATAAAAAAGTGATGAAACACTTGATGACACTTACTGTATATTTATTTTGGTAAACATCCTAAACACTTTTGGAAATTAATCATCATTAAAAGGGACAGTTCATTATGTGAAGCCACATAATATTGTGTGTGTGTATATATATATATACATATATATATATATATATATATACATATATATATATATATATATATATATATATATATATATATATATATATATATATATATATATATATATATATATATATACACATACATATATATATATGTATGTGTGTATATATATATATATATATATATATATATATATATATAAAACTGTCATAATTGTTCATCCTTATGTTGTTCTAGGCTCTTATGAATTTCTTTCTTAATGTAATCCATATGACATGTGCTTTTAAATAATGTCTTCTGAAGCCACGTAATATTGTGTGAGGAATGTGTGGAAAGTATTTATTTATTTATTATTATAAATAATTATTTATACTATACATATTTTTTATTATTTTTGTTATTTTATTTATTAAATAAGCATTAAGTTATTTTAATTATTAATGATCATTAAAAGGGAGAGTTCCTCTAAATATGAAGAAAAAAAAATTCATCCTTGTTCCAAACAATGACTTTTTCTTAATTTAGTCCCTATGACATGGTCTTTTTTATAACAAGCCTTTTGAAGCCACATAATATTGTGTAATGAACAGAAAGCATTTATTTATTATTATAAATAATTATTTATACTTCAAGTATTATTGTGATGATGATTATTATTATTTAAATCATATAGTGTGTATACATAAACATATACAAATACAGATATATAACACACACAAATATACTGTATATGTACAAAATATAACTACACATGTAAGTATAAGTATGTATATGATGTATATTTCCCACAGAATAACTTTGGCAATAATAGTCTTTGTTAATATAAATTGAACGGTTATTGTTTAGTTTGCTTTTGCCCTAGACACTACACTTGCCATTCCATTATTTTCTAGAATCCATATTTAAAGTACTATATACTGTTTGGGGCATTGATTGATACTTTAAAACATTTGATCAGACCAAATGTATGTATTTCTCCTGGTTCCCGCTGAGCAGAGAATAAAATTAGGCTAGTTCTTTGGAGTTCAGAAACACATCTTAGTTTGACTCTGCTCTCCCAGTGAGAGATGTGAGGTTTGGAGAGCAGGGGGTTGTTTGTTTTTCTTCATGTCAGATATTTCACGCACAGAAGAGCTCAGAAGGAGGTTTCAGGGTGGTGTGGTTGCAGAAAGCTGGGCCGCAGTTTTATAGACCTTTATTTAACTGCTGCTCAGTTTATCCTGTAAATGGCACAGAGCGGGACGCAGTATTGGCGTTCCTCCATCTGAGAAAAAGTACATGGACAGAAACTTCTATTGCCTTACATGGCACTAGGAAAGTGCAAAACTACATACATCTGTCTATGTGTGTATAAGGCTGTATTAAGATAGCGGTTTGCTGTTAGCATTTTAGTTTTAAA
Source organism: Spinibarbus caldwelli (assembly GCA_039654775.1). Classification (NCBI taxonomy): domain Eukaryota; kingdom Metazoa; phylum Chordata; class Actinopteri; order Cypriniformes; family Cyprinidae; genus Spinibarbus; species Spinibarbus caldwelli. The sequence goes on from CM077235.1 coordinate 27,263,766, forward strand.
GCACTGACATTCAAATATAAAAACCTAAAGAGGACTACATTCGTGTGTATGATTTGCATTTTGCACTAGTTGCCGAAGACTGAGTGTCACGACATTATGTGCATGTTTGCTGTGGTAAGAAAGCATCTGGTGGGGAGATAGATGTAAATGTAAATGTAGAGAGAGAAAGAGAGCGGTCTCCAGACTGCAGGCGCAGGGCTGTAGCACCTGCCGCAGCAACGTGAGTCCCAGCCTGCAGCGTTAAATATTTACTGCTCATCCTCACACATGACAACACAGATCACACAGCGAGCTCCCATCATTCTCTCTGCATCCCTCACTCCTGAATCAGCCCTATCCTTGCTCTACTTTTATCACTCCTTTTCTCTAGTAAGCTGTTTTCTTCACCTTGCCGTTTTTCTGTTTCTAATCACTGTGCTCTTGGTTTGTCACTCTCTTTCCACTTTCTAGTGTAAGGTAAACTGCAAAAAAAAAAAAAAAAGACATTATGATTTCTCTCCAACTCTGTTGTAGCTAAAGGCCTGTTTACAGATTGTGAATTGCTGCTTACTACTACAAGCCTACAAAACTGAAACAATTCACATTTTTTTCTTTGCTTGATAGTCAACTATGTTGGTTGTATATTGCATCAAACCTATTTGTTTATTTGACATTAAAATAATACCAAAATAATTTTTATATTTTAGGACTGTTAAGATTCACTTGCATTGTGACATTTTTTTCCATGGAAGTTAAACACATTTTCCTCCCAAATGATCATAAATTCATATTTTTTTTTAATTATTATCTTTAATAATCATTTAAATTATTTACTATTTTAATGATAATAATAATAATAATAATAAAGGATTATAATAATGATAGTGGGATGATAATAGGATGATGTGTTAATAATAATAATAATAATAATAATAATAATAATAATAATAATAATAAATGATTCTAATAATGATAGTGGGGTAATAATAGGATGATGTGTTGTTAATAATAATAATAATAATAATAATAAAGACAACAACAACAACAACAACAACAGCAATAATAATAATAATAATAATAATAATAATAATAATAAATGATTCTAATAATGATAGTGGGGTAATAATAGGATGATGTGTTGTTAATAATAATAATAATAATAATAATAATAATAATAATAATAATAATAATAAAGACAACAACAACAACAACAATAATAATAATAATAATAATAATAATAATAATAATAATAATAATAATAATAATAATAATAATAAAGGATTCTAATAATGATAGTGGGGTAATAATAGGATAATGTGTTGTTAATAATAATAATAATAATAATAATAATAATAATAATAATAATAATAATAATAATAATAATAATGTCAGACCTGTGTTCCCGTGTCTGTTGTTTCCCTCCCTCATATGTCCATATTTGGTTCTTCCCGTTCCTGTTTCAATTTGTCTTAATTTGATTCCAGGTGTGTCTTGTCATCCCCTCGTTATTCTGTGTATATAAAGAGCATTCCCAGGGAAAGCAAGAGCTGATAAAATGTAGAAACTGTAACTTGAATGCAATGTAAGTCGCTTTGGATAAAAGCGTCTGCTAAATGCATAAATGTAAATGTAAATTCTGTTTAGTTTCCTTTGTCCTTTGTCATGTGCTCTGTGTGTGATTCCTGTCTACCCCGTTTTGGATGAATAAAGACGGTTCTAGTGAATTCTCCTGCGTCTCCACGTTCCTTGTTCCTCGTTCCTCGCTCCTCACAGTGCTAGTCGTGACAGAACAGCAGACCAAACAGCAAACCGTAAGCGGCGCCTCTTCCCCCCATTTATTTTCCCGTTTTTGAAAGTCTTTTTGTTTTCCCTTGTTTTTTCCCCACGGCATGGAAATCACCGCACGATTCCTTACCCTAGCCCGTAAAGATCTCCCCTTCTACGAGTACTTCGGGGAATTCTACGGGCTCGCCGCGGCAATGGCGTGGGATGAAGCCACCCTAAATTCTCTGTTCTGGCTCGGGGCCAACTACCATTGCCCCATGGACCTCCCAGACACCACTGGACTGAGTTGGAAAAAAGGGGTCTTCAGGTGTGTGGGGAGTGTCTGGGCCCGAGCCAGAACCAGCCTGCTGTCGAGTCCGCTGGCTGCCCTACGATCAAGGCCGCCGGCCGCGGCTCACTCCAGCCCAGAGCTCGCTCCAGTGTCGGAGTGTCATCATCATCTTTATCTTTTCCTCCTTCTTCATCTTCTCCTTATTAATTCCAGCAATAAGAATAAGGTATTTTTACATTACAGTAGGTTACTAAAATTTAATGCATTTATTTGTTCATTTATTGTTTGTTTATTTATTGGTTTGTTTTTGTTTGTTTGTTTGTTTGCTGAATTACAGGAAATTAATTTTTGCTTGTGTTAAGGTACAGTAGGTGAACATTTGTAGATCTTGAGGAAAATCTGAAATTACTTGAGGTGAAATTTAGGCAGTGATTTCCATTGTCAGTGCACAAAAATGTGTACCATTGCTCCTGTTTTGCATGGACTTGAAATACTTAGGACATTGCATAGCAAAACCAGCACATGCTGCTGTCCAGCACACAAACTCTTTATTCCTCATCCTCCCTCCCATTTCTTTAGGCTCCGTTCCTGAACACATGCTGTGTCCAGCTATACTCACATAAGCAAAAATGCAGCTGGGATCGATTTAGGTTTTGTTGTGTGTTTGGGTGATTATAGTGTCTGTAGGCATGCATGAAATTAGTGAGTGATTAGTGTGGCTCACTTCTGAGTATCTGGAGCGAGAGCAGTAAGGCTGAGACGCCCAGCTGGGATTTACCTCACTGAGTTCTTTTTCTGTTTCTCTGGAGTTGTTTTTCCCCCTCATCTTCCATATTTCTCTCTTGCTGTCTTTTAAGTGTTGTCCCATCTCCTTTCAAACAGTTGGATGATCCTTCTCTTTTTCCAGCACTCTTTGTAGAGAGTGTTCGGGAAATAAAGAAATGAAATGGCAGGCCTCGCTCCAAGCTTTTTTTCTTCCTAACCTATTTAGCATTCACATCAACAGTTACTGGTAGTTTTGGGGATGGGAATGTCTTCAAATAGGGTTTGTGTGTGTGTGTGTTTGCCTCCTGCTGTGGCTGTCTGTCAGACTCTGACCCTGACCCCTCCAGAGCTCCTCCACTAATATTTATTTAATTTCAAATGGCCAGCACAATGCCGAGAGGTCAGAGAGGAATAACAATCACAAACTAGTAGATGGAGACCAAAGCTTGAGCCCTGACTTCCTGTCTATCTATCCGTCTACATATCTGAAGGTATCTCTTTTTTTCTAGATTTATTGCTTAACTGTTTGACTGACTGAACTGGGTAGCAGGTCACTTTTTTGTATCAGTGAAACTGTTGTAGACTTTCAGAATTTTATAATACACACAGACACACATTTGGGGTGTGTGTGTGTGTGTGAGACATTTGGTCCCCATAGCTTAGTGAATTGGTACGCACGCACGCACGCGCGCACACACACACACACACATGATTAGCATTGTAGATGTGCATGTTTAGACACTGTCCCATGTACAGTGTATAACACCTACAATAATTTTCAATGACCCTGTTGTGTGGTAGTGCACTAAAACATTTAAATAATAATAAAAACATAGTTTAAATAACCAAAAATATTTAACATGAACCTGAATGCATTAAGTAGATACTCTTATTTGTCACAAAGAAATGTCTCATATTTAACCCTCTAAAATAAAGAAAGAAAGAAAGAAAAATGTTTTTGGACATATTGTGACATTATTTTCATTATTTTATTTTCTTACAAATTATCATTACAAATTCTCATTCTTCTCATTCTTCTTTTTCTTTTTCTTCTTCTTCTTCTTCTTTTTCTTCTTCTTCTTTTTCTTTTTCTTTTTCTTTTTCTTTTTCTTCTTCTTTTTCTTCTTCTTCTTCTTCTTTTATTATTGTTATCATTATCATCATCCAGCAATGGGAATAAGATTTTTCCAAATTACAGTAGATTACTGAGAATTAGTAGATGGGTTTAATATTTTGCTAACTATTATAAAAAATAATGTCACCATTGTTGAAGATCTTAATCTTAAGATCTTATGATTTTTGGGATGAAATATGACATTACTTCACATATAAAGTAATTCTATAATAAGAAAATGATTCAGCAAAATCAGTGAAACTAGAATTAACCATGAAATGAAACTAGAATGACTCATGGAACATATAATGTGTCTAAATACACATGTTCTACAACAATTTGAACCTTAGTGCAACAAGTCAAAGCACCAATGCCTCATCCCACACACTGTTGTCCTAGTGGATGATGGGAAATTAAGTTCTGAGGTGGAATGGCCTAAATCAGCGAGCCAGGAGAAACGTGCTGTTCCCCTTCACTGATCTAAATAATTGGAAAGGGTTTACTCAGTTTTGGAAAGGTGCTCTGCTAAGATGGGGCAATGTGGGATGACTAGGGATTTGTATTTATTTATTTTTTAAATGTGTGCCTGTGCATCCAATATCCTTGTGTGTGTGTGTGTGTGTGTGTGTGTGTGTGTGTTTGTTCATGTGTGAAAGTGTGAAGACTTGTGCATGTTTTGTCCATTACAAGAAGGGGTGACCTGGGACGTCTGGGATATTTCCATTCAACCCTTGCTAACAGACCCTCAGTTTGAACGTCTATTGAAAATTTTGTATACTTATAACCTTTTTTTAAAGAATGCATTATTATTATTATTATTATTATTATTATTATTATTATTGTGTATAAAAATTGCTGGATTGAGGTGTGTTTTTGCAACCTAGCAAAGTAACATTAACTAGTTACTTACCAAATGTTAGTTAAAATGAGTTAAATAGAATAAATTGCTTCCATACATGCTGTAAAAGTGTGTGGTTTTAGATCTACAACTGTTTTTGATTTTCACTTTTTTTGCACCTCAAGCCATAGCTGTTATTTTTCTCTTTAATCTTTCTTTTACCAGCAATCTTTCCATTGACAGAGATAATTATTCAGTGACCCGTTTAGCTCAGAAAACAGCAGCTGACGAGATAAATGCATTTTGTTGAGGCAACTCCCGGTTGAATAGCTGGCCCGTGCATGATTGTGGGCCGGCTGTAGCTATTACAGAGAAAAGCCCTTAGTTCAGCTCATCTGGAGCTCTGCTCAGCCTGGAATAGCGACATGTTGATTTTCTATTGATGCACTGCAGTGCTCAGGCTTAGCATGAAGAGGAGAGAGAAGAGTTTAAAGATGATTTTTAGAGAGTCTTTCTTCTCTTGGATGACACAAAATCAATATCGTAGAGCGGCCCGGCCCGGCCCATTGCCCATCAGGTGAATGAAAATGGTGAGAGAGGAAGAATCTCTTGGGTTTTTGTAAGGCTGTCAGTAGAGTTTCATGTTGAATTATGCTTCTCTCCATGAAAGTATCCTGTTTAGTGTATTTTAGTGCTTTTTTACTATCATCATTTACTATCACTGCCCCCCACCCCCCACCCGGTCCATTCATAATACAAGAACACACACATATTCAATGTACATTCACAAAAATTAAGGATATGAGAAGCCCCTGATGAACAAAGTAATATAAGTAGAATAACTGAACAAAATAAGAAAAATAGCTAATGTATTAGAAATCATACTTGGGACCATTTAGCTTAATTATTATTTATAATTTTTTACAATGCCTTACAATAAGGGGTATGATCATGTGTGTATCTAAAGTGTGATTTTTTTTTTTTTAAATGAATTATTAATATTTATGTTTATTAATTTTATTACATTTATAATATTTTATATTAAAAATTGTTAATATTTATTAAAACTATTTAACATTTAAAAACTATTCATAATAATAATACTAATAATAGTTATTATTATTTTTATTATTAGTAGTATTTTTATTATTTTATTATTATTTTATTATTTTATTTTGATGACCCTGACACACATGAAAAAGCAATATAAAGCAGGAAAAAAATACACACACATAAAGCTGAAGTATTAGAAATCATACTTGTGAGTATTTAGCTAATTAAATTATTATTTATTAATATTCACACTTTTCATGAAAATTTACCAGGTGTGTGTGTGTATCTATAAGGTGTGATATAGAAGTTTTTTTTTTTTTTTTTACTTTAAATGATTTATTTATTGATTTATTTATTCATAATATTTATTATTATTTATCTATCTATTTGTTTAATTTATTTAAAAATATTTATTTTATTATTAGTAGTAGAAGTAGTAGCAGTAGTATTAATAATAAAAAATGATTTATCAAATTTTTATTTATATTTGTAGTTATATTTAGACCACTTGTGTGGGTGTGTGTGTGTGACCCCCTCATCTGAGGTTAGATGAGTCATGGTGTCTGAGCTGTCCCCTTCACAGCTGATTGGCAGCCTGCCGTCTGTCTCTCTCTCCCTCTGAGAGAAGCCGAAGGACCGAGGAGGAGAGAGAGAGGAGGAGCGGCGCGGGGATTTGGTTTGCTTCAGTGCTTATTAGGATTTAGCCCTGATTTGGGCTCTTACGAGGAAAGAAGGCACTCAGGTTGTATTTAGCCAAGCTGTGCATGTCTCCATTTGGCCTCCAGAGCTTTAGCTCAGTGCTTGCTAACCGGGCAAAACATTTCAGGTCACAGTTTTCTTTTATGTAACCCCTGAGGAGAGCTTATAACCCTGGTGAGGTAACAGCTGTAGACAATATACAGCTCAGAAGTTTCCAGAAGGCACAATAAGAGCTGGTTAGACCCAGAGTGATTTTAGAAATTAATTAAGAGCGTGACTAGGGATGCATGCGGTTAAATGAAGGAGGAAGAGTTCGTACCCAACCTGGAACCATTACCCCATCGGGAATCCTTTAATCTGAAAAGTAGAAAAAATACTTGCTAAAACCCTGTCCTATGCAGTCTTGACAGCTTTTATTTTATTTTAATTTTTTATGTGATTACATGTCTTTTTACATGGTTAGAGAGAGGTTTTATTCTGCTACAGGTTCAGAGATGGTGTTCATATATTAGAGCATTCTATTTCTAGATTTTTTATCATACAACATACTGTAAAAAATAACATAAATTATTACATGTTTTTATAGACAGTCCATTCCAGTGCATTGTAGTAGTGTCGGTTCTGTTTCAGCATTCTCGCAGTAAAGAACGACAGCAGGCGGACAGTTTGGCAAACGTGTCCGGATCTCGCTGGCCTCCAGGACATGAGTAGACAAGCTACATTTCATCAACTCATAACGACTTTTTGATATCATGCTCTCAGTCACTGACTCTCACTCTCGTCTTGTATTCTCTCTCTGTCCCTTTAAGATGATGTATGTGTTTTACAAAATTTTAAAACATTCAATCAGAATTCAGAAGCATAACTATCTGTTTTACAAATCCCTATTAAAGGGCCAGTTCACCCAAAAATGAAAATTCTGTAATTTACTCACTTTTGTGCCAAACCTGTATGACTTCCTTCTTCTGTGGAACCCCATTGGCTTTCCTTTTATGAAATCAAAACACTGAGACATTTTACAAAATATCTTATTGTCAGTGCTTAATACTTTTTGGAACTTTTTTCTTTGATTCTTTGATTAGGCGAATAAAAAGTTAAAAAGAACAGCAATTAAAAATATACATATTTTCTAACAATATAAGGCTTTACTATCACTTTTTATCCATTTAACACATCCTTGCTGAATAAAAAAAATAATAAGAAAGAAAACATTTACTGACCCCAAACTTTTGAATAGTAGTGTATATTGTAACACACAATTTCTATTTTGAATAAACACTGTTCTTTTTAACTTTTTATTTCTCAAAGAATAATGAAAAATATCACAGGTCCCTAAAAAATATTAAGCAGCACAACTTTTTCCAACATTGATTATAAATTAGCATATTAGAATGATTTCTGAAGGATCATGTGACACTGAAAATTCAGCTTTGCTTCACAGGAATAAATTATGTTTTAAAGTATTTTAAAATAGAAAACTTTTATTTTAAATTGCAATAATATTTCACAATATTATTTTGTGAAATAATATTCAGTATTTTTTATCAAATAGATAAGCCTTGATGAGCCTAAGGAACTTGTTTAAAAAAATTTACTGATCCCAAACTTTTGAACGGCAGTGTATTGCACTGTAAAACTGTTTTCTCAGATAACCTAAAATGTGCATCATTTAGTTACATCAAGGGTCAAATCAAATATAAATAGCACGTTAAAGTTAAGTTACACACTTTTTTGTGCGTGTGCTGTACAGGTCTGGTATAAAGAATGTTTTTGCTCAGGTGGCCAAAATGTCCGCCCAATAGAGAAGTTTCGCTCAGCAAGTAAAAAAAAAATTAGAGGAAACATTGTTTATGATCATTTTATTTAATGCTTCTGCATGACAGCATATTAATAAAATGATGTGCCCCATTGTAAACCCAATAAATATTACATGATAATTGTTAAATTATCTCTCTCTCTCTCCCTCCCTCTCTCTCTCTCCCTCTCTCTCTCTCTCTCTCTCTCTCTCTCTCTCTCTCTCTCTCTCTCTCTATGTGAGGATTCTAAGATTATTTGTACTGAGAATAATAATATAAAATGTAATAAAATTATAATTAAGTGCAGTTTAATACAGTTGACTGATTTATTGATTTGCTTAATTTTGAAATGATAATGATTTCATTCCATTATCCATTTAACCATTATCATGCAATATTTTATTTATCTTGTTTACCATGGGTCTCATAATATGCTGTCAGGTCACAAGCCTGATCTGGGCCACACTCCTCCCACCAACAATCGGCCCTTATATTGTTTGCCGTGATCTACGCCGTGCCATCATTGCCACACATGGCCCAGCTCTGGCTGAAAGGATACATGCCATTGCCGACAGGAGGCCAGCAGTGCCATTATGAGGCCACATTTGGGCCAAGACCATTTGCTATATGGGTTAATAAGGTATAAAGGTGTCCCTTCTGAACCAAAGTGCTGGTGTATATAAAACAGATAATTTTCTGAATTCTGATTGCATAAAGGCTCTAAAAATAATTAATGTCGGCACATTTCCTGAATTTGTTTTTTGGTTTGACAGATTTTTAATGATCCTTTCAGTTTTTGAGAAAAATGTCATCTTTCAACGGCCTAATATGTAGCACACTAAAAGCCAAGGTTTGTGAACTGCTAATTGTGTTTGTTCTAGGTTATTAGATTCTATGTTCCTGCATAGGAAGTGTAGCTAATCATGTCGTCGTTACAGCGGTCCACTACGTACACGGCATTGTTCCGAAATGTTAACGGCACATCTGTCAGGCATCAAAATCCGAGAGGAAAACAAAGAGTTTCGGTTTTACATCTCACTCCCCTACGCCACCCTCATTCCTGCAGAGATATCAGTCTGCTCCTTTGTCTGCCAGATACACTCTACTCCCTCATGACAAATGAGGCCTGTCATTGTTTAGAGCCCTTCAGGAACAGCTCCTTATGTCAATGTCCAACTCTAATACGTTTGGGGAATGGTTTTATGAAATCATAAACAGTAAATGGAGATACAGGTAGAGGCCCTGCAGTGAAGGCAACTGCCAACGAATGACAAAAAGAGTTCCTGGAAATCTAACACTAGGCATTGAAATTGAATTCCTTTATCTCACCGACGTTTATTAGAGGCAGGAACAATCGTCTGCCATGTTTTTCATATCCTGAGATTTGAATGTGATTTGCGCCCAGCCTGGCTGATGCAGTCCAGTTGTTTCTTTTAAATAACATTAGCACCTGTGTCGCATTGCCTTGTGAAAGATATCAGTGAATAAGCTGTCATTTCATCAGAGCTCTGAGGTTATGTGCTCAAGTTTATTTCACACCCCGATCAGATAGTTGTAATGGCCTGACCCGCGTGTCCTCTGCATATGAGATTGCAAAATGTGGAGGAAGTGGTTGTGTTTGCGTGTTGGATGTCCTCGACCCCTACGGTGGCCCCTCAGGCTTTAAGACAAGTCAAATCCTATTATCTCCCACCCCGTGTCTATTGATGCTTTCCGTATTGAAGTTCAATAGAGAGGCTGTGCGTAATCCCGTAGAAACATTCCGCTTAAGGGAGGGGATTATTAAATGAGTTATCTTAAAATGACATTGCCCTGACGACCACAGGGGCCAATCACATGTCTTTCTCGAGGCTGTGGGGAGATATTCAGAGTGGCATACTAGCTTTTTTTTAATAATTGGTATGCAGTGTGTATGCTATGCACAATTTAAAAATGCACATAATGGACGGATGACCTACAACATTTGCCAACCTGTGCAATATACAGCCAAAGCACACTATGTGAGATTCTGTATCCCACAATACAATGCTGTCAAAATTCCAGTGTGATTAATGAACCTGAAGCAATATCAGTGTGATTTTTAACATGGTCTTTAACGTTTTGTTATCTTGCCTTATTCCAATTCCAATACTTAATTTCAGCAGAAAATTGGATTAATGTTGGACTGAATTAATTGGACGCCACTCAAATTAAATTTCAGGGTTTCCACAGTTATGGAAGACCAGTAAATATTTATATTCCAATATTAAGGAAATGTTTCAAAATTGTAATTGTACAATTGTAATCATTATGCATTTTATATGCCTCAACGCAATGATTTTTTAAATCTTTTTTTCCAGTAATAATGAACAACTGGAACAGTTTTATTGTTCAAAATTCATTGTTTACTGTTCAAAATGACAGTGTAGCATACTACTATTTGAAATGTTTGCCACTTCATGTTTTACTATTTCAAAAAATAGTAAACAGTATACAGTGTATTATACCGTATGCTAGTAACTCACACTCTGTAAATTTGTGTGATTTTATTATTTTAATACTATAACAATGTTATAAATCATTATACTGTATTAGAGTAACACATTATATTGAAAACTGAAAATATTAAAATAAAAGCTAATTATTAGTAAATACTATGGTAGTACACTCTAAAAAAAACGCTGGGTTAAAACAACCCAATTTGGGTTATTTTGGTAACCCAACACTTGGTCAAATATGGACAAACCCAGCGTTGGGTTATTTTAACCCAGCCAGTTGGGTTAAATTTTTGACCCAACATGTTGGGTTGTTTTAATTAACTCAAATATTAATTGAAAATTACTACTGTTGGCTTAAAATTAATCAAAAATAGGTTGGAAATTAAAAAGCAGACACAGAATTACTAGAGGCAACAGTAATAATCAAAACATGAACATTTATTAATAAGTGAAAACACCCATAGACAAAAATATAAGACAAATTGAATTAGGGAGCATAGATTACAACTTTGCATACATTTAAACTCGTTTAACACGCATTTTAGAAATAAAAATATAACATTTAAAGGTAATATTTTAATTCAAGTGTATTAAACGGTTCTCTGTTATCCGTTTTAACCGAAATAGTGCCGATTCTTGTGCCGGTGTGTCACTGAAATCTGAGCCGTCGATGGGCTGCTATTCCCCGGGGAAACTGCGAACTTCAGACCGCTACCTCGCCTTTCACTCGTAGCTGAAAGATGCCGCGACTGACTTCATAACCTGCTGATAAACAAACAGTACAGAGTTTTGAGAACATATTTTAACATCCAAATTAATTAGAAGCAGTATTATAACGAATAAAATCAGTTTATTTTATGTAAGGCAAGACATTTCCATCACACGAAACGACCGTTGCTGACGCATTTAATGTTAGCTGACTGACATCTCGTATGTATGTTGCGTTGCGTGAAATAAAATCATTTACAACACAATTAAGACTTTATAGATAGAATAAAATGTATACAAACCTTAATTTCACTGAAGAAGTCCACTAAATCGGCGGCGCTGAGGACTCACTCTCTCTTGAGGAGAATGAAAAGCCCGCGCTTTGACTGTAACCCAACAGCTGGGTTAAAGTGCGCGCGCTGGGTTATTTCGTTGGAGGGAGGGGGAGGGGTGCATAGTTTCAATGGTCAGTGATATTGACCCAGCCACTAACCCAACAGCTGGGTTACACAAAAACTACCCAACACTGGAAAAACAACCCAACATAATGACCCAACAGGCATAACCCAGCAATTGGGTTAAAAAAACAACCCAGCGTTTTTTAGAGTGTATATAAATGTTCATACATTTTCTTTTATTTATTTTTTTTTAATTAATTGTCAGTTTTCATTGTAATTTTAGTAATTTTGTTTTATCCTTTTTATTTAGTTTTTTTTTAATGCATATTTTTAATATATAAACTTTATTTTATTTAACAAAAAACGAGTCATTTTTAGTCATTTTAGTTGACAATAACAACATTGCTGTAAACATGCCTGTTACTCTGCAGACTGGTAAATAGAGACAAAATAGTGTGACAGATATCACGAGTACAGCGGATTTCAGATGTGACTTTTCGATTACATTGAATTTGTCATTTCCAGTGTGGATGTGTTTAGAGGAAGGCTTATCTTAAGACCCATCTAGAGTGTCTTCTTCCATTTTCTTTCGCTGTGAGTTTGTGGGCAATCAGATGGACCCTCACCCTCCACCATGAGTGTGATGGGCACATCCTGATCTTCCATGTCCAGATATCATATGATGCAGTAACACCAGCTCTTAGAGCTCCATCTGTGAGCCTCCACACAGCCTTATCACACACAGACCAGGAAGCAACTCACTGCTGGTGATTACCTACCTTTTGTGTGTGTGTGTGTGTGTGTGCTTCAGTAATGATGTCATCCTCCAGGATGTAATTCACAGTTATCTAGGAGTGTGTGATTTCTATTTCTCTGCCTGAGGTAGCGAGAGACACTAAGACACCTCCGCTAGTATATTCTCTCTCACACACACACACTTGTTTAGCCCGGGGACTAGGTATTGCTCTCTCAGGATGTGATTGTATTTCATATGAATTTCACACTTGTTGGGGAAAAAAACCTAGCATATCCTAGACTGTTGTGGAAAGAGTTTGATTGACACATCCATATTCTACGGCGGTTTTAGGCCCATTTGCTCAACTAGTCGTCAGATTGCTGGAGCTTTTTTTCCATGTTCCTTTCAGCAGCAATTCACTTGTTATTGAAAACAGTGAATTAGCAGCTACGTCCATAACAGGGTACATGTCATGCATCGTTAATCTCAGGTAAACTTAGAGATTAGCTAAATAATTGGGGAATGCAAAGGCCAAAAAATTGGCAAAGACGGCATTATTGAGGAGGCGTGGGTCGAGCTCAGCACTAGAGCACTGTTTACTTACTGTCATTCCTTTAAAAAGGCAAATGCCGACTGATGCATTATGTATGAGCACGACAACGGCTGTGGGGTTGGTAATTTTCTGTCTTGCGAATTTGTTCTCTAGCCGAACAAAGGCCAGTAATTGAAAAATACACACCTCTGCTTTGACGTCTGATTGGATAAAGAGGGATGTTGTTGAAATCCGTTCTGCTTGTTTACTGCTGTGATAGCCAATTAGCATGGGGAAAATTTGTTTAGATTATAATCAGTGATACATCGATGCAATGTGACAGCACTGCAGTCGGCCAATCCAAACGGGTCATACTTCACCAGTGGCGTACGTTGGGTTGTCGGGTCCCGTTTGACTTCTGTATAAGAGATGGAGGAAGTGAATCAGGATATGTAGATGAAAAGTGAACTTATAAATGAAGAATTATTCATTTTGGAATTAATTACTCACTTGACTGTTGACTATGATATCAGTACTGCTGAGATCAGACATTTCATGTGCATTAAGTGGATGTATACGTGACATAAATCTTTTCAAGCTCTTATATTTTCTCTCTCTTTTTTCCTTTTTTTCCCCCAAGCATTATGACACGACACACAATTATCGAACATCATAAAACGCTTTTGCCATAAAATATTTGAGCAATGCCGTAATCAAATTCTATGGATGACCGCTACGCTGTAAATGAAAATGACAATTAAGTTTGTCTCATAAACAACGTTGTCTCACGAGTGGATCGTTTTTATCAGCTCTCGCCTCCCCGAAGCGTTGTGTTTTCCCTTTTCTTATGTTCAGGAATCATATCTAAAAGCTATTGATTGCCATAAACAAAGAGCTGGAGTCAGATGGGTATGCATTTTTAATGGGGCAAACCTCCTGGAGATATCCGAGATGTAGATTTCAGTAGCATTCGCTTCCCCTTGTCTTTTGATTTACTATCGGAGTAAGAGTGCATGCTGTTGGGAGGAGCGGACGTAGCGCTTTGCGTTTCCTCAGACTGCTGCACTCGGATAACGAAGTATTGAAAAATCTCTCTGTTGTGATGTATGAAGTTTGGGCTGTCTTATACAAGAGGCATAGACGTAGATTTGGGGGTCCCCAGTGTTCTACCTCCATTCCATAGATGTTTGTAAGGTAGTGAGTTGTCCATAATCATGGATCTAATGTATGCTTCTCAAGTCATGCGGATTGCACTTTTAACTGTCAAAGGGTTACTGCAAATATGTCCAAACTGTAACTTATTTCACTGGTAATACTATGAGAAACTTTCATTTGTGCCTCATCATTAGTGTTTGGTTCCAGTAGATTCAGGCAGTGCTTCTGGTTTCTTTCTGTTATCACAATATGGATGTCTTTTTGGGTCTTTCTCAACCTCTGGCCCACTACACACACACACACATACTTTCTATTTCTTACACTTTCAAAAAAGAACCCAGTTGTACCAAAAAAAAAAAAAAAAAAAAAAAAAAAAACGTAAGTCCAAACATATATTACAATTCAATCCTAAAGGCATGTTCTCAAAAATGAATTTTAAGCAGCTTGCTAAAACCCTCATGGACAGTTAGACTTTATTTACTGTAATAATCTTTAAGCTAAAAAAAAAAAATAACATTCACAAATGAACATTCGTTTCAAGTTTATTTGTATAGCACTTTTCACAATACATGTTATTTCAAAGCAGCTTTACAGAAAATGTTTGTTTCAATTTTACGGTTAGGAAGTATTCTGTTTAACCAGAGATGAGTCAAAGTAATGTCCGAATGGCACTAATATATAGCTGTAATGTAATGCATGTTATGTGGTTAGTTAACGTTATGTATTCAGTTAAGCTGATACAACAAACATTTACTATTTTTGCTTGTAATGATTACAATATAAGGATAATATTTGACAGTTTTGTATGTTGATCCAAAGATCCATACTGAAGCTGGTGCAGTCTGTAGTTAATCTGTAGAGAAACAGAAAAGCAAAACGAGAAGAATTAACATAGCTGCTCTTCATAGCATTTCAGTCAAAAGATTATCATGTGCATTTGGTGATATTTCATAATAGTAAAAATTTATTAGAACCACTTTTTGAATGCTTGGCTAAAGAGTTGTGTCTTTAATTTAGATTTAAACAGGGAGGGTTGACAAGTATTGGATAACTAGTCAGCCATCCTGACCCTTCACTTTTCCTGACATGAAAATTTTGCTGTTGGAAAGAGTTTTGCTCAAATAGTACTTATGTCTTTAATTTAAAAACACTGCTTTTCCCAATAGGAGCAATTTCCAGTGTTTCACTCTCACTTGAAATTATTTGCATTGAATATAATTTGGGTTTGGCTGAATGAACAAATTATGGCTATTCAATCTTCGACCCAGCCATATTATTTTCACTGCTTGAGTTCAGCACGTACTGCTGAAATGGTTGCGGTAAAGCTGAGTCTTTGAAACTCATCTAAACAGATGCTGGAGGTCATAGACTTCTTCTCTCAGAAACACTTTGAAAGACTTTCAAAGATTGTTACGCAGAAGGGAATTTCCTGTGGCCGTAAGGGCCTATGTGTGTTTGCTCCAGATTGTGTGTGTGTGTTTTTATTGTGTGTTTTTGTGTGTGTGTGTGTGTGTGTGTGTGTGTAGTCAGGCTGCCTGGGAGTTCTGATATACCGCTGTGGATCAGTGCCAGGAAAGAACAGCCAGGCAACCCTCATCAGCAGGCCAAAACTCTCCAGTGCAGCGGCACGGTGCCCAGCCTTCACCCCAGACGCTCCGCTTCTGATTAGACTTTCTAAGAGCAGAGCCCTACTCATCTCTTTTTCTATCTCTCTCCTTTTCTTTCCAACCGCTACGACCCAACAAAAGGCCCACCGTGCTCAAGACTAACACGCACTTGAACCTAATTTGAATTTATTTGTTTGCTTATGGCTATTTAGGAGGCCTTGAAATATATCCCAATTGGCTGACTTTTCATTTGAATCAGGACAATGAAATGGGATGGTGTGGTGTAGGGGTTAAGGCTCCAGGGGTGGTAATTGAAAGGTTGCTGGTTCGATCTCTCCATTCCCGTCCAAAGGAACTGTCCCTGTGTTTAGTTCTAGACTTATAAAATTAATCTGTTTTTATAGCTCAACATGGCTCTATCAATGCTATGGTTTGATATTGCCTTGCTAACATGTGAGGTTTCCCCACCAGTGCATTATATCAATGAACATGTTCAGTGACAAGTATTGATCCAAGTTACTGAGATGACAGTTCTGGAAGGCATGTGTTCCTCCAGGGAGAATGCAGCTGTTGGAACCATAGCCTAGCTGTTAGCACCAGTGCTGGGAAACTACTTTTGCTGGTCAAACTGCAAGTTTTAATTCAGTTTAATGTCAGCATGAAAGTTCAGTCTATTCACTCTACTGGTGAAATGACTTCTCTCTGGTCACATATGCTGGAATTCTTCAGTCTTTTCTTTTGCATAAACCACATCTCTTTCTTAAAAAGAGCTATAAACTTGCATTTAGATCTGTCTTTATCCAATCAACAACTGATGGGCTAAACCAAGTTCCCCACCTTACATATTTGATAACTCTACTCCACTTTAGACATTCTACTAACTATAAGTAACTTTGCAAATAAAATGTAACCCATTTTTCTTTTTCAATTATCAATTTCACAATATATAAGAACAGATTGTTGCTACTTCAGTTTCATTTGAAGTATGGTAGTTAAACTAGCAGTCAAGCTAATCTTTTAATATAATATTCAAAATTAATATGCCAATAAAATGTAGCTAAATGCATTGACGTTTATGTGGGCACTGTATGTTTTTCAATAGACAACAGAGGGAAAAGTATGTTTTTAAATATACTGTGTAACTGGTTGTATTATTTTGTGTTCTGGCACAATAATATTAAAGAAAAAGTTCACCCAAAAATGGAAATTTTGTCATCATTTACTTACCCTCATGTTGTTCCAAACCTGTATGAGTTTCTTTCTTATGTTGAGCATAAAAGAAGATATTTTGAAGAATGCTAGTAATCAAACAGTTGATGGTCCCCATAGTATTTCTTTCCCTACTATGGAAGTCAATGGGGACCAACAACTGTTGCTAAATTCAAACTTCTTCAAAATATCTTCTTTTGTCTTCAACATAAGAAAAAAAAAAACATAAGTTTGGAATGAGATGAGGGTGAGTAAAAATGTTCATTTTTGGGTGAACGATTCCTTTAAGAAAGAAAAATAAACTTGTTTTTCCTTTGAATTAAGTAAGCAGTTTCACTCAAATATACATCACAATACAGAAGAAAAGATCATTTTTGCTTCATGCCAACTTTAAATCATTTTATTTCTGAAGTAAATATATCTTTTTAAAGAAAGGTTATATATTTGTACTGGGAAAGCAACACAAATGAAAACTGGCTCCCATGATAAATCAAAGAAGCAATGGACGCTTATGAAAGTTACACATTGTATTTCTATTCATGTTTTTTAGAGAAAAAGAAAGACAGCAGCGAATGATGTGAGAATGTATAGGAACCGAGGTGGAGATTAGATCTTTGCGGTGCAGGGTTAGCATGCCGCTCTCTGCTGGTTGTGGATTTATGGGCGAGCAAGGGAGCTGCAGGCCTTGATTAAATCCATGACCTTCACCACTCACACAGGCAATCAAGGCGAGGATAAATTCATCATTGCATTGATCCATCAATTGAATTGCGTTTCCGACACTAGCGATGGCTTGACCTCGGCAGTCGGCAGGATTGTCTAATTTGCTCGCAGTGCAGATTGCTAATGCTCTCGCCTTAACTGCACTGTGAATTTACGTCTCTACCCCTGAGACACACCATCACGAACCACCTCCCTCCCACCAACATCCCCTCGACGAGTGCCAAGCAGCAAAGCAATCAAATAAATATGCCCTTTCCAATTCATTAACATTCACACGGCCTCCGAATTTACATACATTAGAATATGCAGAAGCCATGTGTGGTGTTTTTTTTTTATTGGTGCCTTGAGCTAGAGTAAGGCTAACACCATGCTAAAGTCGTACTCACCACCTTCATCTACTCCTCTACATGCTCCTTCTCTCAGGCCTGTGTTTGTGAGAACACTTCACACTTGTAAATGGGTAAAAGGCTGAATTCCTCCTCACTTATTTCACGCGGTTCCTCAGAGGGACCAGGAAATTGGGTCATCAATTGGGGCTCTGAGGCAAACAAATGAATGTGAGAGGCAGATGTGAAAAAGATGGGAAAGAGAAAGAGAGATAGATAGAAAAGTGAAAGCGAGATGTTTTCCTCTTCAGAAATGGACGCATTTTGACAGGAGAGTCAGGTTGCCGTTCTCTGGTTTGTAAACATAATCGTGGTGTACTCTGAGGCAGGGAAATGTTGGAATTTGAATCCAGGTCTCAAGGATGTGTTTTGGTTTTGCGAAGTCCTTTAGGGACGCTCTGCTACAAGAAACTATTTGTAATTCCTGCGCTTGGGCTCGTTTTTCTCCACTGGTTATTTAAGTCCGTGTTGACTGACCCATTTTTACAGAACACGGAATGTTGTAACAGCTCTGAAAAGGGAAAAGGAATGTGTATTTACAGCTAAAGTGTGTACTTTCTGTGCCTCTTTAAAAGAATTCCAAAAATAATGACTGTTTATAAACAGGTTTCTCAAATGCAGTTTACCATTGGTCAGACAAACAGTTAGTCATGACCCAAACTCATCCTACTCACTTCTGTTGATGACAACTGGTTTTACATGGTTTTTCTGTTGGAAAAGATGTTCATTTATGGACATTATAGGTCAATCTGGAAGACCACCTAGACGATCTGGTAGATAATCTTTAAAAACTGGTCTACCTTAAATGTTTTGTTTAGTTTTGTTTTGTTGTTTTGTTATGTGTGTTGCTTTTTGTGTTTTGTTTTGTATTGTTTTGCTTCATGTTACATTTTTTGTTTCATTCCATGTTTTGCTTTAAGTTGTTTCATTTTGTTTCATTTAGTTTTGTTTCACTTTATTGTGTATAGTGGTGTTTGTTTTGTTTTTTGTTGTGATATATTTTCTTTTGTTTCATTTTTTATTTTGTTTTACAGGAGTGCTCTGTGAAGCTGTATGTCTAACATTTCAGTCTTCATGTTTCTGTTTTGCAGCCTGCAGGCCAGGCACCTACAAGGCCTCTTCCATGGATGCCTACTGCACCAAGTGTCCTCCTCACAGTTTCTCCCATCAGGAGAAAGCCTCCGAGTGCTCCTGCGAGAAGGGATTTTACAGAGCTGACATGGACCCGCGGTCAATGGCCTGCACCCGTGAGTGATCCAGCACTAAACCAATAAATCTGTGTTAGATAGATCATGCATGAATGTTGATGTGCAGAGAGATCCATGGATGGATGAACTGATGGAAAGAGGAATGAATGAATAGGTGGAGGTAATTAGGAATGCATGAATGTACAGTACAAGTGTATGGATAATTGGATGGATAAACTGATGGACAGAGGGATAATAGGTGTAGAGTTGAATGGATAGTTCTAATTATGCATGGATGGACTGACAGACAGACGGATGGAAAAACGAATGGATAGAGGACAGATTGTTTATAAGAAGAGGCTGGAGGCTGTTTTCATTATTTATTCTTATAGACTTGGTTCAGTACATTTTCACCTCCATCACTGTCTCATCATCATACATCACGTCAGATTGGACGTTTAGCGCTGCATTTACAAGACTGGTGAGGTCACCTTATATAGACCAGGATAGTGAGTCATTGCCTATATATATGTGTTTGTGTGTGTGCGCTCTGGGGGTTGAAGGGCGGAAGAACGAAAAAGAACAGAAAGAAAGGAATGAGAAAGAAAGAACCCAATACGACAGATCCTAATTAAAGGACTCATTCATCTGATAAGGCAAATCATGCGTGCAGCTAAACAAATGGATGTACTTAATGACCTTTAGTTGTAGTACATCACACACACACTTACACACAAACTCACCTCCCACCCCAATCACGCACACACACTCTGCTTGCTTAATGTAATGATAAAATAAATTAGGGCAACAGCAGCGAAATGAGACTTTATACATTTGTTTATACTGTATATGAAAATCATGTGCCAGGAAATAAAAATTATGTTCTAATGTGATTACTTAGAAACCAGCTGTAAATCACACATGTGCATGTCGACAACATTCAGTTTATGCACAGGTCTTAACTTTTATACCTCAAATGAGACTATGTATTTTTTATGCCCATCTTAATGTTTCCATCCAGACTCTTTAATGAAGTATCCCAAAATGTTTGGCAAATCTGTTTGAAAATGGCCTTTATGCTCTTATGCTCATCAAGGTTGCATGTATTTGATCAAAAATACAGTATAAACAGTAATATTGTTAAATATCATTACAATTTAAAGTAACAGTTCTCTATTTTAACAAATGTAATTTATTAACTGAATTTTCAGAAGCCATTACTCTAGTTTTCAGTGTCACATGATTCTTCAGAAATCATTCTAATATACTGATTTGGTGCTCAAGACACATTTCTAATTATCAATGCTAAAACAGTTGTGCTGATGAATATTTTTGTGCAAACTGGGATACATTGTTTTAGGGGTATTTGATGAACAGAAATATCAAAAGAATAGCAATAGGACTATTTTAAAGCATCCTTGCTAAACAAAGTTATTAATTTATTTGTTTAAAATCATACACTTAACCTTTAAATAACAGAAAATAAATCTATTCTAATGATTATTCTAATTTTGTTTATACACAATTTGATCAGACACTTTTTTGACCCTTAAAAGAACACACTCTCTTTTATCTCAGTGGCTGGAATGACCTTTAGGTTGTGCAACATATAGACTTCTTCATCCACAGGTGACCGCAAACACACACACTGATCTGTGTCCCAGAGGAGCCCTCCCTATCCACCAGCAGCTAGTAGATCTGGTGAAATGTCATCACCACAGATATTTAAAGTCCTCCACCCTGATCCCCTGTTTCCTCTGCTTCATTTACTCTCTCTATCCTGAAGCTCTCTTGCAGCCTCTTCAAACCCTTTGAGCAGTGAAAGCAGCCATCACTCTCTAGGAATAGAGATGAGTGTGTTTGATTACTGAGGCTTTGCAAAAACAATTTGTGTCCATGTGGAATATGTGCATTGGCAGATCTTCCTATCGCATTCTCTTTCCTTTTGCTGTATTTTCCTGTTTTCATCCTGCACACTCATATGTGAACTTATTTCAATGTGCAGACACCCTGCTGAATGGAGTAGTGTTAAAAAACCTTTACTGGAGTTGTGCGTAGTTGCAGCTTTAGCAGGTTATTAAAGAAAAGACCCCATGACAGCACTATCCAGCACCCCACAACCCGTTCAGACCTCTCATTATTATGCCCTCCTTCGAATGAACGTTACCCTTAATGCACTGCATCAAGGCAATATAGGAAGCATTTAGTGTTCCAACTAAACAGCACAGGAGAAACTCTAGGTTTTTCTTCATGTTTATTTGTTCCTCGTTGTCTCAGATGGCATGCTTGCTTTAGTGACAGTGTTGCACAGTATGGTTTTCCTATTTCTGGTTGGCAAAAATGAAAAGAAAAATGCAGGAGAAGTTGTTCAAGGGTAGCGGTTGTTTTATGAGTGTCGTTTGCTAGATTTTACACTGACTTCAAGAATTACATTTTACGTAATGTGGTCATCCAAAGGCCCCCACACCCCAATGTGAATATTGAACTGCATAGGTTCAACAATACGTAAAAATATTTAATTTGTATTCATTATAATACAATAATATTTAAAGAAACATCTTATTTGTATGTGTGTGTGTGTGTAGCCTATTAATATATTTATATGAATATGTATGTCAATTTCTATGGAGAAATTAAATAGTATTGATTCTAATATAACAATAACAATTTAATAATTTATCTGTTAATTTTCATAAAGAAATTGAGTTATAATAACTGAATGATATCAACTGATTTTATGTTTTCATTTTCATGTATTATATTAAATGTAATAATATTTAAATATAAATATACATTATGTATATGCACAAATAAGATGTTTTTATTATAGAGATTTATAATTATAGAGATTTATATATTAATTTCTTTGAAGAAATTGAATGGGATTTTGGAACCCACATCTGGAACCCACTTGTTCTCTATAAGAAAAATGACTGTTTTGTTAATGCATACATGAATCTGTGCATTTATTTGCCAAAGATTTACCAATCTAAGACATGAAACAAACACTGGACCAAATATTGTGTAAATCATAATTACCAAGTGACCCATTTGTCATACAGGTTTCAACACCAAAAAACACAGGAAGCATTTTATCCTCCTTTTATAAGTTAATAAACGTATTATTTAAAATAGGTGGCCTTAACTACTATGTACTTACATTTAAATTAATCATTTGATACAATGCACTTATTGAGTACATACATGTTTTTGCATTGTACTTATATTTTTAAAAATACCTATATGTAGTTACATCTGTAAGTAATTTCTGTAATTACATTTATAATTACACTGTTGACCCATTCCTTACACCTTAACCCACCCTTAAACCTACCCATACCACCAAACCTGTCCCTAACCTTACCCGTATCCACCTCAATAGCAGCAAAAGTGTTTTGCAATACAATAGGCCACAATAAGTACATTGTACTTATTTTCTGATGGAAGTACATAGTAGTTAAGGCCACCTAATATAAAATGTGACCAAACTTTTATTTAAACATATTTATTTATTTTCTTTCTTATTATATTTTTGGGACCTTTTTTGAGTCACAGCCCACCAGTTCAGAGCCACCGTGTAGATTCATACAGTGCAAACACAAACTGAATTTACAAACGAACTGATTAAATTAAAATAAAACTCTTTTCTCTCTTTTTTTCACTCCCAGGGCCTCCGTCTGCAGCCGAGAACCCCATCTCCACCCTGAACGACACCTCTGTGACCTTAGAGTGGAGTACTCCCAGAGACAGCGGCGGCCGAGGAGACGTCACCTACAACGTCCACTGCAGGAAGTGCGCCAATGACGGCCAAACATGCAGCCCCTGCAGCAACAGCGTCCATTTCGTACCTAGACAGTTTGGTCTCTCGATCCCTAAAGTGTTGATCACGGACCTGCTGTCCAACACCAACTACACCTTCAGCATAGAGGCGGTGAACGGAGTGTCCGATCTGAGCCCGACCCCTAAACAACAAGTCACTGTCAACATCACCACCAGTCAGACAGGTAGATTGTGTCTTTCTTCCATGATAATGTTTAAATGTTGCTTGGTGTATATTTTTGACAATGAAATCTGATAGTTTAAAACGTCCCAGGTTACGTATGTAACCATGGTTCCCAGAGGGAACGAGACACTGCATTGGAAAATGCTAGGAGAACGCTTCAGCGATACCATGCTCTGAATCATATGTGTAATCAGTCCAATCGATGGGCGAGACGTCACGGGCTGGAGACGTAACGACCAGGAAGCTTAAAAGCACGTGAGGTGTAACCAGTGTTAGCTTCTAGGAATGAAGCAAGCTCTAGTAGGTATGCTGGAAGTTTGGCCCTGAGACGTTGCGTCTCGTTCCCTCGGGGAACCATGGCTACATACAGTGGGTACGGAAAGTATTCAGACCCCCTTAAATTTTTCACTCTTTGTTATATTGCAGCCATTTGCTAAAATCATTTAAGTTCATTTTTTTCCTCATTAATGTACACACAGCACCCCATATTGACAGAAAAACACAGAATTGTTGACATTTTTGCAGATTTATTAAAACAGAAAAACTGAAATATCACATGGTCCTAAGTATTCAGACCCTTTGCTGTGACACTCATATATTTAACTCAGGTGCTGTCCATTTCTTCTGACCATCCTTGAGATGGTTCTACACCTTCATTTGAGTCCAGCTGTGTTTGATTATACTGATTGGACTTAATTAGGAAAGCCACACACCTGTCTATATAAGACCTTACAGCTCACAGTGCATGTCAGAGCAAATGAGAATCATGAGGTCAAAGGAACTGCCTGAAGAGCTCAGAGACAGAATTGTGGCAAGGCACAGATCTGGCCAAGGTTACAAAAAAATTTCTGCTGCACTTAAGGTTCCTAAGAGCACAGTGGCCTCCATAATCCTTAAATGGAAGACGTTTGGGACGACCAGAACCCTTCCTAGAGCTGGCCGTCCGGCCAAACTGAGCTATCGGGGGAGAAGAGCCTTGGTGATAGAGGTAAAGAAGAACCCAAAGATCACTGTGGCTGAGCTCCAGAGATGCAGTCAGGAGATGGGAGAAAGTTGTAGAAAGTCAACAATCACTGCAGCCCTCCACCAGTCGGGGCTTTATGGCAGAGCGGCCCGACGGAAGCCTCTCCTCAGTGGAAGACACATGAAACCCCGCATGAAGGACTCCAAGATGGTGAGAAATAAGATTCTCTGGTCTGATGAGACCAAGATAGAACTTTTTGGCCTTAATTCTAAGCAGTATGTGTGGAGAAAACCAGGCACTGCTCATCACCTGTCCAATACAGTCCCAACAGTGAAGCATGGTGGTGGCAGCATCATGCTGTGGGGGTGTTTTTCAGCTGCAGGGACAGGACGACTGGTTGCAATTGAGGGAAAGATGAATGCAGCCAAGTACAGGGATATCCTGGACGAAAACCTTCTCCAGAGTGCTCAGGACCTTAGACTGGGCCGAAGGTTTACCTTCCAACAAGACAATGACCCTAAGCACACAGCTAAAATAATGAAGGAGTTGCTCCACAACAACTCCGTGACTGTTCTTGAATGGCCCAGCCAGAGCCCTGACTTAAACCCAATTGAGCATCTCTGGAGAGACCTAAAAATGGCTGTCCACCAACGTTTACCATCCAACCTGGCAGAACTGGAGAGGATCTGCAAGGAGGAATGACAGAGGATCCTCAAATCCAGGTGTGAAAAACTTTCCCAAAAAGACTCATGGCTGTATTAGATCAAAAGGGTGCTTCTACTAAATACTGAGCAAAGGGTGTGAATACTTAGGACCATGTGATATTTCAGTTTTTCTTTTTTAATAAATCTGCAAAAATGTCAACAATTCTGTGTTTTTCTGTCAATATGGGGTGCTGTGTGTACATTAATGAGGAAAAAAAATGAACTTAAATGATTTTAGCAAATGGCTGCAATATAACAAAGAGTGAAAAATTTAAGGGGGTCTGAATACTTTCCGTACCCACTGTATGTAACCTGGGACGTTCCACTTCAGGAACTCGAGCTGCATCGAAAAATGCTAGGGGAACGAGATGCCCACGCTGCCAGACTTGCAAATCCCTGCCTAGTGTGGAAGAGCACAGCTATGGCAAGAGAACAAAAGAGCCAGGAGTGGCTCGTAAATCTACATCATAGAACCTGACGAATGTGAGGGGCGTGGATCTTCCCTTCCTGCATAAGCACACCTGCAGAAAAGCTTTGAAGGCCGCCATACTATGAGTCGAGAGAGCCTTGACTCCCAAAGGCGAGGGGAGATCAGAGGACTCGAGGCTATGGAATAGCATCCTGATCCACCACTTAGCATAAACTTCTCTGGCCAGAGGCCTCAGCCTCGTCACACTGTGGAGGAAACGTGTAACTAGAGGGTTCTTGCCTACTGAAAGGCCACCAAGAGGGGCGTGGTAGGCCGCTATAGCCGCCACATAGACCTTCAGGGTGGAGTGGGTTAACCCTCCGGAGAAACAGGCCTGCAAAAACTCCAGCACTGTACCAATCGGGCACGATCGAATCGACTCGATCGATAGGAAAACTAGACTGATAGAACCAGAGCCTGCTCAGGCAGGACTCAATTACATGCTCAGAGACATGCCTGGCAGGGGCTCCCACTAAGGGAACCAGTGTGTGTGTGTATATATATATATATATATATATATATGTGTGTGTGTGTGTGTGTGTGTGTGTGTGTGTGTGTGCAGGGCTTGACATTAACTTTTTTGCTCACCGGCCACTGTGGCTAGTGGTTTTCCAAATTTACTAGCCACTCAGCATTTTCACTGGCCACAATGTTGTTGTTGGGAAATTATGTTTTATATGACATAATACTGCACACAAAAATGAATTTAAATTGATTTCCAGGTCATTTTTGACCTGTTTAAAGGGCATTTTCCCTAACCGTATTAAATGCAAGGATCATCTTTCATATCAAATTCTTACATTTTAAGATAATATAGGGCTGTTACCAATCATATGAAATTAGTATCTACAAAACCAATCTTTCCACTGCAGAAGAAACAGAAGTGACTGGAGCGGCATTCAGATGCATTACACAGACGGTTCAGTGTAGCTGAAATATAGCACAAATGCATTTACACTGCAAGCAAAATTATAATTATTAGCATAAATAAAGTTGTGAGCTCGGTGTTTTAAAATATATATATATTTTCATATACAAATATGAAATGTTGGAAAAAAATGCAAAGATAGGCTGCTATGAAAGTAAACCGCCAGTAGGTAGCAGCAAGTGACTATCTTAATTAATGAGTCATTGACGCATGCCTTCAAACAATTCGTTCAGACAGCTGATTCATTCAAGAATGAAGCAAGTGCCTGTCCGTATGAATGGACCATTGAATCACTGACTCAAATGATTCAAAATTCAAAAACGCAATCATTCATTAACAAAACTGCTGTGATGGAGCAAAAACAGTCAACGTTGACAATATATCCTTTCAATAAATTAAAATTCAAATATTGAACTAAAATGTATGTTAACTACTCGTTTTAACTCTTGTATAAAATGTTACATTCCCAATCATGGTTTTCAGGGAAATCTTCACTCTCTTGGTCGTGCCAGGTTGCTTAACTAGGCTGTATGTTATAAATATAAAAAACTAAGTTACATTTTTATGTTTCTTCTGTGTGCAGTTGCGTTCATTTGTTTTGATTTCTCCACGAGATTCTCTCACATAGACAGGCTGCGTGAGCCTCAACTGGCGCGACCTTGTTGTTACTGATTATCTATTATCAATCGCCGTTTACACCGAATGTAATAAAATCAGAACCATTCTCGCCGAAATTTCAGTGCTTCCCTAATTAGATGTTTTAATCAGGTTAGTTGTCCGGTCGGGCAAGTCAAATTCTCTTCTTTTACTTACCCCTTCAAAAAAATCCACTTGTCCCAGACAAGCATTAATGTCGAGCTCTGTTACTGTATACAAAATTCAACCCGCCAGAGTGGCTAGTGGGAGTGACTGTGTTACCCGCCACAGCTGAAATCCACCCGCATTTGGCGGGTTGGCAGGTGTTAATGTCAAGCCCTGTGTGTGTGTGTGTGTGTGTGTGTGTATATATATATATATATATATATATATATATATATATATATATAACTTATAGTCAGATGAAATACATCATTTAATTCCTCAAAATTAAATGCAGCCAAACAACCAGACAAGTAAACACGGTCTGATGTGAAAAGATTCATAATGAACGTCTCGGTTACGTATGTAACCCTCGTTCCCTAATGGAGGGAACGGAGACGTCACGTCGGATGACCGACGAAATTGGGATCTCGCCATAGAGACCAATCCATTTCGAGTGTAACTAAACGAGCCAATGGACATTGGCATGCGATTATTGCATCCAGCTGCCGCTGATCACAGCGTGAGCATAAGAGGCAGCTGATGCACTGCATCAATCATGCTTTCGCTGAGGAGCCGAGCCGGCGACCCGGCAGCTCAGCGGTGGTACAGCGAGTGTGGCGACGGGACGTGACGTCTCCGTTCCCTCCTTCAGGGAACAAGGGTTACATACGTAACCGAGACGTTCCCCTTTCAGTCGGTCACTCCGAGTCACGTCGGATGACCGACGAAATTGGGATCCCTACCAAAGCGCCACAGGAGCTGCCCCTTCCAGCGCCCTGTGTAGGCCTTCTGATCCTTCCTATAAGGCAGACGATAGGACCGGGCTCTACACAGAGAAGGTCCACTAATGGTGTTCCTTGAGCAACCCAAACAGTAGGACTAGGATAACACCGGGAAGCGTGCCCTTCCACTTGGAAGAGGCACACTGCGGAGTCACCTCCTCCCAGAGGGCGTTAAGTGACATTCAAACATGTGAAGTAACCCCGAAGGGCCCTATTGCACATGGAAGTCTCTGAGATGGCTCAGGCTGCATCTTTAGAGATGGCAGAACGTGGTTTGCCAGGGGAAACACGGCTCTAATAAGCATACCATGGAATACACATATGGGATCCCGGCAGGGTCTCTCATATGGGCACTAGCCTCGCACCAGATTTCAGGAATTCATTGGCTGAAGGCCTGGCGCCGGACGCCCCGCCGCGTCCGGACGCCGGAGTGCTGGAGGACTCAACAGGGTTTGCCTGGTTAAGGAACTCTCTGGAGAATTAGGCGTAAGGACGCCGCAAGCCGACTCTGAGCCGGCCCTCTCAGTGCCACTACCCGTTTGAGGTGAGAACACAGGAGGAAACTGGTTCGACACCTAGGCTATAAAACCTAGCGAACGTGTTGGGAGTCGCCAACCCGCAGCTCTACAGATGTCTGCTAGCGAAGCACCACGAGCCAGCGCCCAGGACGATGCGACACCCCTAGTGGAGTGAGCACGCAACCTGAGCGGGCAGGGCACACCTTGTGCTTCGTAGGCCAAGGTGATGGCATCCACTATCCAGTGGGCCATCCTCTGCTTGGAGACAGCCTTCCCCTTCTGCTGTCCTCCGTAACAGACAAAGAGCTGTTCTGAGGTCCTGAAGCTCTGAGTTCTATCCACGTACTGACACAGTGCGCGTACAGGACAGAGCAAAGCTAGGGCTGGGTCTGCCTCCTCCAGGGGCAGCGTTTGCAGGCTCACTACCTGGTCCCTGAAGGGCGTGGTAGGAACCTTGGGCACATAGCCGGGCCGGGGCCTCAGTGTTGCACTGGAGTCGGCCGGCCCAAACTCAAGGCACGACTCGTTGACCGAAAATGCCTGTAGGTCCCCCACCTTCTTGATTGAGGCCAACGCAGTCAGGAGTAGGGTTTTCATAGAAAGAAACTTCAACTCGACTGACTGCAACGGCTCAAAGGGGGCAGTTTGTAGGGCTCTTAGCACCACAGCCAAATCCCAAGAGGAAATGGAGGGAGGATTTAACCTCCTGGCCCCCCTAAGAAACCTGACGACCAGATCGTGCTTCCCCACCGACCTCCCCTCTATGGGGTCGTGGTGGGCAGAAATAGCAGCAACATATACCTTAAGGGTGGAGGGGGACAGCCTACGCTCCAACCCTTGTTGCAAAAAGGAAAGCACGGCTCTGATCGAACATCTCTGGGGGTCCTCCTGGTAAGAGGAACACCATTCGACGAACAGGTTCCACTTCAGCGCATAGGGCCGTCTTGTGGACGGTGCTCGTGCTGAAGTGATAGTGAGCGCTACCTCCTGGGGCAGGTCACCTAGAACCTCCGCGTCCCGTCCAACAACAAGAGAGAGGTAAACAATGTCTCTTCTTTCAGTTTTTCCCCCTTTCTTATTCAAAATGTTATACATCCCAAACCTTTACGCTGACAGCGAAGGTTATCTTTTTTTTTTTTTTATTCAATGAGATCTCTCAAAACTCTCCATTCTTTGACAGCCTTTGCGTCTGGTGTATGTTTGCGTTTGTGATGCAGCGTATTGTGGATTTTCCCCGGCACTGGTGTTCTGCTCAAGGTCCCAGCATTCGATATCAGAGAAAGTAGAGGTTCGGTACAGCCAGAGGGTTGTTGTTCGACCAGATTGGCATTTGCAGATTCCTATCTCTCTCTCAAACACATACACACAACCTCTGTGGAAGTTCATAAGTTCATAGTAATCCAAATGCTCTAAATAATACATGTCATCGAATATGTTATCTACAGTCAGGACTCGTTCTGTGGTGCTAAAATGTGCTGAAAACGCAACTGCCCTCACAGATTACTGTCTCACACCCCCTGACGGGCCGACAGGGCTCATCAGTGCAGGCGTGTTCTCATTAAATGTGTGTTTGTGAATGTGTATATGGTCATATTGGGCCTTGTGTAAGGCTCTGGCTTAGGTATTAAATATGTATGAAGGTGTTCAGGCTGTAGAGGGAAACTCTTGAGCAGAACGGGCACATGCTGAGAGAGAAGCGCTTAGTGTCGGAACAGGGTCAAAGATCCCAATGATTTATACATTCAGCCATGTCAGACCATGAACCAACCTGAATCTGAATATTATATAGTTTAGAGCAATTTAGGAATTAATGCTGCTCATAAAAATGCACATTTAATGACACTCTCTTCAGAATAAAACTTCCACAAGAAGTTTTCTTAGACTGATGCAATGGGATATATTTTTAAAGTACCACAAGCAAGTTTTATTTATTTATTTTTATTTTATTTATGTATTTCAGAATTTGTTACTTTCTAGTTCTTTAGACAGTGAAGTAGTTTCTATGTACTAGTGTTTTAAAACACAGCAAACAAGAACAAATCAAGAAGCCTATATAAAAAAAATAATAAAAGATTGTAAAAATGTAGCTGTAAAGAAAAAAATAATAATAATCAAATAGCTAGAGTGGAAAATTGATACCTACCAAGAGACAAATCTGTTTGCATCTCTTTCTTTTTTTCTTTTTCTTTCTTTCTTTCTTTCTTTCTTTCTTTCTTTCTTTCTTTCTTTCTTTCTTTGCATTTGTGTTTTTAATTAATTAATGAATTAATTTTTTATGGAGATCAATAAAATCATAAAGTCTTGGCCATCAGATTGTATATGATTAATTATTAATGTAATTATTATTATATATATATATATATATATATATATATATATATATATATATATATATATATATATATAATATGCTGATTTAGTGCTCAAGAAACATTTCTTCTTATTATCAATGTTGGAAACAGTTGCTGCTTAGTATTTTTGTGAAAACTGTGATTCTTTGAATAGAAATGGACATTTATTTGAAATAGAAATCACTATCAGTTTTGATCTATTTAATGTGTCCTTCTGAATAATATATATATATATATATATATATATATATATATATATTTTTTTTTTTTTTTTTTTTTAATGCACCAAACTTTTAAAATATATTGTATTTGTGAGGTTTCAATCGCTTAAAAAAAAAAAAAAAATCCAATAATAAATAAAATCATTATACATTAATCACAGAAATATTAACTGGTTAAAAAGTGTAGAAACCTAAAGCGATTGTATCTGAACAGAAAGTGACATTAAATGTAATTTACTGTCCTGAAGGTGTTTCATGTGTGTGTGCTTGCATGTCTGGTGTAGTTTTGAAGGCTGTTCACAGATCTCAGAGCACAGAAAAGGTGAAGGACACCAGGTGAATTTACCTCCAACCATCTGACCAAATATCAGACCTGCTGTCTCTGCTGCCATCTCCCTCCCCCCTTCTCATTCTCTTTCTCTGTCCGTCCTGCTGTAGCGAGAGAGATGAGGGACAGACGAGAGAAACAGAGAAGGTGTTAGACTGTGTTTCAAGAGTGTAATTACCTGCTGTTGTGTGGCCCCCTTTGTCTCTCTTTAGACAAAGGTTTCATTTGTGTGTATGAATAAAGCACTCTCAAGTCTGTGAGGGGGTTGTGAGCTCTCTGGCTTTATTTTGTATCAGTAGAGGTGTAACTGGAATAAAACCATGTGGGTCAAGAAGCTGCAATTGAACGGAGACAGTCTTGAATACTTACAGGTAGAATTTTACCACTTTGTATGCACATCATCACATTGCGGCTCTTCCCTCTCTCACTGTTCCTCTGTCTTACTTTGTTTGCAGTGAATGTGATCCTGAAGGAGAGAAAGAGTAAAGACAGTATCACACTGGCTTGGCAAGGACCCGACAGACCAAACGGAGTCATAGTGGAATATGAAGTTATCTACTATGAGAAGGTACAGCTAATCTCATATCCTCTTCTTTCTTCTTCTTCTTCTTCCCTCTTCTTTTATTTCCATCTGCACTACTCTAACAAGCAGTTATCATCCTCACACACAGATTACACACATGCTTCTTTGACCTCCATTAAAAGTTGTAACGATTGCAGTTGTCCAGGCAGCCCTGGCACGTGTAATTGAGGGCTGAAGCATCATCGTGCCTTTGGGAATGAAAGCAATCAGTAGACCCTGTACGCCACAGCCAGCTGCTCACACACATATGCATAGCTCTTTAATTATAACGGGAGAATGAAACCAGGGTTGACGTCACAGATCAGAGAGAATGCCTTCACTGTAGCACACCTGTATATACACACACATCCAGACTAAAGGAGAGCATGCTCACACACTGTTGTTAATAAATAATGTAGATAAAGGTAGTCCATACAGAAATTATTATCCAGCTTTTTTGTTTTATTTTGTCTTGTTTTGTTTAGAACCTGTTGTACACGTTGAATAGGCTGAATAATATCCAATATTTTATTCTTTAATTTAAATATTGACGTCTCCTGTTTAGTTTTATTTTATTATTATTTTTTTTTTTAACATCGCAAGGCTGCGAGGCATAGAAATACAGAACAATATATATATATATATATATATATATATATATATATATATATATATATATATATATATATATATATATCCTTTTTTTGCTTTACAATTATTGAACAGATTGCACTTCTATCATTCCTTAGCCTTATTTTCATTCCCATGAAATTAAATATGACATCTCCTCTAGATCTATTCTAGAGGAGATCTATTCTTAACCTTTCAAAGCATACTGGTCACAGGCAAAAGTTTTTTTTTTTTTTTAAACATCAGTCCTGCACAGATGCAGTCGTTTGACCCAATCTAGTCTGGCACACATACTGGTTGCTGTGCGATTATGGGATGTCAGCTCAGACTGAATGCCCAGATGGGTGTCTGGCATTGGAGATCGTGTGGTTCATGCTGTGTTTGTTGGAACTGGAGCGATCCCATGCTCTCAGACATAAACCTGCTCTGCACTCCTTCATTCTGGGTGTGGTGGACAGGGACCAAGTCTTTCCCAGAACCCATTTGGTTATGAGATGCTCTTTAATATTTGGAAGACATTTATTCATTTTGAAAGGGTGTTTTGGCTGCATTGCTGGACTGATTTAAAGACTGGTAGCTAGTGGCTGATTTCTCTGAGGAATATCGTCTCTCATTTTGTCCATTCCAGGTTTATATGATCAGTTTATAAGATCATATTGTAAGATTTTTTTAGGCTTGCATACCTTGAATGCAAGTCGCTTTGAATAATAATGTCAGCCAAATGCGTGAATGTAAATGTAATGCATAGTCAGACTGCTGACTGAAAGTAAAATCAGTCAGCCACATCAAAACTAGCACTTTCAGCCATCTCTTTCCATTTTTGTGTACAATATGCATCAGAGAATAAGTGAATCTGCCATGTTAAGTGTTAGCTGGCAGTCTTGGTAATTACTATAAAATTAATCAACTCACAGTATTCATAGACTCAAATTCACACACCAGTGCAGATGTCTGACTCATGTAACTATAATTACACCAATAATCATGTCAAACAGTGTAAATTAAAGCCTTGGCCTGGTCCGTTAGCACCCCAGCATCTGCCTCTCTAAAATGACTCAAAATATGACGCCTGCTGGCTACAGTGTTAACATGCTGCTGAAATAATATCCTTCATTAATCCTCTTATGTCATATTCTACAGCACAACCTCAAAATTCTGCTGTTCTACATGTTGCACATCAACGCTGCCACCCTGCCGTTTACTTTAAACAGCTTTAACAAGTATATTAGACTGAATGGTTAACATAGTTAGCATAGCATCACAGCTAGACTTAATAGAAGGCTTGTTAAGTGTTATATTTTCATGTTGATTATTAGAGACCAGAAAGAAAGTGATTCCATTAAAAAGGTATGCATTAAATTGACATTGTTACAAAAAACTTTATTTCAAATACATGCTGTTTTTTTTGTTTGTTTGTTTTTTTCTATTCATCAAAGAATCCTAAATAAATATCACGGTTTTCACAAAAATATTAGATTTATTCAGCATTGATTATAATAAGAAGGTTTCTTGAGCACCAAATCAGCATATTGAGATGATTTCTGAAGGATCATGTGACACTGAAGTCTGGAGTTCGGCTTTGCCATTACAGAAATTAAATTACATTTTAAAATATATTAAAGTAGAAATCATTTGGAATCCAGTCATAATAACGGAATTTACTTTATAATGCGGAATGTAACAGAATTTGCCAAATTTTGGATAGATACATCAAAAGTAGTTCAGTACACTTAAATCAAAATGCAATGTGGACTAGTGTCTGTGAATATTAAGCCACACAAATATTATTTAAATATGAATCCTGTATTCTGCGTGTCTCTGTGAGAATGAATGATGCAGACGCACAATTTCATTTACTACACATGTACTGAAGCGCGTGTGACGCTTGCGGTGATTTCAGCTTCTGGCGCCTTAATTTATGAGTACATGAACACATATACATAATCTCTAGAACTGCTCTGAGAGTCACTTCATGAGCATTTTACCATTTCTTTTGAGTAAAATTATCGTCATATTATATACAAACACAAACTTAAAGGTCTTCACAGCAACCCGTCAAAATAAAAGTTTGGTTAACTTGAAGAAACCATGACAGAAATATTACTTAATGATAAAACTCAATTTTGGAAAAAATAAAACAGATTTCATAGGGCCTTATTCTTGCTTTTTTATATACTGTATTTCTGATCAAATAAATCCAGCCCTGGTAAGCATAAGAACATTTTCTTTCAAAAGCATTTATACAGACCCTAGACATTTAAACAGTAATCTGCAATAAAATCTGATAGGAACATTATGCAAGTCTAAATTTTCCATCATTTTCTATCCTCAGCCTCTGAACCCAACTTAATCAAGCTCACTGTGAATGTTAATGTTGCTGTGTTTTTCTATTCCAGAACCAAAGAGACCAGAACTACACTGTTCTGAAGACCAAAGCCCACACAATGACAGTGGAGGGGCTGAAACCAGGCACAACCTATGTGTTCAGAGTAAGGGCGCGCACTGATGGAGGCTACGGCAACTACGGTGGAGAGATAGAGCTGGAAACCAGTCATGAGGGTAATGTTTCCTTTCTCTTTTACTTCCTTTACTTTCTTTACTTCTATATATTTTTGCAAGTTTTGTTAGTCTTTCCATTGTTAAGCAAATGCTGGAAGTTTCAGGACACTGCTTTTGAATTTAATATGGTGAGCTACTAGTGTGTGACTTATTTACCAAACCTCCTGCTTATGCTCACTGGGAGGCGAGCATGGTGTGTGTCGCCGTGTCTTGTGAGGACAAACAAGGCTGTGTTGAGCCTATGTTCCTTTGATGGGGATCAAAGAATGGAGGCACATTTTAAAAGGCTTTGTGGCATACAGTAAACACAGAGACCTTGTGGTATATGCACATAATTTAAAGCACGTTACGGCCCAGCGAGCATCTCTGGAAGCGTATCACAGAGCTCAGCGGACCTGATCTGCCAAGCTGAAAGTTAACGGAGTCCAGTATAGTAATTGCACTTTTAATTATATGAAAAATGCTTAAGCCTTTGGCTCACAGTGGCATTCATAAATGGCTTACACCACGTGCATTTGTTCATATGATACACATCAGAGCAGAACAGGCAGTATTGTAAATTGCATGTTTAGTCTGATAATGCAGAAAAATCAATTTATGAAACCACTGGCTAGTGGTTAGTTTATTATGATTGAACTTTTTTTTTTTTTTTTTTTTTTTTTTTTACGTATTGTTAGTTTTAGTTTACTTTTAATTTTTACAGAGTACTAAAGTTGTAATTTATTTATTATTTATTTTATTTTAGTTATAGGGCAACTAAATATAATCTGCTTTTAATAGCATTAATAGTATCTAATGGCATTTTCATGTTTAATGCAAGTTGGCTGTAAAGATTTCCAGTTTTTTATATACCATGAGTCCTGCTTGCCTGTGTTCTCAACATCTTTTCCGGTCATATCTCTCATTGTCCTTTCAAAATGACTGGCAAAAAGGGCAAAAATGCTTTATAATGTAAAAAATAAAAAATAACAAAAATAAAGAGAAAAAGAAAAATTCCTATTTAGCATATTTCATGCATCTGGTCCTGACTCAGAAAGTTGCGATCTCTTTCTGTATGTGGTGCATAACTGAGATTGTTGAATGGAGTTGAGTGGAATTCTAAATCAATTCCTGTTGCTGGAGATATTCATTTTCCTGAAAGAGGCGGTTACTCATGCATTGCCGGGCTTGATAAATGATGTATTTGTTTTGAGTAATGAGTCGATTGTGGCAGCATAAAATCCATATACTCGCCGTGAAACTTTCAAACCGAGCCTGTTATTCCCTCTGTTAACATACCTATTTGGATGGCATGAGTAAATTAGAAAGTTGACTCCCGCCTTCGTCTA
The DNA here is from genome assembly GCA_039654775.1 of Spinibarbus caldwelli. Classification (NCBI taxonomy): domain Eukaryota; kingdom Metazoa; phylum Chordata; class Actinopteri; order Cypriniformes; family Cyprinidae; genus Spinibarbus; species Spinibarbus caldwelli. The sequence continues at coordinate 27,300,332 of CM077235.1, forward strand.
CATATTTAGTGGCCAAATGCAGCTGGTTCTGGTTTTTCAGAGGGAACCAAAGCAAAGTTTGACATTGAAGCTAAATATTTAACCCTCTTTGGGTCTAAGAGACCACATACTTTAAAAACATACTTTGTTGATAACATGTTCAAAGGTCCTCCGTGAAAGATGTAATATTACTTGTTTGGTATAAAGTATGAATAAATGCAATGAATTTTCACAACCAATGTCATTATACTGCATAAAAATCAATATTTTGAAAAATCAAATAGTTAAAACAGAAATATATAAGCCTGTTTAAAACAGAATGTTTTGTTTTTGTTTTGATCTTATTATTAAATACTTTTTTTATTTCACATAACAATAGTATTATTGCAATAGTAACATATTTCTTTACTGAGTGATTGTTTAACATTTATAAATTACATAATAAAAATAATATAATATAAAATAATAAATTAAATGATAAAATAATTACATCAATAATAATAATAATTATTATTATTATTATTATTATTATTATTAATACTAATTATTATTATTATTATTATTATTATTATTATTGAATTGGGGAAAAACTGTTTTTATTTATTTTTATTATTATTATTTATTTATTTATTTATTTATTTATTTATTTATTTATTTATTTTTTGTCCCTAGCTGATCACATGCCTGAATATTTTTCTTGTGGGTTTTGATTAAGTCATGGAAACTCATTGGGGTCTTTGAGGCCAAACAGTAAGCGAGTCAATCTCAAAAATAGAACATGAGGGTTAACACTGATGCAAATGTGTCTCTTTTTCTCTTTCTCCATCTTTAGATATGCTGGCCATTGGGGACCCTAACCAGTCCACAATCCTTGCGGTGTCCATAGCCGGTGGCATTGTGCTCCTTATCTTCCTGGTGGTGTGTTTTGTAGTGAGCGGACGGTAAGAATAGACTTCCCTTTAACGCCATCTGACCTTTGCTTCAGTCATTCCGTCTTTCTAAACCATCTTGGAGGAAGGTGTACTGGCCCAGAGGGCCGATATTACAGAGCAAAATAAAACGCTTCTGTTCGTTAGATCTGAGAGCTGCTGTCAAATGGCGATTTTACAAGAAATTGAACCTTGAATTAGAAAATGAAGTGTGGATTCTTCCATGCCGAAGCATTTAAAAGAACTAGAACAACCCAATACAGGCACTCAGTGAGCTGTGTCTTATAGGCTCCTAAAAACCAAGAAGAAAGTGTTTGAAATTGAAGTCTGAGGAGGCATTTTGCAAAGCATCTTTGCTATTCAAACAATAGCTGAAGCAGAAAAGACGGTGCAGTCAGTTGGATGAGACGTACTGAGCCTATAAATTAATGCTGATAATAAATATACTCTGACTGAATTAAATAGCGGTTTCTTTCTCGAACAAAGCTGGCCTGAAGTCTCTAAAAACATTAGTATTGATCTGAGGTGATTGCCTATCATGCTGAGTGCCCTATTCAGTATTGACTAGAAAAGACCCATGTTTGCCTGCTGAGAGCATGTAGAAATGCACGTAATGGATTCATGTGCAACAAATAATTAATCTCAAACCACTCAACTATAAACCAAAACAATAAATATGTAAGACTGGAATATGCAAGACCAGAAAAAGTGGTGTACTAGAGCGATTCTCGGCAGGTTTTACTCATAAGCCAGTGCAGCTTCATGCATTTCCAATTAGAGCTCTCTGTCCAGAGTGAAAGCTGGAAAAACAGAATGCATTGAGAGAACAGGAAGTGTTGATTGGTGCACCTCAGATAACTGTAGAAGAGAAAACAAAACTGAAAAGAAGAACGGTCGATTAGTGAAGATGGCTAGTAGTCTCATGTTTTTAGCTCTAATATTTTTATGGCCAGTATTTGAATTTGAAGAATTTCACAGTGTGTTGTCTTTAGAGTGCTGTTGGACTGTCAGCACATCGAACTCTTTCAGAGATGTTGCATCTCTAAATTCCTCTCCTTTGAGGTGCTGTTAGAAATTCAGTGCCTTGAACAATACATTTCAGCACAGTTACTGTCAGATTTCAAATTGCCTGCTTTGAGCAATGTTTCTGGAAATGCTCATCCTTATGGCCTTCGACAATGATTTGTTTTGTTAATAGATATTTAGTGTATTTCTTAAATATTTGTCAATTACTTTTTCACATTCTTACATTCAGTCTGTGCTATTTTTATAAATATTAGTCTACGTATATTAACATTCAAAAGTTTGGGGTTAGTATGATTTTTTTAAGAAATTATTTTTTTTAATTCAGCAAGGATGCATTGAATTGATCAAAACAGACAGTGAAGTTTTTTCAAAATAATCTGTTTAAAAAAATGTTTTTTTTTTAACTTTCTATTTATCAATTAATCATAAAACATTACTAGTTTCCACAAAAATATTAAGAAGCATAACTATTTTATACATTGATAGTAATAAGAAATAGTTCTTGAGCACCAAATCAGCAGCATTAGAATAATTTCTCAAGGATCAGCAGTAGACCCTGTTAAAAAAATAAATAAATAAATAATAATAATAATAATAATAATAATGGCAATTAATTAATTAAACTGTATTAAAATACATATATTTAATTTGTAATAATATTTCACAATATTTTACTGGACTTCTAAACAAATAAATGTAGCCCTGGTGAGCATAAGAAACTTCAGAAACATTAAAAAATCTTACCGACCCCAAACTTTTGAATGCTGTTTTGTTGCATCCTGTGTTGTTTTTATGAATCTTGTACATTCATTACATTTAAATTGCCATGTCAAGTTAAAATAGCTGAACTTGAATGGCAGACATGAACATAATATGTCTAATTAGGCCTAATTAAATATAATAACATAAATATAATAACATAAGTCATTCAGACATATTGTAGTAATATATTAGAAAAGCTATACTGTAGACTCTCTAACATATAGCAGATATACAGTCTTTCCCACAAATTTGAGGCCCCCAAATGTCTTTTTATTATTCCACCGTGTGCAGGTTTGCCAGAAGATTATTCCTTTGGCTACAGGCCTCAGGCGTAAGTTTCCGCTGTAGCACAGCTGTCTGACATACTATAGAAAGATTATGCAAACGGTCTCATTCTTCAGAAAGAAGTCAGGCCTCAATAACCCCTGCTGGCCAGCTATATGTGTTCGAGATGAACCGTTGGCTTACTTTCAAGCATTGAGAATAGTTTCATTTCATGCAGCTCAGAATTTCAGGGCAAGAAATCGAACAACATAATCACCTTACTGCTCTTCATGTCTTGGTCTGCTAAAATCCCACTTGACCTGTTGAGTCCATTTTGTTTCCTCTTACCATTAGGTCTTTATAGTTGCCAAGTATATCCATATTTTTATAAGAATTACACCAGGAAGAAAGTAAGAATGAGCGAACGAGCAAACAAATGACAAGTGAACGAACGAGTGAACGAACAAACGCATAAACAAGCAAACAGTTGAATGAAGGAATGAGTGAATTAATAAACAAACATTAATGAGCCAACAAACAAACAACCGAACAAACAGTAGCAGAGTGGCTGGTTAGACTTACAGTATTCAGTTTGTTTTACTTCATTATTTTCTGTCTGTATTCCCCATACTCCTCTTCTCTCTGTCTCTTTCTCTCTCCCTCCCTCTTTCTCCCTTTTCTATCTGTAAGAACATGAGCAATATTTTACTAAGGCTACGGCACCGTTAGCATATTTTTGTACTGTTGATGACTTCACCTGGCTCACAGAGATAATGCATAATTTAGAGATTTTAACATTAGCATTGCCTGCTCCGCTGCTATAATACTTATAGCCTACAAGAAAGACTGAGGCTGGGATCTATGCTTTAATATAATCGTTTGAAATACAGCTAATTAGCATCATTCCCCTTGTTGATGAAAATAGGCGAGCATGATTAGCATACCATAAAAATGCATTTTTGTAAACAGCCATATAGTTATATTCTCAATAACAAAACTGTCAGTGCACTGGTTAATAGAAATAAAGTTTTAGTTGGAGCCATTAGCACACAAGCTTTTCCTTTCTCTTCTTTCCGTTCGCTGTGATCTCATTAGTTTTTGTGGGAATAAAATAACAGATGAGATCAAAATAAGTAAATAAATAAATAAAGCTATTTTAATTTGCTTGTTCTGTGCACCAGGGACTTACATTGGCAGACACAATACAGAATATTTGTGGTCTTGTATATGGACAACAGGAGAAACTGGCATGTGTTACATCAGGCAGATGGTGTTCAGTCATCAAATTTGGACTACTTTTTTTTTTTTTTTTTAAGTCTGTTTCCCTAAAAAGCCATTAAAACACGGCAGGTGGGTGCTAACGGCTGGGAAACTCCTGCAAGTTTAGCTCTCCGACTTATCAAACATCACTGCTGCTTTCATCATTGCCAGACAATTATTTTTGTTTTATGAGAAAAGTTGGAAAATCTATTTTACTCCCACGTCTAACTCACTCTGTCCTTTAGGATAATCTCTTTTAAGCTGTATCCTCAGTGGAGCGCCTAATTATTTGGCTTGCACGCTACACATGCCAATATTTGTCTTTTAATTACATTTTTAATATATTTTCTGCTGCACGCAAATCGAGCAGGCACATTATTTTTGAATAATTATCTATAGCAACTGTATTTTTTTAGTATTCAATAAATTATTCATAAGAATTGCACTATTATGCATCTCAAAGGTGGACTTTCCTTCGTTTAAATAGTTGAGGAATAGTTCAGGCGATAATGAAAATTAACTGCAAATGTACTCAACCTCAGGCCATCCAAGATGTAGATGAGTTTGTTTCTTCATCAGAACAGATTTAGAACAGTTTAGCATTCCATCACTTGATCCACCAATGGATCCTCTGCAGTGAATGGGTGCCATCAGAATGAGAGTCCAAACAGCTGATAAAAACATCACAATAATCCACAAGTAATCCACATGACTACAATCCATCTTGTGAAGTGAAAAGCTGCAAGTTTGCAAGAAATGTATCCATTATTAAGGTTTTAACTTGAAACTGTCAAATTTAATTGTACGTCTAAAAATGTTTATAATCATACTGTGAATTGTCAATGGCCTACAAATTTTCTGTATAGTAGGTCGCCTCATGAGGGCGCTAGGTTAAGATCACACGAGCAGTTAAATGTTGCATATTATTCTTGAATGTTGCAATCTGCATCTGGTCGGATTGCCTGAAGGTTCTGAAAAGGACGACCCTATGGGCTTTTTGAAAAGATCGCTACCGACGAGGCTTCTGTCTCTGGCGGGCGAAGAGATTGAAGTGGAGCGAGCACATCGTGTGTACACAAGGCTCTCCTCAGATCGCGCTAAACCACGGGTTTTCATCTTTAAACTGTTGCGGTACACGGACAGGGAGCTCATTTTGCAGGCTGCCAGACTTCACGCCCCGGTGAAAGCATCCAACGGAGCAATGCTGTCGTTCTTTCCAGATTTTTCTCTGGTCACCGCAAAAAGAAGTGCATTTGCGCCAGTTAGGAAGGAAATGAGAGAAGCTGGCATCCAGAATTTTCTTCTTTATCCTGCAACGCTGAAGGTCATTCTCAATCAAGGTGAACCTAAAATGCTATACTCCCCAGAAGAAGCAAGGGCTTTTCTCAGATCCCATTCATCCACCAACTCTCAGTGAGCTTCAGCTGGACATTTGTTGTCTAATCGGAGAAGAGATGCTCTAAATGGTTAGGTGACTGTGTTTTTCACTGTTCACTTTAATGTTCACTTCTTAATTCATAGTTACTAGAAGCTTTCATTGTGCATACAGTATCACTTACTGATTATGATGTTATTTTATTTATGTTTTAGGTGTATCCTTCTCTCTCTCTTTCTTTTTATTTATTTTTTAAATAGAGATACTACCTAGTCAGTATGTGACTATGGGGCCAATGTTGATGCTTCAGTAATGTGCAGGTTTTTGTTGACGCCACGGATCATATTAAGGGGTGCTGGCAGATCAAGGTTTGTTCTTGGTTTGATCTGCCATAGTTCATGGGAATGTATTTGTTTTTTTGTTTTAATAGTGATGGGAAGGGTGGAGGTGGTTTAATGGTAGACTCAACTGGTTTTATTATCAAACTTGTATTTTGTCTTATTATGCAGTAATTCTGTTTGATACCTATGACTGACCTTAATATTCTAAGTTGTAATATTAATGGGCTAAATGGCCCTCACAAACGTACAGGTTTTCTGGATTTTTTGCGAAGAAGAAAGATTGAAATAGTGCAGGGGTCGGCAACCTTTTTCGGCATGAAGTGTCATTTTTAATTTTTCTGGTTAACCACTGAGCCACCTACTTTGATTTGATTGGCCATCTCAGTCATTTTGACTGAGGCTTTGATCTGAAGCGCCTAGTATGTGCAGCGGTCGCGCGCATCCGTAGACTAGCGCAAGTTAATTCTCACACTAGTAATTATAGCTCTTCACAGGCTGTGTAACTATGATAAGTTATTACCTCAAAATGTACATCAGTATGCAGTTTTCCCTATTGCTTGAGTCCCAGCGATTATAACTCTGCATGCCACTGTTGGCATGCGTGCCATAGGTTGCCGACCCCTGATATAGTGTTAGTTCAAAAATCCCATTTGAAAGAGGAGGATATACGCAGGTCTAACAAGTTTTATGAGGTGGTATCTCACTCATCTTAGGATACTAAAACCAAGGGTGTCCAAATATTTGTCACAAATCCGGTCCATGGACTTCCATTTGCTCGCCACCAGAGGTCACTCCTCCATCACATTGACTCACACATTGCACAGACTGTCACATTACCGCAGACTACAATTCCCATCAACCATTGCACTGACGACACACACACAGCTGTCACCAATCACACGCTCACCTGTAAACTATTACACACACCATATAAAAACACTCAGATCCTGTTCTAGTTCACCGAGTATTGTATTGAGTATATCACTCTCCTAGCGATAGCATCTCTACGGAGCCCACTTCAGTTATTATAGTCTTGCCTTGCCTTGTGTTCTCGTGTTCTGATTCTTGCCCGTGTTTCCTGGATTAACCCTTGCCTTGCCGTTCGGACTCTGTTTGCCCCTGCCTGGATTATTGCTGTGAACCTGGATTATCTCTCTGCCTTGCCCTGTTGGATATTGTATGCTGATCGAAGACCCACACTCGCTCTAGGATTACTCTGTCTTGTCTATATTGTACCTGTTTGCCATTATTAAGTCTATGCCTGTTTCATGACCACGTCTCTAAATAAAGCCTTGCAAATGGATCCGCACGTCTCTCGTCTCATCGGCTCCGTAACAATATTGGTGCGGAAGACTTTAAATATTACTATTTTAGATAAAGGTTGCGATACAGATGGTAGAATAACACATATAAAAACAATAGTGGAGAATAGGAATATTGTATTTCTTTCAGTTTATGCCCCTTGTACTCCTGGCCCTACTTTTTCTCTGTTTTGTCCACCTATCTCTTGAAATTTTGGGGTTTTGAAATTGTATTGGGGGCAGATACGAATTCTGTAATGTCGCATATCCTAGATAGATCTGGACCAAAGGAATCACACTCTCAAGCTTTTTTTTTTTTTTTCTAAATATGAATTTGTCATCTTCTCCTTAGTGTAATCTCTGTTCACAAGGATCTTTAGGCACGTTTTTGCATTGTTTTTTTTGGGAGTGCCCCTCTCTCTTACCTTTTTGGTCTCAGCTCTCACAGGACCTGTTATATTTTGGTGCTTTTCCACTGCATGGTACGGCACGGTACGGTTCAGTACGGCTCACTTTTGAGGGGTTTTCCACTGGGTACAGTACCTGTTACCTGGTAGTTCTTTTAGTACCATCTCAGCCAGCGACAGCATGATGGAGCGATACGGAATGAAAAAGTTTTTCAGGAGCCGCGGCAGTAGATGCGGCGCAACTATAACTACACGTGAATAATCCCGCCCACTCCAAAGCGATATTAAACTGCAGTGGAAAAGCAAACCGAGCCGAACTGAGCCGTGCCGTGCCGTTCCGTTCTGAGCCGTGCCAAGCCGAGCTGTACCACCCCAGCAGGCACAAAACAGGCACACAACGTCATAAGACGTTGATATTTGGTTAAATTTTGGTTGCGACGTCGGGTGACCAAAATTCAACGTAAATTCAACGTCTAATGTCAATGTTAAATTGATGTCCAATACCGACGTCAGCTGACGTTGAGATTTTGTTGTTTTTAGGTTGTGCAACCAAAATCTAACGTTAAGTCAACGTCAAATTGACGTCAAATATTGACGTCAACCCGATTTTCATTTTCAACCAAAATGCAACGTCTGTCCGACGTCATGTCCAACGTCAACCTGACGTTACATAGACGTCTGGTGCCTGCTGGGACGCAGTGGAAAAGCGCCATAAGTTGGGTACTGAGATATGTTTGACTCCGCGCCATTTTTTCATGAATGACTTTTGGGACTTCACCTTGTCCGTCCAACAAAGATGTTTACTGTTAGCTGCTCTCACAGCAGCAAAAAAATTGTTAGTCAACCATTGGAATCCTCCTCACACAATGGACAGATGAACCTGGACTGTGTATTTGTTGGACATTACCTCGATGGAACTCTCAACTTCTTGTATACATGGATCTAATGTGGAAACTGTAAATTTATGGCATTCAGCTTTTAATGTTGTGTCATCTTTTCTAAAATCCTTATAAAAATTATTTCATTGTGGGTTGGGGTGGGTTCTAAACTTACACAGTTGCTTTTTGTTTTTTACTACTGTTCCCAGAAGAAAATTTAATAAAAAGTTGTTAACAAAAAAAAAAAAATGCAATGTATGTCCGATGTCATGTCCAATGTCAACCTGATGTTATATTGACATCATGTGCCTGCTTTGATTTTAGTTTTTCACTAACCACGCATAAACTTTGCTTTCTCAAAAACACAATCATATACATAAATGCTGCTAACATATTATTGTTGCCCAGTTTGTGCTGTTTACAGTGTTATTAGACTTTAGCCATTTATATATTTAGAAGCAACTGAAAAAAGCACAAATGTCAGGGTATGTTAACTTCTCCAGGTCCCCCAAACACCCTCAGACCCCAGAGGGTTAAAGCTACAAAAGACATCACAGCAGCTGGGTTATTAGGTTATTTGGCTGCTATTACTTTAAGAGCTGCCACTGCTGAACATAAAGCGGATCTGACACGCACACTCTTAGTTTCATTCACACTTTAATATGAAATGATACAGGCTACAGCGCACACCAACATATTTTGCGTACAATTGAAGAGCACGCTATACAAGCACAGTATAATAGCTGACAGGACAGGAAAATTCATTTTTACCGACATATGACCTGACAACATCTCATCCAATTGCAGTTCGCTATTGTTCTTCTGAAGCTCCTCGTCACCTGTACCGTTTCCGCGCTCGTTTGACTTACGTTTTCTACAATAGCATGAGTAACTGTAAACACTGAAAAGTATTTGCATGATCCTGCTACTTATTTCCAGGCATATCTATGCTTGTTCTAGTGAAAACAAATTGGGATTTTAATTTCTACAATTTTCCCATTCATTTGTTCCATCCTTATCTCTCTGGTGCACCTCTAAATGAATACTGTATTTTTAAACCCCTCTACCACCTTTTTCAGATATAGTCATGATGGTGGAAATAATTTGAGATTCTTCAAGAGATCATTCACTTATCTCCTTGATGATGCTAGTATGGCACAGATGGATTTGTCTCCGTAATGAAAGATGAAGTGCACAGGAAGATTTTCAAGCCGATCTAATCAGACAGAAGCAGCAGCTCTTTGTCAATGAGATGTTATCTTCGAAGCATCTGCTACAGGCCTTGGGTTATTCTTAAAACTTAATGATGACAGGAAAGTGTGCTTCATATGCTCACTCACTCTCATGTGAGTAGAACGTTTCTTCCAAGAACCTGAAGCTGAGAGCACTTCATGCTCTCCAACATGTTTTCGATAATTTTCATCCTCCCATTATCTGTTGAACAGTTTGTTGCGCTGCCATGTTCGTAATGGATTTCTGCATAAAAATGTTCAGTTTTACCTCAAGTGTGCTTGTGCATGGTAACATCGAAGTGACATCTTTGATTGGCCAAATGGCACCAATTTAACAATTTAACGTTTGGCTCTTTGTTTTTCTGCCCCGGTACAAATGCATCTGTGCTGCTAGCAGACTCACCAAAGAGCCTCTCCGTGCCTGAAATTGTAGCACAACAGACATAATGACATTTTAGAGCCAAAACTGCTTATAAACTGAAGAGCTGTCCCTTTATAAAAGCTGGACTGGTGAACACAAAGCTTCATAGGAGCTCGGTTTCCAAGTCTATAGCCAGCGGGCCCTTCTCAATGCATTCTCATTTACACACACATGTGCAAACACATTCACGCACATGCTTCTCACGTTTATCCAGAGGTGTAATGGTTCTCCCGTCCTCTTAATGTGATGGACTGGCCTCTCACCGCAATATACTCGCTGTGTGTAAAAGCACTCTTTGGCAGCGGTGCTGCTACTATAATTGTTTCTGTAGGATGGACGGCACTATAGCTCAGTTCATTTTGAGCGGTGCGATTTGAGTAGCGACTGAAATATCGCACAGTCAGCATAAAATAGAAGTAAACACTGAGATAATGAAAGCAAAGCAAGCTGCTGCCTGTCAAGCACAATTATACAGGAAGGGAGTCTTAAACCTCTTGCTAGGAAAGAGGTGACAGGTCTGTTTGTGTGGTTCGAACTTTAAGTCTTTGGGGAAGGAGTGTAAATTTAAATGTACAGTAGTACTTTCTTCAAAAAACTTTGCTGAGAACAACAAAAGATAGTTAGGTGTAGCTTATGGCATTAGAAATGTGAGCTAATAATAATAATATGTGTTATATTATAATTAATATTGTTAATAACACATATTATTATAAAAATATTATTATTATTATTATTATTATTATTATTATTATTATTATTATGCTTTATGAAAATGTTATATTACTATCATTATTACATTATTATATTATTACTTATATTATTTTTGTTGTTGTCATACAGTTTTATATAGTGTTTTTGTTAATATAATTTTCAATTTGGCATTAGAAATATAAGAAGAAGAATAGCAATATATATATATATATATTTTTTTTTTTCAAGAATTACGATTTTAAAGATTGTTTTCATAATTAACTGAATAAATAACCTTTCACGATTTGTATCCTTGGTATTTATTATTTCTAATTAAAAGTCAACCAAAATGAACTTGCTATCACGCTTAGTCTAATTTACACCATCGTTTTTCACCAAAACAAAGGCATGCACTTTATGTCCTTTCATTTTCTTTGAGCCGATTAGCAAATGAGAGTTTTATTACATGCGTGGCCCCTGCATAGATTAGGGCGACACTAGTCATCATGTCAGAGGTCAGACTCCTTAATTAATTGGATTCTGACTGCTGTACTGAATCAAACTAATAAAAAGCGTCTCTCAGAAATAGGATCATTATCACTGCAATTTTCTCTCCTGCATACTCAATTACTGTAATGAATCGTTAACAAATGAGATGTTTCTCCACACCTATCAGAAACACATCCTGGAATTTAGCACATATCTCAATTTAATCTCTTCACTTCACTAATAATGACTTTAGCTGGAGTAAATCGTTTTTTTTTTTTTTTTTTTTTTTTTTTAAATAGCAAGCACAGGCCTTGGAGGTCTGCCAGGTCTCCTCCAACAGAGAAAGGAGCCAAGAGAAAGTAGCTTAAAGAAATGAGGGATCAAGAGACGAGGGATGAGCATTTTGTTTCGCATTCATTCTGGCTATCTGTTATTGCTTGATAATGTAATGACCGTACGGTGCGGCGACGACGGCTCCTGTGAGCTGGAGCCGTGGGTGTCGATGATTGCCATTAATCTGAAGAGCCACTCCGCGTGATGAAAGCGTTAGGGAGGCATTTCTCTGTCCGTCTCCATCCTATTAGCACTGTGGCAAACACACCGAATGATTAGAAATCGTCTGATCTTTGAAAAAAGCTTGTCGTTTATGCTAATCAGCCCTGCTGACAGCCACTGCAGGCCAAAACGTTCCCTCACCAAAAATACAGAGCCCTGGAGAGCCTCTCTGTGCATCTCTTTCAGATTCATTTTCAATTTTTCAAGATTAATTTTGTATGGACACTGTGTAGTGTTGTTGTAACTTCTCTTTTGTTCTGCATTGTGTGCGGTATAGACGTTCTGAAGCCCAGAAACAAATCTGATCCCTATTTCTCTCCCTCTGTCATTCTTGGCGTGACAGTAGTGAACAAAGGGTTCAGAACAAAGTGCTGTCATTTGTTGAATTTCTTCATTACCGACTGTTGACGAGATCATTCGCGTAATTTTCTTTTTTGTTCATCAGTAATACAGGCCTCTCAAAAGCATTTACTTTGATTCTGACTTCAAACATGGACACTGCTGTCTAATCTAAATTATACCAAAAGCGCTTAGCTTCAGATGTTAACAATGTATAAACACTACTTATTATGCAGCATTCTTCAAAATAAAAGTTATTCAGTGTTTTTTGGAGTACCTTAGGTTCAGCTCTTTTTTTTATCAAGCATTATTTTTCATTGCACTTTTGAATTATATGGACTGTAGAGATCTTCAGAGATTAAAAAACTAATTAAGGTTCTTTAGCTCAGCATGGAGTAGTCACCTAAAACATAAAATTCTGTTCAATTACTCACGCTCATGTCGTTCCAAACTACTTTGGACCCCAGTGGCTTTAACTGTATGGGCGAAAACAGCTGAAACATTCTTCAAAATATAATCTTTTGTGTTTTGCAGAAGGAAGTAAGTCATACAGGTTTAGAATGACCTGAGGGTGAGTAAGTAATGACACCAGTAGTGAGTAAATAATGACAGGATTTTTATTTTTCAGTGAAATACCTCTTTAAGAAACTCTAAGAAACTTTAAAGAACCTATAATGTCACATCAAGGACTATTTAAATTTGTAAATGTCTATATAGCCCCTACAACTCAATGCAATGAAAAACTATGCCTTATTAGATGAGTTTAACATAAGATGCTGCAAAGAACCATTAAAGAAGCTTTATTTTGAAGTTACATTTATACGTTGTTAATATCTGACATCGTCTGAAACACTCTATTTCAGAAATCATCAATATTTTGAATTTTTGGGTGGGTGAACTAACTATTTTAAGCATCAGAACTTAATTATATCTAAACACTTTTAAAATAAAGATTCTTTATTGGCATCTATGGTTTCATGAAGAACCTTTAACATCCATGGAACCTTTCCATTCCACAGAATGTTTTTGATAGTGGAAAAAGGTTCTTTAGATTTTTGAAAGAACCAAAAATGGTTCTTCTATGGCATTTCTGCAAGAACCTTTTGGAACCTTTATTTAAGAGAATAAAAAGTCCTTTGTGGAGCATTAAAAAGTTCCTCTTCAGGAACTCGAGCTGCGTCGAAACGCTATGGGAACGCCTTCAGCGTGACCGGCTCTGAATACAAGTGTAATCTGTCCAAAGGATGGGCGAGACGTCACGGGCGAGGTGACGTAATGACCAGCTGGTATAAAAGCACGTGCAGTGAAACCGGCATCAGCTTTCTGTCATTCAGCTAGCGCTCTGTGTCTAAACTGTGTGTCTTATTTGGTGTTGTCTGTCCTTTGAAATTAATCATGTCAAAGAGCAAGTATAAGGCTAAGCATGTGAAGGGCGAGAGCAGATCACAATACAAGCTGTGTGTTCCTCCCTGCAAACGCTATTTGTCTGCAGGTGATACACACAGCTTGTGTGTGGTTTGTTTGGGAGCGAGGCACGCAGAGTCGGCTCTCGAGGGAGCCGACTGCCAGCACTGCGAGTGTCTCCCACTGCGTACGCTTCGCTCCCGAAAGGCCCTTTTTTCCGAGGAGGGTTCTTTCATCAGCGTTCCCCGCGGCGATGGCCCCGCTTCCGCTGAGGCGGAACGGCGGCGGCGCTCGTGGGGTTCGCAGCGGGATCTGATGGAGGGATCGGAGACGAGCGAGTCTCTATCTCCATCCTCACCCATTAGATCCGGTGACCGCTCCCCGAGATCGGAAGCCCGCCATGCGGTTACTTCTCCTCGGGCAGCGGGCTCGGCACTTCTCCTGTCTTCCTCCGAGGAGATTGACGTGGAGAGCGCCGAGTATGTTTCGCCCTCTCTTTCGCCCCCAATATGAGGAGCTTGTGGAGGTGGTCACTCGTGCTGTGGCCAGATTAAACATCGATTGGCCGGCCGAGTGTCGTGTTGAACCGCAGAGAAGCAAGTTGGACGAACGCTTTCTGCGGTTTAAGACTCCACCTCCACATCGGAGCCTGCCGTTTTTTCCCGACCTCCACACCGAGGTGTCGAGGTCGTGGGGAAAACCATTCTCGGCCCGCCTCTTCGTCCCCTCGTCCGATTACTACGGTAACGTGGCGGGGACGAGTGAGCGCGGTTACAGAGCGATGCCTCGGATGGAACAGATGCTCGCGAGCTATCTGTCCCCTGACGCTGCGTCGTCTCTGAAGGCTCCGACCTTGCCCACCAAGCCGCTGCGCACATCGTCAGCCCTGGTGGGCAAGGGGTACGCGGCAGCAGGTCAGGCTGGTTCGTGTCTGCACACCATGGCAGTGCTGCAGGCGTACCAGGCTGACCTGCTCAAAGACCTAGATGAGGGTGAGAGAATTAATGCGGACGATATCAGCGAGCTCCGCAAAACCGCTGATTTGTCTCTCCGCGCCACCAAGGAGACCGCCCGTGCTATTGGGCGGTCTATGGCAGCCCTGGTGGCGGCGGAGAGGCATCTCTGGTTGACCCTGTCAGATATTAAAGACCGTGACAGGGTCTTCCTCCTGGACGCCCCGCTTTCACCTTCTGGCCTGTTCGGCGACGCTGTTGGTTCCGTCGTCGACAGGCACCAGGAGGCCAGGAAGCAGGCGGCAGCGTTCCAGCGGTTTCTCCCTCGCCGCTCTCTAGCTCAGGGGGCTGCTGGGCGAGAGCAGCCCCTGCCGCGTGCTGGCTCCTCACATAGAGGGGTGCAGAAAGAGAGTGTCGCCACCCGTGCTCCCCCGCGGCGGAGCCGGGGCGGTAAGAAAGGCTCTCGGTCGGGGGCCTCGAAGCCTAAGCCGGATCTACGGACCGTCCTTCAGGCAAAGAGGTCTTCGGCCAAGAGGCCCTGATGCTTATGGCCCAGGGCTTATGAGGGTAGCTCCCGCTGGGGAAGAGCGGCGTTCACCGCATTACACGGTGCCCGTCTCTCCTCAGTGCCCTCAGGAGATCGTTCTGCTAACCCTGCCACGTACGGTGTTCCAGGGCGCAGCGATCTCCAGCGAGCACATATCTCAGTTCTCTCCGCCCGGAAACGTAGCGGAGCTGAGATGTTCGCCACCCCTTCGGGGATCTCTAGAGCAGCTAGTTCGGTTGTCTCCTGCCGGTGTGCCGTTCCAGGACACCGAACTAGCCACTCTGATTACAACAGAGGCCAGTCTCGAGAGACTGGTTCCCTTAGTAGACTATTTTGCAGCGTGGAAACTACTGCCGAATGTGTCTCAGTGGGTCCTGCACACTGTAGAGAGAGGTTACAGAATCCAGTTCGGTTCTCCTCCGCCTCGATTCAACGGGGTGAATCCCACTCTGGTGGGTCCCGAGCAGGCTCTGGTAATGGAACGAGAAGTAATTACTCTCTTAAGAAAGGAAGCCATCGAGGTGGTCCCTCCTCACGAGAGAGAGTCCGGGTTCTACAGCCGGTACTTTATAGTTCCAAAGAAGGATGGAGGGTTGCGTCCCATTTTAGATCTGCGTCAGCTGAACCGCTCAGTCAGCAGACTGAGGTTCAAGTTGCTCACGCTCAAACAGGTTGTCTCTCAGATCAGGTCCCAGGACTGGTTTGTTACAATCGATCTAAAAGACGCATACTTCCATGTCTCCATCCTTCCTACTCACAGGAAGTTCCTGAGGTTTGCTTTCGGGGGCGAAGCTTACCAGTATCGGGTTCTTCCCTTCGGCCTAGCACTCTCACCCCGCACTTTTACGAAGTGTGTGGATGCCGCGTTAGCTCCGTTGCGGCTACAAGGCATCCGCATACTCAATTACATCAACGATTGGTTGATTCTCGCTCATTCAGAGCAGATGGCGGCTCAACATCGAGATGTTGTTCTCGCTCATATGAAAGCGTTGGGGTTAAGACTGAACGCCAAGAAGAGTGTGCTTTCTCCATTACAGAGGACCACTTATCTTGGTGTGGTGTGGGATTCGACCACGATGCAGGCACGTATGTCGCCTGCTCGGATCGAGTCGATCCTCACGTTAGTCAGGAGAGTGAAAGAAGGCCAGTCACTCACTATCAAGCAGTTTCAGAGACTGCTGGGTCTGATGGCAGCTGCGTCCAACGTGATACCTATTGGCCTGCTGTATATGAGACCCCTACAGTGGTGGCTCAAGACCAAGGGGTTCTTCCCGAGAGGGAACCCACTTCGCATGATCAAGGTCACGCGGCGGTGCCTACGTGCCTTAGACATGTGGAGACAACCTTGGTTCTTGTCTCAGGGCCCAGTGCTGGGAGCTCCGTGTCGCCGCGTATCGCTAGCGACGGATGCATCCCTCACTGGCTGGGGAGCGGTCATGAGTGGCCACCCTGCCCGCGGTCTGTGGAGTGGTCGCCATCTCACGTGGCACATCAATTGGCTGGAGATGCTGGCTGTGTTTCAGGCTCTGAAACACTTTCTCCCAGACCTAAGAGATCGCCATGTGTTGGTGCGCGCCGACAACACGGCAGTGGTCTCTTACATCAACCACCAAGGAGGTCTGCGGTCGCGCCCCCTGTACAGGCTGGCGCACCAGATCCTTGTGTGGTCCCAGGGCAAACTCCTCTCGCTGAGAGCAGTGTACATCCCTGGGCATCTCAATGTGGGAGCAGACATCCTGTCGAGACAGGGGCCGAGGCCCGGGGAATGGATGCTTCACCCAGAGGTGGTGAAGCAGATTTGGAGAGTGTTTGGCCAGGCTCAGGTGGACCTATTTGCGACTTGGGAGACATCGCAATGTCCCCTCTGGTACTCTCTGACTCATCCAGCTCCACTGGGGCTGGATGCCATGGTACAGACTTGGCCGAGGCTTCGTCTGTACGTCGATTGCTCTGCTCCCCGGAGTTCTGGAGAGAGTGTGCCGGGACGGGGTCCGGCTGCTGTTAGTAGCCCCGTTCTGGCCGGGCCGAGTATGGTTCTCGGACCTGATTTCTCTCCTCGACGGCTCTCCATGGGAGATTCCCGTCAGGGGGGATCTCCTCTCACAGGCAGGGGGCACCCTTGTGCACCCCCGCCCGGAGTTGTGGAAGCTGTGGGTATGGCCCCTGAAGGGGCACAGCTCATAGCTTCCGGTCTCTCAACCGAGGTTGTTGAGACCATCCTCCAATCCAGAGCTCCCTCAACGAGGAAACTGTATGCCTTGAAGTGGAAACTTTTCACTTCATGGTGCGGAGACCGCTAGCTCGACCCAGTCAACTGCCCGGTTGGTACAGTGCTGGAGTTCCTGCAGGCTCGACTCTCCACAGGGTTAACCCACTCCACCTTGAAGGTTTATGTGGCGGCGATTTTGGCCTACCACACCTCTCTTGGTGGACAGTCAGTGGGCAGACACCCCCTGGTTACACGTTTCCTCCGCGGTGCGCTGAGGCTGAGGCCCCCAGTACGGTCCCGTGTTCCTCCATGGGACCTGGCTGTGGTGTTGGATGCTCTCTGTAGGCCTCCTTTCGAGCCTATTGAGGAGATCTCTGATCGCCATCTCACTCTGAAGACTGTTTTTCTTCTGGCGATTTCTTCTCTTAAGAGAGTTGGGGATCTGCAGGCCCTCTCAGTGGCCCCTACTCATTTGGATTTTGCGCCTGGTATGGCCAAAGCCTTTTTGTACCCTCGTGCAGGGTACGTCCCCAAAGTTCCTTCTGTCACGCCACAGCCTGTCGTACTGCAGGCCTTCAGTCCTCCTCCCTTCAGGGAGCCAGACCAGCAGAAGCATAACTGTATGTGTCCAGTGCGAGCGCTGGATGCATACGTCCACAGAACTGCCCTGTGGAGAAGGGTGGACCAACTGCTGATTTGCTATGGTCCCCCTAAGAGAGGTCTTTCTGCTTCCAAACAGACCCTCAGTCGGTGGATTGTGGAGGCCATTATCATGGCCTATGAGTCCTCTGATCTCCCCTCGCCGATGGGAGTCAGAGCTCACTCCACACGAAGTGTGGCGGCCTCCAAGGCCTTTCTCGCAGGTGTCCCATTACAGGACATCTGCAACGCTGCGGGATGGTCTACGCCCCTGACCTTTGTCAGGTTTTATGGCCTTGACATGCGGGCCACTCCAGGCTCTTCCGTCCTCTCGCCCTAGATGTGCTCCGCAGGGATACACACTGGGCAGGGACTTGGAAGCCTGGCGGCGTGGGCATCTCGTTCCCATAGCGTTTCGACGCAGCTCGAGTTCCTGAAGAGGAACGCCTCTAGGTTACGTATGTAACCCTAGTTCCTCGAGGGAACGAGACGCTGCGTCTCGAGGCCACACTTCCGGCATCCCTGCCCGCGCTTGCTTCACTCCTAGAAGCTGATGCCGGTTTCACCGCACGTGCTTTTATACCAGCTGGTCATTACGTCACCTCGCCCGTGACGTCTCGCCCATCCTTTGGACAGATTACACTTGTATTCAGAGCCGGTCACGCTGAAGGCGTTCCCATAGCGTTTCGACGCAGCGTCTCGTTCCCTCGAGGAACTAGGGTTACATACGTAACCTAGAGGCGTTCTTTTACAGCAACAGGCTGTAAAAGTTTTAGTTCAGATAAATATATTTTATAAAAGTGCACAGTAGGTATTTTTAAATAGAATATTTTTCCAGAATTGCTAAAACCTTTTTAGAATTCCAGCATAAACTGCATGAATTGGCTGTAGACATGTTGCAGACCTGAGAAGGTCGCTTTGTCTCCTACGCTTCTTTAGTTCTCCCATTAATAAAAAGTAAAATCCACATATCAGCTTGACCGTAGCTGTTTTGTGTCATCAGCATGGGCGGCTATCTCAAGGTCACATGCTTATTGTCAAATGAAAGGCTAAGGTCGGTCACCTCCTGTTTTAATGCTGTGGAAAAGACAAGGTAATCAAACAAGCAATTAAACATTATGGGAGGAAATAACTTCATGCTGTGCCCTTTGCAGGCTTCTTTCAGGTTTTACAGCTCTTCCCCAGCCCAGACACGCGCCAAACAGGAAGTCAACATTTAAGACCGCCTGCCATTCATCACTCTGAGATGAGTGGAATGTTTAAAAGGTGGAACGAAGCAGTAGAGAAGGTCAGCGTGGAGGTCAGATGTGTGTATTTTGCAGAAGCCTATGATAAACATCCATGTTCGTTTGAATAAAAATCAAGATCAAAAAGGAAGTTTTAATTTCAAGTTTATTATAAGCTGACTGATATTTCAAAGGGTCATCGCTTTGACCAAACAGTCGCTGATTACTCTTTAGCAAAAGGCTTACTCGATGCCGACTCTCTTACTCCTGTTTCTAAGGCGGTCCACTTTGTGTTTGTAAAATGAGATGCCGGATGAATTAAACCAGATGAGGTGATCGTAATTCAACACACTGCTGGAGCGCGAGGGTAAGGGCAGCGGCAGTCATGGGAATATCTAAACCATTTTTTTCACCTAATTGCAAGTCAGTTAGAAACAGTTGGCAAGGACATGTGGCTAGGGAGGCTTTAATGGAGATGAATGGAATGCCAGGAGGATAGAGGAGAACCCTGACCCATCCTCCTATTTCTTTAGTCCGCTTGCACCAAACGGTCTAGATCGACTGATCTGAATATCGAGAAAGCCTGCTTGTCATGTGAAATATTTCTCATTATACAGCTTGTTTGTCGTCATTTGTCCGAAGTTTGAATTTCGAGAAGGTTCAGTCAAGGTTGAGAAGTTCCTTTGTGTCTTTCCAGCCTTTGAACTTCCATTAGATTCACATTTCAATTTGAGACTGTTTGGTTTCAAAGCCTTCCCTTTACATCCATATTTACTCAGTTTAAAGGTATCAAACTTTCTTCTAAAGGCGTCTCGGTATAAAAAAACCCATCTATCTGAGCTCACGCAGAGGAGAAAGTTCCCTTCCGTTTGATCACGCTGCTGTCTTTGTCTGGCCAGCGTTCTTGATCCTAAAGGAATTCTGTTTTGGGGAGAACAGTTTTTCACACCAGGCACCTCGCAGAGATGGGAGAATCAAAAAGCGCCTTAGTCAGCTCCATGCTCAGGGCAGAGGCTGATGGGAATGGGCTCTACAGCTCTAGGGTTCCTGTTACAGCAGATCACTTTCTCCCCAAGTCTCATTTCAATAGCGTTAGTATGCTGCAGCCCAACTGAGCGCTCCGAGCAGAAAGCACACTGTCAGCACAATCATCAGCTCTGCTCCGACTCAAACCCTCAAAGAGTGTCAAGATGTAGATGTGAAAATATAGTGAGAGAGATGAAGGGAGAGGAGAAACGATTGTGATGGAAGTTCCAAAAAGTGAAAAGGTCAGATAAGAGAGAAGGAAAGAATAAAAATAACTGAAACATTGTGTGACATGCATAAAATGGCAAACATACTATAACAAGCTGTTCTGTTCCTGCTTGCATTTTTATTAGTCAAATTATTTAAAGGCATTTTTAACATTTTTTTTTTACATGCTTGTGTTTGTGTTCAAAAGTTTGCATCTGTAAGATTTTTTTTATGTTTTTGAACAGATTTGCTTAGGTTACTGAGGCTGAATTTATTTGATAAAAAAATACAGTAATTTTGTGAAATATTATTACAGTAACTTTTATGGCAAAGCTGAATTTTCAACAGCCATTACTCCAGTCTTCAGTGTCACACAATCCTTCAGAAATCATTCTAATATGCTTATTTGGTGCTCAAGAATTATTTATTAGCAATGTTGAAAAAGTTTGTGCTGCTTAATATTTTTGTGAAAACCATGATACATATTTTTCAGGATTCTTTCATGAATATAAAGTTCAAAAGAACATCATTGGTTTTAAATACAAATCTTTTGTTATATTATAAATGTCTTTTATTGTCACCTTTGATCAATTAAATGCATCCTTGCTGAATAAAAGTATTCATTTAAAAATATATATATATAAATCAACTGACCCCAAACTTTTGAACAGTAGTGTATATTTAATGATACTGTGCTTTGGCAATGTAAAACATCCATTTTACTATGCCAATAAAGCTATTTGAATCTAAATAAGAGTAAAAGTAATAGACAAATAGTGATAAATAGTTAACCCAAAAAATTCTGTCATTATTTAGTTATTTACTGAAGATTATTTGTTACAAACACATTTTCTTTCTTCATAAAAAATTAAAGGTTGGGTGCAATCAAGCTCAAAAAAGAAAAAAAAAAAAAAAGGTCCATACAAGTCATGCATTATATTCCACGTTTTTTTTTTTGTTTGTTTTTTTTTAAGCAGTGCGATAGCATTATGTAATTTAAAAATAATAATAATAATAATAATCATAAATGAAAAAAAATCATTCAGATGGTTCTGTGAACAATCAACGTATTGGAAATATTAGACTTAGAATGATTAGTTGATCAGATATCCTTACTTCTCATATGAAATCTCTTGAACATGTCAACGAGAGCTATGCTGGATGTCAAGATTTTGACAACTTAAATTTCAGTCTGTTGAGACTTCAGATGACTGATTTGAATGGACTGCTTTTATTACACTTTTAAAATGCATTTTGGCAAAGCAGTGGCCAGGATATTATTTAAAAACTAAAATCATGGAAGAAAGAACGTCATACAGAATGACATGAAGGTGAATAAATGATGACAGAATTTGCATTTTTAGGTGAACTATTCTTTATAGAAGCCACAGTATGGTCTGCAGGACAGAAAGCTGGAAGCCGTCATGAAGAAGAACAGCGCTCATGTGACAGCATATTAGACCTGGAAGGTAAATTGATATGTAAATTGAGTGTGCGACTCAAAGAATGAGGAAATATGAAGCTGAAATGTGCTAGACCTTCACGTACAGCGGGAACAGCTTTTTTTCTCACATCAGCAAAGTACAATAGCAGACCCTGGTGTACCGAACATCTCATATCTGTCTCCTCTGTGTGGCAGAATGTTCTGGAGAAAGAGAGTGAGAGTGCATTAGGCAGCACAAAGTGATTTGTCCTCATGGTGTTCAGGCTGTACTGAAAGAGCAGAGGCCTTGCTCAACAGAAGCAAGCAGCACTTGCTCATTTATTGGAGGAACACTGGAAGATTGGAGTCGTTCATCAGGGTGATGTTCGCTGCTTTGTTCTTCAAGGAGAGACATTTTGTCAATATAAGATGCTCTTTTTCTCATTGGATTTCTGAGAGGCCTGTCAGCCATACGGACATGCAGTGAGAACAGCTTCATAAGATTTGTGGTCCTCAATATCGCATACATACTTTATGTAATGGAAATGTATGTTCGTTATTGGCATTTGCGGCACAGAATGCACATGTTTTCATTTCAAAGCAGAAATTAATTGTAGAAATGGTTGCATTGTACAAACTATGTGAAGAATCCTATTATTTTAACATGACTCTGACTTTATCAGCTTTCTACAACAAATATAGTCATATTGTGGGTCATACAATAGGATGTCTGTACAAGTAGTTGCTAACAAATAACTAACAAATCTTTTTTTTTGTTTTTTTTTTACTTTGAAAAGTTAAAAAATTTGCAAGTTTTCTGTTTGATATAGTATTATTTTGATGCCCCAATAAATAAATTATTATTTGATAATGATTAATATCCATAACTGATCTTAATAGTTTTGGTTAGAATTCAAAATTCAAACGTGAAGAATTGTCTCCCTTTCAATTTATGAATTTGTATTGAATTTGTAAATTTAACAAAAGGTTTGTCTATCTATCTATCTATCTATCTATCTATCTATCTATCTATCTATCTATCTATCTATCTATCTATCTATCATACGTTTTTTTCTTTGTTTGTTCACTCATTTGTTCTCTCATTTGTCCTGTCATTTGTTCTATCTATCATTTGTTCTGTCCATCTACAGCTTTCTATCTATCATTCATTCTATTGTTTGTTCTGTTTGTTAATGGTTTTGGTTAGATTTCAAAATTCAAACATGAAGAATTGTCTCCCTTTCAATTTATGAATTTGTATTTGTTTGTTCTATCTATCCATAATTGATCTTAATGGTTTATCTATCTATCTATCTATCTATCTATCTATCTATCTATCTATCTATCTATCTATCTATCTATCTATCATATGTTTGTTTGTTTGTTTGTTTGTTCGCTCATTTGTTCTCTCGTTGGTCCTATCATTTGTTCTGTCGTTTGTTCGTTCTGTCCATCTACAGCTTTCTATCTATTGTTCATTCTATTGTTTGTTCTATCTATCCATAATTGAACTTAATGGTTTTGGTTAGAGTTCAAAATTCAAACGTGAAGAATTGTCTGTCTTTCAATTTACGAATTTGTAAATTCAATGGTTATCTGTCTATCCATCTATCTATCTATCTATCTATCTATCTATCTATCTATCTATCTATCGTACGTTTGTTTGTTCTGTTTATCTGTTGTTTGTTCTGTTGTTCATTTTGCTGTTCTTTCATTCATTCTATTTATCGAACTATCATTTGTTCTGCTAATTTGAGCTATTGTCCTATCATAATATAGTTATGTCATTCTATTTATTGTTTTATCAGTTGGGTGTATATATATATATATATATATATATATATATATATATATATATATATATATATATATATATATTGTTCTGTCTATGCATAGAATTATAACGCGTTTAACTTTTTTCAAAACACAAGACTCAAACATGACTAACAATGCCATCTGACCCACTAACAAACCTTCAGAAAGTGAGATGTTAGAGTGCTGCAAATGTAATTGTTGTGCTTTTAAGCATCTCTATAAATGGATGATGGGATTGGATTCAGCCCTAACAAAACATAAAAATAATGCAAAATCTTTGTCACAATGCGCACACACACACACACACACACACACACACACACAGTATTTTGGTGTGCACTTGTGTTACTTTCCTGACAGCATAGCTGAGTGCTGTCATAATAAACAGCTGTTAAATTTGCTGAAATTTTCCCATTTGTCAGATTGTGTTCGAGAGAAACAATAAAGTTAAGATTTTAATGAATGGCTTGTTTTCTAGTTTTGATGACCTTCAGCCATTCATCTTGTTATATGCCACATTTTTCTTCGTTCTTGACATCAATCACAAGATGAGTTGAGGTTTCCACACACACACACACACACACACACACAAACACATGCACAGGGGGATCCATCCGTCCAGCCAATTAGTGGCGTTTACATGATGACAAGTTTGTGTTTGATTCAGCCAAATAAAATCAGCATCAAACTGAAGTGATGGAACATGATGAACACTGGCAA
This sequence comes from Spinibarbus caldwelli, assembly GCA_039654775.1. Lineage (NCBI taxonomy): Eukaryota > Metazoa > Chordata > Actinopteri > Cypriniformes > Cyprinidae > Spinibarbus > Spinibarbus caldwelli. Next base: position 27,324,749 of record CM077235.1, read on the forward strand.
TCGGTTCCACTATGTAGTGCACACACTACATAGTAGTAGTGTGTGCGAGTGAGGTGCGCTTGCCAAAGATAGAATCATTCTCACTTTTCTCAGCCACGCAATCACAGCTCCAGCCTGCCAACTCGCCATGGCTGGGCTCCTGTGACCCTGGCATGGGCGGCCCCTCTCCTCATCATTACTGCCAAATTAAAAGCCAGAAGCCTCCAGCTCATCTGTCTCCCTGCTGCCGACTCTTATCACGAGCTCGGCCGCTCCCTCGCCATGCTGAACCGAGAGCATGCTTATTACGGACGCCTTGGAACTCACCCCAAACCAATTATAATCAAAAGATGATTTTAAAATGTACTAGTAGTCCTTGATTGTAATGAGAGAGTTCTACATTTTCTTCTCAGATTAGCTGTCATGAGTGATTCTTACTTTGAGACAAATTACCGAGGGGAGTTTAGGCACAGGAGCTCTCCCTTCTTCAGGAGAGAAGAACCTGAAGAAGGGAAATGTAATTCCCTCATAGCTTCTCTCATTAAAGTGTAATGCTGTTTGCAAGGGAGCATGAAAGATTAGGCAGTTACATGTGGGAAGTTGCAGAGGCTGATTCGGTTCAAGAAGATCTTCAGTCAAGCATCCTTATGACCTACTCTAAGGTGCGAAGGTAAAGAAATGGGCTTCTAGGCACACGGTTCATTCGGCATCTATCTTGGTAACATCTCAAAATCAGTTTTCCAGTCTTGCTAGCATTTCTCATATCTAATTGAATAGAGAAAAAAAATTATATTGTCTTTGGCACATGGCACCAGGGCTGAACATTTACAAATAATGCTATGTTGAATGGTTTTATTATTTTATTTTATTTTATTTTATTTTGTTTTATTTTATTATTTTAATTTCTGACAATTAATTAATTTATTCATTTGTTCCTTTGTTCAACTTTTTGATTCATTCAAATTTTTGAAATTTTATTTTATTATTTTAATTATTGCCCCCTTTTATGTATTTATTTATTTACTACATCAGTCCTGTAACAACTCAACTACCCAACCCAACCTTTATTTTTTATTCTGTATTAAATATAAACCTCTTTAGTTCATGATGGAATTTTGAGCTTGAGTTTAGTCTCATATAGATCTCCCATCTCAAATGCAAAGTCAAACACTGATTGTATGAAAAGGTGAACTTGTTCAATTGAAATGTGAAACAGCTACTATTTAATTTCATTAAATGAAACGCCTTTAGGAGACACGCTTCAGGGGTCTTTTAATGCGTAAACTGCAGCTGCATTTAGTTGACAAATGACTGTGAGGGGGGCTGTTGTTTGCAGTGATGTTTAAAATGTTGCTAAGCCTCTAGGAGCTTTTATACTGGGTGTGTTGCACTATATTGCTGCAGGCGAAGGCAGACGGTTTCAGAATCATACCCACGGAGACCCAGAACACCAGTGGGTATTTTTAGACATTCCAACGTGCCCTCAGAGACTAACTCACAGATGTGTTAGTGCGCTCAACACACACACACACACACACACACACACACACACACACACACACACACACACACACACACACTCACACTCATACACATGCAAAGACTAACTTTTATCAGGGCATACACTTCCTCAAACTCTCATTTCAAGACTTTTATTCATGTTTTAGGTGGCATACTCATTCAAATGTGTTCAGACTCAATTAATGCTGTATATATGGACTGGAAAACAGTGATTGATGTTACAGCTGAGTCTAATATATGAAGGAAACTTCATCTCTTCAGCAGCATGGAAATAATCATAATCTTTTCCTCACTCTCATTCAGTCCTGAACAGCACTTTTATGGCTGGTTTATAAAAATATACATTTTTATAGGTGATGTTTATATCTTTTTTTTTTTTTTTTATGTGTTGCAGACATTGTGGCTACATTAAAGCGAAGCAAGATCCAGATGAAGAAAAAATGCAGTTTCAGAATGGGAGAGGTACAATGGCCAAAATAGCACAAACAAAACACTCATACATAATGGATTGTCAAAACAAACGGTTGTTTTTAGAGGTAACATAAATGTAAAAGGTCTCTCTTCCAGTCTCAGTTGTGAGAGTGCAATATAAATCAAAAACCCTCATGCTCAACCTCACCATAGAGTTTATCTTTTCCAACTTTTTTAGGAGGCTGTTTGGGTTTATGGTGCAGTCGTGTCTTGGCATTCATTTGGACTGAAAATCCCCTTGTGAAAATCATATGTGGTCTTTTTTTTCTAATTGCAGTGAAACTGCCAGGAAGCAGGACGTATATTCACCCCCACACTTACGAGGACCCAAATCAAGCCGTCCGGGATTTTGCCAAGGAAATCGATGCCTCTACTATACGTATAGAGAGAGTTATAGGTGCAGGTGAGAGTCTTATTCTTCCAGAGAACAAATTGTGGAAATAAATGAACAAATATACATTATGAAAATCATGTCAGTGTAGCTCCTTAAATATTGAGGTTTTCATAATATATAAACCGTGTTTTCAGTATGTAAGCACAGTTGTGTGCTAATGTATGTCAAAGAACGGAGGTTTCTATTTGAGTCCTAATTATAGAACGTCTGCCGACTGTAATCCTCACACACAAAGCAGTTGTTTGAAATACTGAGCTGTTAATACCTCATATCTCTGCGTCTGAACTTGGCTTTGAAATCTCATTTTCCTCAGCGTATGCTTTCTCTGTCAGTGAGTGACTGTTTCTCCATTTTTCAGACTTTTTTGTGTTTTACCCTGGTTCTTTATTTCTCTGTCTCATTTCCTATTTCTCTTCATCTGGCTGCAATAATGTGCAATAGAGTTCTTTAGGGCTTTAGGAGCTCTGCATTAAACAATACCATGGAGAAATATTCTTACATTCCTTGTGTGAGAACAGGACAAGCATTTAACCCAAACATGTTTGGCTGAGATGTTATCCACCATATAACAGAGCTTTCCCCAAACAATATATATTTACTGTATATATATATATATATATATATATATATATATATATATATATATAGGATTTGTCAATGGTAATTTGTTTTCTACAAAGCTGTTCTAGTTTTATGTTTCTTGTATCACTCCACTGTGAGCACAGTGTCCAGACAAGTGGATTTTATTTCCGCATATTTTACTTCATAAATCCGCCATAGTCTGATGTGCTGATGATAGCCGTGTGTCGCTTTCCAGGTGAGTTTGGTGAGGTTTGCAGTGGCCGTCTGAAGCTCCCCAGCAAGAGAGAAATTTACGTGGCTATCAAAAGTCTGAAAGCAGGATACTCTGAGAAGCAGAGACGGGACTTCCTGAGCGAGGCCAGCATCATGGGCCAATTCGACCACCCCAACATCATCAGACTGGAGGGAGTCGTTACAAGATGTAAGTGACTGACATGTACTCTCATCTTCACCTTCACCCAATGGCTTTTAAATGGCAGACTGAAAAGTTTAAGTAAGTAAACATACACTGCATTGTAAGCACTGAGGGAAAAATAAGCTGTTTTCTAAAGTGCGGGGATTGAGTTCTTGGTTCGGTACAATTTTTATACAGCGTGCTTGAATAGCACAAGTGTGACAATATATGATTATTGTGACTACACCAACAACCCTTTTCCGCCATAGCGGTCACAAAGTGTTTTCATGGCGTTGTGATTAAGAGCCAGATGGAGGTGTGCTGCACTCACTGACGTGCTCAGCCTTGGGGAGGACAGAAACAGAGCTCGACTGTTACACCTGAATAGCTCTGTTGAGTTGGATCCGACCACACAAGAGGATTGGAAGACAAAGACTCGCTACAGCAGATGTATGGCAGAGGAAGACTAGAGTCTCACTTTAAACATGACCAAACATCTCTAGAATTAACTTTTCATTTGGAAACGTTTGGCTACTTGGGAACCTATTATTAGGGAATGTTACAGTATTAAATTACAGTACAGTATTAAATGACTAATAAAATTGGTGCTTAACTCGTCCCCCACTGTTTGTGCTACAGACAATTGTAGTGACTTTTCTAAACACTCAAAATTATGATTTTCACTTGGCAGATGCTAAATATGTCATTTTTTTTTAAACCGTCTACCACTTAAATGCCTTAAAACCACCCAAAAATCCTAGAAAACACATAAAAACTTGCCAAAAAATGCTCAGAACACCCTAGCGTTGCAGTTTTGACAATGATGTATGGAAAACAGTCAGATTTTCTTTAGACAGTCTAATATTTTGAGTAAAATTTGAAAGAATTGTTGTCCTTTAAACCTTTTTAAGTCTTTAGCTAAGTTTTACAACAGTATAGATTTTGTATAATGGTTTTGTATTTTATACAAATTTAGCAACATGAAGAAATTACAGGTTAACGTTTGTAGAAATGTGCAAATGAAAGTGGAAATGTTATGCTAACCTTTAAAATACTGGTCTTTTTTAACATTCTTAAAAGCATAATGAAATGTTTAGAAACTTTTAGGACATAAGTTTGTTTTCCTTTTATCACTTGTTTCTCCAATCTTTAACTGCCGTTTTGCACTTATATGTTTGTGGCCTGATGGCGTTGTCTAAATTGGATCTTAATCACATACAGAGATAGACTTACACAGTGTTGTGTGTTAGAAACCTTTCAGAGTCTCATTATCTCATCACTAATGGGGGAGAGCTTATCGGAGAACTTCAGCTTTCACCAGACGCCAAACAAAAAGCCTTTCTTTCGAGCGTCATTATGACTGAACAAACGTCTGCGGCTCCTCACTACCTATAGAGCACAACAATGAAAGTATTACATATTTATAACTGCATGAATATTAATAATTTAAATAGTTAATTGGATGTGTTTTAACTGTCATAAATATTCAGCAGCGCACATATGAACAGCGACGTCTCAACATTTCTTATTCATTTTTCGCTCTGTTCTCCCTAATGCGGAATGCTAATTTTGACCTTTTGTTAGCATTGGTTTGTGCAGTTTACAGAACTATTTTCTCCGTAAATCGAGTTTGCTTTTCATTTTGAAAAGGCAGACGCTGCCTAATTGCCTGTCCTCCAGTTATAAGTGGTGTATTTATGTTCTGAGCAAATATCAGGGGCTCGGGGTTAAAGCTCAGTTCAGTATCTCTCGGAGCATGCAGACTCTTTGGAAGAACAAAGTAGCGGTTTAAGTGAGAGTAATGCATTCAGCATTGGGCTGCACTCTGACCTCTGTCTTCGTGGAATAGGCCAGTCCTCTGTTGGAATCTAAAATAAGCCTGCTTTTGACAGGGTAAAAGAGAGTTTAGGGGAAGATGTAGAGAGGAAATATTTGGCATTCTTAGGGAAAAAAAAAAAAAAAATACATAAGGGGTGCAATTTTAAATTTACAATTCTGTTCCCGGGTAGTTATAGTTAGCTAAAGCTGAAACTAAAATTAAAACAACAACAGCAATAATAATAATAATAATAATAATAATAATAATGTGCATTACTTCAAATAAAATAAATGTTAAGAAAAATATATGTTATATTTATTTTATAATAGTTTTTATTTTAGCTAGATCCCAAGGCAGCTTTTCTCATTTTCATTTAGTTTAATTTGATGTAATTATTTAGTTTAATTTGTAATGTAATGTGATGTCAAAACTAAAACTAATGCAATAAAAATTTATAAAAACTATATATACATATAGAGAAAAAATAAATAAAAATGACAAAAAAATGCACAACAAAATTTCTAAAACTAACTAAAATTAAAATGAGAATGGAAAATTAAAAAAATAAATAAATACTATGTTCAAAATTTGAATAAAAACTATAATAGTATCTCATTGTTAAAATAACACTGTTCTGCTCATATATGTTTACTAATTGAAGAATCTGCAAGATGTGTGTCATTAAAAAAGTTATATATATATATATATATATATGTATGTTTAGAACTATTTTTGTGATAATTTGTTATTTAAATTTTGTCTTGTGGAATATACATAATTATCTTTTAACTCATATAATTTATTATTATTATTTTTATTATATATATATAAAAAAAAAGTTTATAAGATTTTATTTCTCTTATGTACTAAACATCTTAGGGATTCTGAAAGGATAAAGTGATAGTCATGTCACTGTCCATATGGCTGCATGTATTCTGGCCTTGGGGGTTGTGAATAGTCGCACGTATGACAGCGGAGAGAGGCAATTTCACAGATCACTGCTCAGCAGGTCAGTGGCTGCAGGGCCGAGGAGATGGCAAGGGAACAGCAGGGACAGCTCTCTAACCTTTCACTCCAAACAGTTATTCAAAACATCTATTTCTAACAGCTCCCAGTATTCAGATCCTTCCATTGTGATTGCCACTCACTGTAACACCCAAAAAAACAACCTTTGGGATACTTAAAATCCTTGAAGAGTAATGTGTCTCTGTCCGTTATTGTGTCTTTGATGAGCTAAAAGTGTCTAATTCATAAACAGTCATTCTTTTTGAACAGATTCTCAAACTGATTTGTATTTAACACAACAGATTTCCAGTGGTTATGGGAAACTTGGAAATATCAGTGAATTCACAAGCATGAATGGACTTTTAATATATTTCATTGGCGTCCATTGCTTTTTGTTAGTGCAGTCTCTATAAACTCATTTTAAAACATTATTAAAATATCCAGTTATCTCGAACAACTGCAAAAATAATGGAAAAATCGTAGAAATCCATTTGTGATGAACAGTGATGAACAGCAGCATTTCATTCACTACAAAACAACATCAAATGAAATTTAAAATGCTGCTGGAAACACTTTTGAATAATGACTCAGATGAGTTGGTAAATCAAGTTTTAACTGGTTCTTTGAATAAACAGAATGAATCTGACTTCCCAATGTTATCCTTCAGGGCTAATTTTAGTGATGTACACAAAGAAGCCTTTGCAAATGTAGTTTTTACTGTGTTTTTTTCTTTACACTCGTGGCCTCAGCGATCAACAAATCCAAAACAGAGCTCCAATCAACAGTGCTTTATCAGAAGAATGTTCCAAACCCTCCCTTCTCACTGTGATTGCTTCCATTGTTATGTAGATGGTGGATCTGGTGCGATTAAAAGAAAGCTTTGAAAATAGCCCTTTTAATTGATATCTCGTCATTCGTCAGAAAAGTTCAGATCTCTCCGTATCTCTCATTTCCTCCTTTATGTGCCAACAATCGCCTAATCTGGAAGCATTCAATTTGGAGGAGGCTATCATCTCCTCTCATCGCGCTCTTTCCACCGCAAAGGATTTCCTCTTAACGAAGTGGCTGCTATTTCAAGAAAGCATTCACTAAAACCGCTGTTCCTTTGTTTAGGGGACAATGAAAGTTTAAAGTCTTGCGGAGACTGTTGTGTTAAATTACACTAACTCTTGTGGTAGATTTAGGGTTGCAACGTAGGGAACAGCGAGGACTTGGAAAGCAACTCAGTGCTAAGTACATCGTGTGTCATTTAGTTAAAACACCATTTGGAAAATCAATAAGATTGTAAAGTTGAAGAACAGCTCCTTTTGTTCTTATGTTCGTAATTGTGTGCAAAGTGGACCATCAGGGCATCAACCTGGTCAATTTCTCTTTAATCCTAGAAGTTAGTTCATTGTATATCAAAGCTGAATATATGGAGATATGAGTTCTGCTGTTACCACACTGCCGAAATAAACCGCTTTAATGTGGGGTGAAAAATCAATACTCTATTTGCAATAGGGCTCTACTGTAGCTCTCGCCAGCATTGAAAATGGTCCAATCTGCTTGCCTGATTTGAGCTTGTTAAGGAGTGTCACTGCTGGGGTCCTGATGGGACGACTACGGGCCAAATGTAAAGCCTCTGGTGTGCCGCTTTACACACAAACATATGTTTATACACATACACTCAAGCTGGTGTGCCTCATACACAATTACACAATCCGCCTCGTATCTGATGTCACAAAGCATTTTTTATAACGTGCGTGCTCTCTAAATGTCAACTCACCTCCAACAAAGGTCTGTTTCCTTTAATGATTATCCTACAATACCGGTTAGAACTAAATCACAGGGGTGTTGCATTACACAGATGAGGTGTTGTGTGATATTGATTACTTGAGTTTGTTGCAGGTATTCGTTTTTTTTCCCGAACGTGCGATACAAACATGTAGGTCAGAGGGACTCCGCTGGGAATAGATTTATCCAGCGATTTTCCCCGGTAAGTACTTATAGAGTTCAAGAGATTCTGTGCAAAATGCCTCTGACAGCAGCGTGCTGTGACAGCTTTATTTAAGTGGATATGGTTTTTAAGTCTCTGTCCTAGATATTACAACACAAGCAGACCTGGATCCATGCTGTTATTTTCCCCAGAGACAATGACAACTTAATCTTTATTTCTGTACTTTTATAATCGCATTTACATTTTACATTTATGCATTTATCAGATACTTTTATCCAAAGCAAAAACAGTACAACAACAAACCATTTATAATTTTTGCTGCTCACTGAGTTGTGTTTTTAGATGTTTCTTTAAGGTAGCAAAGGATCAGAGTGGGGAAAATCATTGTGATTCTTTGAGGAAATTATTTTGTGTATTTTATATTTATTTCTATTTATTTGTGTATTTTTATATATTTATTTAGGTGGGTAAGATTTTTTATTGTTTTTGAAAGAAGTGCTCACCAAGGCTCCATTTATTTAATCAAAATACAGTAAAAACAGTGATATTATGAAATATGATTACAATTTAAAGTAATTCATTTCTATTTTAATATATTAAAAATGTAATTTATTGATGTAATGGCAAAACCAAATTTTCAACTGTCATTATTCCAGTCTTAAATATCACATGATCAATCAGAAATCTTTCTAATATGCTGATTTGGTTTTCAAGAAACATTTCTTATTATTATCAATATTGAAAACAGCTGTGCTGCTTAATATTTTTGTGGCATTAATATTTTTGTGATGCATTTTTTCAGGATTCTTTGAATCATAGAAAGTTCATATAGCATATATATTTTTTTTTTTATATATATATAACAATGTACTTTACTGTACTTTTAAATTTAAATGTATTTAATGAATTCATGAATGCATCTAAAAAAAGTGTCACTTTATTTTAAGGTTCAATTCTCGCTATTAACAAACCATTAACTGTGACTTTTGCCTCAATAAACTACTAATTTGCTGCTTATTTATAGTTGGTAAAGTAGTTTAGATATATTTGGGTAGTTTAGGTATTGGTGGGATTAGGGATGTAGAATATGGTCATGCAGAATATGTGCTTTATAATTACTAATAAACAGCCAATATGTTATTAACAGGCATGCTAATAAGCAACTAGTTAATAGTGAGAATAGGTCCCTATACTAAAGTGTTACCAAAAAAGTATAACTTTTTATAAGCCCTTTTATAACCCGTAGAAACATCATATGATATATCACTGTAAGAAAAAAAAAATCCGTAGAGAAGTTTACAGACATTTCCTTTAAACCTAAAACACAGGGCAATTTAATGTGTAATCTAAAATACAGGGAAAACACTTATAAAAAATAAATCAGGACAATTCCTTCATATTAACAGAACGTTGTGCCAGACAGTTGCATTGTCTTCTGAAGAATGATTTGTAAACCTGCCTGCCTGAACCATATTTAGTGTCACCCTCAGGGTTTCTTGATCTTCACAGTATGTAAATCTATAACCTATCCCTCTGTTGAAGCTCTGTACCTGAGGCAACACTTAGTAAGCCACCAGTGACACTAACTGCTAATTCACTCCCGCATACACAGAGCTCATTCTAGACCGCTGCTGTTCCAGCCATGCAGGGTTCACGAAGGGTTAAACATATTCGTCTCTTTGTAGAAACAAAGCAAAAAGAGAAACCAGGTCTTGAGGGTGAAATCACAGAGATATTCCTGCCCTCTGTTCAGAAGACATGTGATGCTAATGCAGGAAGCCCTCAATGAGCTCCATTGTGCGCTCTTGAGATAGCGAACACACCGTCTGCACCGGATGGAGCTGCTTGTGGTTGTCCCGTAACCTTTTTGTATCTCATCAGGGAAAATTGCCATGTCAGATGTCCAGATGATCACTCGATAACACATGAATTAGAGGGGAAATTAAAAAATCCCCTCAAGGTTGCCAGAGATTAATTTCAAGACCATTGTTTTCTGAAGAGCTCATAAAAAGAGAGTTGTATTAGTTAAACTCCTGCTGTAATCATGGCTGACGGTTGTTTTAACAGTTAAATCCATGCATAAAATCAATATTAGATGGCCTTTCAAAAAGATTTACCAGAGCTTTTTTTATTATGAGATTTAAGACAAAGTTTAATCAAGCGTTTAGTATGAAATCAGTTTTCTTTCTAAATTCCAGCTTTTGAAACCAATTTGGTTCTGGAGTACACCCACATTAAAGCATATACGTGATCCTGTTAAATCATATTTTATTTATTTATTTATTTTTTTTTATTCTATTATTTTTTTATTTCAAATGAAATATTAGATTTAAAAAAAAAAATACTTAAAAATTAAAATGAACTTTCAACTTAGAAATTCCATTTTGATTCGACACATTTTGATTCATCCTAAAATACTAGCTAACTGAAATATGTTTAAGCTGAAGTACTAAAATATGTGATGCCGTTAAATCGTCTATCATCTGCCCTCACAGTGTTTAACTGGACGTCCAGCTCGTGTTTTCTCTCTCTGGGCTCGGCTCTGAGGTCAGGGCCCCGGGAGGCTGCCGTAAGCTTCTCTGATCGGATCCACTGCCTCGGCCACCCGCTCTTTCAGGATCAATGCCAGTCGCCGCTTCAACTCACTTTCTGATAAAGCAGTCACACACACACACACATAGTGACATCAGATGGCCACCCGTTGCCGTTCCATTCCCAGAACACAGTGCGCTGCGGTCCATTCCCCCTCTTTCTCTTTCAGCGGCTGACAGATACATTAGTCTGCCTCCGAAAAGTAAAAGGAATTGCATTTTTTTCCCTCTTTTTTCAGATGAGACTTTGGGGTTTAGGTTTGGGGGTGTCGTGGAAGGCATTTATCTTGGTGAGATAGTGATTTAATTTTAGGTGATGTATAACCAGTCTGTTGCTGTGGTGATGCTCGGAGGGGGGTGATCAAACCTGTTTTTCACAAACTCATAGAGACACATATATATTTATATACACACATAGACCTCACGTCCCATGACTCGAGCACATATCTCTGTATTCCAGAGTGAAGGTGTCCAGAATATTAGTCATTTATCACCACTGACAAGGCTGGTGTTTACATGTCCCTGAGAGAGACAGGGACAACAGCCCACAACTCAGCACTAATAAACACCGATACACTGACACATATTCTGAGCGCTCATATTTTTTGGGAGTAGTAGCCAAAGACTTTTTAGAAAAAAAATGGCAATTTATTCATTGTTTACATCCTTATGTACTACAATACCCATATTGTATCAATGTTGTTGTTGTTAACTGAAACGAAAATGTTTTTGGTAGAAATAAAATAAAATAAAATATTAGATGAAAAAAAAATTACTTAAAAATGAAAATGAACTTTCAAACTTAAATGAAAATTTGAAATTCTGTCAGATAACACATTTTGATTCACTCTGTGAAATGCTAACTGAATCAATTGTTTAAGCAGAAGTACTAAAAATACTAAATAATAAATAAAAAAATGAAAGCCATATAGAAATATTTCAATAAAAAATTTATAAAATGACAAAACCACATTGCTAAATTTCTAAAAATGAAAATTAATTCTGAAAAAAAAATTTAAACATTTCCAAAGTGCTAATAAATACTACAGTATAATAGTGTATAAATAACACTAAAATTGCACTGTTTAGCATGTCAGTTTATCTAAAAATGGCTGAAGCTGAGTTTATTAAGCAAAGAGTAAATAAACTCAGCTGTTATATATATATACATATACATATATTAGTGCTACCAATCGATTAAAAAAAAACTAATCGCACATTTTTTTTCTTAAATTAATCGCGATTAATTGTGATTAATCCCACCTAACATTAATGTTTTAAATACACGTTTATATTGCAATAATTTCACATTCAATCCTCAAATTAATGTAGAAACAACATAAAGACAGTATATTTGTAATATTTGTTTAATGGCTTGTTTTAGGACAGAAGGAGAGTATCACTGATACCAATACTACAGTATAATGGCTGAGAGGACAGGAAAATTAGTTTTTACTGACATATGGGATGACAACATCTCATCTGATTGCAGTTCACTGTTGTTCAACGGAAGCTCATCACCCGTACCGTATCCGCGCTTATTTGACTGGCTAATTTCGCCTGGCGCTGAGGCGAAGTGGAGTGTGCGTCTGAAAAGTCTCCTGTTTGATGTAGTCATAAAGACGTTCTGCGTCTAAAAGAAGATATAGACAGAAGCAGCAGTTGTGAGTGGGGTGGCCAACCCTAACTCTGCCCCTGCGTTAATTGCGTTAAATATTTTTAACGCCGTTAAACTGGAAAAATTAATCACCTGCATTAACGTGCTAATTTTGACAGCACTAATATATATATAAACCTTAAATTTTTGTTAAAAAAATGCATGTCCTCCATAGACTAATATTTGTAAAGGGCAGTTTAGTGGCTTAAAAGTGAATGAACAGTACATCTCTCTGGGTTCTAACATGGTGGCCTGTTTCTTGCTGTCTGACACACTGCAAGCCCACTTAGCATTCAGTGTCTGTACTTGAACCTATAAGCCTCCGCTCTGGAGACCTACTTATGCTTGGCATAGGTTCATACACACACTGATATGCCCCTTTAACAAGGGCAAACATGGTGTATACCACCGGAATCATACGCCCCAACTAATCAACAGGCACATTTGACATGGTAATTTTACCCCAGCAGTCACATTGGAATTCGTTCCGTCAAATCTGCACTTAGACGTTTTGTCAAATGAAGCAAGGGTCGCTAAATTTTTGAACTCTCGGTGACCTGTGAGTGATGTATTTAGGTCAGAGGATTGAGAGGGATATGACAGAGCTTGTTAACCGAGACTCAACAAGGCACTGGAACATTTTTCTGTTTATTTCACTCTGTCGCTATATTTCAGATATCGGCTTGCAGATGATGCCCTGCGGTCGATTGGTGGCAGCAGTAGTATAACTTATGCCTATTAGTGTGAGTGTGGTTGTAAGACTAAAATTCTCTTTCAAAACCTATAGTGAGCTACATTGTTGCCTAATATCTTAAGAAAGATTTACCTTTTAAGTGGCCATTCGTGCTGAAAGCTTAATGGAATTGAACAGAAGACACATTTATACAGTTACTAATATAAACAGTGAATATGCTAGTCTATATGTAAATATGATTATCCCATCCACAGATACATCTGATTGGTTGGTTAAAAAAAAAAAAAAAAACAATGCAGGTGGGACACTCACTTGACTCTTGATGATTTGAAGCAGAACATTTGGAAATCAGACAAAAAGACAAAGGTACAGTGTACTTAATGACTTGAATGAGGAAAAGAGCTACAATCCCATGAAACATGGCTAAGGTCTTAATCAAATGAAAAATGATAGACAAATGCAAAGCTGTTGATTTAAAGATGTTAATTGCATATATAGAAACAACTTCATGTTTATTGCAAAATATGCATATATTTACAAATGTACAAGTAGTTTGAGAGTGTAGGGAGAATCATGCAGAATCATGGGTAATGTAGTTTTTCACCAGGAAATTTGTTTTTGAAAACGATTTAAAAAGCAAGTTGAAAGAATGTGGACTGGTGGCTTAAAAAGCATAAACTATCAATTATCAACCTTGTAGCTCACAGTAGGTCTGTTTTTAAAGTTTCATAGTTGAAGAAAATTAATAGAATTTTTACTTCCAAAACATGACTGCTGCACTCTATGCTGTCTGACATTAGTATATTGCTAAGCTAGCAAGCACCATCCACAGATATCAGACACAAATACTGAGTGAAGCAGTGACAAAACTAATGAATGTATGTCCACGGCCACTTTTGTTCTTTACTTCCTCTTTTGGACTAGTTGGCTAACTGGCATTGCATTTTTTTTTTTTTTTTTTTTTGCGAAGGATATAGCTGATGCTATATTAGCATTTGACTAAAATGAGACATTTTAGAAGGCAGCATCATTTTCTGACCTACATTTTGGACCCTTTCTGTCAGAAATGCACATATAATTCTTTAAATTTTGTAATTGTTGGAAGTTAATGACCTTACACATGAAGAAAACTATGGTGCTAATGTTTACATCTGTGAGTTTCTCAGGTTAATCAGTAGATTGATACTTGACTTCATGGTTGTAGTGAGAAGGCAAACGTGGTGTGCTCAGGTGACTAATACTTTTTTTTTTCTCAATTTGGGTTCTAGAGTCATTTGTAAGACAAACTAAGTGCACTGTTAGACGTTAAAGTGTCGAGATTACAGGAGATCTTCCTCTCGCTACCTGCCATCCATCACAACAGGTGCTGTGCCCTCCCATCGGCTCTCACAGACTGTCCTGCCCGCCCATCATGGCGACGAAGCTCTCTAATTGGTTCTCAGTGGATTAGCCAGGGTTAATTAACTGCTGTCTTTGATGGTGGAAGGCTGTGATGAAGGTCTGTCATGCTGAATAATGGGGCTGCCCGAGAGAGAGGCTGAGAGTGTGGCCAGGGTTCAGCCTCCTCTTTTCTCTCCTTCATTCCTGTGTTTCAGCATCTCAGCTATAAAGGATTAATGACACCATTATCATGATTTATTTCTTTGTGGATTTGTGTAGAATCATCAATCTGTTAGGACATTTTATGTTTTTTTTTTTTTTTTCCTTCCATCTAGGCTGATGGTAAATCTTGTGTTTTTGTCTTTTTTTTTGTCTTTGTGTCTACAGGCAAGCCCGTGATGATTATTACAGAGTACATGGAGAATGGATCGTTGGATACTTTCCTGAAGGTGAGGAAGGCAAAACGCCCGTGGCACAAGTCCACACCGATGTTCGCATGCCATTTAAGATGCTGCCTTACATTTAATTACCTACAGCCAATAAACGAGCATCGCTCAAGGGTATAAGCCACAGATACCTCCCTGAAAGTCTATTACTGGAGGGAAATTAAGCATGGAATGGATGCCTGGTGCAGACAGCGCGGATTCAGTTGCTCACTGTCCATTAAGGCTCTCGCATCCTGTCTGTTGTACAGCAAAAGTGCCAAGGTTATAATAGTCTGACTTTTGCACATTTGCAATACTGTCTAATTCAATTTAATTTAGTTAGTTTCAGTACAATTTTTGTTTCATGAATTTATTCCTTTTTCGTTTTTATATACTTGTTTTTAGTTAAATATTTTCTCAGACATATTTCCAGAAATATTTAATTTTTCAGAGTAAATGTTGACTTAATCTGCATCATGAACTATATCGACATCTATAGTGTGGGTACTATTTATTTTTGTTGCTATATTGTACTTTATTTTTCAGCGAAAGTTTTATTTATAAATGTTTTTTTTATTTGCATTAATTTTTAATGATTACATTATTTCTTCTTACAAAAAGTAGTTTTCGCCTTTGTTTTAGTAGTCAGAAATAACATTGAGCTTGTATTTGAGTGAACGTGTTGCAAATGTGTCTCAAATAGAGACAGGAAGTGAGTAAATGAATGCGGTAGATTTATAATAAGGGTGTGCTCTCTCCACCAAGCTGCCATAACGTCTCCTCCGCAATCCTCACTAATTTATTACCGCCTTTGTCACCCAGCGGATCGGGCCACGAAGTTTTATTACACGCAGCACAGATACATTTTCCTTTAAGTCAGGACTCTTTTTAATTGCCTATACTTTGAGAAAATGAAAATGAAATCTAACACCCCCCACCCCTAAAAACGGGCTTGTCTGAGACTTTCGATCTTTCTGCGGCGTACATAATGAATCCCATAAATACCCCCTTAGCACACATAAAAAGCTAATATAATTATGGGGTCAGTTTTATGGCTAATAACTCATAGTTCGGCCACCCAGCTACATGTGTTTAATTAGAGGACAGATCAGTTAAGCATCACTTACTAGTACAAAAACAAATGATTTCTCTCTGTCTCTATTTCTGTCTCTCTCTGCTCTTCCTGTAAGTAGTGTGGCTTCTGACATTAGATTGATAACAACCAGTTGATCAGACCAGACGATCAATCAGCGGCCACATTTCACAAAACACAGTGTAATTAACTTACCCACATTATGATGCATGAAATACTATACAAGCGCATGTTTCAGATGGATATTGCTCGGAGAGACAAAAGTGGGGTTTTAACAAGATTAGTGTACTGCCCAGATATGGAGATTAAGACATTGGGCTAATTGCTCATTGCGAAGATTGTTTTTGAGGCAAAATGGATGTCTGGGCTCTTTTGTTTAGTTAACAGAAGCACCAAATCCAGATGGTTTTACATTAATAAAGGCCTGTAAACATTATAGCAATTATGGCAGAAAGAGCTGTAAAACTAGAGGTCAGAGTCTTTTGCATAATGAATCAGAACTCAGGGCAAAACCATTGAAACTGTGAAAATAGAGTGTTTAAAAAAATACATGAAGTCTGAATAATGTCATGTAAAAATTTTAACAGAAAAAAAAGCCTACCAACAACGTATATATCATACTAATGATATATAAATATAATACAATAAAGTATTTTCTGAATAATGTAATTTAAAAATTTTAACATAAATAGAAATATATCAATATAGCAAATTTAATATATTAAAACATTATTTAAACATTGTTTTTGTTATTGCTGAATACATACATATATATATATATATATATATATATGTACACACACACACACACACACACACGCACGCACACACACACACACACACACAATTTAACATTTAAAAAATGCTTTAAAAAACAAAAATGTTGGTAACACTTTCATTTTAAAGGTGTCCACACGTTACCTGCTATAATAACAATAAATTATGAATAATTACATGCAAGTAACCCTAAGCCAAACCCTAATCCTAACCCTAAGCATATAGTCAGTACATGTTGTTCATTAATATTACTCAGTACTTGCCTCTGCATATTAAATTAGCAAATAAAAACAAAATAATGGTTCCAGTTAGAACCAGTTTTGCATCCTGCTGCCACAGGATAACACTTTTAAGTTATTCAAAGCTTTGTTTTTAACAGGGTACACCACCTGTACAATCTATAAATAATAACAGATGCCTTCTCTTTCTCTTGCAGAAACACGATGGGCAGTTCACGGTCATTCAGCTGGTGGGGATGATGCGTGGAATCGCTTCAGGAATGAAGTATCTGTCTGACATGAGCTACGTCCACCGTGACCTGGCGGCACGCAACATCCTGGTGAACAGCAACCTGGTGTGCAAAGTGTCCGACTTCGGCCTGTCCAGAGTGCTGGAAGACGACCCTGAAGCTGCATACACCACACGGGTAAAGCACCTTTCCCCCCGTCAAGGTTTTATTAGATCCTAGAGTGAGTCATCATCAATTTTACAGAAACAGGGAATGAAGGAAAAACTAAACGGATAAAAAATTAATGTTGTTTTTTTGTTTTGTAACATCTTGTTTGCAGTATAAATTTGAGTCCCACTTTAATTGTTTATTTAATGGTTTTTTCAGAGCTAGCTTTCATCATTGTCTTTGCTTAATACGGCAAATCTGACTCATTCCTTGAGAACTAATGATTAAAATGTCTCTGATCTCCTTGAAAATGTCTCTCATGTCTTTAGAAAGTGTTTGATTGTGTGAAAGAACTTCACCCAGACACCGAGGAGGGATGTTTGAGAAGCGAGTTGGCCTTCTCAGTGGTCAGTTTCTCTGTCAACCCAGCATGTATTAATTACATCTGTTTCTGACAGGACAGCCGCCTCCAAACCCCCTACACTCGTTCCTCTCTCTCCTTCTCAGCTCGGTAATTGGTGAGCAACCTGTGAATGCGTATGAAGGCCAAGGGCAAGAAAGGGGCATATGTGTGTGTGTAACCGTCGGTGTCCACTCGGGTGGACAAAGCATAAACTCAGCAGGCGAATCTGTTGTCACATGCAAACAGGGGAGAAAAGTACTCATACAACCCCGAACAGACCCCCGCAGATTGCCTTTTGATGTGTGTGCGCATCTGAGGCAAAATGTGTGTTTCGCACAGAGAGGAACTTTTAAAATATAAGTGGCTCTGACATTCAGTGCCCCGTGCCCCGTTGCTTCAAGTGCTGAAATCATGAAGAGACTAAAGCCTCCAGGCCACGCGAGGCAGCCGTTTATGTGCCGTGACTTTATATAATTAAAAAATTGTAAAGATTGCTTTTTGAAATTCTCTTTAAATGATTTTACCCCATGGGTAAAAAAGAGCTGCCGTTCTTTGGCACTCTTGTCACGTATGTCTATACAGAATACAGCCGGTTTGTCTTTTGTTTGACTTTGACTGTAGAGATTAACTACAAACCACTGCAGCTATTTAAAAAGACATTTAAGAAAATACAGACCCTGCCATAGTGCTGGAATAGGAAAAGACAAATATTGTCTCTATTCTGCTGTTTGTTTATGGGTGTTTCTTTAACTTTCAGAAAATAAACTCTACTGACACACTCTCATCAATTTTATTAGTCTACTAACAGTGTCTAATGTTTTTTTTTTTTTTTTTTTTGCACAACTATATAATTTCCTCCATATCTCAGATTATGTTTTTGTGCTTGATAGCATTTTGTGGTGGAAATGACAATGATTGTTGAAATGAAAATTACATTTTTAAACATTTTTGGAATATTTTTTGTCTCTTAAATCCAGACAATTAAACAATAAACAACCATTCAAAAATTAGGTGTTGATAAGTTTTTTTTTTTTTTTTTTTTTAAATGTTTTCGACATAGAATAAATTTTGATTAATTTAATGTATCCTTGCTGAATTAAATTATTAATTTCTTCCAAAAAAAAAATATTAATCTTACTGACTAACCAAACTTTTAAACGATGTGTATGTTTATTTTCACACTTTCTGCATAATTTGGCAAAGTTACAGCTTGAATGGAAATGATGCACAATAAAAATGTATTCTTTGTTTTCTTTATATGAGTTTTATATTTCATCTCAAGTTCTTAACTGACTGTATTATCTCTTTGGTAACCAAGTACACTAATTTTAGAGAAAACTTCTTGGAAATGATGCCACAAAAATGTAGGACTACTGTATTGTCGTAAAAGTATGGAAAATGCTTTTTTTCACACAAATAATAGAATGGTTTTATTTTATTTCACTCCTTGTTTAGATGATCATAGTTTTAACTGGTACTAATTCATATTTTTTTATGGTGGATTTTCATATTTTAAGATTGAAAATCTGTGTTTAGGACAAGGGTAAAACAATAAAATTTACAAAAAGTTTGGTAACAGGTGTCCTTGTTACACGTTAAATATACTTACTATTATAATAACAATAAATTATGCATAATTACATGCAAGTAACCGTAAGCCAAACCCTAATCCTAACCCTACCCATATAATAAGTACATGTAGTTAATTAATATTACTCAGTACTTAAATGTATAATTACACTGTAACAAGGACACCTTAAAATAAAGTGTAACCAAAGTTTTAGTGACCTTCATATACTGTAACAAGAAATTAAATCGGTTAGTTAAAAAATAAAATAAAAAACAGCCACTAGGACACAAAAGTGCTTGAAACGTCTTGTTTTTTGTCTTATTTAGGGCGGAAAGATTCCAATTCGATGGACGGCCCCTGAGGCTATAGCTTACAGGAAGTTCACCTCAGCAAGTGACGTCTGGAGTTACGGAATCGTCATGTGGGAGGTGATCTCATATGGAGAGCGGCCTTATTGGGAGATGTCTAATCAAGACGTAAGTGTCCTTGAGAAACTGGAAACACTCGTGTGTATTGTTTAAATTGAAATCTGCTCCACTAATATCTAATATCTCCGCTAATATCATTTCCACTGAAGCCTCTCGGGGGGGCAGATGCTCCGAACACTGTGTCCTTGCAAACGCTCAGAGAGTAACATCTTCCTGCGCTTATGTCTGTATAGAAAGCACTCGAATGACAATGGTTTTTAGGAGCCTCGTAAACAAGAGCTGTCCAGCTGCTCGTGTCTTTAATACAGGCCAGTTAAACACACTTCATCCCTCACTGCTGTATTATGCTAACTCTTTCTGACTTCTCCCTTTATTACCATAAGAGGAAATGTCAAAGAAATTTTGAAGACCTTCAGGGCACCGCAGATAATGATTTAGATCTTCTGTGCTCATTCTGAAACAAAAAAATGAATGTTAGAATGTTTCCTGTCTAAAAGAAAATAGTTCCTTTTGATTTAAGAACAGGAAGTGGCAGAGAACAGGAGCTGTTTTATCCATAGCAATGAATTATAGTCATATAGAAGATGTTTGAACCATTAAGTTGAGTTATATACTGGTATGTTATAGAAATGTAAGTGATGTTACTTGAATGAATATACCATGGAAACCATAGTTTCCACCAGAGTACCATAATAGCACACCAGGGGCTTGATATTAATACTGTCTTCAAAGCATAAAAAAAAAAAAATCCAACAAAAGGACAGATTCAGTATTTTTGTTTTGTAGCTGCAATAACAAAAGTAGCAATGACATTGAAAACAGCTACTAAAGTAGTTTTATAGGAAAATCAAATAGAAATATGTCCTTAAATATACAGTTGCACATGCACATTGTATTGTAAAGTATTTTTAATGCATGTGTGTGTGTTCCAGGTTATTAAAGCTATAGATGAGGGTTACAGGCTTCCCGCTCCGATGGACTGTCCTGTTGTCCTCCATCAGCTGATGTTGGACTGCTGGGAGAAGAGCAGAAGCGAACGGCCCAAATTCGGGCAGATCGTCAACACTCTTGACAAACTGATCCGCAACCCCAACAGTCTGAAAGAGCTTGCCAACAGCTCAGTCTGGTGAGAAACTCATATGAACCCTCACTTCATTAAAATTCAGCTGATATTTGTGCATACATAAGCTTTTAACACAGTTTTTAACCCTGCATTAAGGCCACTTTTTTGACCCTGCGTGGATTATGTAATGTTCACACCGCAATAAATTATGTTAAATCCTGTTTTCCTGTAAAAATATCTGAACATCCTTAAAACAAGATAAATTAAAGATAAGTTCATATACACTACCATTCAAACGTTTGTGGTCAGTACAATTTTTATTTATGTATTAATTTATTTTTTAAAAAAGTATTTATTTATTTATTTATTTATTTATTTATTTCGTGCAAGAAATTAATACTTTTGTTCAGCAAGGATGCATTAAATTGATCAAAAGTGGCAGAAAAGGCATTTATAATGTTGCAAAAGATTTCTGTTTTAGACAAATGCTGTTCTTTTGAACTTTCTATTCTGAAAAAGGTATCATGGTTTCAACAAAAATATTAAGTAATACTATATTAATAAGTTAATAAGTAAATATTAATACATTTCTTGAGCAGCAAATCAGCATTTTAGAATGATTTCTGAAGGATCATGTGACTCTGAAGACTGGAGTAATGGCTGCTGAAAATTCAGTTTTGCCATCACAGGAATAAATAACATTTCATACTGTTTTTACTGTATTTTTAATCAAATAAATGTAGCCTTAGTGAGCAAAAAAAAAAATAATCTTTCAGATCCCAAACTTTTGAAAGGTAGGGTATCTTAACATCCTTAAAACAAGATAAATTAAAGATAAATTAATAAACATTTATTGGGGAAGACTTATTTTCAGGGAATGTCTCAAATTATTCCTTTTTCTTACCCCGTTGGCAATTAATTATTTTTTTAAATGTAAACTTCACTATATGTTGTTAGATATATTCTGAAATGTACCAATGGGATAAAAGCACATTATTATTTAAATTAATCCAAGTGTCTGAGGGAGGTTATCGTGAATAGTGATGGCAAACATGTTAAATTGTTGAAAAGACACTCCAACATGTCACATGCTCTTTACTAGACTTACAAATTAGAAAACTACCCCAAGGTTTTCCTTATGTACAGTGTGTACAAATAGTATGATCAGTGTAAAGCATGGATCAAGATAACCCAAGATTATGTTAACTCAGGGTTAACAATTTCAGTTTGTGAAAAGCCTGATAATGTGGTGGAAACATGAAACACGAAGGACAACACCAGGTTAAACCAAAGTATTGTCTCTTTTAAAGTGATGTACACATAAACCATTTAAAAGCCACAAAAACAAATCCCTAACAGCTCAAATAAATCCAGAGAAAATCCAATCCAGCTTTTCGGTGTCTGCCCCATGAACTCTCAAATCTTTTGTTTTATGTGAAACAAGCAGATAAACTCCATATTGTCTAATATAACCAAACCTGGTGTCACTGATCCTTTTCCAGCAGACATCCATCTCGCAGCTTTGTAAAAAGACATAGTCGTATAGATAGCCTGAACCCCCATTGTAAAACCTGACATGAGACAGAGCACAGACTCTCCTTCCACCTGCGGTTTATCAGGAGCGCTGGAGACGGAGAGGCAGAGTTCACGTTACAGCCGTAAAGCCAGTGACTCAGAGCCCTTCGTGAGATATACGCTTCCTCAAGCCCATCACACTCTCTCTGATTACAGCCCAACCTGCCAGTCATTTTATCCCTCTGTGGTCAAAGAGGACAAAGAAGAACGAGGGCGTTAAATACATCCCAGGTCTGAGATTGAATTGACCCCCGGTTTTCACTCAAACGCTGCTGTCACTCAGCAGTGTGAACCTAACCATCTGTCATGAAGAACGGAAAGGCAACACAATAGGTTTTAACCTCAACTGCAACTCCTGAACTTTTATCCTCTCCTCATGAAATTGCTTAAGATATCGACTCTCGGAAGAATCTGCAGTATACCCTAGTAGAAAGTTCTTGGATCAGCTTGCTTTGTTGGTTCGGAAAAAAATGCTATCATTAAAGTATCATAAAATGAGAGACAAGTGACAGTTTGATTAGATATTTCTTAACTGTAGGACCAAAGCCAAAGCCTTAATACTATATCTAACTCTAAAGGCAATTTATAATGCAAGACCAGTTTTCCAGCTCAGTTCTCAATGCTTTAGCAATGAACCAAACCGCAACTGACACAAATTCAATTTCCTTTTCAGGGAAGACCCCACCACCCCAGAGTTCAGTGTGAGTACGGTGGATGAATGGCTGGACGCTATCAATATGGGCCAGTACAAAGACAACTTTGCCAGTGCAGGCTACGTTTCTCTAGATTCCATACTGTACATCAGCTTGTGGTAAGTTTGTGTACCTATATAAATACACTTACTGTATAATTAGTCTAAGTGTGAACCCAAGAGTAGTGTAGAAAACACATATAAACACTCACATTTGGCAAGTTGGCAGAGCCTATTTTATTTTATTTTATTTTTATTTTGTTTTATTTTATTTTATTAAAGACATTAATACTTTTATATTTTTATTCTTTTATTATATTTTATTTCTTTCAAAAAAATGCTGTTCTTTTGAACATTATATTCATCAAATAATTCTGAAAAAATGTATCACAGTTTCAAAAATATTAAGCAGTACAACTGTTGTGATATTGAGCAACAAAATCAGCATATTAGAATGATTTCTGAAGGATCATGTGACACTGAAGCCTGGAGCTTTGCCATCTCAGGAATAAATTGCATTTATTAAAATAGAAAAAAGTTTTACTGTATTTATGATCAATTAATGCTGCCTTTGTGAGCATGAGAGTATAATGTTTAAAAAAAAAAATCTTACTGACCCCAAACTTCTGAACTGTAGTGCATGGTTATTATTGTGAAGTAAAACTAAAACCATTAAAAAATCAATACCTGAAATAAAATAAAATAAAATATAAAAAACGTAAGCTTATTTTATTTCAGCTAGTTGATATTTCTCATTTTCATTTAGTTTATCTTGATGTTCAAAACTAAGTAAAACTAAAACTGAAATAAAAATTTAAATAAAAACTATGTAGATGTTTAAAAACAATAAAAACTAATACAAATGACAAAAATAATTAAAAAAAAAAAAAACAACATAAAAAGTAAAATCTAACTCAAAATATTAAAAATCAATCAATCAATAAAGACAGTAAAATAACACTGCAAATCTCTTGGTTTGCTTTATCACAGTGTTCTAACCAGTATAGACGTGACCATGATTTCTTAGGATTTTTCTGTTATTCTGAATCTTTTTTTTATTTATTTATTTTTTTTTTTTTGGTCCTAATCAGCTGCAGCTAATGGGAAAACGTTGCTTGTTTTGTATTTTTATAATGTAGTGCTGGGTACCTCCGCCCACAAAGAAATCTAATTGGTTCTAAAATCATGCTCCACATTGCAGTATATTAAACATCAAACATCAGTACGGCCAAAACAATTACTTAGAAACATGATATGAGACATCAGAGAAATAATATTATTTAAATATTAAATAATATTATATATATACATTTTTTAATTTTTTCTTTTTTTTTTTTTTTTTTTGCTTCTATAAACAAACAACAAATTGTATCCAGTATTACATGACTTCCTGAAACTTTTCTTATCCTGTCCCTCCTTCCTCAGTGAGTTAAGCAAGATGGGCGTGACTCTGGTCGGGCACCAAAAGAAGATTCTCTCAGCCGTCCAGAGTTTCCACGCACAGGGGACACACGTGCAAGTATAACAAGCCTTTAAGAGCATACAGACTGAGAGAGTTACCAATTGCTCCCACCACAGTCCCTATCAGCAGCTTCACCGTACAGTTCCCACCCTGGATGTTTCCGCATACGACCCTTTTGTCAGCACTCTGGCTTCCGTCCATGCACGTCCGAGCTTCCTACAGGCAGAGGGACACACCGAGACAGATCTACAATCGCTTGGCTATGGCAAATCAGATATGAAGTATGGTTATTAAACAAAAAAAAGGAACAATAACACATTAGGGAGAATTCACAACTTGTGTTTTACAGTTTCAACATTTGCATTTCATATTTGACGTTTTGCATATCGGAGGTCGGACTGTTATTCTTAAATGGACGGTTGTTGCTTTGTTTTCTCACATCTACGTTTGGGATATCAGTCTGTCCTCCTACATCACTTATAAGCCACAGTAAAATATCAGATGTTTATAGTATATTTATTTTGTCATAATTGAGGCAGCATTTGAGCACAGATGGATTCAGGTCCCAGTATTCAGACGAAAAGGCGACAGAGATGGCCGCAAACATCCACGACGACAAAGACGAAGGCCATACCGTGCACAGGACGACAAGATAAGCTGAGAAATAATTGCTCTTCACTCATTGCCATGTTGCTTATGCAAACAGTGCAAGCATTTGAAGAAGAAACCGTTTGACTTCTCAAACACACTTCCAGAAAACAGAAATGTTATTTCTGTTTATTCGCTGCACAGATATACCAATGTGTTGTACCACTGCAAGGTTTGTGCACATCAGATCAAGCAAAGACAACTTCGAAAGGTCATTTTCGTCATTAAGAAGTGTGCGTGCGCCCTCGTGCACCACGTTCGCATCGTCTTTTTACGTTTACACTCGTAGTGCGTGACGATTATTGTACTATAGTGTATAAAATGTACAGTGTTGATTTAAAAAAAGAAGAAAAACACGAAAAACTAGAATGTTTGTAATGATGTACTTTTATTTAGTATGAAGAGAAGGAAGTGGCCGTGTGGTGGCGTTATCACCGTCGTTTGCCGATGTGCGATAATAACTCATCTCTGGAATGTAGCATGGATCCTAAGCTTCATCTTTGATTGACAGGTGACAGTGACTGCAGTTTTTTCACTCAAGTGGTGCCCTTAGCTGCTTGACTTTAGATGCCTTATTAACTGTGCAGTTCTCTCTCTTTTTCTCGTCCTCCCCTTAGAAACGATATCATGAAGTTTAATGTATATAGTATTTATCATTGCGTCACTGAGAAGCTGGAGCTCGATGTTAAAGCCAGGCTCGACGTGTTTACCGTTGTTTTAGTCTGCTGTTTGTGGAAATGCGTTTGATCCGTGTGGTATAGGGACAGAGAGGTTTTCATGACTCTATTGGGCTGAACTAAATCCCTCATGCTAACTTTACCAAGACTGATTTGCTGCACTGTATATTTTTGTACTAGTGAGGTTGTTCTGTAAAGTAGAAGTCTACCTGTTTTATTTAAATATATATGAGACATAAATACAGGAACGGATGAAAATGAGAGATAATCATACTTCAAATCATGATTCCCTGATGTCATTTCGCATTTTGATTTCTTTTATGTCATTGATTGTTTCGATGCTTCAGCACAACACTGTATGTAATCGCAAAACTTACTCAGAATCTGTAGGGTTTTTTTCGAGCCTGATCTCATGACGAAAACGTACCTGTGGGAATGTTTTTGCAAGATGCTAAATACGTACCACCATGTATGTTTCGTGACATATTAGGTTGTTTTTTTTTTTTTTTTTTTTCCAGAACAGAAGAACATACATATGGTAGTATGGTAGTGGCGTTATAACTCTTATAACTCTAATGCTCCGTGACATTCTAAAATAACGTACCATCTGCACTACACCTAAACCTACCCGATAGTATGAACAAAAGAAAATGTGACATAAAACATAATCGAAAGCATGCTGTTTTAGCTTGTTTTTCAATCTCACATCTTTCAGTTCTTTCATCGTGAGTCATGTTTTTGATGGGATTTGTACCCAAGGATTCTGCATCCTAAGTTCAATTCCGTGCCAGCTGAGCTACAGAGCAAGCTTGTTATGTCCGGAAAGCGAAACATACGGAGCTGTAATCATAACTATGTACGAAAACGATTACAAGTGCTTGCCTCTAGTGCTCATTTCTGTTGGAAACTGCAGTGATATGTACTTATTGGTACGTATTTCGTGTCTTGCGAAAAGTTCCCAGAGGTACGTTTTCATCATGAGATCAGGTTGTTTTTTTCCACATTCTGCAGAATTTTGCTGAAAGGATTTGAATATGTTAAAATATCTTTATTCACTCATTTAAAATGGAATCATAATGAGTAAAAGATGTCAGAATTCTGTAGCTGCAGATTCTGTGTGGGTTTAACTAAGAACACATAGCCACACTTCCTTTCGTCAATTTTTAAGGAAAATCCATCATCATCTGTTATTAGAGTATGTATAACTGGATACTTATATATATATATATATATCATACTGATAAATGCAAGGATCACTACTAAGTCTTGCACTTTTCTTTAGTTTTTCCCATGCATATTTTAACGAGAGAGAGAAAAAACACTTCCTTAAACAAGTGATTATGCATTTAGATGAATTCATTTGGTCTATCCTGAGATTGTTAATGAACCTCATACACTAAATCTGAGATTTCAATATGTAAAGTAATTTCAGAAGGCCAGAAACTCATCCATTTTTATGCTCATATTTCAAACCAAAATGAAATCCATTCAACTCTGTCTAGGGAGGCAATATGCTGATGTGGCAAAATTGGCTGCAGAAAATTGCATTGAAATAATAAAAACATGATGATGATGATGATAGTGATGGTGATGATAATGGCAATATTAATAACCATTAATAAAACATAAGCTCCAGTTTTTACTACTGCAACAAACTTTCCAGTTTTGCAAATACAGCTAAGTAAAGATTTCTATCTACATATCTGCTCACCAAATGAATCAAAGCAGGTGGTTGTTTGACTAAACAGTGTTAGTGGCAGGATGTGGAATGTTGTTAATATGATAAAAGATGATAGATGAATCTTGCTTATAAATTGTCTATCGAGTGTTGTCTTTTGTTCTGCCCCAGCTCTGTACATGTGTTTGGGCTGATCCTTTGTGAATGATCTCTGTTCTTTTGTAAGCTATGTGCCCATCTCTCCTCACACTGCAGGTCTCTATGAGCTCGCAAAAAAGGGTGTACGCATTGAGATTCTTCATGTTGCTGTAATAAATGCTAATATTTTTAATTTCTCACCTGAAGCTTTGGCATCTCTTTTCCTTCTTCTCTATCATATATATATATATATATATATATATATATATATATATACAGATAAACACACACACAAACCCTGAAAAAAAATTATGTAGAAACAATTTTCAGAAAGTCTTGCACAAAATGCTAAAACAGGCAGAGCCAGAACAATATTAGAATCAAACTGTGACCAAATTTCAGATTTCACAGGATTATTTAGCAAATAACCAGATAGTTAGATATAAATTAAATGTAGAAATTTATGTAAATAAAATATATGAATTTATAAATAAGATGTATTACTTTTAAAAATGATATTTTTGAAACATTTGATTTTATTCTAAAAGGTGTGGGGAAAAATCCTTAAAAAATCCATTAAACTTTTTTTTTATTAAAAAAAATGTTAATTCTACAAAAAAAAAAAAAAAAAAAAAAAAAAATAGTGTAGAAACAATTTTCACTAAGAAAATGCTAGTAAATTTCACAAACAATTACAAACTTTTTTTTTACACCTAAACGTAAAGACTAGGAATGTAAAATTGATGACTGACAGTGCAGTATATGCAGTGCACAATACCTATTGTATTGCTCATCCAAAATACTAGTCAATACTCTGTTCAATTGAAAAAAATAAATTAATAAATAAATAAATTAATTAATTAATTAATTAATTCCATAATATACAGGTGCATCTCCAAAAATTTGAATATCGTGAAAAAGTTCATTTTTATTGTAACATTTCAAAAAGTGAAACTTTCATATATTCTAGATTCATTGATTCATTACATGTAAAGTAAAACATTTCAAAAGTTTTTTTCATTTTAATTTTGATGATCAGAGCTTACAGCTCATGAAAGTCAAAAATCCAGTATCTCAAAATATTTGAATATTTACATTTGAGCTTCATTAAATGACCATCCATACACTATAAATTCCAGGTATCTCTTGTTCTTTGAAACCACAATAATGGGGAAGACTGCTGACTTGGCAGTGGTCCAGAAGACAATCACTGACACCCTCCACAAAGAGGGTAAGTCACAGAAGGTCATTACTAAAAGGGGTGGCTGTTCACAGAGTGCTTTATCAAAGCATATTAAATGCAAAGTTGACTGGAAGGAAGAAATTGGGTAGGAAAAGGTGCACATGCAACAGGGATGACCGCAAGCTTGAGAATAATGTCAAGCGAAGCCGATTCAAACACTTGGGAGAGCTTCACAAGGAGTGGACTGAAGCTGGAGTCAGTGCATCAAGAGTCTCCATGCTCAGACATCTTCGGGAAAAGGGCTACCAAGCCACTTCTGAAACAGAAACAACATCAGAAGCATCTTACCTGGGCTAAGGAGAAAAAGAACTGGATTGTTGGTCAGTGGTCCAAAGTCCTCTTTTCAGATAAAAGTAAATTTTGCATTTGGTTGGAAATCAAGGTCTGAAGACTGGAGAGGCACAGAATCCAAGCTGCTTGAAGGCCAGTGTGAAGTTTCCCAAGTCAATGATGATTTGGGGTGCCGTGACCTCTGCTGGTGTTGGTTCTTGTGTTCAAAGTCAATGCAGCCGTCTACAAGATTTTGGAGCACTTTATGCTTCCATCTGCTGACAAGCTTTATGGAGATGCTGATTTCCTTTTCCAGCAGGACTTTAGCACCTGCGCACAGTGCCAAAACCACTTCCAAGTGGTTTGCTGACCATGATATTACTATGCTTGATTGGCCAGCCAACATGCCTGACCAGAACCCCATATGGAATCTATGGGATATTTTCAAGAGAAAGATGAGAAACAGTCGATCCAACAATACAGACGAGCTGAAGCTCAATAGTGCCTCAGCAGTGCCACAGTCTGATCGCTTCCATGCCACACTTCACTGATGCTGTCATTTTTGGGCTAAAGGAGCCCTGACCAAGTATTGAGTGCATAAATTAACATACTTTAAAGAACTTTAACATTTCTGTTTGTCAAATCCTTTTTTTTTTTTTTTTTTTTGATTGATCTTAGGAAATATTCTAATATTTTGAGATACTGGATTTTTGACTTTCATGAGCTGTAAGCTCTAATCATCAAAATTAAAATAAAACAAAAAAAAAAACTTTTGAAATGTTTTACTTTACATGTAATGAATCTAGAATATATGAAAGTTTCAGTTTTTGAAATGTTACAGAAAAAAATGAACTTTTTCACAATATTCTATTTTTTTAGATGCACCTGTACATCTGAATGTAAATTGACCCTCTACACTTCATTGCACCCAAATATTAGAACCAAATTGTGACCGATTATCAGATTTCCTGATGCACTGAATTATTTAGTAAATAATCAAATACTTTAGTAATCAAATTGAGCATCAAAGCTATTGATATTTGGATACACATTTATAGGTAAAATGTATGCTACGTATCCAGATACATATTTATACGTAAAATGTTGTTTTGTTTTGTTTTTGTTTTTTTTGTTTTTTTTTTTTGTTTTGTTTGTTTTTTGTTTTTTTTAATGGTACATTTTCTATATATTTAATGGCAGATTTTATTTCAAAATGTGCACAATTATTCCTCATTAAAGAAAGTCTTTCCTCATTAAATCAAATTGTGACCAAATTTTAGATTTCATGAGCACTGGATTTAGTAAATAAATTAATAGTTAGATATAAATTAAATATGTACAAATTTATGTAAATAAAATATATAAAAGTATAACTAAAATGTATTTCTAAATGTATATCTAAATATAATGTATATTTTAAACTTTTCTTTTTACTCTTTTTTTATGTTTATTTTACATGGTTTATTTAGCAGAATTACTGAGTCCACCTTTGTGTGCCTCTAACATTTGTTTAAATTTAAATTGCACAAAGAACAACTAAATATAAAAACATTCAGTACAGCCTCCTGCATTTCAGACTGCATTTATGTTAAGCAAAGCAGGGCCTTTTTGACCTGTGTGCTGTGCCGGAGACGGATGTCATATTCTCCGGAGAGAGAGAACGGGTCAGAGAAGGTCAGCTTTTAAAAGCACTCCTGCCTCTCTTCTCACTCTATGTTATGGCCATTACAACCAATCCCCACTCTCTCTTTCTCTCCTTTGTCTTGCTGTGCATTATACAGCACACACACACACATCATATGGAACATTTTTTTGGAACAGTCATTTTTCAGCCATCATTAGTATGGCAGTCGGACAGATTTATGGGCAGCCTGTAGGGCCACAATAATACAATCAGCAGGCAAGACAGTACGGATGAACATTACGGACGGTTTTTCAAACAAATCATATTGCGTTACAGAAGTTCAAACAGTACACAAATCATCTCTAACGGTTCGCTCTTGCCATAGCGGATTCGTTACGTGTCACGAGCCTCTGTGCCGCAGTGCTGAGAACTGAAAAAATGAAAGTAGTTTCTCCATTTAATGAGTATTACATGGGCTTTTGTGTTCCCATTACACAATGATAAAACATGGTGTTTATAGACAAATCACAAAGGTGGGAAGCCTTCATGTTAAGCAAAAAGGTATTAGCGATGTTTATTTTGCGTGTCATTGTGAGTGTGTGAAGTGTGTGTGGGGTGTTCATTCAGGGCCATTTTTACAAGGGGCAGGGGTCAGTTTTCCAACACTGCTGTCCGAAGCCTCCGGAGGTCTGAGTGGATCTATATCGCACCATCCAGGCTTGGGCTCCTGTGTTCTTTTAATGCCTTCTGCACTCACATTAAGAGACACCTAAGCCCCTGTCTGACAGCATGACTGAGAGGGGTAATTAGACTAAACACCCTCGGGACTCGCTACCGTGTGCGTGTGTGTTACAGAGAGAGTGAGTAAAAGTGAATTTGTTCGCTTAGTGTGTTTCTACATTTGTTCAGTGAATCTGTGCGCTGTACGAGTTTGTGCACACGGCAGACAACCCCATCCGTCATGTTTTGGCCTTTCGAGCCTTCTTTGCCTCACCATATAACCTTTTCAAAATATGTCAATGTGTATTTCAAAATGAATCAATATGTCATACTGTGGCCGATTGTTCGCATCTGCTAATATATGGACTTTGGCCTAATTTGTGGTTTGGTAAAATGACACATTATCACAGGGTGATCCATCACGCCATCCTAAATGACAGCTGGTCATCCTTTCTGCCCTGCTTACTGGTGTCATGTGATTGTTTAATATGGTGAACATGACAAAGGGAGATTGAAGAGGATTCAATTTGGGTCACGTGACTGGATGGCGTGACTGTCCGGGAACCGATCCGTTCCCACTGTACTCTCTCTCTTGGATGTGTTGGGAAGTGTGAAGCACTTAATACATTAAGCTCGGACGCATATTTCTTGAATGCTAATTCAAAGCCCCTCCAATCTGAAAATGAAATATAGTTAGATAAATGCACAAATAAATTCGAATTACTCTGGATTGCTTTCTTATTACTCTTTTTAATTTGTCATGTAATCCTGGTTGATTAGTGGTGACATTTAGCGTTAGCTCCCAGCGCGTCCGGCCTTTGCTTACATTAAGGCGAAAACAAAACTTTCAGAGCACGATTGCCATCCTCGCATGACACTGAATAGCAAAAAGGTCACACACCTTAGCACTTTGATCAGTACTAAAGTCTTGAAGGAAGTCTAGTATGCTAGTTTCCTCGTCATGCTAGCTCATGGTGTCTTAGACCAAACTGACAGCGTTTTACATGTCAGTCTTTGACTGCTAAACCTAGATGGCTAATGCTGTTTGAACAGATATTTTTTTTTCATAAAAATACGAAATGTATGTCAGTTGATTTTCTGTGTCACTCCCTCTGTAAACCAAATCGTATTTGTTGCTTGGTGAGAAAAAACCCCTAGCTGTTTTTACTCCTGTATTGAGATACTGAGGGAGCATGTGAGTGCGGCACAGTCCTCTGTGTTTAATATGATCCGGCTCCTCACTGAGCTATTGTTTGACTGTGGTAGAGGATGAGCCACAGGAAGTGTGGGAGAATTTCAGCTCACAAAGGGGATCTTCACGTTTAACTAGATTAGTCCGGCCGCCATCCTAATCCACTTCAGCAAAACACATCTATAGGGAGGGCTTACTTACAAACATCGCTGTCATGGCTGTTGTAGACGTGTTCGGCGAGGCCCTCTGAATGGTGTTTTTTGAAGATTGTACAGTTGGACCATTGTAAGAAGCTTTATTAAAATTGACAACAGCCACACTAGGACACAATGAACAATTTGCATTTTTGATAGGGGCTTTCCAGTAGCTCCTGAACTGTAACAATAAAATCATTTTTCATATTATGCCCCCAAAGTAACATCTTAGTCCTTGAATGGTGGTGTCTTGTGGTTAAAGATCTGACTTTCACCACTGCTCTTTGAGTAAGACACATAGACAGACAGACAGACAGACAGACAGACAGATAGACAGATAGATAGATAGATAGATAGATAGATAGATAGATAGATAGATAGATAGATAGATAGATAGATAGATAGATAGAAAGATAGAACAACAAAATTCTCCCATTATAATCCACTAAGCTGTATATACTGCAAGTGGCACAACAGTATATAGTATAATATATATATATATATATATATATATATATATATATATATTGCAAACTCTATATATATTATAGATATATATATATATATAGATATATATATATATATATTATATGTATGTATGTATGTATGTATGTATATATATATTATATGTATGTATGTATGTATGTATGTATATATATATTATATTTATGTATGTATGTATGTATGTATGTATGTATGTTTGTTTGTTTGTTTGTTTGTTTGTTTAAAAAAAAACTGCAAGCCAAGCAAGATGCTACTGTTTAGCAAACAGTGAGAAAAAAATAACAAAATTATTTTAATTATAAAAAGCTGTAACTTGATAACGAGTAAGTAGTGCACACTCTCTGAAAAAAATAATAATAATAATAATAAAAATAAATAAAATGAAAGTTACCAAAAATAAAAAGATGCACAATTTTTCATTAAAAATGTGTTTTATTAAGCAAATTCAAAGTGTCATCCTTTTGCAGTCCCTCACATAACAAAATGTTGTTATGTAACAATAACAAAAAATGATATCAAGGATATGGCAAACAAAATTGTTACTGTACAGTAGGAATATAACAAGGCCAATAATTGACCAATCAGCATCCAGAACTTGGAACTATACATTTTCTAATGTCTAATATCACCATCATTACATTTACATTTATGCATTTAGTAGATGCTTTTATCCAAAGCAACTTACAAAAGAGAAAAAGGCAGATTTTATGGAATACCAATATCAGGACTCCACACATCCATCAGACTTTTCCATGCACGATCAGCTGTAGCATTTGACAGTAGAGATGTTACTTCACAGACGGCGGATGTTAATTTGAGCCTGTTGGAACAGATGCCCGTCCATCAGCCTGCTAGAAAACCATCCTACCAGCATCACTCACAAAAAATGTCTAACTGCTCCTCTGACTTATGTAGTGATGAGTCAGCACCTCTCAATCTGCAACCACACTTGCTTATTTTAGTCAGGAAGTCCTTAAAGCATTTGACCTTGGCTCATACACTAAAAGCGGTTTTTGAGACACCATAGTTGTCCCTGTTTTCGTTCCAAGTTATTTGGTTTTTCATGGAATTTTAATTTGTCTATCAAAGCACTTCCTGCCTCAAATTTTCACTAGTTCCTAATTCAATTTAAAACGTATGGCGCTTTAAATTCTATTACATGCATGGGCCTTATCAAGCCTGCTTTGATCAGCGCGCTATAGTGAGACGCTCAATACTGTTGACCCATGCAGGAAAGAATGCACCCATTGCATTCTGCCACACCAGAGAAAGAAAAAGAGAAGAAAGGGGAGAGTTGTCACCATCTACGCTACATGTTTTGACTGCTGTCCTTGCTTTCCACCAGCACCGGGCAGGTCGCCAGTATTCCCATTGTGAGTGTTATAGTGAACCGCTGGTTGACTTTCCTCTTTCAAAAAGAGCATTATTTTGGGGTTTTGTGGGGAGTTGGTGGATCGTACAGGATATTTCTCAGTGGAGGTCTGGATTTCCTCTAACCCTCTGCAGATGTGCTTCATTTTGGTGCACAGCTGGCAGTTGTTTCTGGAAGAGTCGCCTCTGCCGGTTGCAGTTGATTGTGGGGTGAAAAATGAGCGTCGGTTCTGTCTTTTTCGTGGTGTGTTCCAGAAACATTGTGCCACATCTTGCAAACGTTAAATTGCAGAATGCCCTGTCTGAGCGCTGGAAAAGAGATATTAAGGAAAAGATTATGGCGGATGATGCCATTGTGTGAGCTCAGGGAAATCTAGATTTACTTGCTGATGGGCTTTTGGCCATGATGAACTACCACACACAGACACCGCTCTGATCCAGTTATTTTGCAGTTTCACAGTCTGGTACTCATTTCAACTTATTCTGGCTAAGAGCCGCTCAGAAAGAGGCTATCTGAGTAACATGTAAAGTATATTTTTATACTTGATATTTAGGGATGGGAAAATCCGACACTGGATACAACCCCAAGAGGTAAGCTGAATATATGTGGAAGCTAACTGGAATATATACAGGTCTGTGTCTCTGTAACAATTTACAATAGGGGTAAATTTGTTCAAATATATATAATTTTAAAGGGGAAAAACTGTGAAAATGCTACAGTAAAAACCTGCTAATTGGTTGACGGTAATTTCCCTTACTACAGTATTATGACAAACTAATAGATCTAATGGAACAATTTATGTAATTTTACAGTAAAATACTGTTAAATGTACAGATTTTGGGAGTAAAAATGTAATAGTCAACTTATTATTTACAGTGAAAACTCATACACTGACATTCCCACAATTCCCTGTGTGATACTTTACATTTAATGTTATTTAATTTAAATACTTACATTTTTAAGTTTCTGTTATCAGTTATATACATTTTGGTTTATCGTTATATGTATAAAATTATAAAATTTGGCATCAACAGCTGCCCTTTTTTATACCATAAAAACCAATAGTGCCAATAGTGTACTTAATGCATTAGGTATCAGACAAATTTTACAGCATTTATTAAAATATGTTTTTGAAACAAGTCTCCCAATGAGGCTGCATTTATTTGATCCGAAGGACAGTAAAAACAGTAATATTGTGAAATATTATTACAATTTAAAACAACTGTTTTCTATTTTAATATATTTTAAAATGTAATTTATTTTGTAATGGTAAAGATGAATTTTCAGCAGCCATTACTTTGCAGTGATCCTTCAGAAATTATCTAATATGCAGATTTGGTGCTCAAAAAAAAAAAAACTATTATCAATGTTGAATGAATGTTTTTTTTTTTTTTTTTTGTGGAAATGACAGAAATCTTTAAGTTACATTATAAATGTCTTTACTGTCACTTTTGATCAACTGAATGCATCCTTGCTGAATAAAAGCATTAATTTCTGTTTAAAATATATATATATATATAAATAAATAAAATCATCCTGATCCCATACTTTCTATAATTTGTATACAGAATGGCCATCCGTCCATCTGTCCAGGGATAGACTTCAGCTCAAGTCAAGCAGTGTTTTTTTGAAAATGTGTGCACTGAGATTGCATAAAGTAAAGAACAAACCAACTCACTAAATATAACCAAGTTTTCTGCGTTCATAAAGAGAATCTTCCTGTCAGTGATATATTATCTTATCTTTGTTTCTAAGCAACATATGTGTGCAATTAGATTATTTAGATGAGTATACAGCACATTTATGAAGAATTATTTTTATCCTTTGTTTGCATTGCTGTTCAATCAAAGTGCATTCAAGGTATACATTCTTTCAGTACCATGACGTAGGTGTTGCTAATGCTCTATCCGCTGAGCTACAGCAACTGAGTTTGTCACAAAAAAAGTTTATTTTCCACAAAAAATGCCTCAAACTAGCTTTGTGAACATTTTTAGCAGGGCATAAAGCCCAACTGCAATCACAGGATTTAACTCAGTAGAGAACAAGCTTGTTTAATCACACTGTTCTCCACCAACATGGGTTACAACCATGAGACTGATACCTCAGTGAGCCTTGATTACCCCAGCACACTGAAACACTTGTCCCTCTTGCATCACTGCCTGTACCAGAAAAAAAAAAAAGAAAAAGCAATTGAAAGATTGAAAGTGGATAAGTAGGTCCTGTAGTCATGATATGTCATAGAAAAAGCACATGAGAGTGAGATTGCAGCAGAACACTGAGGGAATGAGAAACAAACTAAGGCTGCGGATGGAGTGAGAGAGAGAGAACGAGAGAGAGGAGTCCCACGCTTCTAGTGCTCTGGTACTGTAATGATGAGTGATTGGAGGAAAAGATGATCTGGTATGTTGGACGAGCAGAAGTGGAGAGATGAGTATACTCATGGATGGAGATGAAAGATGATGATGGAGGGCTGTCTCACACACCTCGCAGCAGAGAAAATAACTGCACCGCTACATTAAACTCAATTCAGTGCTGATGATTTGATCTGATACATTATAGAACATACAGCATACATTCTGTATTCCATTCTGACAGTTACATGAAGCTAGATCTGCGTCACGGCTGAAGTGGAAAATGCATCTCAGCATGTGAAAAATGTCCAAAACATTATGTATCTCTAAATTGATAGTGCACTGAAGAAAGGTGTTTTGTTGATCTAAAATGGTTTAAGCTGTTTACTAGTTGCTCAGCATGGGTGTTTAGCTGTTAATGGCCCAAACTGATAAATGCCCAAAACACTTCTAAAACCATAAAAACAGACCAAGCTTACTAGCTTACCCAGGACTGAGAGACCGGCCAACAACTTTATTAGTAATTTATGTATGTAAGTATGTATGTATGTATTCTCAGAGTGGATATATGCATGCTCAGGATTTTTAATGATTTTTTTTTTGTTGTTGTTTGTTTTTTTGTTTTCATAAAAGGACTTATTTAGTAGAATGTTAAAGCTAAGGGGGAAAAAAAGACTAATAAACTAACTGTCCAGTTCAGTAATAAATAAATAAATAAATATCTTAATGGAACATGATCTTTACTTAATATCCTAATGATTTTTGGCATAAAAGAAAAATTGATAATTTTGAACCACACAATGTATTTTTGGCTATTGCTACAAATATACCCATGCTACTTAAGACTGGCTTTGTGGTCCAGGGTCACATTATATATATATATATATATGAATGAATGAATGAATGAATGAGGCATTTATATATATATATATATATATATATATATATATATATATATATATATATATATATATATATATATATATATATATATGTATATGTATACAGTGCCCTCCAAAAGTATTGGAACAGTAAAGACAAAATTGCTCTGTTGGCTGTGGAGTCAAGACATTTACAAATATGATTAAAAGATGAATATGAGACAAAACTACAGAATGTCACATTTTATTATTGGGTGATTCAACACATAGATGTTTTACCAGCTAAGAAGTTCAGCACTTTTAGAGTTTAATCCCCCTATCTGATGTGAGCATAAGTATTGGAACAGTTGCCTCACAGGTCTTTCTAAGTGATCAGCTGTGTCCTGTTGCATTCATTCTTCAGATATATTTAAAGCAGGGAATGTGTCGTATCAGTTATATCCATTACTTCTGTATTCTGAATCTTGCATTCAATGATGATACACACAAACCAGGATGAAGATGAGGGAGCTGACTTTGAGAGAAAAGCAAGCAATTTGGATGCTAAAAGAAAAGAGGAAGTCAATTAGAGCTATAGCAAAAACAAAGGGCATGGAGAAATCAGAAGTTTGGAAACCACCAGCAACCAACAACTACCTGATCGGCTGAGAAAACAACAGTAGTTGATGACTGACAAATCATAAAAGCTGTGAAAATGAACCCTAAAAGACGTGTCTGTAAAATCACCAACAACTTCCAGAAAGCTGGGGTGATGCTCTGACAATCTACTGTCCTCAGGAGACTTTGACACAGAATTACAGATGCTACACAGCAAGATGCAAACCTCTGACCAGCACCAAAAATAGAAAGGCAAGATTAGAGTTTGCAAAAAAGCACAAAGGTGAGCCAGAAGAGTTTTGGAACTGTGTTTATGGACCAATGAGACAAAGATGAACCTTTATCTAAGTGATGGGAAAGCAAAAATGTGGAGAGAAAAAAAGGGAACTGCAATGATACAGCCTCATCTGTAAAGCATGGTGGAGGTGGTGTCATGGCATGGGCATGCATGGCTGTCCCTGGAACAGGCCCTCTCAACTTTACTGATGACTTAATGTATGATGACAGTAGCAGAATGAATTTGGAAGGGTACAAAACCATCTTGCCTACCAATATTCAAGAAAATGCCACCAGATTCATTGGGAAGTGCTTCATATTTGTAGTGGACAGCACATTCCAGAGCCCAGTTTATGGCGGGGCACCTTTCTGACCACAATAGTGGACAAAGGTTTGCTACATTTTGATTGGATCTCAGTGGACTAACATTAGCAAACTGTCCAAGGCCATCAGATAAAGATGCCAGGACAACAGCCAAACACCTCTTAGAGGGCAAGAAGAAGACCTTTGGTACAAAGCCCGGGAAGGACAGGACTTCCTATTGGTCAAAATGCAGTTTCTGCCCTTCACCCACCAACAAACTGATTCCTCAGGTTTTGGCCTGTGACCGCTATAAAAATTCCTTAGGTCACTGCCACCGGACTGCTCACTCAACTACAGAGAACGTAACTATCACCTATCCAAACCTCTTCCAGAGACCTTGGCATTGTTGTGTATTATGAGTATATAATTTTTCTAATTGACATTAGATGTTATATAGCTGATTGCAGTTGATAACAAATAATCTTTCAGGTATTTGTTTGATGCATAATAAGGTCCTTCACCTTACTTGTTTCAGAGTAGTGACAGTTTATCTTTCCAGATAACGTAGCTCTGACATAGCAACATCTAACATAATCACTTGCATTTTATGCATCTTATGCACTTTATTCCTTTTTCATTCATGGTATTCATTTAGTAGTTGTTGATTACGCTTGTCTAGCTTTTGTTGATAAAATTAATTTTATTACACTTGTGTCTTCCTTGTGTTGATAATGCAGTAAAGTTCTACAAGTTAGGTATCCCACCAATCTTTCTTATGTGATGTACTCCTAACCACACCTTAAGTGACACGTGATCCAAAAATCATAACGTCACCTGTGACGTGAGTACTCATCACTACACTATTTCGCCTCCTTAGGTTGGCGAAAGCAAAATTCACTACATATTGCATCAGGACAATGACCTAAAACACCCAGCCAGTTCAGTCAAAGAATTTATAAAGGCAAAGAAATGGAAAGTCTTGGACTGGAGATGGCGGGGCACCTTTCTGACCACAATAGTGGACAAAGGTTTGCTACATTTTGATTGGATCTCGGTGGACTAACATTAGCAAACTGTCCAAGGCCATCAGATAAAGATGCCAGGACAACAGCCAAACACCTCTTAGAGGGCAAGAAGAAGACCTTTGGTACAAAGCCCGGGAAGGACAGGACTTCCTATTGGTCAAAATGCAGTTTCTGCCCTTCACCCACCAACAGACTGATTCCTCAGGTTTTGGCCTGTGATCGCTATAAAAATTCCTTAGGACTTCTGGATGCAGCAGCAGTGGGTGAAACAGAGTCACAAAATTCCATCCAAATCCATTCATAACTATGTTCTCAAACCTTAAAACTGATGCACACTACAACACACACATCTTATACTTATTCAGAGAAATAAGTATTCTCAGTGACAGCGACGTGTAGTGCAACATCTTACACAAACTCAGCTGTTAATGGGCAAATGAATACATGCATGACAGTTCAATCTTCTTCCATCATGTTTGGACTTAATGTGTTCGTAACATTGCCAAAGGTATTCTGGTTGTGGTTTGGTAAGTGAATGATGCATTGGTAAAACTTTAGTGACACTTTTCTAAATGTGTTTTTGGACTATGCAAATAAGTTTCACAGGAGGAAAGAAGGGTGGGCCACACCGTGTCCCCCCACTCTGATGGAAATAGCCAATCACAGCCTGGAAATGGAGAAGTGCCAGACTGCAATCTCCTCCTCATTGGAAAGAGATAAAGGTACCTTTCCAAAAGACACTCCTCGTTCTGAGTCTGAGTCCCGAAAGGGAAAGACGTTAACAGATAAACCAAAGTTCTGAGTCTGAGCCCTGCAAGGGTGAGACAATAGCAGATCAACCTACGTTCTGAACTTCTAGCCCGTGAGGGAGGAGGCAGTAACAGATACCAAGTCCTGAGTCTCCAGCTTTGAGGCAGCAACAGATACGACCACGTTCTGAGCCTCCAGCCTGTGAGGAAAGAGATAATCTACGTTCAGACTTCATTCAGAGTCTTTGTCCAGCGAGACAACAACAGATGCAGCACGTCCTGAGTCTCCATCCTAGAGAGACAAAGCGGATCGACCAAATTCTGGGTCTCTAGCCCAGAGAGGCAGAAGACACACAGACATTTGCAACAAGGTTAAGCTCCGGAGAGCAAACCTTCACTCCAAGGTACCTTTGCTTGCGTGTTCCAGGCTAAGGACCTTCTGCACCTACTTCAGGGTCACATCTGTGTGTTCCAGATTTTAGGACCCTTTGGTGCTCCAGGAGATCAGCATCCTTCACTTCATGTTCAAGGCTGTCGAAACGGATTCTTGCTCCTTTCCCCACTGCATTGTTACCAGCACAACCAGTGGATGAAGTCACTGCCACTGGACTGCTCACTCAACTACAGAGAACGTAACTATCACCTATCCAAACCTCTTCCAGAGACCTTGGCATTGTTGTGTATTATGAGTATATAATTTTTCTAATTGACATTAGATGTTATATAGCTGATTGCAGTTGATAACAAATAATCTTTCAGGTATTTGTTTGATGCATAATGAGGTCCTTCACCTTACTTGTTTCAGAGTAGTGACAGTTTATCTTTCCAGATAACGTAGCTCTGACATAGCAACATCTAACATAATCACTTGCATTTTATGCATCTTATGCACTTTATTCCTTTTTCATTCATGGTATTCATTTAGTAGTTGTTGATTACGCTTGTCTAGCTTTTGTTGATAAAATTAATTTTATTACACTTGTGTCTTCCTTGTGTTGATAATGCAGTAAGGTTCTACAAGTTAGGTATCCCACCAATCTTTCTTATGTGATGTACTCCTAACCACACCTTAAGTGACACGTGATCCAAAAATCATAACGTCACCTGTGACGTGAGTACTCATCACTACACTATTTCGCCTCCTTAGGTTGGCGAAAGCAAAATTCACTACATATTGCATCAGGACAATGACCTAAAACACCCTGCCAGTTCAGTCAAAGAATTTATAAAGGCAAAGAAATGGAAAGTCTTGGACTGCCCAAGTCAATCTCCAGATTTAAATCTGACTGAACATGAATTTCACCAGCTGAAGAGGAGAGTAAAGGCAGAAACTCCCCAAAACAAGCAACAATTGGAATTGGCTGCATTAAAGGCTGGGAAAAGTATTTCAAAGGATGAGACCAAGAGTCTGGTGATGTCTATGGGTCACAGACTCACTGCTGTGATTGTGCGCAAGGGGTCTGCAACTAAATAATAGCTTTTAATCTTTTATATATCTGCCTTATGTTCAACTGTCCCAATACTTATGCTCACGTCAATGAGTGGAATGAACTCTAAAAGTGTTGTTCTTTTTATTTGGTAAAACATGGATGTGTTGAAACGGCTAATAATAAAATGTGACATTCTGTAGTTTTGTCTCATATTCATCTTTTAATCATATTTGCCAATGTCTTGACTCCAGAGCCAACAGAGCAATTTTGTCTTTACTGTTCCAATACTTTTGGAGGGCACTGTATATATATATATATATATATATATATATATATATATATATATATATATATATATATATATATATTTAAAAATATATAACGTATAATTTTTAAAACAGAAAGAAAAAAGCGATCGCCAATGTAAATAATGACAAAACTCATTTTTGGGTGATTTATTCCTGTCATCCCTTCATTAAAATTAAAACTTACTCCTTAGTATATTTTTTCCCCTACTCCAAGAATCTAGACAATTTTAGATCAGTGAGTTTACCTTTTTTTTCTCAGCATGTAAATATTTATGATTATGATTCTGTATTATTTTTCATTTTCATAAAAGTAATTATTTAGCAGAATGTCAAAGCTGCTTGGACTAAATAAACAAAAGGGATGGTGATTATCCTTATTGAATCATTTACATATTTATTTGTTTGTTTGCTATTTATCCTTATAGAAAGCTATTAAAGGGTACAGTTGTAACGATCGGCCTTATCGGCTGAATTACAGGGATATAAAATGGGTCAGATTAAACTGTGTGAGATCTTGGAGTGTTTAAAAAGATGAGACAGACAACAATTTAAAGGTGAAAAATCAACTGTGTATTTACAATAATCACAGGGAACGTCTCGGTTATGTATGTAACCCTCGTTCCCTGAAGGAGGGAACGGAGACGTCACGTCGGTAATGACCGACTATGGGATCTCGCTTAGAGAGACCAATCTAATTCGAGTGTATCAAAACGAGCCAATGAATATTGGCATGCGCTGATTGCATTCAGCTGCCACTGATCACAACGTGAGTATAAAAAGGCAGCTGGTGCGGCGCATATTCCTTTCCTGTAGCTCAAATAGTAGAGCATGGCGCTAGCAACGCCAAGGTCATGGGTTCGATTCCCAGGGAAAGCAAGAGCTGATAAAATGTAGAAACTGTAACTTGAATGCAATGTAAGTCGCTTTGGATAAAAGCGTCTGCTAAATGTGTAAATGCTAAATGCTAATATTCAGGTTTTCGCTGAGGAGGCGAGCCGGTGACTCGGCCGCTCAGCGGTGGTACAGGAGCCGTGGCGACGGGACATGACGTCTCCATTCCCTCCTTCAGGGAACGAGGGTTACATACGTAACCAAGACGTTCACTGTCAGTTGGTCACTCTCGACGACACGTCGGTAATGACCGACTATGGGATCCCTACCAAAGTGCCACGGATGCTGCCCCTTCCAGTGTCCTGTGCCCCCTTGGTGTAGGCCGGGGCTTGCAGCAGAAGGCCAGTCACTGTCGTCGTAGCACTACCCACTCAGTGAACTTGGATAACACTGGGAAACGTACCCGTTCTACTTGGAACAGGAACGTGCGGAAGCCCTATCCTTCCCGAAGGAGGTTTCGGAAGCACTTACACATATGAATCAACCGTTTAGGTGCATATGGAAGATTAGAGGTGATTGTAATCCTCTTAAGAATGCAGACTGACTGCCGGGGAAACACGAGCTCTGTGGCTATACCGTGGACTTTACACATATGGGATCCAATTAGGTCTCTACATATGGAACCCAGCACTCTAACGGTTCTCACGGATTCATTGAGTGAGGGGCTGGCACCGGACACTCCGCCACGTCTGGCTGCCGCGGGGATGGAGGAGCTCGACAGGGTCTACTGTACGGACTCTC
This sequence comes from Spinibarbus caldwelli, assembly GCA_039654775.1. NCBI lineage: Eukaryota > Metazoa > Chordata > Actinopteri > Cypriniformes > Cyprinidae > Spinibarbus > Spinibarbus caldwelli. The sequence continues at coordinate 27,369,087 of CM077235.1, forward strand.
TGGAGCAGTTATAGCAAGCCGACCCGAAGCCGGGGCCACTCAGTGCTTCTACCCGTTTGAGGTGAGAACACAGGAGGATACCAGCTCCACACGAAGGCTATAGAATCTAGCGAACGTGTTAGGGGACGCCCAGACCGCAGCTCTACAAATATCTGCCAGCGAGGCGCCACGAGCCAGCACCCAGGAGGATGTGACACTTCTAGTAGAGTGAGCTCTCAACCTGAGTGGGCAGGTTGCTTTGCTTTGCTTTGAAGCTTTGTGTCCGGTCTACGTAGCATCTTAAGGCTCGGACTGGACAGAGCAAAGCCAGGGCTGGGTCTGCCTCCTCCGGGCCCAGCGCTTGCAGGCTCACCACCTGGTCCATGAAGAGAGTAGTGGGAACCTTGGGCACATAGCCGGGCCGGGGTCTCAGGATTACCTGGGAGTCAGCCGGCCCAAACTCTAGGCACGATTCGTTGACCGAAAATGCATGCAGGTCGCCTGCCCTCTTGATCGAGGCCAATGCAAGCAGGAGCAGAGCCTTCATTGATAGAAACTTCAGCTTGACTGCCTGCAAAGGCTCAAATGGGGCCTGCTGTAGTGCTCTAAGCACTAGAGTCAGGTCCCAAGAGGGTACAGAGGGGGGCCGTGGAGGATTTAACCTTCTCACCCCCCTAAGGAATCTGATGATCAGGTCATGCTTCCCCACTGACCTGCCTTCTACGGTGTCGTGGTTAGCAGCGATTGCAGCCAAGTAGACTTTAAGGGTGGAGGGAGACAGCCTTCGCTCCAACACTTGCTGCAAGAAGGACAGCACGACTCTGCTCATCTTCAGGGGGCATCTTCGGGGGTCCTCTCGATGAGAGGAACACCAGTCGACGAACAGGTTCCACTTCAAAGCGTAAGCATGTCTTGTAGACTGCGCTCTTGCTGAAATGATGGTGTCAACTACCCCTTGGGGCAGGTCACCTAGAACCTCCGCGTCCCATCCAGGGACCGGACGTGAAGTTTCCAGAGGTCTGGATGCAGGTGCCACAGGGTGCCCCGCCTCTGAGTCAGCAGATCCTTCCTCAGAGGAATCGGCCAAGGAGGGGCTGTCACGAGGAGCATCAGTTCCGGGAACCAGGTCCGGGTGGGCCAATAGGGCGCCACTAACAGGACCCGCTCCTCGCCCTCCCTGACCTTGCACAGTGTCTGTGCTAGAAGGCTCACTGGGGGGGAACGCATGCTTGCGCAGGCCCCGCGGCCAGCTGTGTGCCAGTGCATCCGTGCCGAGTGTTCCCTCGGTCAGGGAGTAAAACAACTGGCAATGAGAGGTTTCCGGAGAGGCAAACAGGTCTACCTGAGCGGCTACGAAACGACTCCAGATCATCTGGACCATCTGGGGATGGAGTCTCCATTCTCCGGGAAGCGCAGCTCGTGACAGTTTGTCGGCTGCCCGGTTGAGCATGCCCGGAATGTGAATGGCACGAAGTGACCTCAGATGCTTCTGACTCCAGAGGAGGCGGTGGTGGGCGAGTTGCAACATGCGATGGGAGCGTATACCATCTTGTCGGTTGATATACGCAACGGTCGCAGTGTTGTCTGTGTGGACCAATACGTGCTTGCCTCGTAAGTGCGTCTTGAGACGGTTCAAGGCCAGGCGTACTGCCAGCAACTCTAGGCAACTGATGTGCCAGTGTAGTTGGGGGCCCGACCAAACCCCCGACACTGCAAGCCCGTTGAATGTGGCCCCCCAGCCGATGGTGGAGGCACCCGTGTAAACCACAGCATGCCTGGAGACCTGTTTTAGGGGCACTCCTGCATGGAGAAAAGAGAGGTCTGACCACGGGGTGAAGGTTTGGCGGCAGGCCGGTGTGACTCGGACCCGGTGAGTGCCGTATTGCCACGTCCACCTCGGGACTCGGCCATGGAGCCAGTGTTGAAGCGCTCTCATATGAAGCAGCTCCAGCGGCGTGACTGCCGCTGCAGCTGCCATATGCCCCAGGAGCCTCTGAAATTGTTTCAGTGGTACCGCCGACCCGCTCTTGAACATATTCAAGCAGTTCAACACCGACTGAGCACGTTCCTGCGTGAGGCGTGCTGTCTGATTGACCGAATCCAACTCCATACCAAGAAAAGAGATCCTCTGTGTCGGGGAGAGTTTGCTCTTTTCCCAGTTGACCCGAAGGCCCAACTGGCTGAGGTGCCGGAGCACCAGGTCCCTGTGTTTGCACAACTGGTCCTGAGACTGAGCCAATATGAGCCAGTCGTCGAGGTAGTTGAGAGTGCAAATGCCCTGTTCTCTCAGGGGAACAAGGGCTGCCTCCGTAACTTTCGTGAAGACACGGGGCGACAGGGACAGCCCGAAGGGCGGGACCTTGTACTGATATGCTCGTCCTTCAAACGTGAACCGCAGCAATGGACTGTGGTGCGGAAGGATCTACACATGAAAGTGCACGCCCCTTCAGGTTCATCGCTGCAAACCAATCTCGGGGACGGATTGGTCGTAACCCACCGCTTTTCTTGGGTACAATGAAGTAGGGGCTGTAAAACCCCATCCCCATATTGGCTGGAGGGACCGGCTCTATCGCATCCTTCGCCAGTAGGACTGCGAACTCCGCACACAAAACAGGAGCATTGGCTGCCTTCACTGGTCTGAAGCGGATGCCGCTGAGCTTGGGGGGGGACACCGGGAGAACTGAATCGCAAGCCGAGTCTGATGGTCCGCAGGAGCCAGAGAGACGGTTGGGCCTCACAAGCTGGACCAGCGGGACCACCGACATACCCGTGGTGGGGCAGCGAGGTGGAACACAGGGACCCGGTCCATGGGCGGACCGAAGAGGGGTCTGAGTGTGTGGTGCACGCTTACCTGGTTCCACGGTTGGCAGAGGGTGCGTGAGAAACCTGATCTCCCATCGAGATTTTTTAAAAAATTTTTTTTGGAAACCAGATTCTCCACCCGGCCCTCCTCCGGGGGAGGGAGAGGTGCATTCACACCCCCCAAAGAGCAGTTCCCTCTTTCTCTGGGTCACCCATCCTAGGGCCTCTTGCTCTTCTGCTCACCGCCAGATTGACGGGGGCATGGATGGGCGGGGCGGCCTGCGTACCCCCAGCTCCACGGCGCCGCTTGCTTGAGGCTGCTGCGGATGTGGCTCGGAAGCTGGTGTGGACGTAGGGGGCCGCCCTCGGCGACGAGCAGCCTGGGCCGCTGCGGCCGGCGGACGGGTGGAGGCAGCAGCTGCCCGCCGGGGCAGGACGTGCGCCTCAGTCTGCTCCTGTGCAGCCGAGAACTGCTGGGTCCAGTTCTCGACTGCGTCGCCGAAGAGGCCGGTCTGGGACACAGGGACCTTGAGGAACCAACTTGTTGGCATCCCTCATGTCGACCAGACACAGCCAGAAACGGCGCTCCTGGACCACAAGTGTGGACATCGCACGACCCAGAGAACTCGCAGTGGCCTTCGTCGCTCAGAGCGTGAGGTCAGTGTGGTTCGGAGCTCCTTTTAGAACTTCGGGGTCGTGACCACCCTCGTGCAAGTCCCCCAGTGTTTTAGCCTGAAGAACCTGCAGTAACGCCGTAGCGTGTAAGGCGGAGGCAGCTTCTCCACAGGCCACATAGGCATCGCCAGACAGACCAGACGAATACCTACAGACCCGGGGGAGGAGGCATGGTTCACCCTGCTGGGCGGAGGCGGTATTAGGACACAATTGCATCACAACTGACCGCTCCACTGGGGGGACCCCTGTATAGCCTCTAGCTGCACCACCGTCGAGAGTGGTGAGGGAGGAGGAGTTGGCAGGTCGGTTTCCGGCAGAAAAAGGTGCCATCCACGACCTGGTACGACCACGACCATGGCCGCTCAACTGGTTGCGGAGCACAAGAGGAGTGATGGTCCCTCGAGGGTTGGTTCCCTGGAGGGTTTGCCACCACTATAACCCTCAGACCACCCGTACTACCACCTGAAGTAATCCTCACCTGTCTGCAGCCAGGACGAGAGCCAGATCAAGGCAGGCAATGGAGCTCCGCCCCTTTTTGAGGTAACGGAGCCAGGTCTGCAGCTCCGAGATGATTACCTTTCCGCAAGGAGAAGATCAGGGTGCGAACTACGGGGGAGCTAGGGGGAGCTCGGCTCCCCTTAATAAGACATGGGCTCCCCTGAAAACGTGATTTGTAAAATTTTGGGGGGTCTCAAAAAATATTGACAATGTGTTATTTTGACGTGCAATTTCAGTTTTGTGTAATGTGATCATCATGTGTAAAATTGCAAAAATATTCATTCATGCATGACCGCGATTTAAACCTAATTCGCTTCAATAAAGATAACTATACATGCTATTCTTGTCATGAGCATCAAGGTGTGGAGGCGCTGCGGTGCAAATTCCACTCATCTTTAGTACGTTAACTCAAAAGATTCGTAGAAAAAGTATAAACGTTGGAGGCCATTGATCTTTGCGCGGAGTCCTTGAAATCCATTCAGGCGTCTGTGGTCGATTCTGTGTTAAGGTAAGGCATGTTATTCGCAATTATGTGTTGTGGCTGGGTTGTTATAGGTCTGCGTGACTCTCGATGTCTTTGGTCTAATTGAACGGAGGAATTATGGTATTCTTCTGTAGGATTACGAGTAACTTTAACCGTTGTTCATGTGAACTCAAAGACAGCCTGATGCTTTGTTTATAGACTATTTGTGGGTGGCTGTTTGTTGTTTCAAACAAAAAACAAGTGGGCTCCCCCAAAGTCCACGGTATAGTTCGAACACTGGAGAAGATAACTCATCCACGAACGCCACCTCAGTGTGCTTTTATGCCCAGACACATGAGGCAGTGATCGTGACCATCACCCAGCGCCAGGTAACGACTGCATCCAGAAACGCACGGGTGGTACGCTGTCTATAGCAAGACCCAATTCGTCTTTATAAAGACGTAACGTCGAGTTTGCCGGACGCAACGTCGTCTTTAAAAAGACGCACCCGTGAATGCTCTTTTAGGAAAAAAACGCTTTTAGCGTGCTGAAGCGCACAGGGGAGATGGCTGTCTGCAACACAAACAGGGGGTGGTGCAGCCTGCTGTGTGCAACCCACTCGACACGGGAAAACCACCACCGCTGAAGCGCCGTACCACCAACACCAAGAGCTCCAAAGAGCACGCTGAATTCGTTCAGTCTTCTTCTCTCAGTAGAGTAGTCAGGAGCAAAACAATGTGTTCGCTCGGCTCTGAAGTGAAAAGCTGAATATGTGCTGCACTAGCTGCGTTTTTATACTCACGCTGTGTTCATCGGCAGCTGAATGCAATCAGCGCATGCCAATATTCATTGGCTCGTTTTGATACACTCGAAGTAGATTGGTCTCTCTAAGCGAGATCCCATAGTCGGTCATTACCGACGTGACGTCGAGAGTTTGCACCATACCATAAAACAGTCCATAAGAAATCCAGTGTGTTGATAGTTCCAAAGTGAATGTCCCAAAAGTGTCCAATAGTGTATATACAACCCAAGTGTTGTCCCAAGGGCTTGTATCTGGAAAGGTAAGTCAGAATAAAACTCCACAGTCCAGAAATGGTGATCACCGGCAGTTTGTAAAGTGAGGGCTGTTTGCTGGCCATGCTGCCTCCTTTATACTGTTTTGTTCCTGTTTCCTGTCATGTGACCAGTCACACATAGGAAATTAGTTAAGAGGAATAAAATGCCTAAGACAACATGAAAACCTATTAAAACTCATATATACATAAAATCATTATAATATATTGAGCAGGTTAAAACATGTGTCCTGTGTGACAGTGTCACACAGCTGGGGAAAGATGCCCACCTTTAGAACAATATGCATTTACTAAATTTGGTAACACTTTAAGGTGTCCTTGTTACATGATCTTACTATTATAATAGCAATAAATTATGCATAATTACATGCAAGTAACCCTAAGCCAAACCCTAATCCTAACCCTAACCATATAGTAAATACATGTAGTTAATTAATATTAGTACTCAAATGTATAATTACACTGTAACAAGGACACCTTAAAATAATGTGTAACCCTAAATTGTAGCATACAGTTAACAAATCAAATATAAAAACTTCAGCATTATACAGTGTAATAGATCACTGTTTTCCAGAGACACAAAATTAACCTCAAAACTGTTTTGACTGACTAAAGTATAAAAATGAAAATGTTCTTGATAATATATGGGTAAATAAATAATGGAAGAACTCATTTTCAGGTGAGCTATTGCTGTAACCCTTCACTCAAATAAAAACCGATTTTCTTGTCGATATCTTTTTCTCCTAATAAACTGCAAATCCAGAGCATTTTAGATCAATGAGGTCAATTCCAGTGTGAAAAGAAGGGATAAGCGCATTACCAGTGAAATGCGAACTTCCCCACCCCCGTTCACTCCCAATCCAATCCCATTTCCAGAAGACTGCAGTCCATCCACAGCCCATTTCCACCTGCCATGAGGCAGAAGATAGGAACAGGCACTGGGGGCTTGATCAATTTCCCTCAGCCACGCCCACTGTGGAATGGAGCAATCTCTGGCCAACTGTGCAATCGAACAGCACTGTCAGTCAAACCAGCCTCTGACACATACCAAAAGTAGTTAAGTTAATGAAAAATCCTCCCCCCGCCAACTGAAATAAACAACAGCGTGTGAAAACGCCAGCGAGGGGGAAAAACATCTTGAACAATGCAATTATTGGAACAAAACAAAAATAAATAGATTTTTACACAATGCGCTTCAGTTTGCAGAGGCATCCAGTCGCATAGGAGAATAAAAAACTTCAGAAGGCTTCAGGGCTAAGAGTTGAAAGACTGTAGATACTCGGGAGAGATCAGACTAGAAGACGGCAAAATCTTCTGGATTACCATTCACTGCCCCTAATTACACAATTTATGATTCTCCAGAGGACCTCAAGGGCTCCTGAATAAAAGAAACAATTACAAACATGCAAACAGAAAAGGCATAATTGCGGCTGTGACTATACCATGCTGCCTGGAGACGTTTCGTTTGACTGAACTCTGTTCTCAAGTGACTGGGTCCTTAAAGCTGTTGCTTCTCTTTAGATTATGCTATCTTCTGAAGTACTGTTTACTGAAATTACACTGGTTTAGATTGCTTGAAAACAACCAACTGAGAACAAAAATGGCCCTGCTTAAAGGACCAGCATTCTTTGTTTTTTTTTTGGTTGCTGATTTCATAGGTATTCACAAGCGATGTCTACATCCAGTTTCATTGAGATACTATCATAGTTTTTATTAATATTTAAAATTAGTTTTTTTTAAATATATACATTTTAAAGTTTTAGTAATTTTGTTGTGTCTTTGTCATTTTATTAGATAGATGTAGTAAAATAACTAAAATAAATATATATATATTTCTTTTAGTTATTTTAGTACATCAAAATAAACTAAATGGAAACGAGAAATGTTGCTTTAAAAAGATGAAATAAAATTTAAGTTTTTTCCTATTTTATTTTAATTCAGTTAAAGTATATTTTATTTTAAGTTATGGTTTTAGTTTTAGTTAACTATAATAACCCTGGTTTACATAGACATACTGTACACTAAAGAAGAATATGGACAAGAATACTGACAACGTAAAAAAACAAAAGTATTCATGTATACACAGCTTCAGAAACTTAAACATTTTATGAATGCTTAATGTTATAAATATAACTGTATGGTTACATTTTTAAAAAATCACATATAAATCACACTATATTATTGGACAGATTTTTTCTTTCAGTTTTAAATTTAGGTTATAAATTATATATATAGTGTGTGTGTGTATATATATATATATATATATATATATTTTTAAAATTTTTGTTTGAATATATACAGGTGCATCTCAATAAATTAGAATGTCGTAGAAAAGTTCATTTATTTCAGTAATTCAACTCAAATTGTGAAACTCATGTATTAAATAAATTCAGTGCACACAGACTGAAGTAGTTTAAGTCTTTGGTTCTTTTAACTGTGATGATTTTGGCTCACATTTAACAAAAACCCACCAATTCACTATCTCAACAAATTAGAATATGGTGACATGCCAATCAGCTAATCAACTCAAAACACCTGCAAAGGTTTCCTGAGCCTTCAAAATGGTCTCTCAGATTGGTTCACTAGGCTACACAATCATGGGGAAGACTGCTGATCTGACAGTTGTCCAGAAGACAATCATTGACACCCTTCACAAGGAGGGTAAACCACAAACATTCATTGCCAAAGAAGCTGGCTGTTCACAGAGTGCTGTATCCAAGCATGTTAACAGAAAGTTGAGTGGAAAGAAAAAGTGTGTAAGAAAAAGATGCTCAACCAACTGAGAGAACCGCAGCCTTATGAGGATTGTCAAGCAAAATCGATTCAAGAATTTGGGTGAACTTCATAAGGAATGGACTGAGGCTGGGGTCAAGGCATCAAGAGCCACCACACACAGACGTGTCAAGGAATTTGGCTACAGTTGTCGTATTCCTCTTGTTAAGCCACAGACAATGTCAGAGGTGTCTTACCTGGGCTAAGGAGAAGAAGAACTGGACTGTTGCCCAGTGGTCCAAAGTCCTCTTTTCAGATGAGAGCAAGTTTTGTATTTCATTTGGAAACCAAGGTCCTAGAGTCTGGAGGAAGGGTGGAGAAGCTCATAGCCCAAGTTGCTTGAAGTCCAGTGTTAAGTTTCCACAGTCTGTGATGATTTGGGGTGCAATGTCATCTGCTGCTGTTGGTCCATTGTGTTTTTTTGAAAACCAAAGTCACTGCACTCGTTTACCAAGAAATTTTGGAGCACTTCATGTTTCCTTCTGCTGACCAGCTTTTTAAAGATGCTGATTTCATTTTCCAGCAGGATTTGGCACATGCTCACATTGCCAAACGCACCAAAAGTTGGTTAAATGACCATGGTGTTGGTGTGCTTGACTGGCCAGCAAACTCACCAGACCTGAACCCCATTATGAATCTATGGGGTATTGTTAAGAGGAAAATGAGAAACAAGAGACCAAAAAATGCAGATGAACTGAAGGCCAATGTCAAAGAAACCTGGGCTTCCATACCACCTCAGCAGTGCCACAAACTGATCACCTCCATGCCACGCCGAATTGAGGCAGGCTTTATAACTCCAATTTATCTTGTTTGTTAAATGTAAAAATTGTAGCACGGCACCAGATTCCCAGCTGCAACAATAAGCATGCTTTGTTCCAGTGCTAGAAACTATAAAACATTTTACACTTTAAATAATGAACTAATATACCAGGGCTCGCTCTTCTCCTGCTATGAGAGTTCTTTGTTTTTAGTTAAAGACTGTTTTATTGCTGTTGGACATATCTGGATGTGTTTACATTTGAGGAACTGATACCACACAAATCAACTCGCACAATAAAACTGTCCACCCCACAAGAACTTTCCACAGTTTTTAGCAGTGAATCAGCTCAAATTCTGTTTCAGATCAGCTAGTTTTACTCACACATTCAAACACACATAATTAGAAATCCTCTTATAGATTACTGAGAATGACATAATTCGGGACTAAATTTCCTGTTCAGTTTCTCGCACGCAAACACTTGTTTTCAGACTAAAAAAGCCAAATCAATATCCTCTGACCATGTGGCTTTGAGTGGTCACATGCACAGTGAGCAAACCCCAAAGTGAGGCACTGGATCATGGAGGCATGAAATTGCCGCATCTGTAAGACATAATGTCCCCTCTGGAGAAGAAAAGCAGATCGAAGATGGAGGCAAACCAGAGTCTTTGGGGTAGACCACTTCAGTCAAGGCCTCCATGGGACCCACTCATTAATTTTAGTACTTAAGCATTTTGTTTTCCCAGCACTGCTGTTTCAGCTTATTTATTTACTTTCCCTCCAAATGAAGGGCTCTGAGAATAGACAAACGCACCACCTAAGAGGAATGCAGCATGGAAATGCATGTTCATTTAGCGTGTACGGTTGCTGATGGGGGTTTGAAGCCAGGTGGGTTCTCTGATTTCAGTTGTTGTCTGAATGAGAAATGTTTGTATGTATTGCTGAGATTAACAGCTCTCTGGCCTTTGTCACCATAAACAGGAAAATTGCTGTGTGTTGTTTGTTATGTCTGAGGAAACATGAGAGAGGAAGTGGTTGTGCTGGTATGATAACATCAGCTTGACCACTGTAACATACTGAAGCTATTCAAATAGAAATGTCACCCAATTCTGTCCTTCCATGTTAACCAGCGGCGGTCCATCAGAGGAGACATAGACATGTATTGAAAACTTAACAAAAGGTGTTATGTTGTTCGAATCAATTTGCCAACATATGTGCATAACTTATATGCATATCATGTAATAAAATAAAATTATCATGGTTTTTTTTTTTTTTTTTTTTTTTTACATGCTTTTCATGCCTGCTTGGGAAAAAAAATCTAAATCTAAACATATGCATGATAGACAGACAGACAGACGGACAGATAGATAGATAGATAGATAGATAGATAGATAGATAGATAGATAGATAGATAGATAGATAGTTGAACTATCCTTATGATTACATGTTAAAAGATATTTCATCTTTGCTTTAGTACAATATAGAGAATGTTTTCAAGATATGTAGGTCACTGACAGAGGCACACAAACAAACATAAATCTGTCCTGCTCTCTCTATTATTCTACACTCTGCATCTTCTCCTGAGTCAGCTCTCTCTTCTCTCTTTTCCATTATATTCTCCACTGAGTCCTGAATTGCCTGGAGCCAGAGTGCCTCCCCATGAAGTTTTTCAACTGTACAGCCTCCCCAAAAAATCTCTTCTCAGAGTCCAGAGGTCTCCGGCAGCCCTGAGTGTGCCTGAGGCCACTGCACGCCCTTAAGATTTCCAATAAAGACTCGTACCATAAAAGCTTAAGAATAAAACCTGCTCATTGTGATCAAAGACAGCTACCACATTTAAAAGTCAATGACTCACAGTCATAACGTACAATATATCTTAAAGATTTAATCCTCTCCAGTTACCAACAGAATATTTATTGTCTGCAAATCAATACGGAAGATATTTCACAGTTTATGAGAATACAGTATGGAGGTCTCACGTCTTGGAAATACTTTAATAGTTTTGGACCATGCGCAACACACATTAGCCTCACAGACGGACATCTACAGTTGCTGAACACAGGCCACGTGATTACTTAATGCAAAGGGAATACAGTAATGTGCATTTCAGTGTTGAAACTAGAGATGTTTCTTTATGAAAACAGCCAAGTGTCAGGCACGGACATCACAGCGTTGTTGAATTACAGCAAATGCTGAGCAAAAACACAGAGGAAATGAATTCAGCGTGCTGCGCTGCTGTAAAATCACATGTGTTTGCCATTATTGAAGGCTGTGATTGTATCAGATCTGAACAAGCTCTCAGATTGACTATTTCCTGCTTATTTTAGAGTGTATGGTCGTCATTATCTTTTTTTTAGGTCACATTTTTGGCAGGTTTTTTTTATGTTTTCACTTATCACTGATGCTGTGAACACAAATGTCACAAGCTGTTGACTAAAGCAGATGCACTGTTGCTTTTTGAAAAATCAAAATCAATAACCAATTTAAGGCAGTTTGGGAGCACTGCATTAAACTCTAAGTGTGTTTTTGTGCGTTAAGGGTGAATAAAGATCAATCACAGGCTTGTGGACAGTTCCCGCAGCCCTCTTATTGGAAAAGTCAACATGCAGATTTGAATTTCATTACTTTTCACACTGAAGCTGAGAAAAAATATAGCTCTTGCTTCAGGTGTGTTTGCAAGTTTGCATGAATAGCATAAATATGGTAGATATTTATAAAACCCAATAGAGAACTACAATTTTTCAACCCAATAAATGAAGTTTTATTGTTGCCTTTTTCGTAAGTATTTTGGTGGTCCCACTGTAATAACAAAAAGTTTATTTCACTGATTAACTAGGCTGGATTTTGACACACATATATATATATATATATATAATCAGGTACAGTACATGCCAAATTTTGTCAAGGAAAATAACATTAAAGTTTAAAATTAACTGATTTGTATGCAAACACTTAAATTACACTCAATTAAGTTTTTATAATAATAAAGTTACAATTACATAATTATATTTCTACTCACTTTTTTGAAATATAAACATTTAAATGGTGGCTGTCATAAAATTTATTCAAACATAAAACATTGAAGAACAGTAAAATGATAAAGAATGTTATATGGTGCTTGTATTTAGCAAAATTATCCTCTCTAGAGTTCATTTTTCTAGGTGACTAACCTTTATGGTCACCGAATATATTTTTCTGAGGTAAATGTGACGTTATTGTTTACTGTTACACTGATGTCTTCGTGCAGTTGAAACACTGATTGAGCGATTACATGAGACAAAAACTTATTCCATTCAGTAAGTTAAACACTTTCTTTTTTTAAAATACCTTTGGATGTTCATTCATGAATATTTCCTGCTAAAACTGATTTTAAAGCGGAGGACATGATCAGTTCACATGCCACTTCTCTTGAACTGAGGCGCTACAGCGATCTGTCACTCCACATTAAACAGTGACAAAATGGCATTTATTGTTCGAATACTGTAATAAAATGGACAGAATTTCAAATCTGATACTTTGTTTCGTATCAAAAGTATCAAAGCACAAAGCTTATTCCGATTTATTGGACAGGAAGTGCGCTGTAATGTTCTGTTCATTAACCGAAAACAAGTTAGACTAATCGATTCTTGGGATTTAAGAATCGATATTGTTTCGTAAAAATGAGAATTGATTAAAATTGAGAAATCTATATTTTTCACAGCCCTAGATTTAACCATTTTGAATGAAATTACTGATGAGGAAAATAGCTAAAACTTTAAAAACTCATAAAATAGATTAGAAATGCCACACATTATTGAGACAAGTTAAATGGATGGAAATCATACCGCATTCAAAGGAAATGTTTAGATAAAACGTCATTCTGAAGGAAGAGTTTTTAAATATTTAAAAGAATGAATCATCTGACCATTCAAGGTCAGTAACACAAGACATTTGAACACCATTCACCTTAATCAGAGTGGAGGTCTGAAAAAGAACATATTCATCATTGGATGTAGAAATGAAAATCGAATCAAAGTTTTTGTAATGCCTGGCTTCATTTTTGTTCATTTCAGGTGGAAAAACCTTGCAAGTTAAAAATGCAGGACATACAGCATTTTCTTTCCAGACACCCAAACGTATAACACCTTGTTTAAAAATCTGCTGAATAGTGTTTTGTGACTTGCAGCATCCATTTGATGAAACTTTAAGGACCACGGGGGTTAACAAGCGCTCGTGTAACAGTGTTTGACAAATTCCGTTTGATTCAGGAAATTAAATGAACCCTTAATTAGTGCCTCCCTGTGCTAAAGGCAAACTAACAGAGCAGTAAAAGGTTCAGGCCCAAGGACAGTATGAATTTCCCACATGCCACCCTTCACACATTCTCTCCCTGCTCATTTTTTGCCAATGCCATCTTAAGAGCTACCAACTGCTTTGATTACCTCCGATAATGCAATCAAGGCTTAAAGCTGAGCGCTTAGTCTAGGACAACAAGGCTGACAAAACTGTTTATGGTTTGACTTTGGTTTCAAGGGCAAACTTCGCATTCTTGCACTTCTGAGGCAAAACATCAGCTTATGCGAGAGTTTCATATCTGACTTTTTCTACATAAGGCCTGTCTCGCTACAGTCAGTCAGTGTAGACAGCAGACATCTCCTCCTCTGCCCCCAATATGTCAACAGTAAGTACCCCGTCATGAATGCTGTGTCAGTTTGGGCTAACACATCTGTCACATCAAACATGTCTTGATATTCTGGCATCTCTGAGGCCTGGCTGCTCATCTTAGACCGATTTTCCAATTGTCAGCATGGTTTTGTAAACTGAAAAAGAGGGAAGATACAGTACAGCAGAAATATGAACACATTATGATATACAGACTCACACTTACAGTTTTGTGACAACACATTATATAACGTCGCATTTGGTTTTTCAGACATTATTCCATGGAGATCTGCAAAAGGATATGTTAAGGCAGGGGTGTCAAACTCAGTTCCTGGAGAGCCGCAGCCCTGCAGAGTTTTGTTCCAACCCTGCTCCAACACACAAACCATGTAGTTTTCAATTAAGCCTGAAGGACTTGATTAGCTGGATCAGGTGTGTTTAATTAGGGTTGCATCTAAACTCTGCAGGGCTCCGACCCTCCAGGAATTGAGTCTGACACCCCTGTGTTAAGGTAGTATTAATATCACAAAATTAGAAAACCTCCTACAGTTTTAAAGAGAAATCCAGAGCATCGGTCAGAGTGTTAAATGGTTTTTACCAGTCTTTAAATTCATTTAACCTTTGACCTTTTACCAATGATATGATTATCATAATCAATCCTATTGATCTATGACTGAAGGGTTAAATTAATTTCAGCCATCAATTGATTACAGTTAGTGACAATATAGGCAGGCATCTGATGTGCTTGGTCTTCCTGTGGGCTGAACCTAACCTTTAGCCTTCAATTGCTTTATTTATATAGCAATCAGTAGCTTTATTTAAAGCAGGCTGACTTACAAATTAACCCTGTAAAGTCTGACATATGAAATAAAAGTCATGAAAATAAAATTTTCATTGAACAGTTTATTTATTTATTTATTTAAACATTATTTTATTTTACGTTTGCTTCTTTTTTTATATATATCACATGTGATCCATCAGACTTTTATGGCTCATACATTATGATATAGAAGAGTATGGATCTCATACTGGATGAGGAAAAAACCACCTTAGTTGTATTCCAGGGGCACAAACTGAAGAAAAATTTTGGCTGCGGATATTTGTATGACAAAAAAGTAAAATTAAATTAAATTCAACTTCTATCAATCAATCAATCAATCAAATAAATAAATAAATAAAATAAAGTTTTCTAAAAAATGATAATTTGCTTCAGTCCAGAAAGTGTTCATCTAAAAATATAACTCACAAACAATGTAATAGTTATTCCTATGTTTAGAGAAAGATAAATAAATAATGAATGTATGAATGAATTAATGAATGAATGCATATGAAAATCATGGTAGTATCATTTTCATTAGAAGCGTTTTTGATTGAGTGCAGGAAGCTGTTTGCTCTGCAGAGTTGCTGCTTGTTTGGAGCACCATGTCAAAGTCAATTAAATAAGAGGACACCTCACAGCTGTGATGCAGATGGGTAGCCAGATTCACACGTCTCCTGAAATATGGCAAGAACAGCCGAGAGTAACACTGCGAAAGAAATAAGTGCTTATACAGCAAGGCGTTTTTACACAAACAAAGACAATGTCATGCACACATGCTTTATATGAAATCATAAACTCAGGACACACATACTCATCAAATAATGTAGTCCAACCTTGAATGCACAACAACATCAGCTACAGTACAAGAAGTTCTGGAGCTTATAGATCCAACCTTACATTTCATGTAATGCATTAAAATACTGTTGAATGTTGAAATCAAAAACTGCAAACAGACATTTCCAGAACTTCACATTTAATGGTAATTTTTGTTAGTTTATTAAGGAGTTTTATATTAGAACATATGTTGTTTGATTAATATTTATTGCATTATTTTAGTGTCGTGTTTTATCTTGATGGCGCTTTGTTTTTGTGTGTACATGACACTGTGACATCTACACACACATGGTGAACAGTTTTATACTGTATTTTCACACTGTCAACCATAGCTGACTTGTTTTTAGTGCACTTTTAATGCACTATTAAATTGTGAATTACATTACAATTACAAGTCTACTGTTTTTACACAAATTAGCCTACATCACTCAGTTGTGTGTGCAGGGATGGGCAGTATTTCAAATACATGTATTTTAAATACGTATCTGAAATACAAAATACTATTTTGTATTTTATATTTAAAAACCTTTGAAAAAAGTCAAATGTATTTTGTATTTAAATACATTTAATCTTAGTATTTTTGTATTTTCAAAATTAACCTCTTTAGACTGCTGATTTCCTGTATCAGCTTGTTCAGACATGTGAGCTGCAGCTGTATGACTCCATCTAGAATTGGGTAATGAAATTTTATGGATTCCTGTAAGGAAATAAGGAATAATACTGCCTTTGTGTGCTATCAAAATTTCCTACTTCAAATTTCAGAAGTCCTGATTACAAGCTTGTCGCATTCAAGTGCTTTGCTGTTGGAAAGACTAGGAATCGAACCTGTCTCAGCAGCAAATGTTTTCCCCTCAACCATATTTAAAGTTTATGGCCTGCACAACTCAGAAACTTGGGTATAAAAATTATAGTAGAAAGTAGAAAATATGACAAAAGCATTCATGTTCAATTTCCAACTAGAAAAGTCATATTTACAAAAAAATTAAAATAAATAAATAAATAAAAATAAACAATTGGGATAGCCTGTGAAGGCAGCATAAGATAAGGTGAGGATGTCACGGTCGGTTGTACGTGTTGATTAAGGTTAAAATGGAAAACCATTCAGATTTGCATTTAGTTAGCAACAGCATGAAGAGAAAAAAGAGCACTAGCAAGGGGAACATTAGCACTAGTATTGTTTTTATTTATTTATTTATTTATTTATTTTTGTCAGATTTTGGTTTTATCAACTAGCTAGTCAAATGTCTTCATTAAACTTGACTCATTACTGCTTGCTATGGTGATTTGACAATATATATGTCGGCGTTGATATAAAGTGTAAATCGATTGAACTTTTTCTATATCATTTATATATCGTCGTGGTATGCAAATTTATCTGTGGAGCTTTTAGTGGGCAGGAGCTATTGACACATCAGAGTGATAAAGAAACATGGATAAATGAGTAATAAGCAGCTTTCTGTGTGTGTGTACCCCAAGACAAAGATAACAATAATGCTAATAATAAAGATATATTTATATTTTAAAAATTGTTCTAAGGGCATACTCACACTAGGCACAGTTGCCATGTACTAAAGCCCAAGTGCGATTGTCCTTTCGCTAACAGACAGATATCAGAGGATTATTAGAGAGGCAGCTGAGGTCAATGGTGGAATTTGCAGCTTTACTCACAAACTACAATACCTGTTCATCATTAAGATGAAAACCAGACCCATTATGAATATAAATATACTCAAAATTAAATTAATTGAAAAGTGTGATATCCAAGTAGTAATAAAGATTTTTGCTGTCATAATGCATAGCACATACAAATAGTGCATACAAAAAATGTGTACCGCACCAGAGCCACCTCTTCAAGTGGGCCAGGGCATGGTTAAACGAACCGCACTGGAAATGGTACAGAGCAGTAACACTTGTGAAATGAACTGGACTTTGGGGGTCAATCGCGCTCAAGCATGGATCAGAGCCCCTAGTGTGAGTACATCCTAAATCTAAATGAATAGTAGATAGCACACACAACTATAACCATAACAGCACAAAAAATGATTAATGATAAAAACACTGACAGCCATTTGGAATCATTTCTGCTTTAAAGAGCTTGAGCATTTAAAGTGACAGATGACACAACTGCATTGTATACTTAGAATATATTAATATAGTTACCTTTATAATTATCGTTCTTGGTGTAAACAGGCCTTAATAGTGTTACTTCACTGGATGGCCAATTTCACATGTATTTTGTGTATTTTCAAAATACAAAATACTGTATTTGTATTTAAATACATTTTCCCACTCTGTATTTTGTATTTGTATTTAAATACATTTTTCCACACAGTATTTTGTATTTTTATTTTAAATACATTTTGATGTATTTGTGCCCATCTCTGTGTGTGTGCCTTTTCCAAGCTGTAATTTTGTCAAATTATGCCAAAAATGACAAATTATTATTTAATTGTGTGCACTTGGAATACATACAATACTATCAAATTATCCTTAGCAAGACAGCAAGTCAGCCATTTTATTAGAAAAAAAGAAAAAAAGTTATGAAAATATATATTTTTTTCACCAGAGTATGGTAAAAATAACAATTTGAAATGTGGTGGAAATATTCATGACCTGCAGAAAACAAAAATGACAGAACATTGTTAGTGGCCAAGTAAAACAGTGAGACTGTGAAAAAGGAGTTTCATTTCTAAAAGTTTCCATTGCTAAAGAAACACATGTAGGTTGAACATACAGGTGTGTAATCACATGAACTTAACTGCACGAGAATGATTTTGTGATTTTCCATGTGCATTCGCATGTGGCTATCCTATATTGCCCTAAAAGGAAATATTTAAATGCTGAGTCTATTTTTATTTAGTTATTTGTGCACAGGTCCATTTTCATGGATAAGCTTTAAGGTTGAAAATCAATAATGATATCCAAGAGATTCCACAGAAAAGAGGGCTGAAATTCGATCAGGTATCCTCAAAAGTGCACTTCTGACACAAAGCCTTGAAATCTGCTTCGGCCATCCATCATGCTTTGCGCTACATAAGACATTATAGTGTGACCAAAAGAGAAAGACAAATATAAAAGGAGGGGGATAAGTAAAAAGAAAACCCAGCAGCCTTTTATAATCAATATCCATTTCCAACAGCTGTCACCTTGTTCTTTGGAGCAACTCTCCAAAGTTGTGCATTAGCAAATTGATAGGCTAATACCAAATAAAATATCACCTTGAACCCAAATGCCTACATTAATCTTCATTTAGAAAGCTGCGCTCAGAACAGTCTGTTTCTCAAAGATAAAAGCGTCGTAGACTTTGCTCAGCGGAGCAAGTGACAGACATCTCGGTATAAAAGTCAAAGAAAAGTGTCCTAAAATTGAGATTTTTATTTACATAATAAAATTTGATTTTACAGTCTTTCAATGCTTTAACTTACTGATGATGACAAGACGTGTTGGTGAATTTTTTTTTTTTTTTTTTTTTTGTACTATACTGTGATTTATTTCTTAAATAAATAAATATTGTTAAAAAAAAATAATAATTTTTAGCAGAAACTGAATGCATCATACAAAATTTAATATTGCATACCACAATGGAGCCAGACTGAAAGCATTATTTGATCACCCGCATCACTTAAGTGACGTCAATGTTGTTTCAGAGAAATAGTAAGGTACTACATTTAGATTAAAGATTACAAAGTCAAACCATGTTTTTCTTTTGAATAATATGCACCAATGAATCATTCACAATAAAACTAAGCATTAAGAGCATAATTATGGGGTCGTTTTGATTTCAGGTATGTGACTCTAAGACTGTGAATGCAAATGCATAAAGTCAAAAAATAAAAAATAACACGTGGTCTCATACAAAGGCTTGTATGATTCTAATCATCAAAACACATCTTGTCCAGCTATGAGGTCATAAAGCACTATGCTGAATGCCCACACACTCCAATACACTCTGCATTAGCAAGTGCCTTCCTACTCTCGCAAAACAAAATTATTTTTCCATCTACGAATGAGAGCTAACAGGGGAATAAACACATCAATAGATGGTGGAGCTATCTGTCAGTTGGCCCGTGCAGCTTGACAGAGTGGAGTCAGGGTACAGAGGCAATAATGGCATCTTAATGAAATACATGACAGGCCAGACCACAAAGGAATTATGCTTAAATTTCAGAATACTTTTTAGAATCAGGTTCTAATAATGCTCTCGAGTTTCATATTATCTAACAGATGTCAGTGTCATCTCAAAGCACTGAACTTGAGCATTCTTAAAGGAACATGAACAGAATAGAATCTTAATTTAAAAAAAAAAAAAAAAAAAAAAAAAAAAAAAAAGCTTATGCTCATCAAGGCTGCATTTTTTAAATCAAAAATACAGTAAAAACAGTAATATTCTGAAATATTATTACAATTTAAAATAACAGTTTTCTCATTTAATAAATTTTACAATGTAATGTATTCCTGTGAGGGTAAAACTGAATTTTCAGCATCCATTACTCCAGTCTTCAGTGTCACATGATGCTGATTAATGTTCAAGAAACATTTCTTTTTATTTTTAAAGTTGAAAAAACTAAAAATCTGAAACAAAATTTTCTTTGAAAAATAAAAGAAAATAGAGAAAAGGAGAAAAAGAAAGAAAGAAAGAAAGAAAGAAAGAACGAAAAAGAAAGAAAGAAAGAAAAAGAAAGAAAATGATTTTTCAATTAGCGGAACTTCTCTGTTTCTTGAGTATATTTTAAGGGGGGAAAAAAAGACAGAATATTTGGTTTATTGTTATAAATTCAAAGTTAACTGACTACTAGCTAAATTCAAATCCAATTCTCCAAAAACTGAAAAATTTCATTATACTAAAATCTGCTCACAGTCATGATCAAATCTTTATTCCAGGACATGTGCTTTTTTTAATGTTAATGCAAAACAGTGTGAAATTACATTTTTCAATATTTCAAATATTCAAAAGTACCGTTAATCAAACAAACAACCAAATATGAATATATGAATATACAACTATGAAATTATGCATTCAGGGTCTGTGGGTGCCAAATCAATCCCCTTCAACATTCTAAGATTATATACAATATATCTGCTGCTTTCTATTTAAAATCAAAAGCTGTAGCTGTAGATATTGCAGGACTACAGTTGCACACTGCTGAGTTCAAAAAGTGTGAAATTTGACTTATTTACTTTTAAGAGCAGCTAACAGACATACAGAGACCAAAAGACTGATGAAAGAAGACACCATGCATTTACAGATGTGATGAGATTTGTACAGAGATCATCACATGGTTAACAGGCTCTATGATACAAACAACTTACGGTACCATCAAAAGATACCAGAGCCTATCACTCAACAGCTCCAGAATGCACATTCACACTTTGCACTCAAGTTTATAGTGGTAAATAAGTAAATAAAACGGAAAAGGCAAAATTACAACATATAACTCATGCACTGCAAAATATTTACTGTCAGTGTTTTTATCTTGTTTTGCAGTAGAAATAGCAAAACATTTTTAAATCAAGGTGCATTTATTTAAGAAGCAAAATGACTTAAGATATGAAGACTGTTTTCTGAAAAGAAAAGATCAAAATTAAGTGAAACCAACAAACTGGCTACAAGAGAAAACCTTATAGTTACTGGCCTTTCTAATAACCCCATATGATTAACTAGACTCTCAGAGGGGAAAAAAAAGGTACAAAAGCTGTCACTGGGGAGACATGTTTTTCAAGGTACACTTTTGTACCTTTTAGGTACTAATAAGTGCATTTAAAGTACCAATACGGACCCTTTATGTACAAATACCGCCCCACTGACAGCTTTTGTACCTTTTTTTTCTGAGTGTAGTCTGGCCTATAACACACAAACTCACAAAGTCCAGTAGATATATATCATTTTGAAGTGTGTCATCCAGAAAAAGAAAAGACTCAAAACTTAAAAACCGCAAAGCTAAAAACAGTAAGGTATTGGTGGTCTTGGCAGGCAGCTCTCCTGGTGTTTCTCGGCAGGGCTGGAAAGAGGTTTGGACTCCTCTGAATATGAGCTTCCATGACAGATTCTCAAATGAGAGCCAAACACATTTATCAACGGTTCATTTGACACTGATTACTCTCCGAGGGCTGTCCACTACACTTGCCCGTTAAAAAATGAGCAGGGTCCTGGAGGTCAAAAGCAGTCTCTTATTGCCAGCCCACATAATCAAATCTGACAGAAATTTTCCCGGTAGACAGCGAGGGGACCGGTCCATCATAAGGGGGTGAAGCAGAGGTATGGTGTGGATAACCACGGCAACAGATGAGTGTTCACACTCCAAATCACTTCCCTCTGTCAGCCTCACCTGAAATGTTGTCTGATTGTTCCAACAAAAACGTGGAATTATATTAGGAATGTAGAAGTGAAACGAATTTCTACAATCTGTTCTATAACTGGCATGATCAGGGCAGGGAAAACAGAATTCCAGTTCCATCACGATGCAGTCTTTTTGAAAACCATATGAAATACATCACACAGTCATAAAACATACATAAAATCATCAAAATAAATCAGGCACAACTTGCCACATGGTCCATTGAGTCTACCATACTTGATCAATCTTAAGCCAAAGCTCCTGCCAAATAAAACGTACTATTTACTTTAACCATGATTAAGCAGTTAGTAACCGATGTTAAATAATCTTTCTTGACCTCAAATCAAATCTTCCATCAATCTTGAGATATTACAGTCTGGATGATCTCTGCGCTACAAACCCCGTTTTACACCATTAAGCAAATCCCAACCCAACATTTGCGGAAAAGTTATTTGGCCAGCGACGTGCTGCCAAAAATGTCCTCCGGGGTTGAAACACATCATACACATCATTAGTTTTCCTCATAGATAGTTTGCATAAAAATGTTCTGTAAATCTCTTTCAATTTAGACAGTTTATAGTTTCAGACACCTCAACAAGGGTTCAACAGTAAGGATTTTTTGTCCTACTGTCTTTTGTGTTTGTTTGTTTGTTAGTGTAGATTTTTAAGATATTTGACCAATCAGCTCACCGTGTATGTTTGGGTTTGCTGAAATCAGGTTGTCAATTTCAGTGGCATAAAAATGTGCAAAGTTTGCAAAATAGATGAAATTGCTTAAAGCATTTGTAGAGCAAGATGAACAAATGTAGCCTATATTTACTGACAAAGCAGCAATTTGAACATTTGGAAGAAAAACAAGAAAAAATAGAGCATCCTTTGCACCATAGTGACAAAAGAGGATGACGGGAATATTAATCAACACAAATGTCACATCTGTCTGGCCCAGCTGAGCTGAAATACGAGGCTGGGATACCGTGAGGGTCACAATGACAATATTTGTGAAACATAAGAACACCCAAAGGCATTCTTTCTCTCTTTTCCTCCCATCATCCTCTATCACTCTTTCTCTCCTCCTACCTCTCATTAGGTCACCAGAGACCTTGCATCTTTGAAATGTTAGCGTCTGTCTCCAATCTGCCATTACCAGAGTACAGACACCTCTGCTGTCACTGCAGAGACTCGTGGGACATTTACGCCCTTTCACCCACAACGCCACAATCAATTCCACAGCTGACAGAGGACAAAGGCGGTTTAAACTCTTCGATAGCACACGATCTCCAGCATGAGAGCGAGAGATTCACATCTAAATACTTAAGGAAAAGGTACAGGAAATGACTTCTAAAGAGCAATCTGTTGTGCTGAGCATGAGAACACAAGAGCGTCAATATGGGGCCCTGCTGTGGAGTGAGCCAAGACGGCTGTATGGATCCGTTATTGAAATCTAGCCAAGCTGTCAATGTGCTCGCTAAAGCAGGTGCCTGTCGCACTACACAGATGCTGTGCTCTCCACATTAGCATCTCTTTGTTGGTGGAACGGCATCACAATAGGCTGGAGGGAGGTCAGGTGAAGATCAAGTATTGAGCCATTAAAGTTGAGCTTGTCTGCTCATTAGGCCAAATAAAGAGGGAAGGCGAAGTAAACATATTTATAGGATGCGCTGCAGGACAACCACCACCCAACGGAGGTAGAGCGGAGGCATTAACAGAAAGAAGTGGAGCCTTCGATATTGATTTTAACTACCCAAGTTTCTTTATGAAAGAGGATCTGCGTCCAAGAGTAAGTCTGTTTTAACTGTCTCGAAAGTCCGATCTATTTCGATTGATCCTCCCCTATCAGCTTACGGTCTTGGATGTGATTTCGGAAAGACAGGGGCAAAGACAAGAGTTTGGCGAGTGCATTAGCCGGCAGCGCCTTTTTACTTGATAATGAGCCTTAAAATCAAACGCACAAAGCTTACAAATTTTGGACATACTGGATTTTATAGAGTGTCAAGGACATGAGTTCTGACACACGTCGAAAAAGCTTTCTCTAAGACATTCTGCACTTTCATTTTATTGCATCTCAAACATGAACACACATAAAAATAAAGTTTCCAATTGGAAACGGCCTGATTCCAGCCTTTCAAGTTCCACAAAATACATTTTAATTCACTGGATTGTAAGAACAGTGGTGCTTAACTTGTTTCACTTGTTGAACCAGATTATACCTTAGACATGGAGTTGACATTGTTAATGTTATTAAGATAACAAAAATGTGCTTAAATCTGACAGTGAGATGTATTAAATGGATAGCCAACCCCAAAATGAAATTTGTGTCATCATTTACTCAACCTAAATGTCATTCCAAACCTGTGTGACTTACTTTCTTCTGTACAACACAAAAGATAATTTCATCAATTGTATGGTCAGAAAAATACAATAGAAGTCAATGGGAACCGAAACTGTTTGATTATCAACATTCTTCAGTATATCTTCTTTTGTGCTTAGCTTAAGAAACAAATGACATGAGGGTGTGTATATGATAACAAAAAGTAAATATCCCTTTTATGTCAAAAAGAACTACACTCTTAATTTTTTTTTTAGAATTCTTAATTTTATGCAAAAACAACTGCATGATTTAAATATAACATTTCACCATATTACGAAGTGATAGGAGAATTTCACCCTCCATAACCTTCAAAAGTATGCAAGCTGTCTCTGAAAACTTTTCCAAACTCTCTAAAGAGATTCACTGGATTGGAAAGTGAGCTCAACCTTGTGAACAGCAATGACAAGGTTTCATAAGTGAGCAGCATTCAACAGTAATTGGTTTCAAGATGATGCTTTTAGAAAATGAGCACACAGAGATTTATTTGATATCTCAACAGTATTTATTCTCAGCATCTTGTTAGCATGATCCTTTTTTCTCTTCTCCTTTTATATATCTTGGATGTGAACGCAATAAGCTAAGTGGCTCAGCTGCCTGTAGTTGCACCGCAGAGTTTCACTATCTGATTAAAGATGCTTTTGCCAAGCATCATCTTTTTCTCTTACACACACATACAAAGATATAGCATTGTGCACTATGATTACAGCAAAAAAGTGGACATTTACTGGCACCTAATTAATATAAAATACGGTTCATATTATTGCCTGTCATCAGAAGTTAATAAATCCTGATGGATGGATAAAGTCAGTTTGAAACAGGGACATGGCACAAAAGAGTTTGTTCAGTTCCCCTTCATTCGTCAACGCTACACTTACATGCAAAGCCAGAGTTTCTGGAATCAATTTATTTTTTGGAATAAACTCTAAAGAATAAATCCACCCATTGAGAAGAGATGAAGTGGAAGAATCAGAGAATGCTTTAAGCAATTTGAACCCATTTAAACTTTAGGATGTGTGTGGTTTGGATGGCATGTTTCAAACCCTTTTCACGTTTGATTTTTTAAAATGAAGTCTAATTCTATTTCCTGTTTTAAGTGCTTTAGAATCATTATATAGAGCTAATATACAACCAAATTTTGTAAAGTTATTAGAAAACAGTCAAAAAATATTTATATAAAAAAACATCATAAAAGGTCATATTATATACAGACACATCAAATTATAAATTAATAATAATTAAATAAATTATATATATATATATATATATATATATATATATATATATATATATATATATATATATATATATATTAGTTTTTATATAAATATTTGTTTATATAATAATATATTTTATAAAAAAGAATAAGAATAAGAATAAAAATTATAAAAAAAATTGAATAAGAAATATTATGTTTATATAATATACTATAAAAAAACATTAAAAAGTCACATATTTTGACAGACACATTATATTATAAATTAATGCTTATAGAATTCAATTAAAATGTATAGTATAATTAAAATTACTATAAAATAGTAGAATTTTATGTAATAAACTCTAAAAACCATTACAACGTCATATGCTTTGAAAGACATGTCAAAATTCACACATCTGTGCACCAAATGAATAAGTACCGTTTACCACATACCAATATTAATTACTTGTATGACTGTTCATTTGAAATATGCTGTTGCCTGACTTTTATTTGGGTGTAAACAAAATCCCCATCTCTAGGCAGAAAATCTCCAATGCCACAGATTCATATCAGACCCAGAATGTTCTGCACAGGATGACTGACAGCAAGGTAAACAAAGTGTGGCACAGATCAGCACCATGAAAAATCAGTTTCAAACTGATTTGAATTCATTGGGCCTGTCCGTCGGGACAGCATCATTCACATGTGGCAAGAACACCATGAAACTCAACAGATGCCTTTCTATATAATCACTCACATATTCACTTCAATGTATCTTATTTCTTCACTTTTTCAAGCTTCTACTGGTCTCTTTATCTTCTTTTCTCGTGCTCTCGAAGTTATTACTAAAAATTTGCTGAGCTACTAAATGTAAAGTCTCAATATACAGTGGTCTGTAATTAATTCATCCAGTATATTCTAGAGCTGCTCACATTGCTACAGTAACAGCAGCATGTTTTATATCAATAATAACAAAGTCATAATCTCTGGTTCAGCATTACCTGGTAGAAAGTACACATTACACTCTCTGATGCACACACTTGAAAGACTAATGTATAGAAACTGTTTAAAGGCCAGATAATTAGAATCATTTCCACGAACAAAAGAGATGTACACATGCATTTAGGCTCATTTCACATATCTGCGCAACAAAGACAAAATGGATCTGACCTTTTTTATGTGTGTAAGATGAATAGACCCTAGGGTTGCTTCTTCTCTTCCAATATTCAGAAAGAGAAATTCACAAACATAACCTGCTAGTCTCAAAACATAACACCTTTCTGAATATTTCATCATAGGCTGCGGGTCTCAGAGATAGCCATGAAAACATACGGCTTTGGTCAACTGGGAAAAAAATATATAATGTTGCATCAATTCTGTCACTGAAACCTTTGAATGTAAAAAAACAGGTAAAATCTCAGGTCCGAAGCATTGAATCTGGGTAATATGAAATCCATAATTTACATTGACGAAGAGTTACATCTTCTTCCAGTCGTAATTGTAGACACCTACAATCTTTTTAAACTGAGAACATTAGCTTTTCTACCAGAGGGAGAGTTTTTGGAGCTGGAGGATATTGAATGTTGTTTGGCTCAGAACCCATACTGTGAGCTCTGGAGGTTTGGATTTCAACGTCAATTAGAGGCTTTGTCAACAGATGAGGCCTTTTATTTTCACAAATGTCAGCTATTTTCTCATGGGGTCCTTACATGAGGATGAAACTCTGGGGCTAATTATGTTAAATAGATATGACATTCACATATTATTGCTCACAAACTCCTTATGTATAAGGTTTGCATTGATGTTACTACATACAAGGATAAAGATAAGTGCAGTGAATAAATTGCAGAGAGATTAATGTTAAATTAATTGGAATCTATTTTTGCATAAAATAGTCTTCGATATTTAAAGGTGCACTGCATAATTTTATGTATAATAAGTTGACCCAAGGAAGTGTATAATACCTGGAAAGAGCTATTCGTAAAATAATAAAAATAAATAAATAAAAAGTAGATTAAAGTAAAATAAAATGATGTAAAAATAATAAAATAAAATAAAAATAGAAAACTAGATTAAAGTAGATTAAAATAAAATAAAATAAAATAAAATAAAACCTTTAAGAGCTCTCCACCAATAATCTGTCACTGGAAGCATATCTAAAATAATATAATAAAATGATTACCATCAGAGATTATGCTTAAGGCATTAAGCTGACAACAATTTTCAATTATCATGGAAAGGTAATAAATGTTTATTAGAATATAAAAAGTATGATTTAGGATTATATAAATTAATTCATATTACATTTATATTAAGTATACATTTTATTTATCATTTTGTAATAAGAAATATATTACTGAGTACACAAAATGAAGGAAGAAGCAATTCTGAAGACATTTGATTTTTTTAAACTCTGTTTTTCTTTAACTCCATCTCTAGAAAACCTAATGAAGATGCTGCATTGTGGTCAAGAGTGCTTCTGATCTTCGCTGCAGCCATGAAAGCATCTGTTTCAGCCTCATCTTTGAATGAAGACATGTTTCTAAAGGTCATATTGCAAATACTTGATTGCAAAGCAAAGATAGCCATCACTAAAAGACACCTAGATAGCTCACAAAGAGGTACTCAGATGCTGATCAGATGGCTTTAACAGGGAAAGTGGGCTCCAATGACCACCCAGACCACCCAAACTGGCCACACAAGTGCTGTGACTGCCAATGGAAAAGTGATATTCTACCCATATCCAATGAACGCTCGCTGCTGACTGGACACTTTGAGGTCTCCACGTCTCCTGGATCCCTTCTCTGTCTCGAAGGCTGACAATCAATATAATGGACAATGACATTTAAAGAGACGTTTCTGACTTCACCATAGGTTAGTGGTAAAAACAGATGTAGAATGCACAGTTTGAAGTCTGTCAAGAAATTAAGAAAAAATAAAAAAGTCTGGATTTAAAAAAATGAATAAATAAACATAAAATGTCACAAATCCCTAGACAGAAGAGCTCAACAATACATAATAATGGTTAAATTGACCTGTTTACTGTTTGTTGCCTGATAAATGGCAGAAAATTACAGCACATATACTTCTCAGAATCCCAACGCAGAGAGCTTTTATCCTGTAATGAGAAAAAATTAGACTTCGCATGTGGCATATTTTCCCATATGCATTTGCCACGGCCATTACTCACATGCTAACATCAAGACAAATAAAACAATTACCCATCTGTAATTAGTTTTCACAGCACAACTCAAGTTGCCATCATTTTAAACACTAATAGTGTCACCACCGCGGATGGCTGAGGTGCAGGCGAATCATTTATTATGGAAGGTCATCACTTTAAAATCTCGTTAGCTGTACCTGTGGGCCTGAAGGTCAGGATCTACTCCAAGTTGTGTTATGTATGACAGTGGAGCCAGCCAATTCCCCCCTTCCTGTTTTCTGCCACTCTTTAAGCTGTCATAATTTTGAATTAGGCTGAGACATATCATCATCCTGGTAATATTTCATATGTGCCGTCACACACAGCCAAGAGGCAATAAACAAAGCAATTACAAAGGCCTGCTCCTGCAAAACAAACCTGCCCCCATCCTTGCTGGCCTCGATTTCTCTGTTTGTTAATTCACATGAATAATTTAAAATGTCATCAAACCTGTGTCACACGTCCATAGACAATGCAGATGCATACAAGCGTACACACACATTTGGTTTTCTGTAAGAGTGGACTTTCCATTTACTTACATTGCTTTAATGCTAAGCTTTTGATATTTTCTACATGCAAAATTAACCCTTCTGCAAGCTAATATTTAATAGGCCATATTAAAGAAACAGTTCACCCAAAAATGAAAATTTTCCACCCAAGATGTAGATGAGTTTGTTTCTTAAAGGAGCAGTTCACTTTGAGAACAAAATTTTCAATAAGATATACAGATAATGTACTCACCGCCTTGTCATCCAAGATGTTCATGTCTTTCTTTCTTCAGTCGTAAATAAATTATGTTTTTTTGAGGAAAACATTTCAGCATTTCTCTACACATAATGGACTTATATGGTGCCCCCAAGTTTGAACTTCCAAAATGCAGTTTAAATGTAAACTCTTGATACTAGTACACCATTGAGGGGTAATAGAGTAGTTGTAGATGTATATTTTAGCTTTTGCACCTTAGGGTACCACCCTAGTGACAACTTTGTACCTTCTTTTTTTGAAAGTGTATCTAGTACTCTTCCCATGTATAAAAGATGCAAAAAAAAAAAAAAAAACCAAAGCCAAAAAAACAAACAAACAAACAACACACAAACAATCATAACTAACTCTTCTTCAACCAAAGTATCAACAAACATTTCACTTTTTACACTGAATAGCTCTTTCTATAACCCTCTCATCTGTCTTTGTCTCCTCATTCATTCATGAGGTGAAGTCTCAGGTCTGTGTATACCCAACAGCTCCTGCAGGATCTCACCATCTGTTCTGCTGTTGACTCAGTCTTCAGCTGAGGTATGGCCATGTTTACTGAGCGAGCGCTCACTCACAGGCTGCCAGACCTGCACACAAAGCAAATCGTTCTCTTTTCTTCTTTTTTTTCCCTTACTCTAGTTTGTTTAAAAAAATGGCACGAAAAAGTGAAAAAATAAATAAATTATTATTTATTAATAATATTTAAATATCATTCCATACAAAATATCTGAATCTAAATGCATCTTATCTTTGAATGACTGAATGCATTTTAAGTTTTTAAGTAATAATATAATATCATATCATATCATATGTGACCTAAATGTTATTAATTAATCACTTCATAAAATAAATAAAATATAAAATAAAAGTTCACATTTGGCTTAGATATACTGTTATTATTTCAAAATGTGAACTAGTTTTCCAACAGCAACTGAATCAATTCAAATTAACCATATGAGGACACAGGTGATTTAATGTTGAGACCAGCTGATCCTGCAATAAAAGCTTTGTGATTAGAGCACCAGTCTGGTTCCAGTGTGCTGAGGGGCCTGTCTGACTCGCCCACACTAGGATTCTCCTGTCTCCCCCGCAGCGCAGTGTGGGCGTCTTGATCCATGTTCAAATATCGATTCAGCATTCAGGCAGTGTTCAGATCTATCTGGTCTTTCTGATGGGCATCCGAGAGTCTCAGAGGCATTTAGAGAACAAAACAAACCATAGGAGAGGGGGTTATCGGCTGTCCTTACAAAAAATAAATAAATAACACAAGAAGATAACAGAACTTGGGGGAGACACAGATTGCTGCTTGTACATTAAGATTTGAGGCATATTTGTTTTATTGCAACTGTAAATGGAATGAGCTTTTTATTTAGTTTTAACACCATGTATCCAATTATCCAGTTGTACTATAATACAGAAATGGGAAAAATTGTCATTGCAACAGATACATATTTGTGCTTGTGCTGTACAATCATATCCCCACATCCAAATGTTGTATGCCGACAATTTTTGAAAGCTGCATATTCATAATGGTACTAGAAATGGAAGTTTACCTCATCACTAAATGTGACTAGTAACATCTTGTAATAGCTTACAATCACTTTTTTTGCTTTAAACTACTGGAAGGTATGAATGTTTTGGCTGAGGACAGTGATCTGCATTCACATCCATATGTTTAACACTTTGTGCTAATCTACCCAGAGGAAAAATTGAGAAAACAGAACTTTTCTTTATGCTATTTAATGGAGATTTGATATTTTTGACAATTTTTTGTCAGCCTGGTGGGCTGGTTAAGACCTTTTGCTTCAGGATTTAATGAGAAAATCTCAACCTTCAATCACGTCCAGCCTCCCATGAGGAGAGGGAAGGTCAGTTTCAGGATGCGTTCTGGCCTGTTTATTCTCATCATTAAAACAGGGCCACAATTAAAAGCCTCCAGCGGGAGATTTCAGACAGGCAAAAAACACATCAGATGTTGACGGACAGATTCATGCTGTGCCCGTCTGGGCAAGTTCAGCATCTCAGGCAAAACGCCCTTCGGCAAACATGTTTTCTCTTGTGCTTCTGTCCCAAGAATTCTGCTAATACTTTAAAAAGTGTTTTTTTTTTCTTTTTTTTTTTTTTTTTTTTTGTTTTATACAATAATTGTTTAATCAAATTATTTAAAAAAAAAAAAAAATGTGAACAACACTTTGTGTCGCCAACTCAAAACTGCACACTAATTGAGTAATTCAAGCACCGCTTGTTTGAAACATTTGCTAATTAGAGTTGAGACAAACACTTCAGTAACTGCAATCATCAATCATCAATCTAAGTTTCCCCTTGTAATGTCAGAAAAGTGCTCAGCTTCAGTTTATGTTTAAAGTTCATTTCAGGTTGTAACTATTGCATTTATAATTTCAATATAGAAAATCTGTCTTCATAAAGGTAATGAAACAGAACAAATATTATTACGCAAAATACAACTAAAAGGACTAAAAAAAAACTGCTACAATAGAATACCATTAAACTAAAGAGGTGTTTCCGACCAATAAGACCTTATTTACACCTCAACCCAGAATTCAGTGATGATGTTAATTGCAACTTTTAAAACAGTTTTTATTGCCTAAAATCAAGCCAAAATAAAATATAAATATTAAATGAAAAATGTCAAATTAAATCATTTAAATTAAAATCAGATATGTTGCCTTGACAACTGATTGAAAACATATATATATATAAATAACGAATATAAAAATAATGTAAAAACCAAAAGCACAAGATTACTTTAAAAACTAAAATTAAAGGAACACTGAAAATATAAAAAGTTAATGTAAAATATTCATAAAATACAATAATAGACTATAAGTAATATTAAAATATAAAAAAAATTATATAACAATTGTTAATGACACATTGTGAGGTGAAAGTGTTTGTTATAAAAAGTGCTATTGGTTAGAAACATTAGCCCCCTTTACCTCATAAACTGCATGTTGCATAAAATATGTATAACTTAGCGTAATATCACTTTTGACAAGCAGGAGTTCAAGAGTATCGTTCAGCTTTATACAGGTATTTTTAAAAGCCTTCCACCTGCACATGCTGCAGCAAACAGTCAAAAAATATTTACAGTCATTAGACATTCAGTTTGATTAGGTTTATATTAATTCCACCGGGATCAGCTGTACCAATCTCTGGAAACGAGGAACTGGATTATCAAAATTAACCACTTGATTATACAACACCTGCAGCCGTGGCAATAAGACGCCACTCCAAAGTCTTTTCAACAGGCTCATTCATTAGCATCATCCACCGTTGTCAATATGCATGACAAAGTATGCCCTTTATTATTTGAAAGTGCCGACTACTGATATATACCAGGATGCTGACGCTAAGAAATGACAGTAAAATAGTGATAAATGCAGGAGCAAAGCAGTAAGGATGCTAGAATGCAAAGGTCTATCACTTTGAATAAACAGCCAAATCACAAACACTCCATCTTCATAATCCATCATCCTTACGATGTCAGAGGCCATTATACCAGTGTGAGCTATGGTTGATAGAGTGGGCAGACTGAATTTAAGCCCTTGACTCAATGAGAGCGTTAGTGGCTTCGGCCACCACAAACCTGTTATACCTAATAGCATGTGAGAGCTGATAACCTGCACCCAATCAAAGGCATTTCACCCACTGATTGGGCCCCCATACACAGCGGGGCAAGCCACAACATAATCACGGCCCCGCGAGGAAGAGGTTTGGGTCATTTCAGTGGGAAAACAAACAGCAAATCAAAGCTGGCCTTCTTTCCCCGTCTATTTCTTTTTAATTTGCATCTACAAACAAGCCCTCCATTAGACTCCTGCCGTAATGCCGCATGCAGCAACCGGTAAGACACAGGATTGAGTGTTGTGTATTTCTGCCGCAATATTTCCTGTTCTCTCTGCATTTTCGTCTCCCCCAGGGTAATTATGGGATGTTCGGGGCTGCGCCCTTGTCCTTGGGCAAGCTGGTGTCTTGAATTGTTGGGATCACAGGCTTGTGAAGTCATTACACTCTCATCAATGGCGTTCTCCGAGGGGCTGTGGACACAGTTGTGGTGTGAGCTGTGTGATTAACACCAGCTCATCACAAACTCAAAGGACTCAACACACAAATTAACATGAAGGCGAGAGTGGCTGCAACCGTAAATTAAGGCGGGCCGAGGGAACCGCATAAAGAAGTTATGCTTAATGGTGTTTATGAAAGCAGGCCCACACAGAGAGGACATCCCAGCAGACTGTGGTCAATAAGAGGTAAACAACACCTACAACTATCTCCCCCCCTCACTATAATAGAAACCAAGAAAACTCAAATAGAAATAGAACCTCTACTATGTATATCATACATTTTTAAAACCAGATCAAACACTATTAAAGGCTAAACAACAAATGCATTCCTTATTATGCACTACATTATATCGTATCTGAATATAAAATGTAATGTTTTATCACTAATTTTCACAATAATTGTAAATCCCGTTCTATACCAAATTGCCATGATTTCAATTAAAATGAGCTTGATCAGAGCTCAGTATTTCTGAAAGTCTGGTAGACCCTTTTAAGGAAACGCTTTCTTAAAGTACAATATAAAAATACTCATTTTTTAAAGGTATATAATTCAAAAGGTTCTGCATAACAGGATTTACTCATATCAAACGTGTAGTTGTGATATGGGTCAAAAACGGCTCTTGAACAAATGTTCCTCTATACTTTCCTCTTGAAGGCGAGACCGGCATAAAAGGTTTTATTTTTACATGACGAAAAGACTGTTTTAATAATCAATTACTAGTGATGGTTTGTTTGATGGATCACAGCAGCTTCACATCCAGTGAATGCAGGTGTGTGTATACAGACAAGAAGACCTACACATTCACCCAGCATCCTTCAGGACTCAGAAGCTCCCCACTAAATATAGTACATCTCCCAGATCACTGCTGCCCTTGAGGACTCAGACAAGTAGGCCAGGAGGAGAAAAATGGGGCGGCCTTGTAGTTGGATATGCAGCAAATTCAGAGTATCAATAATAGATGCCACAGTATCTAAAAATAATATTTCACCTACAATAACAGTATAGGAAGAAATCAAAGTGAAGACAAAATTCTCACGTGAAGTCAAATTCAGAATTTTTGGCAACATCCCAAACATCCTTTCTTTCCCAGTAACATTCCTTACAGTTGAAAATGAATGACTGATTAAAAAAAAAAAAAAAAATGTATTTTAGCCAGCGAGGATACCATATTTAGTTTGACATGAATAAAACTGAGGCTCTGAGGCATGGAAATATAGTTTGTTTAATATATTGTACTTTCTTAACATCCAGGGTCACATAACCTGTATTTCCTGAAGCTGTTTGTTAACTGGAATGATTGACACTTAGGTTCAATATATTAAACAGACTGTACTTTTATATAGCTTCTACTGTGACTAGGTTTAAAACAACTGCTTTCAGATCTACAAATGAACACTTTTAAATCATGGAATGGCAGCTCTGTACCAAAAAATAGCACATTCCTAATACAAAAGTTGTTCCAAACGGTTGACAGCTCAATTATGCTGCCTTAAAATAACCAGTTTTACCCAAAATCTAAGGCTGCACTGCATCATTTGCGAAGAATGCAATTCCATAAAACATTCTGAGCACCATAATGTGTTTGTACTTATATTAGAATGCCATTCACTTAGCAACATACTAAAACTGTTAAAACTGGCTATTTATAAGGTTCCATCATAGCTGTGATGCTGCCTATGTATAGGCAGTAAGGCAGTTCACTAGGTTTTGGAAGATAGCAAAGGAGTTTTGAGTATGGAAAAAGTCCTAAACACGTAAAGCGCTTATGAATGAGTAGGCCATGTAATTTATAACAGTGAGAGATTTACTTGGCTCTTTTTCCCACTCAAGCCTTGATCCCATCAGCTGTTTCATAGAACAATCTGGCCTCACCTGGAAGTGATATAGCATCTGTGATTGGCTGATGCAATTCCACCAACAGCTCGCTCTCGTAGCCTGAAGAGAGTCTGATGCCTGTTGTTGAGGGTGATGAGCTTTAGCTCGTAGACATAC
The DNA here is from genome assembly GCA_039654775.1 of Spinibarbus caldwelli. Classification (NCBI taxonomy): domain Eukaryota; kingdom Metazoa; phylum Chordata; class Actinopteri; order Cypriniformes; family Cyprinidae; genus Spinibarbus; species Spinibarbus caldwelli. The sequence goes on from CM077235.1 coordinate 27,404,332, forward strand.
AGCTGCGTCTGTCTCTTTTGCCTTCCATCAAACACAAGTAGGTCTTGATTCTTTTAATGTCCTTTGGCTCTGGATTGAATCAGCGGTTCAATTTGCCCCAGGCTGCCTTGAAGTGGTCAGTTGTTTGAAATCATCCTAAATCATGGCTGAAAAATAAAAAGACAGGTCACCTTGACACTTTGTTGTAGCATGAGGTATTTTTCATGATATCCTGTCTAATATCTGTCTTGGCTGAGATAATTAGCCCATTAACGTTAATTAATCCATGTAGTGATGAGAAGACGGGCACACCTCATCTCCCGTGGATCATTGGTAAGTTAATCAACCGCTGATTTTCAAGCCTGTGTAAATATCACACAGAACAGCAGCTTCATCCGCAATCTGGGCTAACGCACTCCTTCTGTCTTTTTAATTGACAAACAAATGAGGCCTCTGTATTTGGGGAGGCGCAAAACATTAATAAACGCTTCTCTGGAGTTTTGCCCCAAACGATCCGCATGAACTTCAGGTCAAATGGAGGTTTTCATTGCAAACAGAGTGAGGGAAACGCTTTACGCCTGTTGAGTCTTTGTTTATTTTCTTTAATCGCTGGCATAAAGACTAATTAAACTTCGGTTATTGAATGCACAGCATCCAATAAAGCTAAATCTCGGCTCAGCGAGAGAGCAATTATATCTCAAATCACATGGAGTTGCTCACTCCTGTCCGTGACACACCAACTGGATCTGTTAGCGAAGAAAAACGTTCTGCTTCCGATGGAAATTAATGCCTGACATTTTTGCTTTGAACGCTGGGTGTAGCGTTCATTGTAAAGAGTAGTGATTTGCGATTGCAAGCATAAAAATAATACGTGAGGATATGTGAATCTCTGACATTATAGGGTCCCTTCAGCAGATTGTAGGCTGAGGGTCAGGATAATAATTGGATAGAGAAAAGTGGGGGTAAAATATAACAGATGTATGATCACGTCTTTAACCATGATGAGAATAATCGTGTGGCCCACCCGTTTGATGAGGTACCTGAGGAAGATTACAGGGAGCAGAACTGAGAAAAATTAGTTATTAAACACTGAAGAGACGCACAAGGAGAGAACTTGAGATATGATAAGGACAGAACACACCTACTCAGAGTCCTTTGACCACATGCTAATTATCTCACATTAGTGCTTTCAAAAGTCAAAATAAGCTCAAGCAGATTCTTTTTTTTTAAACCCGTCATCCATCTTTGTCTAGTTATCTATACACTGCTCAATCAATCAATCAATCAATCAATCAATCAATCAATCAATCAATCAGGTAATCAGTCCAGTGATTTGTATGTTAATATACCTCACATTTGTAAAATCACTCTCCCATCCCACAAATACTTAAAAGAATAGTTCTCCCTTTGTCATTTACTGACCCTCATGTCGTTCCAAACCTGTATGACTTTCTTTGATCTGTGCAATATAAATGAATACATTCTATACTGAATTTGCAGTGTTTTTGTTCACAACTGCAGAAAGAGAGAGAGAGAGCGAGAGAGCAGCTTAAACCAGCTGCCATGCTCAAAACCTAGCCAGCATATGCTGGTTTTTTCAGCGGGGTTAGTAAAGGTTTTGCATGTGTTCAAGTTTTTGTGGTGCTATAAGCAGGGATGTGCACAGACATTTTGAGGGGCAGGGGCTCAAGTGGAAAAAAGGGAACGTGTCATATTTATTTTTATTTTTTTCTAAACAAAACAATAAATATATTAGGGGTGTGCGATATTGACAAAAAACTCAATATTTTCTGGAATTTTACCGATAACGATAATCAGACGATATTTTGCTGAGTGTGTTATTGTACTGATTTCTTAAGGACTACCGTGGACAACTGACTCCTAACGTTTTTGATATTTTTCATATTCTGTGTGGTGGTCAGTTCAAAGCAGTGATAGAAATGAATCTTTTCCAATAAGTTTAAATTGATTTTTTTTTTTTTTTTTACCTTTTATGGGCATTTTTACCTTTATAAAGCCCTTTTTTCTAAAAGTGTGCATCATCTTTTCAGTCAAATTCTTAAATTGAATCAGTCAATTAGAATACTAAGTCATTTGGACTGTTACCAAGCAAATGAAATCAGTATTGACAAAATTAATCTTTGCAATGCAGAGAAAACACAGAAGCTGCATTAGAAGTGGCATTTAGATGCATTTACACACTGTTTAATGCAGGACATGAATGTACTTAACCTGCAGTTCCAAATGCAGAAATACTGTTTTGATATTTTAAACATAAAACATTGAATAGTGATATTTGAAATTATTAAAAAAAAGAAAAAAAAAGAAAAAAAAAAGAAAAGATACTTTAAATGTGAAATTAAAACTGCCAGTAGGTGGCAGCAAGTCACTGTTAATAAGTGAGTCATTGCAACTGAACCGAATCATTAAAACGGATGATTCATTCAGGAACAAAACAGCGTCATGTTGCTCAGAGACGCAAATTGGAATTATATTTGTTGGAGAAACAGATTTGTCAATATTGTGTCTAAAACGTAAACTTAATATTAAATTCTTGTTTATTGAACTGGTGTTGAAAATCAATATCACATTTGTAATCATGCTACTTTTTGGTGTAAAAAAATGTCAGTCTTTGTGTGATACTGATGAACTATATGAAATGATATAAATATATACATTTCTGCCCCCATATCTTGAATTTTGTGATCATTCTAAATGCATTTTAATAAACTGAATCATGCAGTGAAAGAACGCACACTGGTCTAACCTACTAGACTTCCTATTGCCTTAGCTAAAATTTAGCTAACTTACATGGTAGCTCTCTCATGAGTCATGGATGTTAGCAAGACAAATGAACTATATTTGCCTTTTGTCTTTTGGATAATTAGCTGTAAATTCGAGGCACAGGTAGCTTAGTCTTTTGTTCATCACCACTCACCTCCACTCCAAGATAAACACAACTGGAGAGGGCGGGAGGGCTTCACTTCTGCGGCTCTCTGCCTGTCTGTGATGTGCATGTGCCGATCAATGTGCGCTACACTGCTGTGCTGCAGAGACGGATTTTATTTTGATATTTTGATTTTTTATTTGTTTGAAAGGGAAAGCTGTGCACAAACAGAAACACACACGCACACATATATACATATATTCATTTATTAAAAAAAAAAAAAAAAAAAAAAAACTCCCCAGAAAAAAGGGCACTTTCTCTCGTGGAAGAAAAAGGGCAGGTGCCCCCTTTGATGTCTATGTGTGCACATCCCTGGCTATAAGCCAGTCAGCACTGTCATGATGTCATTAATAACATAGCGTTTACTCAAGAACTGAGTGCCTTTGAGCAAAGATAGCACATTTCAAATCACATACTTCTGGGGGCCTACAACAGCCGAACAACTGCTTTTAAGATAAATAGAAATGCTAACTTATAGTGTGCTCCAGGCTTTATAGACCTTGTGTTAAACATCCACTTGAGTCTTGTAGTTGTCATCATGACCAACCCAGAGTTGTGTTAAGTATCATCTATTTTTACTCCCTTGAAAGCTTATTATCTGGAGAAGATTTTTCTCAGAGAGTCAGGAAATCATGAACAAATTGGGCTTGGATTACAAAAATAGAAACATTTTGACAGACAAAAAAGGCAGAGAGTTGCAGAAAATCTTAATGGCATTTGGGTTGCTTATGATTAACTGTAATCATCTGTCACTTAACTTAATGAAACTGATGATCAAGATTTAAGAAGTGCGGTCATTTGCAGCCAACAGCAGAGCAGCTGAAAACACTCTGTTAGGTCCAGGTGCATGAAATGCCAACGTGTGATATTATAGCAATTGTGAGTGAACATTTCTGCCGAAACATTCATAAAACTGAACATCCTGTGATCGGCATTTATTTTAATTCATTAAAAGACTGCAGGCAAACAGAACACCATGGTTATTGTGACACATTTAGACTCAGCTATTATATGGCAACGCATTACATTAATTGCGTGGTGACGTCGTGTCATAATGTGTGTTGTCTTCCTCAGTCAGACGGCAGGGAAAAGAACAGGGTGACAGTATGCAAAGCTCACTAACAGTCAGCGACCCACTCAACATTTTTATTTGCAGACCCATCCATCAAGTGAATGAATAATTCATACCTGCAGCCCTTTTACTACCTGTTGAAGAAAGATTGCTTCCATTTTTATTTCTTTCTTTTCTCCTTTTCTTGCTCACATCGTTCTGTGCTTTCCAATTAAATTAAGGGCAGTGCAGCACTAAATCTAGTGTGCTGGAGTGTGTACATGACAATAAGAGGCTGTGAGTCAGGCCACTGGTGGGGCGAAGAGAGAATGACACCGGAGGGAATTCAGAACAATTAGCCAGCCACCCAGCGCAAAAGATACATTTGTAATTAAAGCCCCTTTGCCTGTCTGAGGCCAGTAACTAGGATAGGTAGGTCTGAATTTAGAGAGACAGAGCCGTGGGCTGTAATACCAGGTGCAAACATTACACACCCAAGAGAGAGATACGCACTATTTAATATCTCTCAGTTTGTGAAACACTTTTGACAGAGGAGTCTTTGCTTTTGGCGATGTGAGACGCACTTTTAGATGCCATGACCTGTAAACTTATACTAAATCAACTGTAAAATGCAGACCAAACTGTTTTTATGCTTATTTGTCCAAATGTGCTGCCTTTGATTCTTACACAAAAACACAAATTCAACCCTCTCTGTTTGTTTACTCATTATTAATCTGTTTCAAAGGCACAGTTGTTTATTATAGCTACCGTTGGGGTTGATGTAGCACAGTGGTTAACTACCTAGACTGGTAATCGAAAGGTTAGGTCAACCGGACCTCATTTGTAGACATTCATTACTGTATATTTGGATATAAACTGAGAATTAAGATATTTACTATGTAACAAAAAAAAAAAAAGATTTAAATGCTGTTTTTTGGAACTTTCGATTCATCAAAGAATCCTAAAGAAAACATGCAGCATGATTTCCACAATAAGCAGCACAATGATTTTTAACATTATTAATTATAATAAATGTTTCTTGAGAACCAAATCAGCATATTAGAATTATTCTGAAAGATCATGTAATACTGAAAACAGTAATGGCTGCTATTAAACCTATCTATCTATCTATCTATCTATCTATCTATCTATCTATCTATCTATCTATATATGCGTACAGATTTAGATTTTTTTTTTAATCTGTACAAATCCATTAAAGTATATAATATTTATAGAATTAATCAATTAATATTTTACCATTTTAATACTTTTTTGGTGCTCCTATTTAATTCAATATTCAGTTATCATAAAAAAGCTATTGTACACATTTGTTCATACATAAAATTTTAGACTAAAATGCAAGATTTTAATATTTGAACAAATTTATTTTAGATGCTTTCAGTTTAAAAAAAAAATAGATTTCAGTATCTATTCCAACGTACAGAAATGTACTCATGCTAGAAGCATATTATGTATGAACACCAATGATTACTAATTAGATCATGCTGTATAGGTTCAAGCGACAAGGTATGATCCATGAGTTATCATCACTGTGCCCCTGGGCAAGACACTTGACCCTGATTGCTATAGAGGGACTGTCTTTTTAATAAATTTACTCTAAATCACTTTGAATGAAAGTGTTTGGCTAAATGACTCCTAATTACAACAGCTCTTGTAGAGCCTTTGCAACTTTAAAGATGAAGTTTTTAATCACTGTGCCATTATACCATCACAATACAAAACAGAAACAAATAGGTTCCCAAATAGCTGAGATCTTCAGCCCAAACCCTCTCCATTAGGACTGGAAAATGTGTTTCAACATTAAAAAAAAAAAAATACACACCATTAAAGCTTTTAGGTTATCTCATCCTACACCCATGCTCTGGATCAGAGTTTGGCCCCTGCTGGTAAATGCTGGATGGATGGCCAAAAGTAGCAGAGCATCGAAAGAGTGAGAGCCTATAAAGCAAAGATGGCAACATCCAGGTCGCATACTTCTGGGCTGCGTGCACCAGTAGCGCAACTGCCATTGAGATGAATGGGAATGCTAACAATGATAACTCTCTCTAGGTATATTAGACCTCCTTCCTCTGTATAGGGTTCTCCAGAATTCTGCAGCTTCTCCATTAGCGATCACTAAGATTTCTGCTGAACAGAAGGCAGTTTTATCCAAAGTTTCAGAGATATTCTGCCAGCATCAGCAACTAAGAAACAGTGGAAGTTTTGAACAAAACTTGGGACCTTTGAAAATATATACATATATTTTTTACTCCTAACTAGACGTGACAGGCGAGAAACTTCATTTGAACCTTGAAGAGCCAGGCTACAATTCCAGATTCTCATCACTGTAACTGTGTCCCTGAGCGAGCCACTTCTTCCCCTATCTGCTATCGAATGCCTTTAACTGTGCTTGTGCTCTGAACATTTTGTCTGTCTTTCTGTAGGACTGAAGAATAAATATTTAAGAAACTAGCTTTTTGGTAGCAATCTGGTGAAGCAGGGTCAACAACTGCTAACACAAACTAGTAAATTTGCGACAGAAAGAAAGAGACATTGTGAAAGGGCTCTTTCAGTTTTGAAGTATTTACTCTTTCTGATGACTTTTTCCTGAGATGTGCCTCACCATGGAGATGATGGCTAAAGGGAACAGGATAAGAGCACTTGTGCTGCCCACACTGCACTGCAATCACAACAGAATGTGCTTTCATTGCACTCCTTCAATTAAAGGGCCTAGTGTATTGTTAATAACAGAACAACCCAATAAATAGAAATATAGGACAAAAAGAGTAGTGGGCAACACATGAAAAAGAGTTTTACTAGACACCTATATTAGTATTTCTATAAAACTTATAAGAAATTCAGTAAGGATTAGTTAGCACTCACTGACAGTGTCACTTAGGCTGCTCACTAAAAGAACTATGCTAATCAAACAATGTGCCCTAAATTTTTCACAGACAATCCTAAAGGATGCCGTAATCTACTACAATCTGTTGTACTTTACTGGAATTGTTCAGTAACAATTTAGAAATGCATATATTGCACTATAGTCGTGCACATCACATGTCTGGATATATGGCCAATTATATTGTTTTGTTCCTATAGAAAATGTAACATCTCATAAAATGTCACCTGCTCTCTATGGGTGATAATTCTGCAAAGTTAATTGTTTTAAAAATGTTTATTGGTGTGTGCGTGCGTGTGTGTGTGTGTGTGTGTGTGTGTGTGTGCATGGTCCTGGTATTCCCTATGTTATGAGGACCAAACAAGGACAGTAATACCAGTAAATTTTGACCTTGTGGGGACATTTTTTGGTCCCTGTGGTGAAAGAGGGTTATAAATCATACAGAATTATCTTTTTTAGAATTCTAAAATAGCCGAAAGTGTTGTGTGAGGTGTAAGTTTAGGGTTATGATTAGGGTAAGGGGATAGAAAATTCAGTTTGTACATTATAAATACCATTATGCCAATGGAATATCCCCATAAAACATGGAAACTCAATGTGTGTGTATGTGTGTGCGGTTTTTGTGAGGTGTTTGAAGAAACAAAGTTAGTCCAAAAGAAAGAAAGTTCAAAGGAAAGTTTGACAGAAAGTTCGAAACAAAGAAAGTTTGGAAGAAAATTCGAAAGAAAGAATTGAATGATTGAAAGAAAGAGGGATCGAAAGAAAATTTGAGAGTTTAAAAAAAAGTTGGAAAGAAAGTTCAAAAGAAATAAAGAAAGAAAGAAAGAAAGAAAGAAAGAAAGAAAGAAAGAGAGAAAGAAAGATTCAAATCCTTTTCGCAATCCAAAAATACAAACCTACTATAATACAATATAACATAAGAATTTTGCAAGTTGTACAATTACAACAAAAGAATTAGCAGCCTCACATAAACAAATAACTGATCAATATCTTGTGCTATTCTCATTAGCATATGATTACAAGCACTTGCTGGTATGCTGAACACAATATTACATGGATTTTAATGAGACACTTTTTTTATGCTGCCAGTCAAACTGTTCGAGTCCACAGAGGAGAGAGAGAAAGAGAAAAGCAGAATCATACTTGAAAACTGAAATGCCTGTCAGTGAAACCTGAATCCAAATGAAGCAATTAAAAAAAAAAAAAAAAAAAAAAAGGTCAGGGACTATTTTTTTTTTCTGAAACATTTTTTTTTTTTTTCAGATTAGGAGAGGGTTGGAAGGGCAGAGCACTGTGCCTTGATCAGTGAGGTTACACAGGCAATACATGACAATTATTTCCCAAAAGTTTAGGGGGCTAATATCTACTGAGACATTTTGCAGAGGGGGGGTTTAATGAAGTGTGCATTTCCTGCTCACAATCACACATTTAGACAGGCTTGCTGATGTATTTTTGTGGAAGTGACAGTTGTAATTACTCAGAGAAAAAAAGTTTGGAGACAAACTCCAAGGGACTCTGGGAGGTCAGTGGAGGTGCTGTGTACAATGGAAACCTGATTGGGTTTCATTACCATAGGGATGGATGAGGTCTCGGGCAGAGGTTTCCAAAAGGTGCCACAACTGGACGATAATTGCCTGAAATGGCATTCAAATATTCTAACTTGAGGTGACTGTTTTCTCTCATGTAAAAAATGTGAGTTCCCTTATACAGTGGTGATTTAATGCTCAGGGCCCCTCACTTAGACCAGTAAGAGACTGCTAACTGACTTCGATAGAGTCTAATGTGCAAGAAAGTAATGCAACTAAAGGATCCAGTAATAAATAACAAAGTGGTCAACACTACAAGTAGACAGCTTGGACCCTGTTTCACCTCTCAAAAATAAATATGAAATTTTATTTGCCAAAAAACACTAAGCCCATTTTAACTCTTTCCTTGCCATTGATGGGATTTTCCAGATTTATGTGTTTTCACTGTCATACGGTAGGGGGCGCTATTCCACATCTTCTGAAATTGAACAGAATCTCCAGATCAGAACTCAGGAGAAGAAGCAGAAACAATTGATCGCATATGTAAGCAGATGCATGTATAAAATAACGCAATCATCAAACATTTAACAGCATATAAATCAAAACTGCCTAACATTATGGAATGAAATGTCAACCCATTGTTTTGTGTTTTGATCCAATCCGTAGTCTTTCACAAAAACTTAATTTTCTCAGCTTTTTGTTCAAAATATTGCTTGTTGTTGTTGTTGTTGTTGTTGTTGTTAAACTTGTTAAAAAGTGTTAATAAAAAAGAATGAATAAAGGTAGAATAAAATCTTTTTTTGTTGTTGTTGTTTAAAAGCAGAGGCTCGGTTCTTTGTTTTGACATATTGCATGTTCAGATATTCATACAACAAAATATTCTGGGGGCCATGAAATTTTTGTGAAAATGATCAAAAATGCTGGTGGTGACTGGCAACATTTACTTTTTAAATCGCTGGCAGGGAAAGAATTAAGAGTCATTAAGATAATTTGCATTATGATATTATTTATAACAGAATTATTTATTATGACTATTACAACCCCCCCTCCACACTTCTAATTATCATTAAGCAAAGAGAAAAAAATCTAATTATCTTAATGTGGGAAAAAAATAGTTTTATAATAATTAAATTGTGAAGTATTTTTACATCGTGGTATTATTTGTTGTGCTAACTTTAAATCATGCTGATTTAAATAATATGATATACAAATATAGATATTTGTATTACAGTAATCACCTTTGAGAATAATCAGAAATACTATTGAAAAACATCTGGACATATTATGATAATCAGAAATTGGAGATGAATTCCTCTTAATTGTTTTATGCATAACATAATTGCTTTTTTTTTTTACCGTATTGTGTTTGTATAACCTGGGTGTTTTTGTTGTGTTGTGTCACTTGCTTGCAGTGTTGACAAAGTTTCAGTTTCACTTCCTGTCAAGAAAATTACTGATTTATGAGTAGTGGTCAAAGCAAAAAGATATAATATTAAATTAAAAATCATTTTAATTAATAACAACAGCAGAGAATGCTACAAAATACCATTAAACGGAACAAAAATCACTTCCAAAGATGCTTTACATATGAAATACCAAACGAGACATAGTAAAATACCAAAAGAATAATGCAGTATTATTTTACTGAATGTACCTGTCTCACTAAAAAAAAAAAAAAACTTGATGGTTGATGATTTACATCAGTACACGAAAAGATCTTCACCCCATTTTCTTTTTACCAGACACAGCGTTGTAATCTGAAGTGTTCTGTGAATGAGGGCAGGCTCAGACAGACGTGTCTGACAGGTGTCACAGCCTCAATCTGTCTTCAGCGTCATACAGCACCACCCTTCACTCTCACTACACAAAAACCAACCACTGGCTCACATGTGAACAACAGACAGCTGTGCACTGGGAAAAAAATGAATCTGGCTTCAAATGAATCTTATGTTATCATGTTTTGCCTAATAAATCATGCTATTAATTTTACAAAATAACAATAAGTGGTTTTTATATGTTTAAAACACAGCGTCAATAAAGATCATGAGGTCCTGTGCATGTTGTGATTGGAGGAGTGGCCACAGCTTTTGCACATGAATATTTAATTATGTAGGCCCAGACAAGTTGTGGTTATTGTTGTTACTTAATAGCAGTTATATTTGGATTTACAGTTCTTTTTACAACTTAATACGTTTGGTTACATTAGGGCGTTTTAAATTTTCCTTTCGAAAATGCCAACATGGCAAGCAGGTAAACAAAATATTTAATTTTTTTTAGTAAGTGTTTTATTTTGACTGATGTTAGTTTAAATTGATTTTGTTTTAATTTTACATTATTTTATGACTTTATTATTTACTGGCTTTAATTAATGATTGGCTTTTCATTAAACTCACAAACCCCTTGCAGTTCCCTCGTGAACCCCAGATTAGGAAACTTTGAAAAGATGTAATGCTTAATTGTTAATAACAACGAATGGAATATATTTTCTTTGCATTTTAATATCAATATGGTACAATACTATCCTATTTAAATCAATGTGATAAATGAGTTATGTTAAATGTAGTCTAAAAGTAATCAAAAGTCTGTTTATATTACCTAAAATGTGTAATGGATTACGTTACTAACTACAATTTTTGTCATGCACTTTGGAATCAGTAACGGACTACAATTTGTAAGTAATCTACCCAGCTCTGCTAATAACTAATGTAAATCTTATGCTAAATGCATAAATGCAAATAAGGTACAGTATACAGAAGCAAATACTCACCAGTATCTGAGCATCAGTAAGACTAAAAGAGGCTAATCTTGCATTAAATCATGCTGCCATATCTGAATTTTGTAGTAAATAAATATTAAACAGTGTGGTAGGAGATTATAGAGTTTACTTAAATTTTATCCACAGTCTCATGTATATATTTAATTTAAGTAGCGTGAACATGAGTAGATGTAGGTTGAATTTGCTCAATTTACTCAGCATGACTGAGTGGATATAACAAAGAAATAAATGCCTGCAAAATAAAACCTCTGATTTATTTCCTAAAGGGAGAAAAGATCCCAAAATGAGCGAGGGCTAATATATAGCATGTTGCATGCTTGGTGCACCACGGAACAAAGGGAGCTCATTGAAGGAATAATAAAATACTCTCCTGTTTCCCCTTAAATGGCATGTCAGGGTGACAGATTACTCTTAAGCAGTGCACACATGTTCGCACACAGCTCATGCATGGTAATTTCTTGCATGCTGTTCAGTGCTCATACCTTCACTGCACTGCAACAGGGGACAGCAACAATGATCTATAGACCAAATTAATTCTCTTTACAATTTCTCTCTCCCCTGCTTTCTGCCACTTATGTGCATGGAGCAAACTCTGACCTCTGCTGTGACACACAAGGACAGATGTCCCTCCCTTCCTCAATTATATTCCTTCTCCAGCTTCCCCCTTCCTCAAGAAAGATGGATAACGCTGCCTTGCGTCTATACACTTGTCCTGCTGTACTTGTTCAAAGATATAGAAGGATGGATAGACAAGATTTTAGTGCTGTTTCGCCACTTTCAACTGTCAACACGCATTACTCATTCCGACACCTTCATTTAGGCTCATCGGACGCAATGAGCAGCTCATGGAGGGCAGGATCCAAAACTCGAAAGCGGAATGAAATGAAACAAACACACTCTTCGGGCAGTTGGCACCACTTACTCAATGCCAGACTCTTTGGAACTGACTGATTGCTGGTGAACAGGCAGGCAGCTGTGGACAAAATGAGCACCAGAGGGCTGGTTATAAGAGACCGGGAGATTGTTCTTGGTGATATATTTACAAAGCACACAAGTTGTCATCACAGCATGGCTGTCCATCAAAGGAGCTGCCAGGGCAAGCACTTATTGACTCTAATTTTGCTGTGCCAACCATGGAGTCAAGGTTTGACTGGTTAGCATGACCCCGTTAGCACCTGCTGGTATGCCCTAATAAACTACATCATTTTCCGCCATGTAAAATCAGTTGTGCATTCTGACTAATCTTGTGAAAAAAAAAAAAAAAAAATACTATAGACTATCATTCAAAAGTTTGGGGTCAGAATGATGTTTTACTGAAAAAGGATGCAATATGCTGATCAAAAGTGATAGTAAAAACATTTATAATAAAGATAAATTTGTATTTCAAATAAATGCATTTTTAAATGGGGGAAAAAAATACAAAATTACCATTTCAATAAAAATATTGAGCAACACAACTCTTTTCAACATTGATAATAATAAGAAACGTTTCACCATATTTAATAAAAAAAATAGAAAGCAGTTATTTTGAATTATGTCAATATTTCACAGTATTTCTATTTTTACTGTTTTTATTTAGTAAATGCAGCCTTGGTTAGCAAAAGAAACATCTTTCACAAACATTGCAAAAAAATCTTACCAAGCCCAAGCTTTTGAATGCTAGTATATACCGCTAATATTTCATTACATTACACATGTTTTACCAGTGCCCGATTCTTTTTATTAGGGATCTTTAAAGCATGAAATTGACTTTTTTTTCCCCCTGTCTGCTGCCTTCACATCTGAGGACAGTCACTAGTGAAGGGCTTGGAAACGGTGCGTGTTCTCGTGGTGCCATAATCAGATAATCAGCCTTCAGCTCATGCCATGCAACTTAGTTTAATACTTTCCCATCAAATATAATGAAATACTTAAGTGTGGAGTAAGTGTCCAAATATTTGTGGGCCACTTTATACTTCAAAGGAAAGAGAAGGAGAAATGTTGCAGAACAAATCTGAACCTGAATTTCCTATTTGAGCGCCACAGTCTGAAGCATATTGATCACTACACCACAGCTCCCTCCAGCATGTCATTGATTCTAAAATAATGTGCATTCTAAGTCAGCATTTCTGTGAGAGCAGTTTCCTGTGAGTTTCTAGAGTATGTCATAAAATAAAAACCACAATATCACTGATAAATCACATACTGCAAGTGCTGTTTGGTGATGCTATCAATGTGCGAACCATTAGAAATGGGCCCATAAACAGGAATGTCACTGTCCATCCTTTAGAGTCCACTGGACAGGGCAATTTCTCCTTACTTTTATCATGCAACTCTTCGTCCCTTATTATGGATACGGATGTTGATAGTACATCATTCATGAATGTGACATTTCAATGACCCTTTCTGTAGCAGAAATCATCAATAAAACGGTCTATCCTCCTCTGTTGAAAATGCTGCCTTAAATAGATTCAGAAGTGATGGTTGGACCAGTTCATGTTTCAAATTCAATGCCTTGGGTCTTTACCATGATGGCAGTGTGTGTACATGATCTGTGCGGATGTGCACAGCATCAAATGTTGTATTTTCTGTCATAATAAGTCAGAGAGAGTGAGTGATGGACATTCATTCCTGTATCAGCCTCAATTGAGAAAGCAATATAGGTGCAACACCTGCGTCCACAACACTATAAACTTCAAATGCTTCAGTCTGAAAGACAACAGAAAGATATGAACCTGACTTGGTCACTGTCTTCAGCAATACTGCAAAACTTTTTTTTTTTTTTTTTGTAATCAGTATTTTTGTCTTGTTTTCCAGTCATAATATATAAACATCCTTAAAACGAGATAGATTCAGTCCTAAAATTTACTTCCAGATTATAAAACTGGTTTTCAGAGAATATCTTAAATCTTGAAAACAAAATATATCTACTTCAAAAGGTAAAATAAATTATTTAATAATAATAATTAAAATAATTAACTACATTTCTTACACCATTGACATGTTGGGTCTCATTTTAAGTGTAAACCTAAATAAATTTTGTAAAGACAAACATAGGTAAAGACAAACATAGGAAAAAAATATTTGCCAATGGCAAAAAAAAATAAATAAATAAAAATAAAAATAATAATAATAATTTAAAAGAATTAAATTCTGTCATAAATTTACTCACCCTCTTGTTGTTCCAAACCTGTACAACTTTTGCCTGTGGAACATAAAAAGTGACATTTTGAAGAATTGTACTAGTTATTCTCTTACAAGAAATTACGGTAAATGGATGCAAAAGCACAAGAGAAATGTACAGCATTTTGTTTTAATGATGCTCACAATAGATCAATGTACTAAAAATATATAACACAAAAATACAGATTATTCATTTACTCATTCAATTTAAATATTGCCCCCCAAAAATGCATGCACAAACATCCACAAACAGGATGTGAGAGATAATAAGTACTGTTTGTAGCAGTTTACTGCTGCCTGTTTTTCAAGATGAAACAAGCACTGTTATTTTTTGACATTGAAACTCCTGCCATGGTAATAACTGTCATCACTTGTGGTGTCCAGAAAGAAAAATGAGGCATGAAAAAAGACCTCACATTGTATGACAGACAGTTTCCTTACAATTTCCCTCCATAAAATCATCCTGTCATATGGCTTGTCCCTCTTGTGAGGGCAGTGACAGAACATCTCTGCTAAAGATGGAGGGGTTAAAGGAGCTGACGGCAGGGAGGAACAGCAGTGAGACTGTTGCAGATGGAAAAAAAGAGAGAGGGGAAGAGAGGCGAACAGTTTGATTGACAGCTTCAAGTATCTGCTTGTCAAGACCTTCTGGATGTGTCATATGAAGAAACCCCTTATTCCCTACCTAAAATTGCTTAGTGCCAAACAGATGTGCCAGGCATATGAACACTAAGTATATAATTTATTAAGAAGCAGAACAAATGTTTATTACAATATTGTGTTTTACCAAAGACAATCAACTTTGCAATGATACCGTTTTTAGAGCATTCAAAATTCTTCAAAATCTTCCAAGGAGCCAAAAACTCACCCTCATAACTTCTAAAAGACCCTTCTAAAAGAGCCTTCTAAAAAAACCCTGCACACAAAAATATTTTTGTCCATACAGACAGAGCAACATTGAACCTCAGTGAACTATCACTTTAAGTCTGAAGGGTGCAATTTTATTAAAATATTTTCTCCCATCATACTTTACAACTTTCAAGTAAATTAGTTACTATTCAATAAACCAGTCTAAATACCCTGAACCTTCACTGTCTATGCTGAAAGAACCCTTCAAAGTTTGTTTTAATACACTGAAAAATAATACAGAAATATTATTTGTGCAGCTGAAAATAACCCTGAAAATTCCTTTAACAATGAATACTGATGTCACCCACACTCTATATGCACTCAATGCACTTACAAAACTATGAATATGAATTAAAATGAGATGCCTGCCAACATATTATAAATGGTTAGGTATCCAATATAAATTACAGCAATTGGCATTTTATGTCCAATACTTCATAACAATATTTGTCTATTTGTTTTTTGTCTATATTCATAGGGCCCTATCATATACCCGGCGCAATAGTGATGGGAAGTTCGGATCATTTTACTGACTCGGACCTTTGAGTCTCGTTCAGCAAAATGAACAAATCTTTTTTCGAGTCATTTCGTTCATTTCGTTCATTTTAGCAAAATATAATTAAAATGTTACGTGATACTTCCCTAACACATCTACTACTTATGCAAACATTGATCACACTACAAACAATGAAAAACTATAATGGTACAAGAAACAGAAAAGATTAATTCATTGTTTACCTGGGTCTTCAGTCTATGATTAGCTCACCTCACCTCTTATCTGACGAGTCTTCGGGTTTGAGTCGTTCGTTCATCACGTGATACCCCCATATACTTAACTAATGCAGTCTGAGCCGGAAAGAGAATTGATTAGTTCATCTCTCGAGTCTTTGGGTTTGAGTCGTTCGTTCATCACGTGATACCCCCATATACTTAACTAATGCAGTCTGAGCCGGAAAGAGAATTGATTAGTTCATCTCTCGAGTCTTCGGGTTTGAGTCGTTCGTTCATCACGTGATACCCCCATATACTTAACTAATGCAGTCAGAGCCGGAAAGAGAACTGATTAGTTCATCTCTCGAGTCTTCGGGTTTGAGTCGTTCGTTCATCACGTGACTCGTGAGATGAACTAATCAACTCTCTTTCCGGCTCTGACTGCATTGGTTACGCATATGGGGCTGTCACGTGATGAACAAACGACTCAAAGAACCCGAAGACTCGAAACAGGTGAACTAATTCAGTGCAGAATCTATAGGATGTTGCGCATACGCGACTGAACGAATCACTCCCCGAGACGACTCGTTCTTCCTGAGTCACATTAAAGATTCATTCAAAATGAACGATTCGTTCAAGAACGACACATCACTACAAAGTATTTGTCCCTTGAGATTTACCCCTACAACTTCAAACGCACATTATTTATCTTCCACAGAAGTGGCCTAAAAATGCTGCTCTTCAAATGCAAATTATTTAAAAAACATAGTCTGTAGATTGTCAAACTTTGTTTGACTTATTAGCTGCATGAAACAATTCTGGTTCTTCTTTGGAATTCTTTGGGATTTGCAATTTGGTGGCAGGTGATGACCTGCTTAGTTGTTCACACCTCTCCGTCTGGGTTTCGGTAGGTGGCTAGACAAGGCTGTTGTAGCTAAATAATTTACTACAGAGGTAATAGTGTGGTCACAGGCTGTCCCTGCAGAGCCGGTGTGCAATGTCTGCCAAATACAAAAACCAAGGTCAAAACCTACAGCAGAAAAGAACCGTAGAGCCAAGTTATGTGTTTTTTCTTATTAGACTCAAGGGTAAATCTCAGCCTAAAAGTCAATGCTAAAATAATAAACCTAATGTCACTGACAGCAATCAAATGAAAATTAAGTCCAAATGAAATATTTAGTAATTTTAATAATGAATGTCTAACTTCACATTCCCCATTGCTGCATATTCTCTATGGTTTCATATCACTTTTTGCCGAAGCCGAACTAAAAGAGACCTCTTTAAAGAGGCATTACAGAATATTTACTATGTCCTTCAGTGGTTAATTGACTCCAGTGAGTAGTGCCATCCTGGGGCCTTCACATTATGTAATATTGAGGAGCCACACACAGGAGGGTTATAGCCCTGCAGGCTTAGTGCTGGTGATGAGACAATGTCCCACTGAACTTCCACTGAACCTGGGGTGAATCTGAGGTCAGACGCAGCGTCACTTCACTCCCACTTACCAACCAGACACATGCGTTTGGCAAAACTACCAGCACACCGCAGATGGAGCTGCCTCTGGGTGACTTCCTGGGACAAACAAAGCTTTGTGTTGACATTTTCTGATGAATTATTGATAAATTTAACTATATTTTAATCATTTGTGGTACCTTAAAAACTGAATGTAGTCCACTGAACATAGCTGAACTCAGGGGAGTCAATTAAAGAAGTAGATCATGATGAGGTTTATCCGAGAGATTATTTGGTATTTATTTATTGGGAATATGACTATGAATACATTACTGTGCAGCAATTTTTCACCCTGACCTCACCGTGAATGTGAACACCAACTCCTTTAAATAATGTATTTGAGCATGTTGGAATACTTTACTTCCATGGCTCAATTCTTGGAGTGTATGGGGGGAGAATCAAGAAAATGTTCAGCATCTCTAAGAAAAAATCAGTTTAATAACACTAACTGACAAAATCTTTGTTTGTTTGCTTTTAATCTAAGCCCACAATGAACACTGCAGAAAGAAAAACAACTTATATTTAATTGGTCTCTTTGTATTGTTTTTCCTGTACATACATTTCTAAGCAAATATCTCACCAAATTTAGTGTTAATATCTTAAAATGATATTTGTACTGCAAAACAAGACCATTTTAATATCGATTAAGAATATTGTTGCAGTGCAATAAGGCAAACATTTTTGGCAGTGGCTATTTACACTGTGTAAACAGCAATAGATGCTATTTACGCTAAGTGTAAATAGCAATTAGATTCTATTTACACTAAGTGCAAATAGCATATTTTCTTAGTGAGAGATGCTATTTGCACTAAGTTCAAATAGCGATGGATTCTATTTACACTATGTTAAAATAGCAAGATTTTCTGCTTTTTATATTACTTATTGCAAATAGTGGCAATTATCTGCACCTCTGTATTGTAGTAGCCTACATTCAAATTATTAAATGGGTGCCACCTTATTTGGACAATAAAGCCCTCACTACACCTACCCTAACCCTATCTGATACTTTATTTTCAACTTTTTGATTATTTTGATTATCATTATTAGTAAACACAACAAGCATATGTTTGGGCCCCGCCCCCTGACTGTCAAAACTTCCTGTGAGTGAAGGGTTCAACTCCTGTGCGTGTTTAGATATGTGCATGCGTGTATACATTACTCGCGCGTGTGGGTTCTGCTCGCGGTTTTGTTATTTGTCCTCGCAGCACGTATATGTGTGCACACAATCATATATTTTTTCTGTGCGAGTTTGGAATTAGCCATTTCTTCAGGTTTACATTTTACGTGCAAGCTTTGTCACTGTGCGCGCAGTACTGTAATTTGCTTGTGCATTGTGTTCATGCGCTTGCGCTGTTTTATCCCACTTTTGAAGCCATATATTTCCTTAATTTTTGTTGAAAATAAATGCCTTTCCAATGCGATATGAGATTTGAAAAGGGAGAAAAGAAAGTTCGGCAAAAGGCAGGTTCGAACTCGGGTTGATCACATCAAAAAGCACGCGCCTTACCATCTACGCCACTAAAACTCATATTAAAAAAGCGTCTGTTTTTAGTGTTGACAAGCCCAATCACACGTTGGTGGGCAGAGTTAGTGTAAATAGCCTCTGCCAACAAGACAGGCTATTTGCACTTAGTGTAAATAGACACTCCGAACATTTTTAGCCAACTGTGTGAGTTAAAGGTGACACTGTTTTGTTTTGTTTTTTTAATGGCACAAAAATGATAATTTCAGTTTTACATTGAAGGAGGATCAGAAAAAGAATGTAACCATTAAAAGTCACTTAACACATCAAACCAGACAAGTGACTTCCAGTCATCATTTGAATACCTGACTAAAGCTCAAATAAATGTTCTATGACAGATCAGAAACTGAATAAACAGTCTAATCAAGGATGGCTGATATCTAAATATCAGCACACACATACTTATCAGTACTCAGAATTAATTTACTCACATTACAGGATTAGATTTTAAAATATAAAACAAATGACCCCTAGAAAATGTGCAATGTGATTCTATTCTGCATACCAAAGAACAGAGATCAAATTTAAAAATGAAAATGAATTTACAGTAATTTTGAAAGAATGTACTGGGGGAAAGCATTGAAAAAGATAAGCTCTCCTTTTTGAAGGCTTAGAGTATCAAGTCTCTCCACAGCATCAATAAACAGACAGAGAAGCGCTTTTAAGGAGAGACAAAACACTTTCTCCATTACAGTTCACCTTTGTGGTTCAGGAAGAGTATTTACAGAGCATGTATAATAATTGCAAATGGAATGCCCAGAATGTCTGTCAGGAAAGAAAAAGCTTCAGTACATTCATCCAGTATCGATTCACGAGACACAAGTGCAGTAACTGAAATATACTTGTACAGCTTTGGATTTGCCCTAATCAGTATGTGTGAATGAGGATGTTGATGAAAGTCTGTCTTCATCACATTTATACTTTGAGAAGGATCCATAGGACACTGCAGAAACGTTAGCTCTTCAGAAACACCAAGACTACGGGTGTGTAACAAATAGTCACTAGGAAAGCTATGTCATCATCTGTCTGTACTACACCATTTAAAAGATTGGGGCTTGTATTTGCAGTGTTTTTGAAAGAAGTTTTTATGCTCACCAAGGCTGCTTTTATTTAATCAAAAATAAACTTAAACAGTAATACCGTGAAAATTTAATTCAAAATAACTTTTCTATTTTAATATGTTCTAAAATGCATTTTATTCCTGTGATGGTAAAGCTGAACTTTCAGCAGCCATTAGCCATCAGTGTCACATGATCCTTCAGATATCGTTCTAGTATGCTGGTTTTCTTATTATTATCAATGTTGAAAACAGTTGTGCCGCTTAACATTTTTGTGGAAACCGTGACCAATTTTGATCAATTAAATGCATTCTTTCTGAATAAAAGTGTTAATTTCTTTCTTTCAAAAAAAAAATAAAAACAAAAATAATCATCCTGGTCCCGAACGCCAGTGTACATGAGACAATGTATGATTAATTATTTGAAGGATTAAATACACACTGTATGCAAATCTGTTTTGTATGTGACAAATTACAAATTACAAGTTACAAGTACACGTTAGCCAGATTTTAACTACTTAATTTGCAGGGTACTGAATCAAGCAGCTAAATTACCACAGACAAATGATCATCCATGTAAACATGTCAATGAGACGAGTGTATTCCCTCTAAATCAGAACACGGCCGCTCACTTTGCCGCTTCATTATTAGTCCAAGCCACAAAAGACAAAAACCCATGCACTCTCTCACACCAATTTACTCATGAACGACAGGGAATTTCCAGCCCCCTCTTTAAGGCATTAGCAGAAAAGTGGTAGAGTGGTGAATTCAGCGGGAAAATCAATGATGCAGGACAGGACTAGAATTATTTCATTGTCCGTGTTCCTTATTAACATTAAACAGTCACTCAAGGGAGAAACGCATCATGCTGTTCTCTTGCACTGTGAAGCCTGAGGACACATAATACACTGGCATGCTTTAGTTGCCCAGGCATGAGTACAGCTCATCACAATGGCCCTTCAGTGTGTCGAACACCTCAGAGGCCGAGTTAGCAATCTGTCTTCAGCTTACCCCTGCAATATCCACTCTGATTCCCCGAGTGCTTCCTATATCGCCTATAGCACAATGGGAGCCAGTGACGAGCTGTCGGGCAGCATATCAATCCCTCCCATCCTCTGCAGAGAAGCTCGGGCTCCATTAAGATGCAGTAAGGGACCTTCTCTGTTTGGTATTCATCTACCTGCAGAGCTATCAATTCAGATCTTTCAGCGCAGGGCTCAGACGTGTCATCAGGGGATGTTGTTCTCGCCTATTGGTTGCCGCAGGTTCGCAGGGCCCTGGTTAATGCCGCTAAAAGCATTAACTCTAATAGATTCCAGCGATAAAGGCAAGAGGGTGGTTTGATGATGATTGACTTCTTCGGTAATGAAAATCTGCCGCTACCGAGAATGGAGCGGCCCTACGGAAGAGGTTTAAGAATTGTGGCTGATGCCACAAAACTAAACTAGAAGAAAAAAAGAGAAAGAACGAGAGGGATGGGATTAGAAAACACTTACACTATGTGAATGGTGTACAGGGACGCTTTGTTTTATCAAAAAACGATATGACTTTACAATAGTTAACAAGAGCTAAATGACTTTAGGATCACAGGAGACATTTGATGAGTGGGCGAAAGCTATTTCTAACTACAAGGCAAACTTTTAATGAGATAGCCCAAATTCACCGAAAAACGAAAATTCAGTCATCATTTAGTCAGCCTCATGTCATCCCAAAAGTTCATGATTTTTTTTGGAAGAATGGTTTGTCCATACAGTGAAAGTCAATGGAGTCCAAAACAACACTTTTGAATAGAATAAAATAAAATAAAATAAAATAAAATAAAATAAAATAAAATAAAATAAAATAAATAAAATAAAATAAAATAAAATAAAATAAAATAAAATAAAATAAAATAAAAAATAATAATAATAAAATAAAATAAAATAAAATAAAATAAAATAAAATAAAATAAAATAAAAAAATATCAATTTAAGGTGATGCTGTTTGCCAAAACAAGAAAAGAAATTATAAAAACAAATCATTTATAAAACAAGCACATCAAGTTATACTACAGTATTTTCAAGAGTAAAAACAAATGGAAAACAGAATCTTGCACCACACTGAAAAATCATAACTCACACTATAGTATTTCAGTAAATAAATACTGGGATGAACAACTATGAAATGTGAAATTTAGAAATACTTATCCAATCTGGCGGCAACAACACTTTCGTAAAGGAAGAAATAATAAAATCTTGAAATAGTTAAAATGTTATTTAATAAATAAATAAATAGACCAAAACAGTTGCTTTGTCTAGAATTTACTGTAAAAAGTGAAAATATACTTCAAATGGGCAAATAATTATCTAATTTTTCAATGGAAATCCTCTGGTTTTAAAAAATGCCTTTGCATAGGTAATTTTAGAATAACAAAACAGTTGTAAACAATGTTAGCATTGCTACAAATTTAACCATATGTACTGTACCTTACTAAAAAGCCTACATAAAAATAGAAGGGAAAAAAAAAAAGATTATTTAAATTTGTAAGCTGAAGACCACACACATCAAAAGCTGGCTTTGATGTAATAGAAGTTATTTGAACATAAAAAAATACAGTTCTATATACATGTTTGTTTATAATTATACATTTATGAAAAATCATTCACAGTCCAGATGGAACAAACCCAGAGTCTGGATACACTGTAGACCGCAGCCCACTAATTGTTGACCACTGACTGTGCTTATGTGAAATGATGCTCATGTTGAGCACTAATGCAAGTCCTTCATGTTCTGTAGCTTGTCAGACACATTATGAGACAAATTACAGATATATGTGAACTGTGTGGGCATACAGTTATTCTAACCTAATATTAATGGAGATATTATGAATGCCTTGGACTTCAGTATTTAATAGCACTGCAGTTATTTTCGTCTGTGTTTGCCATTTTAAAACAAGTGAAACTCTAATGGCAGCGTCAACTCAAAACACACCACTTCAAATAAAACCAATTAGATCAGAAGCAGAAACTGGCATGCAGTGTATAGTTATAAAGCTATTAATAAAACTAAATGCATTAAAAGAGGTGGTTGGCCTTGTGCAGAGTTTAACCATTAGTCTTATACACATATTACATTCAATTCTCTGTCTGAACACAGCCTCGCTGAGTAATCTATGGCCAAATGGAGGATGATTTAAAAGTGTCTTTCTCTCTGATCACTAAACGACACACAACCAATCCTCTCAGCTTTCCCAGACCAGAAGACTCCCATTGGGCATAAGCCACTGCTTTGTGTCAGACTGGATAAATGAAGAGCTCTGTCACAATAGATACCACGTCTAGCCACTGCAAAACAGGGTAATGCTTTCAAAGACAGGGATATCTTTCAAAGAGTCAGCTATGGGAAGTGGATGACTGTTTGACAACGTAGAATCTAAATCTTTTTTGACACTTGAGACCACAGCTAACTCAAATGCAATTGACTTCAACCTCTCATGATTTAGTTTTCCCAAAAAATTGCTGAAGAAGTTTCACATCTCACTTCCTGTCCACTTAGGCCACAGCTTGTATCCCATCAAAAGCTTTATTAAAGACTTACCCTATAAGGAACCAAGTGCACACTACACAGACTAGACACAAACTCTTATTGTCACTGCATGCTAAACATAGTATATGGTCTTTTGCATTGTGTGAATGCGCTATAAACAAAACATTGAAAAAACTATTATTTTTCAACTTTATCTAAGGCTACATTTGCACGACAACAATTGTACTAAAAACAGAAAAGTTTTTCCCCATTCATACAGATCTGCAAAAACAACTAAAATTGCTGTATTACGCATTCCAGGCCAGTAGTTGGTAGTGTCACTTTGTACAGAAACACCTGAGCACATACCCATAGACTAAACATGTAATACGCATGCGTATGACGTCACTGTTTTTACAAATTCAAGTTCCCTATCTGTCGGTCACTACGAGTTATGTCGACCGACATTATGGGGATTCACTTGGGAGCCCCAATCATCTCTGACTTTAAGAGAAAACGCCAATGAATATTGGCTAGTGCATTTTGCATACCTGAGCCACTCCCCATGCATACGGGTATAAATAGGCGACAGGTGCATCCACTCATCAGATTTTTGCTTCGGAGCCGAGTGGATGAACAGTGCTGATCTCCACAAAGCCTTTCATCAGACTGATTGGAAGCTGTTCTGGGTTGGCATTACGGTGCGAACAGCGGCGTCCCTGTCTGCAGCGATTCCCCTGGGCACTTCAACTAAAAGAGCAGATTTCCTAAAAGAGCAAATCACGGACACTCCGTCCATGTCCTCTTGGTTGCGGTCGTTTCCTATCCTCCGTCAACAGCTACGATCGTTGTCTTCAGTGTCTGGGCATCCAGTGTGCTGAAGCTGCATTCATGGATGGTTCATACGTTCACTGTGAGCGTGTGACCATGGCAGTGCTGCGATCGCGCCTCTCTCTCCTCACGGGGATGGGAGGGGCTCCCTCTGTCACTACCTGCGCTGGCTTCTCTGCCACGAGCAGACAACCATCGGCTAGTGCTCTGGGCGATCTGAGAGTTACAGTGAGCCTTCCGCCGGGCCAGTCCCCATGGATCTTTCACTCCTCCCGCAGCAGCTGTTCTGTGCGGCTCCCCGTTGATTCTGCTGTGCCGTCTTACGGCGTGCCCAGCATTTCATTCGGCGTGCTGATAGAGAATCAGATGTCGATAGCAGCATCGGGGAATGGGCAATCGTCCTCTGAGGATGAAGATTCGATGGGCGGCCCCCCTTGGGGGTTGCCGCCACTGCTGAATCGGACCCAGAGTGATGGCCAAGCTTTCCCGGGCCGCCATGAAAATCGGGCTGGAGGCATGCACACCTCCTGGTCCCGAGCCCTCGCGGCGGGATGATTAGATCCTTGGCACGGGCTGTGGCTCCCGACCATGCTCTGCCCCGGTTCCTTTCTTCCCGGAGGTGCATGAGGATCTGATGAAGTCGTGGACGGCCCCTTTTTCGGCCGGAAGCCACTCGTCTGCCTCCATCCTCACTACCCTCGATGGCGGGGCGGCTAGGGGGTACGTTGACATTCCCCAGGCGGAGAGTGCGGTTGCGGTGCATCCATGCCCGCAAAACGCTGCCACTTGGAGGAATCGTCCTCGTCTCCCGTCCAAAGCCGTGAGCTGATGGCCGCAAGAGCAACTTTAGAGCAAAAGCTTACAGTGATGCGGGCCATCCGCCTCTGCCCTGCATGCCATGGCTATCCTGCGAATTCACCAAGCCAAGGCATTTAAATGCACGAGGGTAGTACCAACCCGAGGTCGATGCAGGAGCTGCGACTCGGCGACTGACCTCGCCCGACGGGCGACGGAAGTCACAGCATGGTCCCTCAAGAAGGCGATGTCCACACTTGTGGCCCAAGAGTGTCATCTATGACTCAGCCTTGCTGAGAAGAGCGATGTCGACATAGTGCGCTTTCTCGACACTCTCGTCTCTCAGGCTGGACTGTTCGGTGACTCTGTCGAGGACTGTGCTCAGCAGTTCTCGGCAGTACAGAAGCAGACTGAGGCCATCCATCACATCTTGCCAGGCGTGATCTGCCACCGCTCCACCGTGGGCCAAGCCCCAGTCTGCTCACCGCTGTGGGCGCTCTCCTGTGTCCTCCAGAGCTGCTCCGCCCAGTGCTGAATCGTCACCTAGGCCGGCGCATCGAGCCTCCCATGTCTCAGCCGGCCCCTAAATCGTCCAGGAAGGTGACAAAGCGGCCCTGAAACGGGCAACCCGGAGATGTGGGAAGCTGCTCTTTCTCAGGAGACAGCGAGGACAGCGCCGCTCCTTCCCCCGGAGGAGGGCCGGGTGGAAAATCTTCTGTTTCATTTTGTTTCTGTTGCACCCACATTGTCAAAGAAAGAGCAATGTCTTGTGCGAGGAGATTGCTGTCCTCCTGGCAAAGGATGCAATCGAGCCAGTCCCTCCAGCCGAGATGAGGCAGGGATTTTACAGCCCTTATTTCATCGTACCCAAGAATGCAGCGGTCGACCTGAAGGACGTTTACTTTCATGTCTCGATTCTCCCTCGATACAAGCCGTTCCTACGGTTTGCGTTCAAGGATCGGGCATGGCAGTACAGGGTCCTCCCCTTCGGGCTGTCCCTGTCCCCCCGTGTCTTTACGAAGATCCTGGAGGGCGCCCTTCCCTTGTTATGGAAAGTGGGCATCAGGATCCTCAACTATCTCGAGCACGGCCCGCGTGCGAGAACAGTTGTGTGATCACAGGGACCCAGTGCTCCGGCACAGTTGGTGCTTCGGGTCAACTGGGAAAAAAAGCAAGCTCTCCCTCATGCAGATGATCTCTTTTCTCTGTGTGGAGTTAGACTCGGTGAGTATGATGGCGCGTCTCACCAAAGAGCGTGCCCAGTCCGTGCTGAACTGCTTGAGTTCCTTCAGAGGCAGGACGGTGGTACCACTGCAACCCTTTTCAGAGGCTCCTGGGGCATATGGCATCTCGCCACTCGGCTTGCTTCATATGAGACCACTTCAGCACTGGTTACACTCCAGAGTCCCGAGATGGGCATGGTGCCGACGATGGATGCCTCCAGTGCGGGCTGGTGCGTTACATGCAACGGGCAAGCAGCCTCGGGGTTCTGGACGGGGCCTCGACTGCTTTGGCACATCAACTGCCTCAAGTTGCTGGCAGTGCTACTAGCCTTGCAGCGGTCCAGCCGCTGCTGCTTGGCTAGCACATGTTGGTCCGCATGGTCAACACTACGACCGTTTCGTAGATCAACTGGCAGGGTTGTCTACGGTCACGTCGCATGTCGCAACTCGCCCGCCATCTCCTCCTCCTCTGGAGTCAGACGTGGTGCAAGTCACTGCGCGCCATCCATATCCTTGGGGAGCTCAATCGTGTGACCGAGGTGTTCTCACGACAGCTCCCGTTCCCCGGGGAATGGCGACTCCATCCCGAGATGATCTGGCTGTTCTGGAGTCGATTCGAGGGAGCTCAGGTAAGCCTGTTGTCTTCCTCGAGTCCTCCCACGGCCAGTTGTATGACTCCCTGACAGAGGGCCCCTCGGCTTGGATAGACTAGCGCACAGCTGGCCTTGGGCTTCACGCAGGCATGCGTTCCCAGTGAGCCTTCTCGCACAAACCCTGTGCAAGGTCAGCGAGGACGAGGACCTCCACCTGTCACCCTCCACCTTGGAAGTGTATGTGGCTGCTATCGCAGCACATCACGATGCAGTGGACGGCCGGTCCCTGGGAAAGCACAATCTCATTGTGAGGTCTCTGAGGGGTGCCAGGGGGTTACAACCTCCTAGGCCACCCCCGGTGCCTTCCTGGCTGGACTGGACTACAGAGGGGTCCCTCTGAGCCGCTGGGTTCAGTCGAGCTTAAATCTGTCTGCTAGAAGACAGCGCTCCTGACTGCGCTCTCATCCATCAAGAGGGTCGCGGACCTCCTAGCATTTTCGGTGAGTGAAGAGTGCCTTGTGTTCGGGCCGGCCTACTCTCACGTTGTCCTGAAACCCCGGCCTGGATACGTGCCCAAGGTTCCCACCATGCCTTTTCGCAATCAGGTGGTGAACCTGCAAGCACTGCCCTTGGAGGAGGCAAATCCAGCCTTGGCGTTACTGTGTCCCGTAAGAAGCTAAGAAGTCCCATAAGCTTCAGAAGCTCTGAGCAGCTCTCTGTCTGTTACGGAGGTCAGCAGTAAGGTAAGGCTGTCTCCAAGCTGAGGTTGGCCCACTGGATAGTGGATGCCATCGCCTTGACATACCAATCCCAAGGCGAGCCGTGCCCCCTCGGGATGGGGGCTCACTCCACATGGAGTGTTGCCTCCACCTATGTGTTGGCACATGGTGTCTCTTTGGCAGACATCTGTAGAGCTGCGGACTGGACGACACCGAACACCTTCGCGAGACAGGCTCTGCGTTGAGTCACTTTCTTCCCGTGTGTTGGGTAACAGGTAAGTGGCGGGAAGAGCTGCCCGGTGTCACACTTGCTGCGCCATTCCCCCTCACCCGGGGATGCGAGCGCCTTTTTCCTCCTCCAGTAAGTTCCCTGGATGGCGAACCCTGGTGGAGTATCCTCCAGCACCCCCGGCAGTCAGACTGGGTGGAGCTCAGTATCGGTGTTAGCTTACCCGGGTCTCCGGTCAGCCCCTGTACTGGGCTAGGTGTCCATCCCTGCGTTCCATTCGGAAGGGCTCATCCCTATGCCTTAATCCCTTCAAAGGGGTCTACCCTCCGGAGTGAGAGCTTCGAAGGATTGAAGGGTGTAGGGGACCAAACAACTGTTTCTTGAAGTGTCCTTCTGCATCATCATACGGAAGCGCCGTCATCATGCAAAGAATCTGTGCAAAGGATCATGGGAGCCCGAAGTGTCCATCAGTTGTACCCTTCGAAATCCTTCATTCCGAAGGGCCCTTTGAAGTGGCTAGTTTTGAGCACTTCGGTTTGGAACGACCCTTCAATATGGCGGCCATGATTGTTTTCACTCCGAAGTGCCCTTCGGAGGGCAATATATCCCGTTTGGAACGCACCGCATATGGTTTGAATCCCTTCGGGCAATCCCATATGGTAAACCCGTGTCTTCCCTTTGACAGATCACTCTGTCAGGCTCTGCTGGCAGCCGCTCCTCCCTACCCCTAGGTAGGACCTGCCCCAGAGGCCCATTCCATATGTAGTACTGCCCCAGGCCTGGGCCAGTCCATATCAGTGTCTCGACATGTCACCTCCCTTCGGGCAGAATGTGGCTTCCGTAGCGCCTTTCTCCGGAAGGCTCACTTCCCTGACATTACTGCCAAGTTGTAACAACAAATAGGCAAGACTTGAAGCAATCTTTCATTGAAGGTCGAAATCCCTTCTGTTAAGAAATTTCTCTGGGGAAAGGAACAGAGGCATGGTTATCTCCAGCAGCGATGTACTCACTTGTGGTCCCTGCGGGTACCAAGGTCAGCGAATTTGTGCTGGGGCGGTGGGAATGTTACGATCTTTGCGTAGCATTTGTCAGACATGCGGTTGCTTGCCAACATTTGCTATGCTATATGGTTGTGACGGGGTTCAGGGTGTGGTGCTTTCCAGGGCCCCATAATGTCAGTCGACATAACTCGTAGTGACCGACAGATAGGGAATATCTCAGTTACGTACGTAACCCTCGTTCCCTGATGGAGGGAACGGAGACATTATGTCCCCTTGCCACACCCTTGAACCACCGCTGGCGGCCAGGGACAAGGTCTCGGCTCCTCAGCGTAAAACCTGATGAGTGGATGCACCTGTCGCCTATTTATACCCGTATGCACGGGGAGTGGCTCAGGTATGCAAAATCCACTAGCCAATATTCATTGGCGTTTTCTTTTAAAGTCAGAGATGATTGGGGCTCCCAAGTGAATCCCCATAATGTCGGTCGACATAATGTTTCCGTTCCCTCCATCAGGGAACGAGATGTTTTCATAGCTTACACAGAAACAACAACTGTATCATTTTCAAAAACTTGCACTTTGAAACCTGTTTTCAAAAGTTTGTTTTCAGACTCCCAAAATGCTGATATCATGTAAATGAATGGTCAAAAAGCATAAAAAGTTTTCATTTTTTATTTAAAAATTGTGTAGTGTAAACAGCCCCTAAGTAGTATATGAATAGTTTGGTTCCAAAACGCGATAAATGCCATTTTAAAAAAAATTGAGTTTCCACCAAAATCAGTATTGTATTTGGTCGGTATTGAAAAGTCAATTTTTAATTTTACGCAAAATGCGATATCCGCTGAGTTATTAGGTCATGTTTTCTCCCTTTTTTTCCAAACCGCACAAACGCCAGTCTCCTTTCTCTGCAGAATGCGATAAATCCACTCAACCAATCACAGCGCACCATTCCACGCGTTATAGACAGTAATGGCGGCGCTTTGAATGCACCCGGCATCCTAGTTTTTCTCATCTACTTTGTATTTTGTGATCAACAAACAAGGGCTGCACGATAAATAGTATGTGATTTGCATGCGCATCTCGTCAGTAAAGCCGTTTCTGTGATTAATAGTAGGCTACCGGTAAATCTCCATCACGTGCTTTCAGATGGAGCGGTATTTAATACACAGAGCCGTAGATCACTGACGAGCTACGCAATATCACGTTCATAATCGCAGATGAATCGCATTCGATTATGAACGCGATACTGCGTAGCTTGTCAGTGTTACTGTTTTTATTAAAGCCATTTATGGTTTTGTTAATACAGCATATAGCACTAGTCAACAAAATGAATGTAACATTAAAGATGAATGCACTTTTGGAAGTTGAATGTAAGGGAAAAGTCATTTTGGAATTTCTGTGGTCTAATGTGATGTTGTTCATGTTCTTGTCCATGATGAAATTTTATTTTATTGTTGTAATTAATTTATAGCAAACAAGATGACCCGTTGAATTCATTTT
Source organism: Spinibarbus caldwelli (assembly GCA_039654775.1). Taxonomy (NCBI): domain Eukaryota; kingdom Metazoa; phylum Chordata; class Actinopteri; order Cypriniformes; family Cyprinidae; genus Spinibarbus; species Spinibarbus caldwelli. The sequence goes on from CM077235.1 coordinate 27,434,780, forward strand.
GGGAGTGATTACTGATTGAATGTATTTTTAGTCCAGTGCCTGTAGGCTATATAAGATTATGACCAAGTTCAGAGGCTGTCTTATGTGGATCAACTTACTATGTTGTGCATTTTCAACAATTTCAATATGAAAAATAACTTTCATATTGATTCAATGGATTTATTGCATTTTGAAAAAAAAGAAGAAAAACGTATCATGGATTTATTGCATTTTGGGGAAAAATATATATATATACAATTTTATAATAAATCTGTGAAAATCAAAATCTGGATTTGAATTTTTAATGTTATTATAACCTAAAGATGCTATGTGAAAGTTTGAAACAGAAAATATTGGTTTTCATCTTGCCACTTTCTTGGTAAAGAAAACACGTTTTTACTCAAATTAATCAAAATGGATTTATAGCGTTTTGGAACCAAACTCTTCATATGTACATCTGACCAAATTTTCCCAGCATTGCAATTCTGTGGACTGATTAAAAATTGTCAAAGAGAGAAGCGCATGAATTTTTATGTGTTCTTTACAAATCAGTGTAAAAATGACTGAAAGTTCGTCCTTTATGTTGTTTGTTGACGTTGCCAACAAACAACATGCAGGCATGTGCACGAATTTGTGGGAGAACCGAATTTTGTGATTTTAACTACATGAAGAGAGGGGAATAATCTTGTAACTGACGCGCCTAGTGTGTGATTAGCTGTGTAAAGCGTGCACCAAAATATCAGAAAATGCCTAAGGCGGGTTAGCTTAGTCATCTGTTTTGCACAACGTTCTCCAACTTTTCCAAGAAGTCAAAGTCTCCTGTTGAGAAAATTAGTTTTCCTTCATCGCCGCGAACACAGAACGGCGTCTAGCGAGGGAACTGGTCTCCAGTTTACTGCATTTTTAAAGACATTTCTAACTCCTCCAGAATAACAACAAGACGGCTTGCGTTATGTTAAACAGAGATCCAATAAACCACTTGTGGTGGATTTCTTCCACATCCTCCATTTCAGGATGCAAAAACCAGCAGATGTCAGCTTTGCTGGAGGTTGAGGATACGCTATAGTGTTGCCGTGCGCATGGAAGGCATTTTGTATTGCTGTCAATATTTCCTCATTCACGGCAAGGCGATAGGATCGGTGACACCCATTCCAAATGTGGCCTATCATAGATATTGGGATTTCACGAGCGTCGGCAGGTATAAACCACAGTTAGCCTTGGTATCACGGCGCAGACACAATTTCCATACCTCATCTTTTATTCAATTCACTCCTCTGGTAGAAAGGCGGTGTGAGGGTGAGAATGCAAAGCCAGAAAATATAATTTATCTCTTATGCAACTTGATGAATCTTCACTAGGTTGGTAAACTATTTATGAGTTGCACAGCTAAATTCTTTCATGCATTTCTTCCTTCCTTGCCTCCGATCCCAAATCTAATTCGGCCACCAAAAGTTATTAGCATTTTTCCTCCCTGTACAGACATACATATTTTATGAAGCAAGCAGAGTCATTTAGTGACACAGGTTTGCTATTGTGGAAAACATATTCTAAGAAGATGTGAAGGGATAGATAATTTACTGATTTTCTGGCCAGGTTGGCCTAGTGTATAGTTTACTTTACTCCCTTAGAAGAAATAATAATAAAAAACTAATTATTATCATAATTAGTGTTAAGTCAACCATTTTTGATACCAACCATTAAAATACACTAAATTTTATATAATATGTTACAGTGTTTCCATTCCATACATCTATCCATAAAGGGGGCTCAAAGAGTCTAAAACCCATAGTTTGAAAGATACTTTCTTTGTACCCAGTTTCATCAGTTGTTCTGTTATTTCTTTCCATTATATTTTCATTACATTTTTCATATGCCTTCCTGTTTGTTTGTTTTTTAAGAGAGGAAAATTCCCTTATTTTGCAGTCTATCACATGACTAGCTCCATTACAATTTTAAACAAATGCAAACTTCTACTTTAAATGTCATTACCAGCGCATAGCCTATATGCTTGGATGCTGAGGTTTACGACCTGAAACAGGCATCCGAGTTCTCAGACTGGAAAAAGATAGTTTGCCTTGCATATCAGTCCGAGTCCTATAAAAAGCTATCACGGAGAGTGCTGCTATTTCTTTCCATATAAGACAATGAAAAATGATGAAAATCAGAGGACAGATAATCAAATACTAAAACCATCATTTAAAAAATGATACAATAATCTCAAGTCACTGTGGATTAGGGGCACTTAGCGGGAGGTTGAGCTGTGTCAGGTCAGTCACTGTCCTCTCCTCCATCACGTCTGGCTCATGCTGCACTCCGTCACTGCCATTGGGAGCTCTAATGGCATTTATGTAATCAGCGCCGAGCATGGCATAAATCAGCCATCAGATCAGCCTGCAGACATCCAACATCTATCAATCACTGTCACCCCAGCCCAGATGCTAAAGATCCGTCATGCTGTCACTGGCTCATTAAGTTTGCTAATTTACAGACGCTACCCTACAGGAGATTGCTTTGCTTTGTTATTTTTTTCTTTCTTCTTGATTTTTGCTGCTCCCTTCCGATGCTCACCTAATTTTTGTGTGCTATCATGTTTACAGTTAGGGGTTGTAGGTGGACCAAATCTGGGAATGACTTCTTCAGTATTTCCGTTGGTAGATTGGCTTGAGTTTTGTGAAATGCTATTTTTGTGATGCCTAAATTGAGGCCAGATCAGCAAATGTGGGAAAAAAGTCTTGCCTTTTTGCATTTTCTTGCCAACCATAAGCTAAATGGGCCATGAAATGTAATCCATCAGGGCAGCGTTTAACACTGTAATCTAAATGGACACTGTTGTGATTACCACCTGCTCATGTGCTGTCTGAGCACAAGTGACTGCATGATGCAAGTCTCATATGCACACATGTAACAAGTATCACTAATTCAGAGCAGAACCCCAAAATATAAGCAGAAAGAGACTGCAAAGAAAAACAATCAATTTACATTTTTTAAATATAAACAACTTTTAACACCTTCCAAACCAAGTAAATGCAAAAAAGAACAAAAAAATATACTAAAAAGTCTACGCCCTTTATTCAGAATTTTCATTACTTGGAAAAATGTATTGCTCTATAAGTTCCCTAGACTTTGTGTCTCTAAAAGTAGAAGTAGTTTGTTAACTCCTTGACTACTTTTTAATAAAAATATCCAATTCCAGAGCTTTGTAGTACAGCAATGAATGAAGATGTCATTTAAATGACAGGCTAGAGTCATTCCCACAATGATAAAATCTGTATTATGGCATTAATAACTTATCCCACTTTTATTGACTCACTTCTTGGACACATACTGAACATCTGAAGATCTGATGGTAACTCAACCATCAAATGTGCAGCAGAAGTGCACCAAAAACTTCATTCTAGACTACCCAAACCCCCATTTTTCAGAATCACATATAAGACCCCAGACAGATGACTCATACAAGCGAAAATGAGATGCTTTGGAGAGAGATTGCCATATGAATCTAGTGCATCACTGGCAAATTGACTTTAAAAAGTAAGGTTTCACCATTCAGTGGGTTCAAAGGTCTTTTCATGTAATAATCTTGATAGACAAGATGAGACATGGGTGTTAACAGAGGATTCACGGTCACTATTGCAAATATGTAGATTAGCTAAAGGTGCCAGAGGTAATTAATACTGCCTGCCAATGAAAAGAAGGAAATGTCATCATGCAATGATGTGTCTGTAATGAATAGAAGCTTCAGTTTTCACTGTGAAGTCATAAAGTCATAAAGTGATACAGGAAATCTAAGAACAGCAACCTTGTTGTCTTTTCCTTGAGCACTCATATTGTTATTTTATTAGACACGAGGTGTACACATCAACACTAGATTCAATTTTCATTATCATTTAAGTATCTGCAATAAAAAGTCAAGGTAAAGATTATTTAAAATCCTTTCATTAATAACTCTAGTTAAGGTCTTTGCTTCCAGTCATTCAACCAACATGTACTCTTATAGGTTGTTCTAGTTGGTTGGCTAAATTATTGGAAACGAAATACAAAGCTCTCGGCAAATCAATCACGGAGACACATCTGTGTGAGCAAAGACAAGTGGACATGAACACAATTAATCTGGGTATTTAAGCAGGTCTCAGACAAGCGCTGAATATCAAATAGGCTCACAATGAGAAGCAAACAGCACTCAATGTCATCCTGGAACAGGCTTTCTTGTTCAGCGGTGTGGGTAATGAGTTTAAGGTTGAGTCTTTAATTGTTTTGTTTGAGGAGGCTCTAGTTATCGGTACGGAGGAATGAGGGGGAAGGAGCAGGGGTTTGCAGGATATTGATTTCCTGTGGCGGTTGGCGCTGAGGCTCCATCATTTGCATTAGTTCTTAATCAACATCCCAGCACAACGTCTGATAGAAGGAGAGAGAAAAATACAGAAAAGAACAACGGGAAAATGAGGGAATACAGAGGAAATTTATAGTGCTCAGAGGCTGCTCTTTCACAGCTCAGGAGATTTAATTGGATCTCAGTTATGTTCCAATTTCTTCTCATGTTTCTGGGAATAAAAATGGGATGAATGTTGGCTAAGAAATAACACAAATGAGACCTTTTTAATGTCACACCTATGTCTTTTTAGGGAACCTATAAGCGACCTATAAAATGAATGATCTTGGAGCAACTAATGATTTATAATGAAGTCTCTGACTTGTCTGCAGATTTTGCAGGCTTGCATTTTAGTATTTGCAGCTTGTACAAACAGTAGTTTATGGCAATTTTCAAAGGAGATCACAATAAAGAGAGAAAAAATTGAGAAACAGGAGACTTCAGCAAATGTCTCCATTTGAGCTCCATTCAATCTTATTGTCCAAGAGAGAATTATCTCATTTATGATTTTGATTGTTTCTTATTAGCTAGCAATCAGTCAATCAATAGTACTAGAAAATAGACTTCCTCTATCAGTAACAAAAAATAAATAAATAAAAAAAATAAAAAAAATCAACACTTGCAATGAAATAAAAACAGGGGGCTACTCATAAGGCATAAAGAGATGAACTTATAAAAGAAGGGAAAATAAGAATAAACAGCATTTGGTTTTCATGCCAGTGATCAAACGTCTCGTACTCCATGCTGAGAAGGCCTTGGGGCAGCGTGTTTTTGTTTCAACCTCCCTCCTCGTCTTTCTCGTCCTCTCTCCTCCCTCTGGAATATTTGTTTGTTTGCATCTCAGAATTGATAAACGAAAGGGGGGTGTGGGATACGGAGGGGTGCAGTGACATGAAGAATACCAGGCAGGCGACATGGTGCGTGGCAGAGGTAATGAATTCTTCAGCAAGGCAGAAACGCAAGGCGACACAGCTTGAGGATCAATTTTTAATAAGAAGCCTGGCTCTCCCAGGCAGTACTAAAAAACAATATTTTAATCAGAGCCCTCCTGCCAGTTCTCTTTTCACCACCTGATTAAGTCAGAGTTGGCGGATATGGTTCCTCGTATTGCGAACGGAAAGAGCCCGCTATCTGTGGCTCAATTAGAGAGCCAGGCCATGGACCCAGGTCCTGATTATCAGCATAAGCTCATATGTTACATCACAAGAGGCCGATAGCATGCACAATAATCCTGTTTTCTACAGGCAGAGCTGAATTTAAGTACTGGAGGGTGGTGAGTTAGTGCCAGTGGCAGCAACTAAACAAATGCCCCCTTTACTTATTTGCATGTGCTAGGACCAAAAATGTGTAACTGTGAAATTACGAAAATTATGACGGTGTGTTTGAGGATTGCTAGTATAATAGAACTTAACTTCCAGTTCTAAAACGTCACAGTAAGCAGATACTGTAGGTGGCGTGCTGTATGGCATAGGGTTTATACGCAACACACTTCTGTTGTTGGTTTTGATAAGTCTCATATTTCAAATTATGTAGATTTTATTACGAAACTTAAATAATAAATGCCATTTTGATGCTCTTTAACGTGACAAATCGACCTAACGTTAGCTGCCTCAGTTCGGCAGCATGGAGAGCATGTGAATCGATCGTCTCTTCCTCTTTAGTTACGGCACAAAATAAAACATGAATGAACATCAGAATGTTTGTTGAAAGATACAGCACAACTTACTGAAATTAGTGGTCTCTCATGTAATCGCCAAATCACTATTTTTATCGCGGAAAGATGTTAATAATACAGCTTGGAACATCAAGTCACCTGACATCACATTACCTCAGGAAAATGTCTATATTTAAAAATAAATAAATAAAAATCAAACATATTAAGAAAACCATAATATATATATATATATATATATATATATATATATATATATATATATATATATATATATATATATTTGATTTTTACTGAGACTGAGGTTTTAAATAATTATTGCATGTAGCCTATTCTAATTCTGTAAAATATGTCTAAAAATCTTTAGTGGTCATTTCCTAGTAAGGTTTTTTGTTGTTGTTGTTGTTTATGACAGTCACTATTTTTAATAATAATATTATTATAAAGAAGAGACTTTCCTTTTGCATTCAGTACAACTTAAAATGTGTTTATGAATCAAAACGACTCAAAATGATGCAGCAGGTCATATAGGCCCCCCCAAAAATATTCTTTTCTGTTATCATCCCCCTGTACAAACCAGGAGAAGTTACAGAATCTCTGGATACAATTCCTTGTTTTTTTTTTTTTAAGCATTTAATACTCATACACCAGCGATTGTGGTTTTAAAGACTACGGGTAGAGATTATGGCACAGTGTGGAGTATAAATGCTGTGTGAAGAACTCGATGGCCAAAGGAAGGGGATTATTTTTGGGATTCAGTGCAGCCCTGTGTATTATTAATTTATGTAAATCCATTTATTGCAGTTTGGATCCTCTCTTGAAATGCTCAAGGTTATATAAGTATGTTTTAATACAAAATTGACCAGATGAATATAATTCCAATGCATTGAGATACAATAAAACGTTGAATAAGTATTCCAGTAAGTTTCTTCTTCATTGCTCAGAGCAAACTCAATGAAAGGAAAGAAAATCCTTGTGTCATGACCTGGTTTGATGTACCACAACCGCCCGATTCAATCTGTGTGAAGATAAAACAACGAAGAGCCGGATGTGGGAACACAGGTTATTAAATCACTGAAAAACAGCCTCATAGCCAAAATCAAAAGGCCTATGTAAAGTCTGGCCTTGGAAAGGAAAGAGATCTTCAATTTCTCTGAGCTTTATTGACTGATGTCACTGCGATATGAAGGACGACCACACATTCGAGTGAGAGTTTCCATGCACTGTGCCCAGCTGGACCATAAAGTCCCATCACACTTGACTGGACAATGAAGAAACGGACGTCAGTCAACATTCTGCAGAGACAGTCAATAAAGGACATGCTTTTAATTAAGTGAAGACACAATATAAAAGTTTACGAGTCTCTTTGAGAAGTGGGCGTTCTGCTTTAAACATCCAGTGAGAGCAGAAAGTAAATAATAGGCGAGGAGCGAAAGAAATAAACTAATTGCTTAACCTCGTGAGATAATTTTCTAAACATTTAATCTGCTTAAATAACAATACCCAAAAGCGCTTTGCATGTGCACTGCTTGAACACTGCTGTCTTTATCTATTACATGATCAGTTTGCATTGTTTGCTTAGTCTGAGCTAAATATAATCCTGACTTGGAGGATGCATTGCTGTTTCTCTCTTCTCTGTTCCTTGTATAATCCTCCCCTGCTGTAAAAGAGACACACATCTTCTTTTGTGAATACAGCAATTCACTCTCATATTTTCTGTAAAGCAAGGACATTGAAAAGATGCCTTGTAAATGTTATTGTAACCATGGAAACGTGAAGAATTATGGTTTTTAATAATTGCTTTATCACAAAAAGCACATGAAAACAGAAGTCTAGTTTTGTAAGTTAGAGTGTTTATCCTCGAGTGACTTCATTCGAAATTCATCTGGCATGTTGTCTAAAACCTGGAAGCAACTGAGAAAAAAAAAGAGATGTTATGAATAAATCAGGATTAGGTGACATTAGGAAAAAATGTTACGATATGATTTAAGAGAAAATTTTGTCAGCTTTTAATCATAACCTTCATGACTTTCTGTCTTCTGTGGGACATTTTAAAGAATGCTTTAACTTTTGTCCATACAATGAATTTGAGTCAATACCAGACCCAAGTGACATATTTCAAAATATTTTGAAGAACATAAGCATCACTGGGGCATAAGCCGATGGTATGAAAATGTACAAATGAGATTATACAAAATCATACGAATTAGCCACCAATTTGGCCAAAATGTAAAATTTTTACTTATTACCATAGATTGTGTTGGAAATGCACACAGTTCTGGAATGACATGTTGTGTGAACTATCCCTGTAAAACTCCAGATTTTTATGAATTGTTCCCTCGCCCATGTTTCCAAAGAAGAATGAATGAGGACTGAATAAAAACCTAAAGTGTGGTGTGTTGAATTTACTTATTCCTATCAATTGAGGTCAGTTACATTTCTATTGAAAGAGGTAAGAAAGCGCAGTCTGTGTGATGACGATACTAAATACTTGTTGTAAAATATCATAGCTGTCAGATTCTTCCCACTTTTATTAAGAATCATTCTTGCAAGTGATGAATTTAATTTACCTTTGGCCACAGATCCAATCTCAGAAGATTACAATGAAGGAGTCATTATGCAAATCTTTTAATTTGCATGTGAACTACCCATGAACCTTTTCAATTCAGGTAGAAGGGTTATATGTTGCTATTTAATCACACATTTCTGGCATTTCTCCAAATGAATGAGCATCTTGATCCCGTTTTTTTTTTTTTTTTTTTACCAGTGATGTCAATTTTGTGATTGTAAGAGGTAAAAGTAGTTCTTACATGCATATATGAACTTTACATGCTTCAATATGAATAAGCTGTTCAAACCAGGTCTGACTAAATGACACAAAAGTATCACCAGGCACAAAACTATTCACACCCTGTCAGATGGCCTTTCTCTAAAAAGATTGCACGAATGAACATCTCAGCATTTAAAACAAAAAAAAACAAAAACAGATTTAGCTTCAGAAAAAAAACAGTGTGAACATTTCCTTTTGAAAGCATGTTTTCTGTGCAATCTTCACATCACAGCCTATAATGAAACTGATTAAGCTATAACTAAAGGTTGTGTATAAATGTCTTGCAAAATTCATAATGATATTGCAGCATGCTGTCACTACAGCAAAGGAAAAGCTAAGTTAAATGACCCAGGCTAAACAGCACACTTCCTTGATCTTTTACTCTACTACGCTGTATTGGCTTCCCTCCCAGTAGGCTGGTTAACACAGCTGCTAGGTGACTTTTTCTGGGGACACAAGCCTTAACAAAGTGTAACACTGCAAAACTGGCCTACATTTGTCAGAGCTATGACAGATCTTGGCCATTTCCTACCACAGTAAAGATCACCTTTAGCTCATGAAGGGGAAAAAAAAAGTGCTTTGGCTTCTATAAGTGGATATGGTAAACAGCGGTGTGATCATATGTCTCTGTGTACGTGCATAAGGTCACCTCCATGGAAAAACAAGTACAGAATAATACAGTAAGTATGTAGACCACTGGTAAAACAAGTGAACACAATAAAAATCACACTAGCATAGAGTACACTATACTGTATCGCTCAAGCGTGCATAAAACGACAATAAAGGCATATCATGTTACAAAGGATTATGATTTCAAATAAATGCTATTCTTTAGAACTTCATATGTACACTGCTTGAAAAAAAATCCTTTTTAATCCTTTAAAAAATAATTTCCACAAAAAATATTAAGCAGCGTATTTTTCAACATAGACAATAATGCGTTTCTAATAAAGTGTTTCTTGAGCACCAAATCAGGACATTAGAAACATTTCTGAAGGAACGTGAAAATTCAACTTTGCTATATCAGGAATAAATTACATTTTAAGATATATTAAAATATAAAATGGTTATTTTAAATTGTAATAAAATTTCTGCTAAATTAAGGTGGTACATGTCTCCTGTGCCTGTCACATAGCTGAAAACCTATTTTATTCCACTTCATTTGTCACTGGATGTCACATTCACTCGAGGAGAGATTACAGTGTTGAGTATTCATAGAACAAACTTTCAGTTTGAGGAAGGAAACAAATGCGTCTCCCTCATCTTTCAGCTCATGAATATACTGTTCCTCTGCGACCTCCTTGGCAAACAACGGAGAGTGATTACTCAGACAAGCAGCCTTTGTTATATACCTTCCCTTACAAGCTCCGGAGCTGTCGCCTATTCTGTTCCACCACACAAACTCATCTCGGGATGTCAAAAGATCTCATTTACATTAACACAAGGACATGAGCTAAGGTGTAGCAATTAACCTCGCACCGAACGACATGGATGCAGGGGCTGAGCCATCGGTGGACAGGCCACAAAGAGAGGGTCTCGCGCACAACAGAGTAATGTAAGCTGTTGAATAAGCCATGCAGCCCCTAATAATTCAGTCTAATTAATGGAAAAGAACTCTTGTTCCGGCACTTTAATGTAGGTAATAATCCCTCTTTGTATGCTGGTATTTCAAAAGTGAACTATTTTCAGTCCTTAAAGGGATAGTTCACCCAAAAATGATCATTTACTCACCTTCATTTCGTTTCAAATCTGTATGACTTTCTTTTTTACTGTGGAACACAAAATAAGATATATCAGTGGGGTCCAAAATGACATTGAACCCCATTTGGGTTTATTGTATGGACAAATACAGTTGGAACATTTGTCAAAATATCATCTTTCGTGTTCCACAGAAAAAAACTAAAGTCATACAGGTTTGGAATGGCCAAATGAATTTTTGAGTGAAATAGAAAACAGCAGCTGATAGCAACTGATGTTTACTCATTGATCTTAAAGTAGCTTTGCTAAGAAAAATATGAGCAAATACCAAATATATATAACTTAGTTTGTCAGCATATTTAACAACGTTATGCAAACCTAGATCATTCATTATAGTTATGTAAGCTAACCATGATGTTCACAGTGCCCTTGATTTTTACTGAGCATGCACGTTTTATGTTAGTCTATATGGTTTGTTGCCATTGTAGAAAAGTTTTTCTTTCTGCAGTCATCTATTGTATATTCAAATGTATGCTCTTGTCTCGAGCTCACCAGCAGGTTCAAAATATAATTACATGGTGTGTGACCCTGCAAACAATGCACAATCCAAAGATTTCCCATCTCAGCATATTACTGACTCAAAGCAAGGCCAGGGCCAAGGCAGTCAGGTTTAATACATGAGCTAAGCGGTATTCCCAGGCACTGGGTGTACGATATTATGGGGACACCTCTTTATTCAATTTGCACCTATAAATGAAAATTCTATGAGAACTATTTGCATCAAAATGGTCAAAATAATGTGTATGCAAAAGAACTTTCTGTCAAACATGTAATGAGATCTTTTCATAGCTACAGTAGCCTATGTGACAGTTAAACTTTAAAGTAATGACATATATTTTCTTAGCGTTCAGCATCATAATATGTCGCTTCTAAAATGAAATCTTGGGCCCAAACAAAATAAACCAAGTGTAACGTCTCCAGAGTTAGCCATTGATTTTCCCGTAATGAAAAACACAATTAGCATTTCTTAATTATGATTCACAAGCACTGATGTGTTTTCCTGCTTTTTCATCATTCTTCCATGACTGCAACATATGGGGTGAGTTAATCAAGCTAATGATCTAATTCAGTGACTTCATTATTTCATGTAATTCATTTTCCAGGACGGACTCCTGTTTTCTGCCGAAAAAAAGATGTGCAAAAAAATATATAAATAAACACAAATGCAAGCAATCAACCATCTTTAACTCACAAAAGTACACAGGCTTAGACAGGCAGATTTTTGAGGCAAATAAATGGAACTTTGCTACAATTAAATGAAACTAAAAACTAAAATGCAAATAATTTCTGTAGGCCTAACTTACGTCAAAGTATACCAAAGAGCAGCAGGATTTAACTAAAAACATGCTATAAAATAAAGGGCTGAAAGCGTATTTGAATCGGCTCATTTTATTAAACTGCACAAATGAACAGTTTCACTATATCGACTTTTGAATACTACATATGAGAATGATATCCGTTTAGAATGATCCAGTTCATTAGAATGAAGCTGAGTTGCTATAGTTACGTGTATATGAGAGAGAAGTGAGGGTGTTTGATTACTTCAGATCACTCAACTGTAAAGCTGCATTCACAATACAATATGTGACATCCAATGTTGCCTAGTTTAAGGTTTTCCCGCGGAATTGGGTTACTTGTAAAGTGCTGCAGTGGGTTGATTTCTTTTCGTGGATTAAAGGTTTGACATATTGCATAAATTGTAATTGACTGAAATGCATGTATTGAAAAAAAAAAAAACATTCTGTCAATGATAGAACTCTGCTAGATTATGCGTTTTTGTGAGGGAGCTCCTTTATGAAAACAGACTGTTTATGATTATTAGAGATTTTCATGTTTAAACTGTATAGGCTATAACACATAACAGTGATTGTAAAATATATATTTTAGTGGCATATGTTTAGTTTTCCTATATGGTCATTGGCCTTTGGGCTGGTTTTGTTACACAGACCTGGCAACCCTGGTGATGTAAAAGAAATAGTCAAATCACTTTATTTATATAGAATTTTACACAATAGAGTTTGTTTCAAAGCAGCTTAACAGTGATAAACAAGAAAACAGTCATTCAATAATTCAAACAAAATTCAATTCTGCTGTAAAGCAGCTCTAAAAAGACAATAGTAAACAAATAGAATGTGCCACTGATTCAGTTTAGTAGTTAGTCCCTAACACCACCTGCTTGTTTTCAAATGATGGAAAGGGATTATTTGCTGTTTTGATTTCCTTCACTAAGCCAGTTTTACAGTTCCTGATAAAAGCACAGTAAACACACTCTACAGCCATCCCACTTCAGTTATACATGGGTGGGAACACATTTCAATGATGTAGCAAACTGCAATTTGAATAAAGTCTACAAAATGTCTTTTGGGCATACTTGAATTCTACATGCACCTGGAGAGCATCTGAACATTCAAGGGGATGAGAAAGAAATGCATTTGTCAGGGGACTTCGGTGCTGTTTAAAGTAAACATGCACTTAAAGGAAGTGAAATTAATTTAGCAAAAAGAGGACTCTCAGAAGAGACATTAGCCACGGCAGAGAAATGATCCCCTTCATGTTCAATCTCCCACCGCATGTCTGAGAAATGGGATTTTTCACTTCAGCATTCAGTGACGTTTTATCCATCGCTGCTCTGAATATCTGAGAGAGTTTCATAAATACTCTGCTAAATTTCATTCTTACCTTCCCTTGTATCTCACTCCTTAAGCTTGCTTTGTAGTTAACTGTGCAAAAAATGTGAAAATGAGTCCAGGTAATAGTTAACGATGCTTTCTTAAAGGAACAGTTGTTCAAAAATGAAAATGATAACTGTTTACTCACCCTCTTGATATTCCAAACCATTTTCTTCTTTCTTTGGAACACAAAAATTATGTAACTTGCTAAAGGTCAATTTCTCTTGACAAAATTGACAGTATTCAATTTCAAGATTCCAAAACGAACAAAAGATGGATGGATGGATGGATGGATGGATGGATGAATGGATGGACGGATGTTTGAAATGATATGAAGGTGAGTAAATGATACATCATTTTCACTTTTGCATAAAATATTCCTTTAAAAATTATTCCAAAACCAGAGCATTGTACTGCTAAACTTGATTGCTCTGCTATCAAAGACCATCTGGTTTAATTGGTTAGCCAGAAAATGTTGAAGATAAACCTGTCCAATAAACCTGTGCTCTAAAGATGCAGCAAATGAGCAGGTGTGAAAAGTCAGATCATTTGCTTTGATTATATATATGGATACAGTGTAGCGGCTCATCAAACTTTAAGCTTGACTTGATGAAGGGACAAAGCTTTCGAAACTTTTCAGGCTGACCACGTAAGCCACACTGGATGAATGTGACCCAGACCACACTCTCCAGTCCCCTGCATTGATTAGTTCAGTAATAATAAAACATGCTAAATAAGCTGTTACCTCATTATGAGAGTAAACAAAGTATTCAATGGGGAGCAGATGTCTGAATCATTTCACGACCACAGCTGTTGTTATTATCACCACATTGCACTAGTCTCTGACTTTTTACAATGACTCATCATGATTCATCATCACTGTCATCATCATCATTCTTGAATTCCTCTTCATCAGCACATACCGAATCCCATTCTTTCCGTTCCCGTTTCTGTGCCGGTCTCCTGAAAGTTGCATAAATCACGAAAAGGGAATCGTACGTTGTTTTACAAACCATTTGGAAGCAGCATGAGGCAGTTTAATGTTCCATTGCTAATGTCCCTACCCAGTCATATTCAGTAATGATATAAAATTACTGCCGTCAGCCTGATGATGTTTGCTTTAGGCGCACTTAGAAGGCACTGCTTACACTGTAATTATGGGAACAGCACCTCCACCAGGAGGATGAGATGAGAGGAGGGGAGCTCTTGAACTTTTCTGTCCACGCTGGACTCTGGTGGTCAATTTTCTTCCTTCCAACTCCGATGTTCAAAACACTGTACGGTACTACAGTGCCTCAGCAAACTGTAGACCTTCCCCATGGAAATGGTAGCTCGTAGCTCCTGTGACGGTTTCTGCAGTGAGCATCTGGAAGGCTGAGTCTGCTAAACAGTGGTCTGTAGTCAATGGGTGCCTTCAAAATGAGAGTTCAAACAGCTGATAAAAACATTACAATGATCCACAAGTAATCTTCAAGCTGCATGTTTGTAATAAACAAATGTTAAAGAGGCCTAAATACAACATCTTTAGTTTATGTGACAATCAATTTTTCATATTTTCCCTTAGAGATATTTTTCAGTCATCCTGTTTTCAAATTGTTGGTCTTCTCCAAGCATCTTTCCAGTTCCTTTCACTGCACTGTTTCCAGATCAGGTGGTTTCTATATATGATAGCTTCCTGCCAACTCAAAAAGAAAAAAAAAATCATTAAAGTAGCACAATACCCCAAAGAGAGCCGCAGTGCTTTGATGTGACAATAGTCTGAAAAGTGCCCTTTAAAGTCTATCTTTCATGACAGCTGCAGTGGAACGCTTTCATTCTGCAGCCAGAGTTTCCCCATAAACTTCAGGATAAAACTTTGACTTTGTTTCCAAAGAGCCAGAGAGCGTTTTATTCTTTTAAAGCCTTCCTTTTTTTCAGTTTTCTTACAACATTGAATACATATCACATGACCGTGGTTTCTAAAGTGACCAGTGTACTCGTTTGATTTGTATAAAACTGTTCTCATTCAAATGCAACCTCTTTTATACTGGGAACATTTCAGTGGGAGCGGTTAAATCAGTACCATACATATTGTGGCCTTTTTTTTTTTTCTTTAAAAGCAATTTAAGATCTCGTCCTGAGTGATATAGCTAGCATTCTCATATAGAGAAACATATTTTTATTGTTTGGTTTATTGTAGCTTGTAAAGAGGGTCTTATTTTCATTCGAACATGTCAGGGTTTTTATCCTTTGGTAAGGAAAAGGCAATTACCCTTTAAAGGTCAAGTTGGCAATAATAGAACTTCCTCTTCCTCCAATGTTTTAATGATACAGAAAATTTTTAAATGTCCAAAGAGGGCAAGCTTCATGGGACTGCTTTCATGTACAGCCTGACTGATTTAGCACTGAGCAGTATTCCATACGCTCTGTTAAGATCTGCAGTTTTTCACACCAATACAGCTGAGCTGATTTTGTTCAGTTAAAAACAATATTCTGATAAACATTAGACATAAGTAACCATGTAACAAGGGTTTCTCTAAGTAAAATTAGACTGGAAACTCAAAATATGCCACACAACCAGAATGTAGCCTGAAAATACAACTTCTATAACAGTGGACCAATGGAATTATTATAAAGGCAGGTTCAGAATGGCACACCACCACAATATTCATACTATGTTTTTGTTTTGTTTTTGTTTTTTTTGGTTTTTTAACCTATGCATTAGATACCTGCAACATTTGCTAAAATGTGTGGTACATAAGCAGAGCACACACACACACACACATGCACGCGCACACACACACACAAACACAAATTAAAGACATTTTTACTCAAAACTGAGTAGTTCAGGTAGTTCAGGTAGTTCATAAGCTACTGTGTAGTACGCAATGAAAAACTTGGTATATATAGTCACAAGAATAGTCAAAACTATCACAGTTCAACAACCTGCACATTCAAGGGCACTAGAAACACAACCTCTGAAAGAGAAGTTATGATGGATAGCAATCTGCCGTGTTGTTTTTGAATGCAGTGAGACCACCTCTGTTTCTCTGTGAGGGTGAAGGGCTAGCCTGGCTTTGGGATAAGAGACAGAACTCGCCACTTCAGCGCAACACCTGCTAAGAGCACAATTAGAGGCAATTAGCCGGGTATGAAAAGGCCATAGCTGGATTTCCAGGCTCAGCTCTAAAATTAATGACTCCTGGCAAAGTGTTTATGTGCGTGTATGTGTGTGTTTCCGTTAAATGTGACATTGAGTGCGGCTGGAGGCGTGCCGCTAATTTCAGGCCTTTGTGATCCTCGTTCACGGCACTGAGAGATTAATGCCATCCTCACACAAGAGCAAGGGATCACCATGACAGCAGGGGCCAGACAGCACAACGTCCAGCTACATCTGTTCAAATGATTAGCGGAATTGAGAGGTTGTTTATACCGAGAGGCTGCTGATAGTATTGCTGAGATGTGAGGCTCACAGATGCCATAGATATGTGTTAGAAACATCTTTTTAAGCAGCTGTTCTGCAGAAGTTTGACAAGCTTTTATAACAAATCAAGTTGGACATCTATTCTACATTAAAATAGCTCTAACAGTCAACACAACATACAGGTTTGGAGCAACATGAGGGTGAGTAAATGATGACAGTTTAAGTGAATTTAAGTGATTGGGAGCAAGCTTTAGAAGAGCAGTCTTGAAGAAAAAAGTACACTGATCATCAATGGATGAGTCAACACAAAATCAAAATTAACTTATGTACTTTTTTAATGGTCTTATTCTGTATAATTCAACTGCAAAGAAATTGAAATTTCCAAATGATGACCAAATGTTGGCATTGCTTTAGCAAACATGCATTTGACTATACATTCTGGTATGTAACAGTCATTTTTCACATAGAAATGATAAAATCAAGACACTCTTTACATTATTTTCTCCTGGGATATTCTGTTTTATTTAGAAATATTGCTAATTAGGTTAATATTGCTAATTAGTTATTTTAGTTATTTTGCACTTCTATACAGTCAACAACTTAATCTGAATAAAATAATTTTTTCTCTCTTTTCATAACATCTGTAACCATGTCCAAATAAACTACTGTTCAAAAGTTTGAGGTCGGTATGATATTGTAAGGTCGTTTGAAAGAACACTCTTATACTCACAAAGGCTGCATTTATTATAGTAAAAACAGCAATAAAAAATAATAAAGTAAAAGACAATTAAAAAAGGTAATATTGTGAAATATTAAAATTTAAAATAACTATTTTCTATTTTAATATATTTTAAAACTGTATTAATTCCTGAATTTTTAGCATCCATTACTCAAGTCTTCATTGTCACATGATTCTTCAGATATCATTCTAATATGCTCATTCGCTGTTCAAGAAACATTTCTTCTTATTATTATGAATGTTGACCCTTACTGACCCTAAAATTATGAACAGTATTGAACATTTGGGCACATACAGGTGTCAAGTGTTTTAAGCAAGAAGGAGAAGTACTCATTGGTTCTAAAATATGACTAAAGAGACAAAAATAATTTTGGTTAAAAAGAAATGAAAGAGCCACCTGGGCCCCCGCAGTCACTCCCTGTCTGTCATCATTAGTCGTCACGGCTGATTCATGAGGCTGAAGAGGTTGCGGAGCTGTAATCAGAGGGTCCTCTCCTACTCAATGCCTGCAGAGTGCGTGTGAGACTGTGAGGGGGAGTCTGCTTTCAGCCCTGCAGGCCCAACACAGGACACCCAAACCTCCAGCCCTGATGAGGGGAAAGAATGTCAAAGCATTCTGATTACCAGAGCTCTTCAATCAAAGCTCTATATCCGTCTCTAAACCAGAGAAGTGATTGGAGAGCTCTGGTTTGCCAGAGATTCTCTCTGATTGTGATTGTGGAATGAAGTGAGCCTTGTGTGGCATGGCTGCAGCTGCAAAATTTCAAATGTGTGGCCAAAAGGCCATTTGGGAAATTATTGGTTGTGAATTTGTGACTCGAGTTAGCAAACAAGCCGCTCTGAAAACATTTTCAAATGAAAGAGGTGTGATGGATTGAGAATTTGGATTGGTGTCAGGTGGTGCAGTGATCTAACAAGACTTTGATGACCTTGCAGCAAAATCCAGCTGAAGAGTTGGTTTTACATGGTTTTTATCAGCCAAAGCCGGTCTAGATGAGGGATCTTCAACCTTTTAACACCAATTAAACGTAGCAGGGATGGTCTGTTAACGGTCTAGATGGTTGATAACCAGCCAGTGTGACCGAGGTAGACCTGAGAGATCATTTTGGTAAAGCTTTTATGGTTGGTAGACCACCTTAGACTCAAACTAACCACATGGCCTGTTTTTTTTTCCAACAGGGGAGATCATGAATGCTAAGCACATTGGTACAAAGCTGGTGATCACCAACCAGAAATCCATTTAGCTGCAGGTAATCGGCTTATACTTACAGTGACTCCCATGACAATGAGGTGTGTATGAGTTGAAAGAGAAAGACACTGAGTTCCCACATTATTTGTCCCGGTGACACCTGTAAAGAACAGATGAAAAAAGCATAAAACTCCCAGACCTCCAAGATTGTAGCACTGTGAGAACTTCCTGCTAAACGGTTGGATGTAAATTGTCAAAAGAGCCAGGTAAACTTTTAGAAAATGAAAAAGCACTCACTCTTTTATACAGACACACAAGCAGTCAGCCCATTATATGAATTTGAATAGAATATGTAATCTCTGCTCATTTCATGTGGAATAAATGGTGGTATAAATCAACAGCCAGGTTGTCCACAGCATGATAAATGCATGGGTAGGAAATACTGGCTATACGTAATGGGACAACTCAATAATATAGGCTATATTAAAGTTTGTTAGGTCATTAGAGCCCATTCTTTAAAATAATTTACGGCTTAGATGCCTTTCTTGCTAGTTCTTCAAGCAAAATAAGACATGCGCGCATGAAAAGAATATATTCTCAGCTGCAAAGCCGGAGGAGCTAAATCAAAAAGAGACAAAAGCCTTCCTATTCATTGTGCATTGCACACAGTTCCTGAAAAGAAGGTATTTTAAACACACGTTCTCTTAATGGAGTTCCATTTGGTCTTCCTAGTGTCCGAAGAGATGTGCATAACAGAATGATAGAATGGATACCCTCGACTCATATAAAGGGATAATGATGAAATGATTAGATTTGTCATTACTCACCTTCAGAGCGCTTTGAGAATATCGCAAACTTCACAAAAGCTCGGTGCCCTCCTCTTCCTCTCGGCAGCTGACTCATAACCATTTCTCTCTGGCCAGCTGAGCCTTTCCATTAATACTGAAGGGAAAATTGCCAGAATGTGACATCTGCTTAAGGGCTCTGTAGAGGAAACATGAAATTTCAGTCTTGTTCATCAGTCACTCTCAGACTGTGACTTTGGCAATCAGAGCTCCTCAGCTCGGTTCTTCACGCCAAGAATCAAGCATGATTATACAGAAACGCATTCGACGATGTGAGAGCGTGTTTGAAGGAACGATTTTAATCGTATAATTGAGACGAGTTTGTTTGCGAGACTGCAAAATGGTGTAATTCCTTCAAGTATGAGGCATTTTGTATCATTTGTTTTGCTCTTTGGGTAGTTTGAATAGCAGGTGAGTAAAAGGGCGGTTTGTTTTTTCATCCTCAACCTAAGTTGGATTGCTTAGCTGGTTTCCCAACCTGTTTTAGAAGTGTTCTGGCACACGTCATTTGGGAACCCAGCTTGCTAACCTACTAAACTAGCTCAACACCAGGCTGGAATGCCAACTAGACCAGCTAAAACCAGCAAACCATCTTAGGCTGGATTAACCTTTTTTTCAGCAGGAACTACATATTTACTGTAATTTTTGGACTTCTTTTATTCGCCAAATATGGTGGAACATAACATATTTTGTCATAGGCTGGATTCCATCCTACCATACCTGCATGACCACTGTACCAGAGCTCCAACATCTTTGTTGTGGCCTTAGTGTAGGAGGACAAGAGCACACACACACACAATTGTCAAGGTGAGATGACCACAATTACACAAAATGGATAGCGAGATGCTTCGGTGGCCACCTGCCTCTATAGCATTACCTCTTGTTTCCTGACATGCGGCACGCACACACACAGCAGGTCAAGGCCCCGACATGTGCATCCACGCTCACCGTGGAAGGTGTACAGGGTGCAGGATGTTTCAGAGCTCAGTAATTGATAGTGACTGGACAGATAGTGGTGAAGCGGCCTGGGGGAGGATGCTGTCAGACCCGGAGACAAGAACTCTGCTGAGGAGAGCAATACTTCACTAGACTCACCCTCCCACTCTCATCTCATTCATTAGCAGCCACCTGATGGAAGGCCACTGATCGATCCACAGGGCTTCCTCTGCTGCACAGAACCAGAGAAAAACCACACTTTCAATTCACGGGAGCCACGGAGAGGAGACCTTTGGATCAAACGGATAGGGAAAAATGTACAGTGGGGATCAAAACTCTGAGACCACATTGAAAACCACATTGACTTTTTAAAATGTAATTTTTTAATTTAAAGTTTTAGTAGGCTTTTGAACTTTTTTGAAATTAAGTTATGACAAAGTTATATATAAAAAGAAAAACACTGACCATTTTTTAAAACATTTTCTAATTTTGCTGGAGAACATGAACATCTGGTTTTACAAACTTATGGAGTTCATGAAGCTCCAGTGCTGCTGTCAATAAAGCAAAAAGAGGACAAACTTAATCTAAAACTAAAATAAACTAAAAATGATTAAAAACATTTTTGTTAATTGAAATAAAGCTGAAATAAAATAAAAAATAAATATTAGATAGAAAACAAACTAAAAAAAAAAATAACTTTTGAAATAAAGAATATGTTTAGACTAAAGCACTAAAATTATTAACTTGAAATAAATAATAAAACTGAACTAAAACTAAATAGAAAACTAAATTGTAAAAATAAATTAATAATTGAACTTTAACAAATTAAACTAAAATTTTGCTTAATACTGAAAATATAAACATAAAAGCAAACTCAAATTATGAATAAAAATAATAAAAAATGATAATACTATATAAATAATACAGAGTAACACTCAGACATTCCATATGAGCTGTGGATGTAACATATTTCCAAAAAATGATACTCACTAGTACATTTTGTCGCAAAGGAAAAAATTAAGGTCCATTTCAGTCCTCCACACATGAAAAAATGGCCAGGCATGGTCCTATCTTGGGCAGAAATGTACATTACTATGTTTGTACGGGTAGTGGACGAGAGAGAGGCCCATGAGGGGTTTCCATCAGGGGGAAATTACACTGATAGAACACGGGACACAGAACAGAGAGAAACAGGTCACAGTGCCTGGGGTCATAATGGAAAGCAGAACAGGCGAGAGGAACATTAGTAACCCCAAACCTAATGGTCTGCGCAGAGCTTGCTGCAGACGAGAGAGAGAGAGAGAGAGATAAAGAGACAAAGAGAAGGTGAAAAACAGAGGGCATTGTGGGGACAGTCTTTTTCTGCTGCAGGCTTTAACAAGTGCTGTGAAAGATCTAAGCCTCAGTGGTTTGCTGTGATGCATGTGAGGTGTTTAAACACTGAGAGTTTGCTGAAAATTAGAAAGGAGAGTTGACAGGAGCAGAGCTCATTCGGTTTGTTCTACCTGATTGGGTCCGTTTCAGCAATCACAGAGGGGAGACGGTGAAGCGATGCTGGAGGCGACGCACAGTGCACTTTTGTCACCAGGGGTGATGAACGGAGCTACATCTCCAATGGCAACCAGAGCATATGGAGACATCAGGCTGATGTGTGATGCACAGTACTGCATGGTCAAGCGGCCATTTGGTGTGCGGTGCTCAGAGCTTCATCATAGACGTGCCAAGTGCCTTAGAATGCAAAAGAGAGCCAGTACTGTATCTGTTCGTTCATTCATTCATGAATTAGCGAGTTGTGTCAAGTGTTTTAGAATATGAATGAATGTGAGTATAGGTTAGTTAGTTTTAAAAAGTTAGTTATTTAGTTGTACCGAGTGTCTTAGAATGTAAACAAGCCTCAGTATCAGTTAGCTGGCTAACAAGCTAACAGATACTAACACCTGTTTACATTCAAGGACAACTGGCACAACTGTTTAACTATTGTAACTGGCACTAACTAACTAACTAACCAACTTAAAGCGAAGTTCATTTGTATCCAAGACACTTGACACAACTAAACTAATTTTCTAATTAACTACCTGTTTACTGGAATACATTTACATTACATTCTAAGACATTTGGCAAAATTAAGCAATTAACTACCGTATACTCATGCTCATTTAAATTCTAAGACACTTAGTACAACTAAATAACTAACTGTTCACCTAGCTAACTAACTAAATTAAGTAATCTATGCTGAAAATCAGTGACCTTCTGAGACATTTAGCATAGTTTTAATTAACTGATATTAACACTCTTTTACAATCTAACTAACAAACAAACTAATGCTGAAATTCATTGACATTGTAAGATATTTAGCATAATTAATTGACTAAATTATACTAACACTCATTAACATTCAAAGCAACCTGGCACAGTTAACTGTTTAACTAACTTAAAGTGAAATTCATTTACATTCTAAAGGCCTGTTCACTATAACTATAAAGATAATGATAAAGATACAGTTCTAAAAATCATTCTTAATATTAAAGAATAGCAGAGTCCACACCACAACTATAACGATAAAGGCACAGAGAAACAAAATCATTGGAATCACTTTCAGAACTTTAAAAAAAAAAAAAGAAAAAAGAAAAATTAAATTAAAAAAAAATGATACCCAATCAGAATCAATACTGATATAATGAGCTCAAGAATTTAAAGTGGCAGACAAGCGTGTGCGTAGAATAAGCAGATGATATCGTTGCTGGTGTGGACGCTAATATAGTTATCTTTATAATTATCATTCTTGGTGTGAATGGGCCTTAAGACACTTAGTTAGCACAACTAAATGACTGCCTAACTGTCTATTTAACTAACCAACCAACTTAGGCTGAAAATCACTGACATTCTAAGACATTTATCACAGTTCTTTATTTAACTAACACTGATACGAACACTTATTTACAGTCTAACTAAGTAACTAATGCAGAAACTCATCAACATTCTAAGACATTTAGCATAATTTTTTTTTTTTTTTTTTTTTTTAACTAAATGATACTAACACTCACTCACATTCAAAGACACCTTGCACGACTGTTTAACTAACTAACTCATAGTGAACTTAATTTATATTATAAGAAGCTTGGCACAATTTCCTAATTAATTAACTAATACAAACACTCATTTACATTCAAGGACAACAGTTTAAGTAAATAACTGAAATGCATATGCATTCTAAAACACTTGGCACTATTTTCTAATTTACCAACTTTTACTGACACTCATTTACAAACAACTAAGACCTCAGATTCTTGGATTCTCATCCTGCACATTTCAAATGTCAACATCATTGTCTGAAGATGTTAAAGGTCCTTTAGTGATACACTGAAACATTTGGTGCATTTTACTGCCGGCTGAACTCAAAAACATGTCCTTTGCTGGGCTCTGTACTAATCTGTGAATTCAGTCAACACAGATCCGCTTCAAACTTTATCTGCCTCACTATTTCCCTCTGCACCTCTCCATCTGTCTTTCCAGCCTCATTCTGTCGTGTGAAGTGACCCGTTCTCCACTAGTCCATTCAATCACGCTGAGCCCACACAACAATAACTGCAATATTGGATTTTCACAAGCTCTATCCCTCAGGACAGAAGATTCAGCATGAGTATAACACAAACCAGACCAGGTGGGAGGGCAACTGGCCACACACTAGCAAAAGTTATTGACTTGGGGAGGAGAATTCAGGGGACGGTGACATTCACAGAAAAATATAAACCACAGGACCCGAACAGAGAGAATGAAAGTGTGATAGATGTATTTAGGGCTCCATCAATGTCACCGATGTGATTTCTAGATAACAGCTTTACCGATTAGCCGTTATCATCCCAACATTTATGTGCTGGAGATCCTGATGTTGGTGCATTGTCATTGTGCCATTCACTGAATGAGAACAACAAAGACATCTTACGACAGGAAATAGGATAGAATCTACACATAATCTTGTAATCGTTGCACAATCTGCATTCTCAGCAACATCCCTAATCAGATGAAGCACGTCAAGGTGAATGCATTAACAAGCAGGCTTTAGGTTTATGTGCATGCATGCATAAGAGATTATCCACTTCAGATGCTGATTTTGTTGCGAGCTACTTCAAAAGATTGTTTTGAATTACTGCAAACACCAGTTTCTAGGCAACAAGAAACGCGTATGAACATATTCCATCATCCAACAAGCTATCGTTTATGACACAGAGACTTATGATACTCTTAACTCACACTTTGTGAACAAAGCTCCACAACTTAAATAATAGATTTTGTTTACGGAGGAAAAACGCCTGCTGAGAAACTGCAATGGTGAGTTGTAGAACACAGAAACGAGGAGGTGGGACAAAAATAGGAGTTTTTGTCAAAGCTTTTGACTGATCCCGGGGCATTATAGTCCCAGAGAAAATAAGATGATTCAATAAGTTGTAAAACAGTGATGCCAATTGTTGTGAAGTTGGATAGTGAAGATGTTTTCTTTTTGGCTGGTTTAGCTGACTGGAAAAGCCAGAGAAGAAATTCACTAACCATCTGCAATCTACTTTATGCAGGAGAAAATTGCAGTAAAATACCATTGCATACTGACTATTTAAAATGAGGCTTACGAAGTCAAACTTGCCTCCTTTCCATGTAAATTAGCCTCAGATTTTCTTAAAAATTTAAATGTTATATTAATCATACGTGGTAGATATTCATGTTATTCAAGTGATGATAAAATGATGCATGCATGGTGGTTCTCTCGTGAATCTGCGTCAAAGACTGACAAGGAAGAGAAGAAATTGTTGAATGAAGTCGTTATTTTTGTTTTCTTCACATTCAAAAAGTATTCTTGTAGCTTCATAAAATTATGGTTGAACCACTGATGTGACATGGACTATTTTATCAATGTCCTTACTACCTTTCTGGGCCTTGAACGTGGTGGTGGCATTGCTGTCTACGCAGGGTCAGAAAGCTCTTGGATTTCATCAAAAATATCTTAATTTGTGTTCTGAAGATGAACAAAGATCTTACGGGATTGGAATGACAGAGGGTGAGTAGTTAATGACAGAATTTTCATTTTTGGGTGAACTATCCCTTTAATGCATCCTTGCTGAATAAAAATATTAACTTAAATGACTTAGTTCATAAACATAGTTTGTACATAAAATGAAAACAACTGAAATATCTGTGCAAAAACAGCCCAGTTTCCACAGCAAGGTGAGTTATCTAAAGGGTGTATGTGTGTGTGTGTGTGTGTGTGGCTGCTATCTCAGGACGTGAAGTCCAGGCTGGTAAGAGGCCCTGTGGAGAGGACAGCAGTCGGGTTATGCTACTCCCCTCTGATGTGACGAAAAGGTCAGTACGCCCTTCCTTTGAAGCCAAGCCCACACAAACTCTCAGTAGGGTACAGTTCTGTCCACACATCCTCTGTCCTATCTGATACCTTCAAAGACACGCACGTCCTGCCCTTTAATGCCCTACATGGGCCATGAAAGAAGTTCTGCTTTGGACAGACAGGTACATGATAAGAACAAATAAAAACCAGCATGTGACAGCAGACTGGCATGCTCGCCCACAGGAGAACACGTGTAGAGTGGATATTTTGTCAAACCGCTGTTAATACGTGCACAAGAGGGAAGAATGAATATACCATGCTATAAAAAATATAATTAGCCTTGAAATCTAAATGAAGAACTTAAAGCATATGATAGTTCACCTGAGAATGGAATTGGAAATTATATACTCACCCTCATGTTGCTCAAATCCTATATGAATTAGTGTCTGTGGAACACAAAAGAAGTTATGTTGTATTTGTTATGTGTTATTCATGTTATCTTTTGGTAAGCATTTTCTTTTTGGTATCTTATATAATACAACAACAACAACAACAACAAAAAGATCGTAACCATTGGTTTATCAGGACAAAAAGGACAATAAAAGTAGCCTATGTGACTTGTGCAGCAGGAGTTGCAGGACATTATTTCATCTCAAACTATTTTTTGAAAAAAGAAAAGAAAAGAAAAGAAAAGAAAAGAAATGAAAAGAAAAATCTGTTAAATAAAAGTGCATTAAAGAGATAGTCCACCCAAAAACAAAAATGTTGTCATTATTTACTTAAGTCATTCCAAACCTGTATGCATTTCTTTCCTCTATGAAATACAAAAGATATTTTGATGAATGTTGGTAACCAAACTTTTTCAGTTCCTATTGATTTCCTTTGTATTTTTTGTTCATATAATGGAAGACAATGCGAACTGAAACTGTTTGGAAACCAACATTCTTCAAAATGGCTTTCAAGTTACTCAAATGTGAAAAAATGATCATGAAAGTAGCCCATGTGTAGCAGGAGTTGCAGTATAATATCTCATCTCCAACCATTTTTTGAAGAAAAAAAAAAGAAAAAGAAAATCTGTTAAACAAAACTGCATTAAAAAGAAAGTCCACCCAAAAATTAAAATTCTGTCATTATTTACTGAAGTCGTTGCAAACATGTATATATTTCTTTCTTTTGCAGAACACAAAAGATATTTTGAAGACTGTTGGTAACCAAACAGTTTTGGTTCCTATTGGTTTCTTTTGTATTTTTTTGTTCATATAATGGAAGTCAATGGCAGCCTAATTTGTTTGGATACCAACATTCTTCAAAATATCTTCTTTTATGTTTCACAGAACAAAGACAGGTTTTAGAACGACATATTTAAATGCACACTGACATGCTCTTGATCCAGAGCTAAAGGTACTGTAACTAAAGTTCAATTTTATTGAGTAAAATTAAGATATATGACTCCATTATCTACACCATAATGATTATTTTAATGACTTTGCAATTATAACCAAGTACATAAATACATGAATATGGCATTTAACTGATCTTAAATTGCAACACTCGTTGCTCCATCTCGCTTTCCTCAAAGGTGGGCTGAAAAGACCCCTGTTCTGTATGAGGAACAGACAGCTATAGAGCAGACCTTTCATTTTTAGGAGAACTATCCCTTTAAATTCCAGCCATCAAGGCTGGTAATTCTCAAATAATGTACTTATTGATGAAAACCAACCCATTATTCTTTGAAGACATTCTAAGAACTTCAATTACCTTCATCCACAATTGAGTGTCCAATTGAGTACGAACTGAATGACAGTTGAATGTCAACCGTCTGGAGTCCCAAGTGCTTTTCTTTCACCTTTGTGCGATGGCATAATCCACACCAGCCTCTCTATAAAAGAGCAATCCTCGTAAAGAGACACTGAGCTGTATATAAAAGCCCACCCTTATCCTACTTTAGCAAACACACAGCATAAATAATCGTCAGGCACAGAGAATATATCTTGCTAATGATAGAGAATAAATACAAATAAAAGCAACCGTGTCCAGGTCCTCTACATAATATTGTATTATATTACATATATGGTTCATTTGTTGTGCTGAGTAGTGTTATCGCTAAAAATCTTTTTGAGTGAGGAATGACGGCTTTCAAATGTCTTTCTTGATCATCAGATTAACATTCCTCTTACAGTAAGTAATCTTAAAATGAGTTTTACAGCAATACAATGGATGTCTGCCAAGTATGAGAGTTACATATTAAAGCCACTCGATGTCACGCTGGTCTTATTGAGCATGCTAAACAAAAGCTTTTCTCTGGTTCACTTAACTTTTGACAAGCACATAAATGGGAGAGCAAACACATTAGATGCGTACATAAGCAATAACTCAGACTTTCTCGATAGATCTGAAGAGAAATCAATATGCAAATAAAATGATGCAGAGTTACTGCAGTGATGGAAAGAAACTTTAATGAGAAACCTTTCTGAGATAGAACTTTTGTGGCTTCTGCAATCTCTAAATCCAAATCTCTCACATTTTGGACTAATCTAAGTTGAATTTAGGAGGCTGCTGGGGATGATTCAAGGAGCAGTTTAAGAAAATACAATGTTACAGCTGTTCCATTTCTCCTGATTAGGTAGAAGTTGTGATCGCTTACCCTGCTCGGCTTTGATCTGTCTCAGCGAGTCAATGCCCTCCTCCAGGAATCTTTTCTCTCCCTCACCGGGCCGCTGATGCACAGATCAATTGTTGTTTTTTCTTCAAAGTCAAAGTGAGTTAGTGCTAATTCAATGGAGAACGTGAGTAAGAAGGCCTTTCGTGCTCCTCTGGGATGTTCCATCCACCTTGCTGCATGCTGCAATCATGGCTCCGGAATAGCAATGCAACAATACTGTAACCTTCAACATAGTGGAAGAATATCAGAGATATATAATCAGACACATGCACATCTATAGCAGACAGCTGACAAAATAGGCTATTTCTCATGTGGGAAGATTTTAATGGCGTAGTCCACACCAAAAACGAAAACCTTCAAGTTGTTTCCAAACCTGTATGTCTTTCTTTTTCTCATAGAACACAAAATAAGGCGTTTAGCAAAATGTTGTGACTGTTTTTGTATAAAATGAAAGTAAATGGTGGCAAGAGGCCCTCAAGCTCCAAAAAAGTATCATAAAAGTGGTTCATACTCATGTGCTATAACCATGTATTTATGCGGAGAAAGTACAGAAATTTAAGCTATCAAATCTCATTCATGTTGTGTATATTAAACATGGCATGTCAAGACATGTCACACCAGGTTTGAAGTCAATCATGAATATGCAAATATTAAAGGGGTAATTCACATCTGACAAGACAAGGTTTTAATGGCTTTTAATAAAAGTTGTCTGTCTATGCAGTAGAAATGCAATTAAAAAAATAATAAAATTGTGGTAACACTTTAGTATAGAGACCAATTCTCACTGTTAACTAGTTGCATATTAGCATGCCTATTATTAACATCTTGGCTGTCTGTAAGTACTTATAAAGCACATAGTCTGTATGACCATATTTTATATTCTTCTAATCCTACCCAATACTTAAACTTAACAACTACCTTACTAACTATTAATAAGCAGCAAATTAGGAGTTCATTGAGGTAAAAGTTGTAGTTAATGGTTTAGCGAGACTTGGACATTAAAATAAAGTGTGACCAAAATGCGGTTACTTGACAAGATTAAACAGAGAAAAAAGGCTGTGGCGAAAAAAAGGTAGGAAAACTTCAACACCCATAATGCATTGACCTCAATCAGATTATCCATGAGTGTTTAGTTTTAGTTTCAAAAAAGACCTGAAGATTTCAAAAGTCCACTAGATTATGTGTTTTACATCATCCCGCAGACTTTTGCTGACTAATAAATGGAGATATTCTAATGCAGGTAACAGAAAAAATAATAAATTGTTCATTTACTTGAACTATCGACATTGTAACAATATAAAACTGGTTGAAAATCAGTGAACTTGCCCTTTAAGATAAAATCACGTATTCACAGTATATACACATTGTACTTTTACTGTATGGAAAAGTGCAGCATGAACATCCTGCTCAATATCTACTTTTGAGTTCTATAGAATAAAGAAAATCAATGGGTTTAAAGTAAAATAGAGCGAGAAAATGACAGAATCTCTCATTTTTGGGTGAACTATCCATTTCAGATTATTTAATTACAAAGGAAGAAAAAAAAGATGAGCTGATTCATATCCTGAAAACACAAAGTCGGACGTACGCCAAAATGAGAAGTAACAAATCAGATAGCTAAGACGGCGGCATAGACATCTTTACAAAGAGGCTCTCTCAAAGCTATTTTTCAAACCGTTTCAATCCACTGAGTGGAAGGAGAAAGAAATCTGTGCTGTCACTGCCAAGTTGATTTCTTATAAACAGGCTTCCCTGAGTATTTTTTCAATGAGGCAGACTACTTTACTACACTAATACTATTATAATAGATTCCTTCATGACAGGCAGAATGTGAGTGCAATCTGCAACTAATATAGTATCATTAGCCATTCAGAATGTCAATTATATTGTTCAGAGACAAACGGCCAGTGACTTGTATATATAACAGCCTCATAGAATTCAAAACGGTCTGGTGACAAGCATATTTTAAAAGGCAACACATCACTCTACAGCCACTTTCACAGTCATGTTCATCCAAGAGGCTCTCCATGAAACAGCCTTTCAAGACAAGACTAGGGAGCTAAAAATATGTTTAATAAAGATTCATCACAACCTTATTTACATGTTCAAACCATCTATTTTCAGCATAAGGCGGCTCCGGTGGTCCCTCATATGATGACACGTGACCTGTGAGCTCTGTTCTGAACTAATGAGCATAAATGACCCTTTATGTACAGCAAGAGAGTGACGGGGTTCAGCCAAGGTCACACGTGTGTTATTATTTATGTTATTAAGTACATGGAAGCAGGAGGCTATAAAAATACAACAGGCTTTCCACAGTGATGCTACAGCCAGAATGAAGGGTTCCAGGGGAAATCTCGAAGTGATGAAATTTAAGCACTAACAAGAATGTGCAAATAAACCCTCAAAGGTATCATGTGGGTATATATTTTTCAGAAATGGCCTATTTTGTTGCTATCAGCAAAACTATTACAACTAGATTAAACAATTTCTTTAACTTTAAAGCATAAAGTAACCGCTTTTATGTTTGTACTGTATTTCATTCCATTATGAGTACATTTTGTATAAATTGCAGGAAATTTAGATTCAGTGGCATATTACGTATGTCAACAGAAATATCCGATTTCTTGCTAAAGTAAGTTTCTTTTCTCTGTGGTGAGTGCATAAGAGAGCTTTCAATGCCTGCAGGATTTTATTAGTTGTTCTAGATTTTGATTTCAGCTTTCGGACAACATACAGTATAAAACAAAGCCTACTAAAAAATTACTAAAATAAATTATGTTTTGCTAACCTGTTTGATCAATTCAATGACAGGAACAGATTAAAAAGAGTGATTCATTCATATACAGCATTTAATAGTTTCCATTCTAAACAGTCACAGAAAATGCCAGACACATGACTTGTAAATATCTACTTTATCAATAAAACAGCTTTGGTATTTGCAATAGCTTCACTATTTGTAACAAGACAATGGAGCAAACTGATTGACAGTGCTGGCTGGTCATACACTATGGATAAAAATACACTTAAGGTGACTATTCAGACTTGAACACAATTCAGTATTGTGTTTGGAGAAAGAACGGAAATAGCAATGCTCATCTTTTACTTCACTTTACTTAATGTTTGTAATATCACCTATATGATGTATTCAAATCCCATTTCATGCACTTCTTTAATTACTTCAACAGAATAACAAATAATGTTCTCATTAAAAACATGAAATTTTGCTCAACAGATAAGATTGTCTTCTCAAGACCCTGAGACTTTAACAAAACTTTCTCATAAAGGCAAGAAGTTTGAAAGCATAGGGTTTAAAGAGCATAATTCTACTCTTCAGACAGCTACACACTTGTTTTGTGAGAGCATTGCGTAACTAACATCTTTGTTGCCTGTTTTTGACCTTGTAGCCCCAAAAGTTGTTGAAGGCAGTCATTACAATGCATCACATTATCACTTTTATTCTACAATGTAATTGGACTGACCTTAAAAAACAACTATATAATTATATAATAACATAATAATGTCACTCTGAAAGCAGGAAAAAAAAAAGTGTCATTTCACTCAAAGCAGTAGAGGGAACTTGATTATGTTTGTGTTTCCTCAGCAGCAGACCAAAAGTTAACTAATTACATTCATTAATAATATAGTGTCGGTATCAAAATATTACCTTACAAGGTAGATCTCATCTCAATCCCTTTTTCTTTCATTTTCTTGCTTTACTTTTTTCAATATTCTTAACCAGTCAAACATTCTCAACCAATCAAAAAAACTAGTACTGTACTACTATACGTGATGCATAAAGTGTACTCTTCACATTACATGAATTTTAAGCATTTTAAGGTGTAAATTACGTGCAAATCCTTTGTAATCAAGCATTCATAGCATTCACTAAGGATGCAAAGTGTCTGTGATTTCTCCTTACAAACACTTTATTTGAGTTGGAGAAGACACAGGAGAAAAGCCCTGTATTTCTCTCAGCCTGGGATAAATCTGTGAAAAATCCTGGCTCATTTCATTTAGATTAGCCTGTCCCACTCTACGGTCCCCCGAATCAAATATTACAGCCTGACCATTCACTGCTCTGACAGCCAAGGTCAAGAGACAAGCCGCTGAACTTGATATAGTAGCTCTCACAGAGAAAAAAAACTGACACTGAGAGAGGCGAATCTGATATGTTCAAAATGAATCCACTTTATAACGTCAAACAATGCACCTTTTCTACTAATAGAACTTGTGCATTCATCTTTTAGTTAAATTGAAAAATGTCTTCCTGTTTTTCAGATGCAAATAGCATATAACATCAAAAGTATTAGGAAAGAAATATGCTCTGAGCAAATCTGCCTCGTAGCCAGATTTGCCCCCTCTAACAAGTGTTAGCTGCATGACTGGAATCTATAATAGGCCCTATTTATGTGCTAAATCCATGCTGGATTCGATCATTATTCATTTGTCCATAGAATATTGCAGAAATGTAAGACCACATAGCGAGCTCAAGCAGGAAGCAGGTAACTCATGAATATCTACATGCAATCAATAGGATCTCCACGATATCCCAGCATTTATATACATAGAGGGTATACGGTAAAGCTTTGTCCACAGTCCCCTTGGAGCAAATGAAATTGCCTTACAGAACACAATGAATGCTTTCTGATGAGAGATATGGAGGTCAACATACCAAACTCTAACATGCCATTCTGAAGCTGAGGTACCGTAACCTTGAAAGGAAAGGAGAGGTGGGGGAAGATGGAGCGATTGGTTCATCTTGAGGTAATTTCCGACGTCTGCATCTGTCATTGAGTCTGGACTCTCGGCTGGCTCTCGTCACCTCATCATTCACGCAAACGTTCAGACTGTCATTTACCGGCCGAATGTGATCTCGCATGGCCTCGTTCAGTCATTTCTTTTCTTTCACTCTCTAATTCTCAGATCTGAAGGTAAAGGGTAGAGAGAGAGGGGCAATCATTCCCGTTTCCAGCTCGCCTAATTGGAAATATAAAAAGAGAAAAATTAACAGCTTGCTCCGAGTAGCATCAGTCATGAACTCCTGAACACTAATATGGACCTTGGCTCTGAGTCTGGTATACGAATCCAAAAATGACCTCAGAGAATTACCTTCACCATTTAGGGACTTCTTTAACAAATGATTTTCTCTGAAATAATGCGCACTGAATCATTTGAAATGACTCGCCTTTTCTTCCAAGCTATTGTTACGAAGTTGCAGCAGCACATTCCAATGACTCCAATGAATGCAATGCTTAGTGTTCATGAGTATTTTTCATAATCTTTTTTAGCAGCATTACAGTAGCTCAGCAGTTTCCAAAAACATAGCTTTTTCCAACAAGCTGCTTTTTCCAACAAGTAGTGGTGTGACACAATAAAATCATATGTTGCTGTTTTTGGCACGTTGTACTGCAACTGTAGCTTTACAGCAGAGCTGAACTTTAATTTTGTCACTCTAATAGAGATCATTGTAGCATCATTCCAGATACATTTATTTAATATTATTTACAATGTATATAATTTAAAAGTAACAGTGTACAGTAGTTACTTTATCTTACAGGGTTGTGAGCCACTGAGAATAAAAATACCTTTTAATTTCCAACTAGATAAAAAAAAATAATAATAATTAATTAAAAAAAAAAAAAAAAAAAAAAAAAAAAAGGTTTGTCAAGACAAACTTTGAAGTTGGCTTGAAAAAGCCAGACCAGAAAGTTTTAAGAGTTTTAAAAAGTTTAAAATGTTTGACAGTTTTCAGTTTGAAGTTTAAAATAATTTTAAAGATTAAAGTTTGAATGTTTTGAAGGCAATACATTCTATTAGAAAAACAGACAGAAAGACAGACAGAAAGACAGACAGACAGACAGACAGACAGACAGACAGACAGACAGACAGACGGATAGATGGATAGATGGATAGAATGTAGTGAAAAACAGTTAATTCCCCTACTCTACTTTAATTTATCAATGGCTTACAGTTTCAAAGAAGTTTTGATCTCACTCGATAAGAAATATTAATTAAACAGTGTTAATTAACATTACGCATTAAAGTTAAAAAAAGACATGAAAAAGCAGTCTACTTAGTACATTGTGTTGTCAAACTTTTAATTTGTATTTAGCAATTATTCTGTCTAAATTCAATATATTTGTCCTCTTATCAAGCCCATAAATGTAACTCATGTTATTTCAGCAATTAAGAGCATTTTCAAAACACAGTTAATTCACTCATCTAGTTTGTAAACTGTAAAAGCCAGATGCTCATTTGGGAGTTTACCAACTGTCTTTTCATTTAGAGTTTTTACAGAGACACACAGTCTAATATAGACTAATTAACACATACTGACAGTAAAACCATGGAGAAGGTATCTGGTCTGTTTCGAGCAGAAGACAAAACTATTTAAGCAAGGTAAACGAGTGCTTTCAGGTCAATGCTGCCCATCTGGTTTTGAATAGGCTATAGACTGAATGACACGTTTTGCATGTAAACCACGCGTCGCCTTATTTTTGTAGGCAGGCTGCACAATGCAGAAAGAATGGGAACAGAGGGACAGCACTGATTGCACAGTTCCTGTGAGATTCAGATAATGGTGCCTGAATTTCCTGAGTAAAACAGTGCAGACACATGGCACAACAGAGAAGAGTCTGACTGCAAATGGAAAAAATTAAATACTAGTTTCATATATTTAATGTATGGCTGGCTGATGCACACACACATGCAAATGAGCCCAAATTATTTACTGAGGAAAAAGACACATTTAGGAATGATTTTTTTTTCTCCCCCACTAAAACTCTTCAACAACTCCACACTGCAATGCATGAGTTACATAAGACCTCTTTATATAGCATCCGAAAAAGATTATCACACTTTGGATTTGGTGTGACTTGGTTAGTCATATTTTTCCAAAAATTTGCTCCAAAACGTCCACCAACAAGATTTTTGTCCATGCTGACAACAAAATTCTATACATGACACAACAAAATCAGAACTTTGACTAAATGTGAGCTCTCACACTCCTCTTTTCTTCCAAAAGTGTTCTAGAGGCAGAGCCCATTCTTGCCATGCAAAATGGAACATTTTGCAAACCGGCTGCATTGACACAGACTTGAGAAACAAGTCAAACGGTTCCCCGGAACCTGGACCACAAAAATACATGCTCAGAAACATTACAGCTGCAACTGAGGTCAGACAATCTTTCGGTCATTCAAAGAAAAAAGCATTCAAGTTGGAAAAAGAAGCAAAAAATAACTTCGACACCCTTTAGAAATCAGAGTTTCTTTTGGTATTTGTTTTGAAAGTGAGCATGAATTAAGCTCTCGACTTCAGCAGCAAATAAAGTCTCATCTCCATACCTCACAGCAGGATTGTTTGGAGCTCCCAGTTGGTTTGTCCCTGCTTGAACGAGTTCTCGGCTCATCTGCATAGTCATCCTGAAGGGAACTTCATGCGCTTTTAGCAAAACCAGCTCCGTCAAACTTCTCACCTTCAAAATGAGATCCATCCGCTTATGAAACATTCATTAATGTGATTCCAACTAACGAATCTGCGTCAACAATGAATTATGTATTGTTTTCTAATTATTTACTGTTTCCATAATTACAGAATCACACATTGAGACAAATCATCAGATTACAAGCGTGTTTTTCTCTTGCTGTTTATGAAGACTCTCTCCCACAATAAAAAAAATAACAAATAATAATGAATATTGGACCCGCTGGACCTAAATCACAACCTCAATGAGATCTTTCATTAGAGCTGTAATTTGATTCAATCACACAAACAATAACAGGACGACTGACCTGAAATGTTTCTCAGAATAAAGAAGGCAAGAATCGTCCAACCACAATTTTCCATTTGTTCTCATTACTGAGATATTAAAGAGATCTCGTAATTTTACTTCCCAGCAGAAACCTAAGAATGGAAAGGAAATAGGATGTTTCCTTTAATATTAACTGACAGTTTGATATTTTCCAAATGTTGAGGGGAACGTTCCTCCATCTCCCTTGGGATCTACGCACCTGATGAGAAATCATATTGATCTTGCAGGTTCTTAAAAATCCCTTTTTGTGGAATTTAAATAATACAATTCCTACAGTATGTCATGATCAAGAGAAAAAAATAATACACTTCAAACTAAAATAAATATCAATGCTTTTGAGCATATTACAGATATTTCTACTTTTTGGTGCTTTTGTTAGTCAAGCCTAAGGAAGCCCAATTTCACCTCAGTAAAAAAAAAAAAAAAAAGGCTCAATAAAGTTCTAATTAATAAAGTGAGATATAAAGTGACAGTTGTGAGATATAAAGTTGCAACTGTAATATATAGAGTCTCCATATATAAGAAAATTTGTAATTACAAGAAATCAACTTGTAAGTAAGATATAAAGTCAAATTGTGAGATATAAAGTCTATGAATTATGAGGATATAGAATCACAAGTCTAATTTGATAAAAGGCTTCACTGTGAGATATGAAGTCGCAACTACGAGAAACAAACTAACAATTAGGAGATCACAATTACTTTTTTATTTTGTTACTCTAAAACACAACCAATTTCTAGACAGGCTGAATCTGTGTAGCCAACTCTCACTGTTTCTGTCTACAGTATGGGTGAGTATCAGTAACAGCATTGATTGGTTAGTGCTTGTGAACATCTCTTAGCATGATGAAGAGTGAAGTGTTACAGCTAGGGAACACTTCTCTAATCACATTTTCATTTTGTTTTACCTAATGGATATTTCTTGCTCCTGCTTTTTTTTTTTTTTTGGTGCGGCATTACGATGATTTAAGAGTTTCCTCTCTCTTTCAAAGTGTCTGCTTAGCATTTGCTTTCATGACGGACTTTATTTATATCCCTGTTTTCAAAAGTAATTTCAAGTCTTAATGAAATGCATTGGGTTGTCTAAATCCCTTTTTAAAGGGGAGTGATAGATGGATTGATGGATGCTTGAAAGAGTGTGGCCATACGGAGGGGTGTCAATAACTCTATTAGCCTGATCACGTCGCACTGGCCAGCGCTTGCACGCATATAGTCATAAATCCTTCTCTAATGCATAAAAGCAACCTTAAAGTGCCAATGATTCTTTAAAAGGCATTGCGAAAGGTGTCTCCACCTTGACAAGAGCCATGACGAAATATCCATATGCTCATTTCCATTTCAAAACCATTCCTTGTGCTGGCAAGGACAGAGTGTTAGTCCTCTTAACGGGTATTTTAGATTTATGTTTTGTGCAAAAACACTGGTATTATTATTGTCATCACTGCTACATAAATCATAAGCGAACCGGCACTGAACTAAAGGACTTTTGTAGACTAAATCCTATAAAAATGGCTTTTAATCCATAAAGCTTGTGAAGTTATTAGCGGTACAACCTGTGATGGAATGAAGTGAGAGATTTCAGAGGGAGGAAGACACTGTCGGCTTCACAGACCAGATGGAAGGGTCCCGTCTTCACAGCTTCCCACAATTTCCAGCTTCACCTCCACCTTCTGATTCCTGTGCTCCTCCTAATGATTTCAGAAGATTTTCTCAAAGCTTTGACAGACATTAAAGCAGGATGTGCTTCCGTGGAGGTAGCAGCCCCCCTCGGATAGACGGTACATTGATGTCTGGTTGATCTGAGGGACAGGAGGTCGTCTGTCATGGCTGTCCTCTGTGAGAAAGACCAGGGTGAACAGTATTAGATTTTTACCTGAATTCAACCTGGCAAATGATACTGAGTCATTTGGTGTTCCAGACATATTTACGTAATGCTTTGTATGACATAAATGACTGGCAGGCAATATCAATAGTTGTTCATGGCAGCAAATGTTCTCTCTAAGCTTCCACATACCAATCAAAGTCAATCTGACTATTTTTAAAATGGCACTCTGACATATTTATGACTGTAGCACACAAAGTCTCATGTCTCGAGTGACTCTAACAGATGGATACAAACCCAGGCAGAGAAAAACCTGTGAAATAGGCCATTAGCACTGATTTTCCATCTTTTTATGAGTTGTGTGCTTTCATTTAGCATCTAAGGGTGGGTAAGAAATGCATGTTTCATGCCCCCTTACACTTCCTCCTCTGTCTGCCGTCGTGTCTGATTCCATTTTCCCTTTCATGTCTTGCCAAATTTTGCTTTTTCCCTCCACACACCTGTTAACCTGCATCTCTTCAGCAGAGGGAAGCTCTTTACAGGGTTTTATGGACACAAACATAATTCTGAGATGAGTTAAGAGGACACAAATGATATCTCAGCTGTGATGATATCTCAATGAATGATAACTGGAGTGTTTAAAAAAAAAATCGTACTTCTCAAGATTTGTAGTGGCTGTACAATTCAACAATTTAGCAATCTCACATTTTCTCTCTTACAGAGATTTAGATGTGATGAACAATGTGCTCAGATTTCTCCTACTCAAATGTCTTCAAAATACCAACTTATCAAGAGTAGTCTGTCTACATCCTAAACTATGCCTGATACACACACACAAAAAGACCCACTTAAAATAATCCACATAATGCTTTGAGAGCCACCACAAAATATTAACCACAACTCATAAGAGAAACATCCCCAGAACTCACTCGCCTATATTATTTATTTGGCTGGCAATGATAAAACATTTCCCAGCAAGCATGAATTAATATAACATGTCTGTAGATGTGTTATGGAATAAAGTCATATCATCTTGTCACTATAGGTGGCAACACTGAAAGGAAAAAAGTGATAAAAGTAAAGTCATAAAAGAAGAACGTTCTTGAGCTGGCGTGATTTGTAGTGGCTGTAACTTAGTTTATTTACATTAATTAATGCATTAGGTATTGTGAACTAAAAATACACAATTTTTACAGCATTTATTAATCTAAAGTTAATTTTATTGATAATGCTGTCCATTTTAAGTGTTCATTCATAATGGTTAATTTGTACATCTTAAAATGTACAAAAAGTATATGTAGAAATTACATTTTATATTGTATTATTACATTACATTGTACGTAATGAATAGAATACTCATATTTTAGCCAGAAGCAACAGTCATTAGTTAAAAATGTCTTATTGATGGATTTGTTTCTTATAAACAGGCAGGTTTTCACTTCACAAGATAGTAATAGATAGACTGGAGTCGTGTGGTTTACTTGTGGATTATTGTGATGTTTTTATCAGCCTTTTGAACTCAACATTCTGACGGCACCCATTCACTGCATGTAATCCCAAATAGAGCCAAATATGTTCTAATGAAGAAACAAACTCATCTACATCTTGGATGGCCTGAGCGTGAGTACATTTTCAGCAAATTTGCACTTTTGGGTAAGGTATTCCTTTGACTAAGATTAATAAATGCTGAAAATGTATTGTTAGATACCAAGATGCATTAACTAATGTTAACAACTTAAACATAGTCTATGATATCCAGTCATTTTACAGCTCTAGATTTCTAACCATATATCAATAACTTCTAAGCAATTACTTTCTGTTTTTGTCTCTCCTTATGAGTTTTAGGAGGGAAAACTGTATGAAATTGATACTTAAATATAAATGAGAACTCCATTAAATCTCCTAAACTATGAGAGATCAACCTCAGAGCAATCAAATTTTCATCTGGGTTGAAATGAGATCCAAACTTAACATCCAGCACATTAACACTCTTAACATCCATCCATCAGCCTAATTCAGTTCCTTTTTATTTCCCAACATTGCATTGACCAGAAGCACCTTTCAATGAGTAAGTAGAGGTTCACTGATAATACGATTTTCATTGCAGACATAATTAATTCATCCAAACCTCTTGTTTAACTCTCTCTGCACAGTGGTGGGGAAATAAAAGATATTTCAATTCAACTCTCCTCTGAGTTGGGATGTCATCCAACATCTCAAAAAAAAAAAAAAAAAATCCATATTTCATTTGAGTACTTAAAACGCTGTTGTGCTGACAAGGCTGGATGGAGTCATTAGGCTGAGGCCCCTGGTTCCTGCGTTCTAGAGAGAGAGCAGGACAGCTACACACACTAGGGAGGACACAAGGGATCAAGGGCAGGGAAAGCGTGCAAACACAAGCTCAGGGGTGAGTTATCAGTATTGACTGTGCTTCAGGCAGGACACCGGAGGATACAGGGAGCTGTGTGTGTGGTAGACGTGTTAACGCAAACCTCTTTATTCTTTCAACACCTGCTGAAGGTCAGTCAGATGCAGTGTTGCCAATCACCTGCTGGGCATGTGGTTGCAAAACACATCCCACGCCACAGCCTCCTTACCTACTGTTAATTGACGGTTGTCACTTCTTAGAGGATGTCAATCAATGTTAATCAGATTTACTCTCTTATTTTAATCGGGTTTTCACGGCAGATGCATTTACAATGTCCTTTTGTGTACCTTCGTAGCAGACTGACAATAGGAATCACGCTGAGGAACCCAACCATGCCTTTGATTTTTCGGAATACTGTGAACACACACAAAAGAAAAAAAAAACATTCGTTTGTTGAAAGTGGCATGTACTTGTTCTCTGTGGACATCAGAATCAAATGATCAATATTTAACTAAGCCTTTGTTTTTGTGTAGAATTTGTATTCATTACATTTATCGTTCTCTAGGGTAGCCTCAACTGCGCTACCATTGCATACATTGACATTCACTCGGTCATTCGATTCTCCTTTCATACATGCTGAATTATGTTAAGGGCCCCTATATCGATATAGTGTCCCTGAACAGAATTTGGACTCTTGAAGGGATAGTTCACCAAAAATACATAAATAAATACAATTCTTACTCTCACCCTCATGCTGTTTCAAACCCTTAAGACTCCGAAACACAAATGAAGACATTTTTAATGAAACCTGAGAGATTTCTGCCCCTGTCCACCAAAACTTTGATGCTTCAAAAAGTTCATTAAGACATCATAAAAGAAATCCATGAATTGAGCGCTTTAATTCAAGTCTGCAGAAGAAACAGGGTAAAGTTCTAAGATTAACAGATTTAATTTAAGTTTTTATTCATATATGAACATTGATCAAAGCACATACACAGAGCACAGAAAGTAATTTATGATTTTCATTTCGGGTGAAGTAACGCTTTAAGGCACACTTCAAAAGTATGATTTTATTCACCTTATATTAATAAATAATTGAATCAAGCTACAAACAAATGATGCAAGACTTTTTCTCAAAACCAAATTTTCTCAGCCATCTGTGAACCTAACAAACTTTATTTGTGAAATTTTTTCCATGAAATTTGTATTTGTGCTGTCTCTCTTAAAAATAAATGCCATTTGGTTTGACATTTTGTTATCTAATGCAAAGGCATTTAAACAATACATGTGTTGTAAATGTCCAAATGCTTTTTATGCCACTGTATGCCTAATAACTGAGGGGTCATATAATATTCCGGTCAATCTGATTAGGAAGGGACAAAAAAGAGGGACATTACCTTAGTCTGCAGAACAGAGTCTGTGTATCTTCTTATTGTTACCTCAATAAAACATGTGGTCTCTGGAAAAAAAAAGAAAAAAAAAGAAAAGAAAGACAGAAATTTATATTGCAGGGGAAATGTGAATATGGTAAATGGCAAATATAGTGTGCAAACACGCAATTATCTCTTTAACAACAGGCCTGGTTTATCAGTGAGGAGGATCTAGATTTCTGGAAGGGTTCACAGACCTGGTTAATCAGCAGTGAGATCCTGAAGCCATCAGTCAACATGCTGTGTTCTAACTTCCGACGGCAAATGCTTCATGATGATCATAATGGGAACTATTAGTCTTGGCTAATCAAGTGAAAATTTATAGACTATACGGCCTGTCTAATCAGCTGTGAGCACATATATTTACTAGCTGACATATGCATCACTAACTAAATGTGTGAACCAGGGAAACCAGATTTGGCTGGTTAGCATGACCCTGTTAACCCCAGCTGGTAAAAGCCTACACTATGTGGTTATAAAAAGCACCTTTTCTAACTGAGGAACATTCTGATGTAGGCAACACACAGTTGCTAATATTTTAGTATAGCTCGGAAAACTAACGGGTAGCTTTATAGACTATTTATAGACTTGGTGTGAACACACTTTTGCTGACCTCAGGCTAATGATCTAAACATAGAGCAGAGTCTGTGCTGTGGTTAGTAGTCGCCAAAGGCTAATTTTAGACTGCTACAATGAACACCAACTTATTAGGTTTTGTCTTATCATTGTGGTGTTTGTTCAGGCAGTGTGAAAATGACAAATAAAAATCTAACAGATTAGAATTTAGAAGGTGTGACATGTTAGAGTTTGTTGGTGCATGTGTGAATTAGTCATTCACAAGCCAACAAAAAAACAACACAGACATCTTTCACCCCCAGGATGTCAACGTATTGCAGTATATGAGTTGAAAATGTAGTTGTACACCTAAAAGCCATTGAATGGAT
Source organism: Spinibarbus caldwelli (assembly GCA_039654775.1). Lineage (NCBI taxonomy): Eukaryota > Metazoa > Chordata > Actinopteri > Cypriniformes > Cyprinidae > Spinibarbus > Spinibarbus caldwelli. The sequence goes on from CM077235.1 coordinate 27,477,539, forward strand.
GTTCTTAAAGGATAAGCACACTAAAAACAACAGATTTGTGCTATCATCTTTGTATCTGAGAGTCACTTTGAAAAACAAGACCAATTAACTATTAAAAACCTTGAGTGTTGGTCATGTTTACATGCTACTGAACGGTTTGCCGTCAGTGGCTCATAGAGTAACAGCGCCACCTAATGGCTTGCCACATTACTGCAGCATGAGCTATGACTGCATGCTAAATAAACCTTGACACTCATCCATTACATAGGAATGCCATTAATACGTTTTGAGACAGATAAAGATTTGATAAATCTGCCCACTTTTAAAATGAAGGAACAAAACACGTTCTGCACAAAGCTTTCAGCCTGAGACATTTCACCACCAGAAAAAGTCTATAGAAAACTGAAGACAACAGAGCCAGACTGTGAGGTGAGAATGGCATAAAGGTTATGGAGGAGAGCAGCAAGGTTGTACCATCACCTGCTGACCCAACTGGCTTTAAGATGAAAGCTAGAAACAGAGGTCAAGGCACCTGTATGGTTGAGGGACTAAACAGCAGGGCTACAGAACAGTCTTGGTATGAAAGGCAATCAGTGCTATAATTTTTTTTTTTTTCTTTTTTTTTTTTAGATGACACCTTTTACTCTTCAAGATTTACAACAATATGCAGTCATCAACTCAGAATTGGTCTTGTCGCAGAATGACAACTCAGCGCCTTCTCAGGATATACATTTTAAAATTGTTTTCTGAAATAAAACTTAAATAAAATATAAATATTAGATGTAAAACTTAAACCTAAAAATGACAAATGTTGCCTTATACTATCTGTAATAGGTCTAAGGTGAAGTATTAAAATTGCTGAAACTAAAAAGATGCAAAAAATAAACCAAAAACTAATAGAAACAAATGTACTAAAACAACATAAAAATGAAAGAAAATTAAAAATATTAATTAATAATATAATGGTACAGGCCTATACATAATACCAGAAAGTAGATCCTTCACTGCCTGTGAGATCCCATAATCCTGTGTGTGCTGTTAAGGAGCAGATAAAAAGTTCAATACACTCAAAATTGCTTTTTTTCTATTTAATCATATAAGTGTTATACATTACATTAATGTTGCCTGAAGTTGGTTTGAAACGAGTTTCCTTAGGACTGGGCAGCAAAGCAGCTACTTCCAGTTTACTGACAGCCAAGAATGTGAACTGAAACACATATTTCAATAAATACACCAATTATAACATTTTAAAAAGGTTATAAAATTATTAGAAAATACTGAGAACTTAAAAAAAAAGACTCTAATTTGCTACATTTACATGGCAGATCCGCACATTTATTTCAATTAATGAAAACTATTTAGTTTTAGTTAACAATCAGTCCGCAGTTCCTAAAAACAGAGAAAAACAGAACCCTCAGAAATAGCATAAGCCCAGCCAATCGGATTGCCTCTTGCAGTTTTGACAAATGTCTTGCCATTTGTGTTTGCCACACACATCAGACGCTCTGTGAACGGCTGTGATAAACTCAGACTACTTGGCTGTTGAACATTTCTCAATAAACTCGGCAAATTCACTATATGGCAAACGAGTTAAAGCCCAGTCCCAGCTGGCAACATGCTACTAAAACTCTTCTCCTGCTGGGCCGGGGATGACACGGGTACAGGCGGCACACGGACAGCCTCCTGGCCCAGACCGACAGAAGTTAGTGAGATCAAAGCGAAACCGGCACGGCGAGGGCAGAAGGCATCGGGATGCCCGTATACTCAGACAAGGGACTTGGCTTAACAGATGTGGGTGTTGGTCATTACTATCAGTGATCCGTTTTAATGTGCCCGCTGAGTAAGGGACGACTGACCAGTGCCATCTGGATAGAGACATGGAGACACGGACACTCTGTTCCAGCTCTGGAGCCACGGAGCCTCCCCCGGCCCCAGCAACAGGAGGGCTGCCCATTTTCTGTCCGTCTCGGTCTCTCTCGACCAATATGACGCCGCTACATCACTTCTCTCTCTCTTGTGAGGCCTCAGCGGACCGAGATCACCATGACCGGCGAGCAGAGAGGAACGAGACGGCAGTGAGAGACAGAGAGATGGAGAATAAACCGACGGTTTAAAGGTCACAAAAGGCGAGAAGAAAGACAGGAAAGATAAAACCATGGGAAGAGAAGGAGAGGGAGAGAGACGGCCAGTGGGGTAAAGACAGACAGCACAAACTCATCTACATGCAAATTCATCCTCCTAAAAAGAGGTCTGGAGAAAAAAAAAAGCGGCCAAAGCAGAGGACGAGCAGTCTGCGCCTAATGTACAGAAATAAATGGCACGCGCGTTGTCATGGTAACTATGAACTGACAGAGAGAAAGGGAGAAAGAATGGATCCAGGCTAAAACTATCATCTACATGTAAATGATCCTCTTTCTGGCTCCACTGCTCTGCTCTCAATTGATATTGACAAACTTTTGTGTTTTCTTTTTCTGTAAATAAAAGCCCTAACTCTTTATGCTTCCTAGTCAGGGGATTTCAACACTGAAGCTAACTTCCCACAAACTTTATAAACGGAAAACTGCGATTATAACAAAGGAACCACTGTTTATAAAAAAGTAGTGGTTCAGAGAATTACACTAAAACTAAATGTTTGAGGCTGGTAAGATTTTTTAATGTTTTTGAAAGAAGTCTGTTACGCTCACTAAGACTGCATTTATTTGATCAAAATACAGTAAAAATAATAATAATAATAACAATAAATAAATAATATTGTTAAATATTACAATTTAAAATATGTTTTAATTTTTTTTTTTTTTTTTCCCACATGATAGCAAAGCTGAATTTTTAGCAGCCATTAGTCCAAACTTCAGGGTAACATCCTTCTGAAATCATGGTGATTTGGTGCTCAAAAATATTTCTTATCTATTTCTGAGGCTCAATATTTTTGTGAGAAATGTATTTTTTAAATGTTTATTTTATTTATTTATTTATTTATTTATTCAGAATTCTTTGCTGAGTAGATGCATTCTTGCTGAATAAAAGTATTAATTTCTCTCAATAAATAAATAATTGTTAAAAAAAAAAAAAAAAAAAAATCTTACTGACCCCAAACTTTGAATGGTAGTGTAATACCACATAAACAGATGATAACATTTGAATGATATTCATGTACATGTATTTCAAAACAATTTCATGATGCATGTCCAAAAAATATGGTATTACCATGGTACTGTCCAAATAGTAGTAGTATTACCATGGTACTTTGTTGTTTGTGTCAAATCTAAAAATCTAACCATCTGCACCCTTCACAATTCATTAAACCATTGATCAGAGTCAAGGACACTTTTGTTGTGTAATAACTAGAGTTTGAGGTGTTTAATTGACTTCATCACTAAGGCAAAATGAGCTCTAATTTGTGTGCTAACAGCATTATTCAAGATCATTTGGGAGCCTAATATTATAATCTAGTTAATGTCAAAACTTAAAAGAACTTGGAAGAAACTAAGGATGAAAATACATTAGTGATGAAGGACAGATTACAGTCATGTCATCCTAATGCAGATGTGAAACATAATGTCCAAATAACAAGAAATTGCATCATAAATATGAGAGCTGCGACAACAACATCTAAAGTTTCAAATATAAGCAAACTTTATATGTGCATAATAGGCCTAACTTACAATGACATATGACAATATACGGCACTAAATCTGCAATAATGTCTTGAGAAGGCACAGTTAGTGCTGGAAAAACTAAAAACATTTCTCATATCTTCCTTTTATTCACATCTGTCCATGCAAAAGCTGAAGAAATGTTTGGTTTTACTTATGCTTAAAAGTTTTATTCCAGCTTTATGATAAACTAGGGGACGTTTAAGTACCAGAGACTTAAAAGAAAGGTAATAATCATCACTCTCTGCATTATGGTCATAGTTTTACTACTGGATTGTGCTGCCATCATTTGGTAGAATAATGCATTGCAATGAGTGGATTTTTCTCATTCTAAAAGTAGAAGAAAGAAAACATTTTTTTAAATAAATAGTAATAATAATAGAATTATTAGCTACAGATTGTAAAAACTTCCATTTGGTACATCTTTTATTACAAAATATTGTCATCCCACAATTAATCTTACAGTAACTCCAAAGGATCATCATATTGACTAAATCAGTCATTTTTCCCCATATTAAGTGTACTTCGTAAAAGAACAGTAGATAAACCACAAGACACTGAAATGTACCTCTCAAACAGAACGAAGCACAAGGCACTGTACAAGCCCCGCTTTTCTTTTCACTTTAAAACCTGACATTATACAGACTTTGGGATCTACTGGCGATTTTCATGTAATATTCCAGGTCATAAACAGAGATGAAAAAGATTGCACAGATCTATATTACTTAAATGCAGAAAAAATCCCAGCCCATGGTTTATGATCAAATGTTTAAAATTAGTGGTCGGCAGAGGCTATTGTCAAACCTAAAAGAGCATCACCACAGAAATAGGCATGGCCCAAAAAAAAAAAAAAATTGGAAAAAGCAACCACATCAGTGACTTATTGAAATCCAGTGATATTAACAGAAAACAAACAAAAAGTAAATTTAAATAACAACCTGCAATTACCTGCTAGCAGCTTCTCTGAAAGAAGTTGGTGTTTTTTCCCCCTCGTAATCTTCTAAAGACATCATTCTAATCCCGTAGGGCTAAAAGGACCATTGACTGAGTTTCATTAACTGACTGCCATTATGAATCATTTTAATGTGGAGTAACCATGAACCAACATTAGGCTGTGACAACACTACTATTAAAATTTCCTTCTGCAGAGCGGAAAAAAAATTCTTTAGCTGTGACTAAATCGACCAAATAGCTTGTTCCTGAGTTAAAAGGTCTTTTGATGCATCTCTTAGAAGAGTGATGCGATTTTAACATTTTCGTAAAACTGCCCTGCTGTATGGAAACACCACTTTCAGAATCACAAAAACAGATTAGCGCTGGCTTGTTTACCAAAAGATGAATCTGAATTTTTAAATGGAGCCTCTAACTGAACTGTGATGTGTCACAGGAAATGATCTGTGCTTTAAAGTCGAACTATTATGACATTGCTTTGTTGCCGTGGCGTTTTAACACCACGGGTGGCTTTTAAAAGAACAGTCTGCATCTCGTGTTTCATGATTTAATAATCATTTTCATGAGAGCGAGTTACAGCTAAGAGGGGCATTTATCAAATCTGCTTTAATATTAAAATTGCACACATGCAGTTTCTCGTTCAATTAGTTTATTCCCTATAGTAATACCTCGACCAGTCGAGACCGCGCTAGTTTTTTTGCTCTGGTGGAACTGGTATTGTTTATGGCATATGCAATATGGCATATTGTAGGGGGTTAAACATCAGAAGTGCCTGGATAGAGGAGACGTCCTCTGCTCGTGTCGTTTACCCAGAACCCCAACACGTCCACAAGCATTCAGATACAAAAGAGGGAATTTTGCATTGATTCTGTTCAAGTCAAGTTCAGCATGAATGTCTACCCATTCCTGGAGGATAGGCTTGGTTTAAAAAGGGTGAAGAAAAGATGACTCTTTGAACAGAGTCCCCTGTTCTTCGGTCGCAGAGCATCAGCTCAAAGCTCTAAGTGCATGTCACCACCTGACAGAGAGAAAGAGCACAAAGAGACTCAAATTAAGCAAAGAATTAGAAAAAGCTATTCAACACTTTGCACGATCAGGCTAAACTTTTGTGTTCGAAGGAGTTTTTGTTTTTAACTAAAGATATTAGATAAGATAAACTAGATGGATTAGATAAACTATTAATTAATTCATTCATTATACAGGCTTGTCCCTGCTCAGAGATCTCGACCTTCTCAACTGTATCACCCAATTAAAAAATCATACACTTTTTTTTTTTGTTTTACTGGGGTATGAGATATTATATATATATATATATATATATATATATATATATATATATATATATATATATATATATATATATATATATATATATATATACATTAAATTGATCAAAAGTGACATTAGACAATTATAATGTTACAAATTGTCTATTTCTAAAAATGCTGTTCTTTGGAACTTTCTTTCATCAAAATCCTAAAAAATATATATCATGGTTTCCACTAAAATATTTCCAACACTGATAATAATATGAAGTGCTTCTTGATCACCAAATCAGCATTTTATATATTTTTTTAATTGTATTTAGACATTGTACTATTTAATTATTTTCCCCTCATGAAGTAGATAAACGACATTTATTTGAAGTCCTATTTTGTACCATAATTGTGGAAAGTGCCATTCAACAGGTTAAAACATCACAGTGACATTCACAAACACAAAAAGGAAAAGGACAGATTGGTCTCACCTGGGTGTTTTCTGTCTGTTTGCTGATAGCTGTCTGTGGTACCGCTCTCTTTCTCCTCCAGGAAATTGTTGTAGATTCTCTTTATCTCCTGGTCATAATCGCTCCACTTGGCTACAATGCGCACAGCAGCCTGCAGCTTGGGCTCTTTTGTCTGTGGATTATTGCACTAAGACAGACAAATACAAAGTGTTAATTACTGACAACAAACAAACATGAAAATCAGAACATCTTTTGACAGAAAATTTAGAACTGTTGTGGCCAGAGCGCAATTAACTTACCAGATCTATAGTCTTGGCTTTCTTTTTAGATGCATCATCACACCAGGTCTCACACCAAAGCCATTCTTGAGGAAGTGACTTTATTGGCACCTGGTGGATCATGTTGTTGGGCAGATCCTGAGAGGGGAAAACACATCATCAATGAGGAGCCCAAATGATGAGCCCAGTGATAAAGCCTTTCTATGTAAAGCCTTTTCTGTGAAGGAAAGAACATCCCACCTGGTCCAGGTTGGACAGGCTGTTGGGGTCCTGACTCAGACCCTGGTACTGGCCTCTCAGTCTGTCTCCAGCTGCGATCTTCCTGAACTTCTTCAGATCGACCACATATAGAGCACTGGGGAGCACACAAAATCAAATCAAGTCACATTTATCTACATAGAGCTTTATACAGATTGTTTCAAAGCAGCTTCACAGTAATAAACAGGAAAATAACATTTTTCAGTTATGAAACAAATTCAATTTCAGCTGTAAAGCAGTTTTACAGTAGACAAATCATTTGACGTACCGGACAAGGTTATCTTATGACCCTACTGCGGCATTTTAAACTGAACAAAATGGGTTGTTTGGTATGCATCATCATTAAAAATGTGGTAGACGAAAATGCCAGACAACAATATCAGCAAACCATTCTCACCTGATGTGGTATTTACGTCCTGCCAAGTGACTGGCCCAGTAGCCAGACTTCCAGAAACGATATCCATCCATCTCTCTTCGGCTCTCACAGAAAGGCGTGTAACCATACGGTGCTCCCTCCAGATCAAAGTCCCGCAGCTCCTTCAGGTCTGTGCGAACTATCTGTAGGAAAAAGCACAACCACAACATTTATCAGTCCTAGACTGTGTCTTTGTATTCACAGACAAAATAAAGCAATTGCTGGAAATGGCATCAGGACATGATATGGTCATATGAAAACCTGCATTGCCCACAAGAAACAGAATATTTTTATTTATTGTTGTTATTGTTTATATTTAATCTCCAGCTGTATTTTTCTTTACCCAGAGATGGCAGCAGTGTATCATCAGATGTGTAATGTGCATGATGCTCTTTCCAGTTTGCATAACAAACACCCCGGATTACAACAACTGCTGTGCAGTTCCAGTGACTACAAATGGGTGATCTGTCTGTACATAGACTTTCCAACATAAATCTCATAAGAGCAGACTTGCGCTTAGTGCTCACTAGAGACGGGATTTCATGCCACACAACTGCCCTGCTCTGTTTTTGTACCTGATCCGCATCTACAAAGAGGATCTTGTCCACAGCCAGGGGGAAGAGCACATCGAGGAACAGGATCTTATATCCCCAGATGATCCTTTGCTTTTCTGTCTGCTGGTGAAGCCAGCGAGGCCATTTATATTGTACCAACTCATACTGGAAACCATACTTCTTTGCCATATATGGAATAAACTCCTACAAAAGACAGACAAAAATATGTAATTTATGTACACACACGACACCATCATTTTTTAAATATATTTATATTATTTAGTTCGTTAGTTCATTTTTTCATTCTAAGAAAAGACAGATTTTAATTAGAGAAAAATATATATATATTGTGTAATTAGGCTGAGACTCAAAATGTTTCTAAACTTAAAACGCATTTTTGCCCCGTTTGCGTTTGTGTTGTTTTACAACTTACAAAATTATTTTAAGTATAAAACATTATTTACAATACAGAGTGTGGTTTTTTTAATCATAATTTTAGGGGGGACAACCCTCAGATGGGGGGGTCTTGTCCCCCCCGACCCCCCCAGGATTTCCGCCTTTGGCAGTGCCATCATGTTAAATCTCGAATCCAGTACCTTAAAAGTAGGAGACAGGTAGTTTTTGAGGAACCAGAACTTGACGGGTGTCTTGGTGTGTTTGAGCACAGACAGCATCATTATCCTGCAGAGACAGAGAGAGGCCAAAGCTCAACACAGAGTGCCTGCAGTGACAGGCTGCAGAAGAGTTATGCGAGTGGCCTTCTAAACTGAGCTGCATTACACAACCAATAACATTGCTGCTAATAAGACATAGCAAGTCACAGAGATCAGCATTTAAAATCAGGCCTCAACAGAACTCTATATAAGGAGGAAAATGTCACAAAAAGTCAAAACGTGACCCAAGCCAGGTGGTCACGTAAAAGTTATTGCATTTTCTTAATATGTGAAATTAGAAGATGTATGCATGTCATTTTTCAATGTCACAAAGCTATACACAAGAGGACTTGTCTGTATTACATGTCAAAACTGCAGCAATTTCTGCTGCACAATAATAATATTAAAGTCATATATTTGTCATAGCAGAATTGTCATGATTCATTTGAGAACATGAACAGGGGCTCTATGCTAACATTTTTTGTCTATGCAAACAATGACAGTCCTGACCACTTCGAGGACATTTGATAAACAAAAATATATTGGTTATGCTGAACAGGCCAGTAGTTTAGGAACACTAAAATAATCAAGCAATGACATTCATAACTATTTAAATATATTTTCATGAATGATCTGTTACGCCGTTATATGTTTATGTAATTGATCAAAATTGTTTTACTGGATTTACTGGATGAAAGCAAGGAGATTTTATTCTTATACCATTATATATGCAACATCAAGTGTATTCAAGTCACTTGTATAGGTGTGACCAAATATTTTCTTCACTTTCACAGTCATTTTTACTTGTAATGCTTGCTCTGTAAAATCCAACTGAATGCAGCTGTTTACCTGAGGAACCTCTCATACAGGTGACCAGAGGCCACAGAAAAAATGTTAATGACATCATCTTTCTCCTGTTTGGGTTCATCTGGCTTCGAACCACCAGTAAATCCTCTGAAAGAGATAAAGAAAGAACTATTAACGGACAAATACTGTAAGCGAGAACTAAAGTAGAACTCGACAAGCAACACTTTGTACCTGGTTATAGATGTCCAGAATCCAGAGTCGTTCTCATGGGTATCATCACTAAGAAGCTCCTCTTTTATCATATCAGGCTTTTTCTGCACCTGCAAACATGATATAGGGCAACAGAATCTATGCATGAAATCCCTCAGCACTAATGTCGAGCATAATTTCAACATTCTGGGAGCCACTTGTGGTTTATGAGAGTTTAACAAATAAGGTCATTTTGATCAAGGATCACAGAAATCTTGGATCACAGAGTTCTGGTTCTGTGAGACGTGGGTGACAGGCAGGGTAGAAACTTAATTAGTAAATAAACAGGAGTTAATGGCTAGTTTGGAATTGCAAAATGAAGCATGGTTTAAATGCAATGCAATAACATAAGAACGTAATGTAGAATCATATTTCTTGCTAACACAAATGAATCAAAGATATGCAAATTAACTACTTAAAGTTTGATGTCCCACCTACACTACCGTTCAAAAGTTTTGGGGACAGTAATACTTAATTTTTATTTATTTTTTAAAGATAAAAGCATTTCTATTTCAAATAAAGGCTCTTCTTTTGAACTTTCTATTCATCAAAGAATCATGAAAGAACTGTATCATGGTTTCCACAAAATTCTTAAGTAGCACAACTTGTTTCAACATTAATAATAAGAAATCAGCATATTAGAATAATTTCTGAAGGATCATGAAACACAGATGGCTACTGAAAATTCAGCTTTGCCATTACATTAAAAAGTTATTTTATTTAAATATACAAAAATAGAAAACAGCTGTTTTAAACTGTAATAATATTTCATAATATTACGGTTTTACTGTATTTATGATCAATTAAATGCAGCCTTGGTGAGCATAAGAGACTTAAAACATTTGAAAACATTAAAAATCAGTTACACTATTTTACAGTGCCCTTGTTACAGTGTAAATGTACACTGAAGTACTGAGAAATATTAATTAACGACATGTACTTGCTATTGCGTTAGGATTCGAATTACCCTTAGGATTGATTTAGACTTAGTTGCTTGTAATTATGCATAATTTCCTGTTATTACTATAGTAAGTACTTGTAACATATAGTGTGTGTGCACATAGTGTTCCTGTGGCTCAGTGGTAGAGCATTGTGTTAGCAGCGCAAAAGTTCGTGGGTTCAATTCCCAGGGAACACACATACTGATAAAAAACAATGTATAGCTTGAATGCACTGTAAGTCGTTTTGGATAAAAGCGTTTGGGAAATGTAAATCAAATCAAATTTAACGTGTAACAAGGACATTGTAAAAGAAAGCCTTACTAAAAAAATCTTACCAACCCTAAAATTTTGAATGGAAGTGTGCATCTTTTAATAACTTCTATCTCAGTTAGATGTTTAACTAGGAAGTTAAAAGTGTTTTCTGTATTGTTGCAACTCCATGTAGTGACATTCCAAATTACTCACCAGTAAAATCCTTTGTTATAGGGACAAACAAATTTGAATCAAGTACAAAATGCAGTTTCACAGCCAGTAAGAAATATTAGGGACATTACATTTATTTCTCAATGTACCAGCAACTGGCAGGTGAAATTAATTTCGACGTGAAGTGAACACGACTGCCATCTTTTGATGAGGAAACATAATCCAAACCCTGAGACAAGCACTGCTGCATAAACAAACACATTCCCTCTGGCCCATGCTGTATACTTAAAGCCACAACGTGTCAAAAATTCAGATATATATAAACACACACTCATCTCAGTCCACATTCTTAATCCACCCACAGCCCCACAGGAAGCAGCAGACCTCGCATTGGACACACGCCCACACAACGGCTGACATGTGACAGCTTGTCAGATATTAAGAGTATATACGGAAAAAGTGAAGACACTTGCTCTCCATCTCGCTCGAGAAAAAAATGGAAGGAATATCTCACACGCTCTATTCTACAGCCACCCGAGCACATTTATCTCCACTAAACTACAGAGACAAAGACCTCGCATGTGACCTCACCCCGACACCTGATTCAGACACCCATTACTTACTTTCACTTTAATGATCTTGCTCTTGAAGTTGTTGAGGACGACGATTAAATCATCAGCTTCGGCTGGAGAGTCTGTGCCATCATGACTGCGACAGGAGAATTAAAACAGTGAAGCCACCAATCAAGTGAAGAGACAGAAGGACATTAAGAGAGACAGACGTCTCACACGTTATAATAGGGTACCTGTAGATTTTGTAGATATCATCCGACCTGCCTTTCCGCAGTCTGAGAATCCAAGCTCCTGGGTTTGCTTTCAGCTGGAAATAACCCTGTTAAAGATGGATCACAGTAAGCGACCTCTAAGACAATCAGCAATTATTTCCCAGATGAATCTGTGACGTCCACTCACCAAGTTGGCCATGACGATGGTGTCGACTATGACAGGGTCGGAGGCAGTGCCCAGAGTGAACTCCAGCCCACGGGGCGGCTGACCTGTCGTTACGTCAAAACAATGACCCTCCAGTAATAAATATTCCAACTCGTACTCAGCGGCCACGACACTGTCAACCTGCAAATAAGAGGATATGACTTGAATACTAATGGTCACAATAATGAATATCTGCATATGGCTTAATAAAATGTGTAATATAACACTAATAAAATGCATTTGTTAAAAAAAACAATGGGTGTCTGTAATAGACACTTATGCAAAGTACTGACAGCCTGATATACATGCGGTAAAAATACATTAAAAACAGTAATACTGTAAAATAGTATTGCAATTTAAAACAACTGTTTTCTATTTTAATATATTTTAAAATGTCATTTATTCCTGTGATAGCAAAGCTGAATTTTTAGCAGCCATTACTCTAGTCTTCAGTGTCACATGAACCTTCGGAAATCATTTTAATATGGTGATTTGGTGCTTAAGAAAAATTTATTCTGATTATTATATATATTTTCAGGATTCTTTGATGAATAGAAAGTACAAAAGATCAGAATTTATTTGAAATTAATAAAATTGTGCAAAATTATAAATATCTTTACTGTTATTTTGTATTATGTGTATTTGGAAAAAAAACAAAAAAAAAACGTGTGTTATCAATAAACTACCACAAAAGTCAGATGTATCAATAGTAATGCTTTAAATTTGAAAAAAAATTACAATTTTCACAATTTTTCAAAATATTTTGTTTAAAGGTTCTCTAGATATTTTGAATGAAATTATTCTGAAATCACAAAAAAACAAAAAAAAACAACTCGACCTTATTTGACCTAGAGTCAATAAGAGTGATGAGGATTCCTACCTCTTCAAGGTAGATGTTATCCAGATCGTAGCGTGTGTGGACTGACTCAACCATCCAGCTCTCAGGGGTGTTGAGGTTGAGGGTGAACAACGGCGACTGCGGCATATCCAAGAACTTAGCCATCGGACCAGGAGCAAAGCTGCTATCCGCCATAAACGAAACCTCTGGCTCCAAAACATATCGATAAAAACTGAGGAGGAAAAAATGGTTTATAGTTTTAAGAGAAAAAAAATGATTGTACAAAAATATCACAAGTTTAAAATATCAACTAGCCTAAAACAATAATGTAGCGCTTCAGAGTAAATGAAATCTTGTCATGCCCCATGTTATTGTAGCCTGTAATAATTCAAGTAAACAGTGAAATGTGAAGGTGACTCTATGATGGAGAATGTGTTGTCACACAGTGTCTCTCCTCTAACCTTTTCAGTGGGAGGTCAGAGAGCTTGGACTGGCAGTTCATGAACACTCGCAGGTTGACGTTGACCAGCTGCTTCAACACCTGAGTGGGCACACGGAGAAAGAGGAAGTGACATGAGTCAAGGTACAAACAACCAAATGAACCTGCTCTCACCGACAGCTGGTCTCAGAGACAGAGCCAACAAATGCAGACTGACTGCTGACTGACTGTACCTGTGAAATGTCACAGAGAGGGACCAGATGTCCTGTGATGACTAATGCAGGTATATATACAACATGTAGGACAAGCAGGACATGATCAACATCCATTGGTCAACATTCTTAATAAATAATAATGGCTCTAACATAACCAAGAGGTCAAGGTTTGGCTGGTTAGCAAGCTTCAGTCCAGCCCCTTCTGGTAGATTCTGTGTCTAAACCATCTGGTTCCATATGCCCTACTTGTGTAAATCATGTTAAGTGAAGGTACGTAAAAGTTCTCACCAAAAGGAGGGGTGCCAGTTTCTGAGAATCTCTGGTCACTGGATCCACAACAGCTACAACATCAAAGTACACTTCCTCTTCCTTTGGTCTGATCTTTACAGCGCTGTGAAGAGAAATGGAGAGGAAGAAGTTGACAACTGAATTCTGAGGATTTACAGATGTCCTGTTATGAGATTAGGTAATGTACCTGTATCTGTCTTCTGCAAATGTGTGCTCAATCCTCGCCTCACCTTTTGGTTGGGAGGACAGCAGGGCGTCCACCTTCATCACCAGATCACTAGCTCTAAACCACAACACATACAAAACAAATAAATCAAGGCTTAGACAAAAATCAAGCTCGCTTTCACGTGTCGTCGCATTCATAAATGTCAGAACACTATTAAGTTTGAAGATAATTTTGCTGTGCAATTTAGTTAATTTGTGTTCATCTGTGTAGACATGTTTATAGCTAGATAGATGATTAACAATCATTTTATTGGCACAGACGTTTGAACACAAACTTTTCACCCCACTGAGCAGGGGTGTGAATATTTTCTTTGATTTGATTAATGGTATTCGAATAATATTTATATTGTGGTAAAATTATGGTTAGTTCAGACTTGGTTGGAGTTTTCACTTTAGTGCAACCTTAAAATATAAATAGCATGTTAGGTCTAGGGCCAGATTTACTATCAGCTTGTGCCAGTGCAAACCCTCATTTGGCGTTAAAAAACTACTGTCAGTATTTACTAAAGACACGCAGTGGGAAATTATCACTGAAAAGGCATGGGCACATAGTTATTTTTACGACTCACCTTATGGAATATGCATTTGTAGGAGTTTCCCTTTCAATCTGTAAATTTATGGGAAGAGAGTATTTAAATGAATCACGCAAAGCGATTTACTAAGATTTGCGCTCGTCAATTCACTGGTATTTACAGCATTATTTAACGCCCAAAATAAGGCATGTCTTAAAGTAATTTGCACTGCTCTTGGTAGATTGCGTTGGTCATTATGGAAACGAGATGTTGCGTCTGTGTTCTTTAATGTGCACCTTGTCAGTAAATCACCCGCAGAATTTCCCCCTCCCGTCGGCGCTTTTAAAACTAATTTGCCCTGTTTAGTAAATCTGCCTCTTAGTGTTCAAAATATCCTGCAAAACATGGTCAATCTACATACGCATATCCAAAATTAACATCTGAAAATAAATTAACATTTAAAATAAAATAAAATAAAAATAGTCATTATATCTGAATGGCTTAAGGATTAAGGGTATATTTGTGCTGCTTTTTATGTACAGAAATGTGACACTAAATATATGTTTTATATGGCATGTTAGGTTTAGTGTTCACAATATCCTGCAAAACATGGTCAATCTACATATGCATGTCCAAAATTAACATTCGGCAAATGAATAAAATAAAATAAAATAAAATAAAATTTGTATTGTATTTTGTCATTTATTGACATACATAATAGAGAGAGGATAAGAAAGCTGGTTCAAACCTGTTGCCCATGTGAGCACCATAGCTAACCAAATACACGTGCTAACCAAAGCCTAGCAAAAGGCAAAGTTTGCTCAAACTATCTCACAGAGGCCTAGTGCCTGATTCAAGCACTGATAAAGACAATGACTGCCTCCTCTATTATAGCCAACACTTCAATAATCAGCCCTCTAAAAGTTTACTGAGAGGATAACGAACATGGTGTCACTTACTCAGTCTGCTCTTCCAGTAAATACACATAAAACGGCACGTTTATTACATCTCCGTCTTCAAGGCAGACCGACACATTTCATTAAGAGGAAGTAATTACTGCTGAGAGTACATGTGATGGTTATGTGTAATGCATCATAATCCTTCTACAGCTCTGACAGGAGAACGTTCTGTACTCAAAGTGGTTTGGATCTCTGCTTTTGGTTATACAAGCAAACAGCTTATGTTACATATATTTGAACATTTGCATCAACCAACGAAAATGTCTGTAACCTGTTCCATAGGCATACCTGTCCTCTACCATGCCCAGCTGTTGAATTTTGTCCTTAATACGCTCCCCTGATGTCTTTAGGATAATGCTTTCCAGAAGCAGGAAATCATCTTGGTTGAAGACCTCCCCTTCTTCCAATGGACCAATGATCTGCAGAGAAAAAAGAAAAAAGCAGAATAAGAAGAGCATTCACAGCATCAGAATTCTTGCTATACAAAAGACTAACTTACTCTTCCATTACTGATCACAGCTCTCTGGCCCTTCTGCAGTTTGAGGACATCCCGACAGTAGGCAGAGTGAGCCAACAGGAAGTTCACATTGGGGGACTCATATGCACTCTTAAACAGAGGAACATCCATGCCCTGTAGTGCAGAAAAATGCAGACGGATCTGGTGAGATTGGTTATATATTAAATTCTGCAGTTTAAAAGTGACATTCGCAGCAGCAATAGTGAAATAACCCAGAGCAAATAATCCATCACATCTGTAAATGAATTACAGGAGAGCTTATTTTACCCCGACAGCAAACTCTGCAATGTCACTCCCTCCGTAAAGAGCCTGTGCCGTCTCTTCTTTAGCCATTTTGGTGATGAAGTTTTTGGCATTGTTGGCAGTTTGGGTCTGCATGGCTGCCCATATGGCTCGAGCAATTAGGCTCTTCTCATTAGACGGGTTCTCGCTGGGATTATTGATCACTCCTAATCGTACATTATTACTGGTTTTCTAAAGTAAAAAAAAAAAAAAAAAGACTTGTTTTTCCACTCTATCACACAAATTTAAAGATTACAGCTGTTATATAAATATAAACAGAGCTGCTATAGACAACCTTATAAATAGCATGCTAGGTTTTGCTACTATCTGAAATAGGTTTATGCACTAACATTACTACAACTCATTATTAAAATAGAAACAAAATAAAGCCAAATAGAAATATTTGAAATAACCTAATAAAAATGACAAAAGCACATAACAAAATTACAAACACTAAAATTAAAGTGAATTAATAAATAGTATAATAGTATGGAAATAACTAAAAATACTAAAATAACATTAAAATGCCAATTCTTGAGTCTACAAATGCATGTTCAAAAATAATATCTGCCAAATGTCAAGACAAAAAAAATAAATAAATAAATAAATAAAATCCAAACAATGTGCATGCATATAGTATAATATAATATAACATACTATAACATATTATAAAATTTAAATGCAGTTAGGAACAAAGCTAAATGTACATATATATTTTAAAATAAATTAAAATCAATTATAGCTTTAAAATAAATAAATACATTCATTTGCATAACTATTTAAATAAAAATACTGTTGTGCAATTTAATGCCACATTGTGTCAATACATATTTAGATTAGATTCACAAATAAGGGTAATAAAAATATAATGAAATTGCCAGTAAATGTCTTCAATTCACCAGACACAGACAGCTGTGACAAAGAGTTACTTTTGTACACTGCGTATGAGGTTTTATCTTTTACAGCTAACATTGACTGGCTCAGTGACATTGTCCTACCATATGACGAATAGCATCGTACAGCAGCTGTCGTCCTGAGGGCTGGTCAAAGTCTCCCACTACCCAGAAAGTCACTGGACGGATGATGCCATCATCTGCAAGTCAGAGAAGGACAGACACATGGGCTGAAGGAAATTACACAACCGAGACATGCTGTTTCCTCATGCAATCTAAAGAGGTGAGTGAAAATGATGTGAGGAACTGAAAGCATTCTGGCTTGTCTTAGGTTTTAACAGTCAAAAAGGCGAGATGTATCTGAAATGCCCAAGCGGTACACAAAGACAGACAGGCAATTTTAACCTAGATATAAACCTGTAAACGTCTGTAAAAGAAAGATATTACAGGGGACCACAGGATAGAAAGAGATTCTCTTTCATCCATCACACACTGACAGTTCTGACAGATGACAAATGCACAGCTGTGCTTAAATCAATAGCAAGCTTCAGAAAACTTCTTCACTTGGTTAAAGGAAAACAACAACAACAATCAGAAGACACTAATCTTAAAACTTGCACAAACACTTAAAAAGGAACATTCTGGGACATTTACACCCTCAGCTATCAATATCATCAGTGGCATACTGTGAATTACCACAGAAAATAATTTAGAGTTGTCCTTCAGTATATCTTAAACAACAAAAACTCATTCAGAGAAATGCACTTTGAAGTCTAGCAGGCCAGAGCATTTAAGAATATGAGGCTTGTATTTCTGTTCAAGCGCCAACATTACATGTAGCTGTAAATTTATCTAAATTGTCCTTTTGAGGTTTGGCCGAATTTCTGATTCTGTATTACTGATGTAATTTCACTTCTATATATTACATCACATCCCTTTCACACTTTCATCCTGGTGTCCTTGTATCACACATACCGAGCCTAACAGAGGTCCAGTGCATCTTAACTGTTTTCATGTTTGTACTTTCAAAACAGTGTGACAGTAAAATAGACATTTTAAATATTTATAGATATTTATTCAGAGTAGTTGCACACTGACGTGCTAGGCTTCCATTAGAAGTGTATTCCTGTAAATGCATCCACATTTGTGTACACAAACTGAGAGACAGAGTCAAAATTATTTCCTGTGGTAATCGACAGCACGCCACAGATGTGGTACACAGACATTAAGTCTTAAATAACCCAGAATATTCCTTCAAGCAACAGAGAGGGTTAAGTTAATGATGGCAATGTAGGCGTTTTCTAACTATATTTGCACTCGGGTACTGTATGTTTAGATGAGATCTATGGGAAGTGGGCTGTCAGTGAGTATAACAGCTCAATGCAATTACCAGAAGCATCCCTGGTTGACATCCCTGAAAACAGCATTCAAGAAAATTAAGGAATGAAGAAACAAATAAAGGCCGACAGATATATTTAGTAGTACACAGACAGTTTTTGCTATCTAAAGCCAAGTGTACACTGCGATTTTTTTGTGTGTTGCCTGTCAGATTATACAAAGAGACAAAGAGAGAAATTTTGGCTAAAGGATAAAACTGATTGTATGACATTAAATGTCAATCTTTGACTGTTCATTCTCCAAAGCAAACTGAAGGACACTTTTATGTTATAACGCAAAGGAAACACTAAATACTGAGACATTTGTTGCATATAATAAACACAAGCTAGTATCAACTGCTATTTCTCGGGGAGAACGTCACAATTATCAAACCAAGGTCCAGATTTACTAAGAGCTTGCGCCAGTGCAAACCTTCTTTTGGCATTAAAAAAAAAAAAAAAAACTACTGTCAGGATTTACTAAAGACAGTGAAAAATTAGCGATGAAAAAGGCGTGGAGAGTTATATGCAGCTGAACGGATTGCATATGCATTTGTAGGAGCATCCTTTTCAGATGCAAAATTTATGGGAGGAGAATATTTAGATGAATAATGCAAAGTGATTTAATAGTATTTTAATGATATTTGCGCCATTATTTAACACCCAAAAACTGCAGTGCTGTCAGTACAACACCAGCAGAAATTTCCACTCTCATCGCCGCTTTTACGGGATTCCAGTCCCACACAAATTTGCCCTGTTTAGTAAATCTGGCGGTAAAACTTCTGAAATTTGGTTTGGATTGCCAAAACCGCAGTGTGCACCTGGTAAATAATGTAAGATGTGAATGTCAGAAATGACATTTTTCACATAGGCCAGAGATCAGCAGCAGGTTGGAGGAATTGCGTTTCTCATGGAGATCAATAGCAGCAATCACCTCACCTTTCTTTGTCATGTAATTCATGCTGTTGGCCACCGCTGCGTTCTTGTCTTTGGTGTCCAGAAAGAGGAAGCGTGCATATTCATCGATAAAATGATTGTCTGGAAAAGAAAAGACTTGTTTTTTGGAGGTCAGGTGATGGCAAACACTTGGGGAGAAAATGAAAATAAGGTTTTGCTTTGTTCTCTGTTAGAGGTACATTCACATTCATAATTGAATCCAACCAAAGCCATTTCGAATGCAGCTATTTCTAAACATGGCGTGCTATTTGAGTTCAGATTGAAATGAGTCTTTTTCTCAGCTTCCTGAAAGACTGCAAATACGCTATTCAAAAGCTATTAAAATTCAGTTTCAAATTCATTGCAAAAACAAAGCAGTTTATGAATATCATTGCCGCAGTCTCATTTGTACGTCTTTGTAAATAAATGGGCTATCAAGAACAAACAAGACATTTAGCACAGAATTCACAATGAGGCAGATATTCATTCCCGAGAGCCTGTGAGAGTGTACGTGCTGTATATCTCAAACTAGCTCGTTTACCGGAAGAAAAGCTATTTATGATTCAACAGAAAAGAACCGGAGAGCAGCAAAACACTGAAGAAATGCAATTTTGCTATGAACCCAATCAGACAAGAACTCACTGGTGGCAGAAAGGTCCAGATAATTCCTGCTGGTGCTCAGGATTCTGGAATTGATTCGTGGGACCACATTGGGCTGATTCATGATAAAATCCACCACATCATGGTCACTGTTCAGTTCACCCTGAAAAGATCATGGGAATCACTTCAAAAGATGACACTGACAATAAATAACCCTAAACTGGACTTCAGATAAATGCAAACATAAATGCATATATATACACTGCCGTTCAAAAGTTTGGGATCAGTAAGATTTTTTTTTTAAAGAAGTTTATTATCCTCATCAAGGCATATTTTGATCATCTATTTGATCAAAAATACAGAAAAAAAAACCCTGTAATTTTGTGAAATATTATTGCAATTTAAAATAACAGTTTTCTATTTTAATATATTTTAAAATAGAATTTATTCCTGTGAAGCAAAGCTGAATTTTGAGCATCATTACTCCAGTCTTCAGTGTCACATGATCCTTCAGAAATCATTCTAATATGCTGATTTATAATCAATGTTGGAAACAGTTGTGCTTAATATTTTTTGGGACCTGTGATACTTTTTTTAGGATTCTTTGACAAAGTTAAAAAGAACAGTGTTTATTCAAAGTAACAATTATGTGTTACAATATACACTACTATTCAAAAGTTTGGGGTCAGTAAATTACATCAGTGATATTAAAGACTTATATTGTTAGAAAAGATTTTAATTTTTAATAAATGCTGTTCTTTTTAACTTTTTATTCATCAAAGAAAAAATTATCACAGGTTCAGTTTCAAAACTGATAATAAATCAGCATATTAGAATGATTTCTGAAGGATCATGTGACACTGAAGACTGGAGTAATGGCTGATGAAAATTCAGCACTGCATCACATAAATAAATTATATTTTAAAGTATATTAAAACAGTGTGTGTGTGTTTATTTTTTAATTATTTATTCTTTATATATACAACACCTGCAGTTTCCCTGATATATGGACGTGGATTCATGTAATGCGTGTTACTTTCCCTTTTATGTATTTTATTTATTGCAGAACCCTAACTGGCACTAAAAACCTAATAAATAATATATATTTATAATAAAAAGTTAAACATTCAAGACTACAGAGTGCATGGCACCTTAACTACTGTGTAAATGCATTATAAAACTTTACAAAACTATATTGCTTCCATTAAAGCTTTTCTGGAAGACAGACAAGTCTAGTCATTTGATGATGGGTTTTAGCTATTTTCTTAGGAAGAGTGCAATGATATAATGGGTTACTTTTTAATTCAAAAAGGACACCAGAGAGACTATGGGTGACAGACATGCAATTCTCACTAAGTAGACGGTGCGCTGAAAAAAACTGGTGGTCTCCAGGATCTTGTGCATAACGACTGTCTCAAGTTCATCTGGGTCTAACTGCTCACGTTGTAAAGGCATTCCATTATACAACACCACAGGCAATGGGCCAACACCAGTCTGCTCATAATATGCCTTTCCCTCCTGTGGAGACACAGAAGATATGACCTCAATAAGAGTTATGGTTAGTGTGAGACACAAAGAGCTATTAGCACAGGAACCACCTCTGGCTGACAGTTACATCCTTAATCTCTACAGTTGATCAAAAAATGACCTCATCCACTATATTCTGTCTCTTTTGGCAAGAATATGACATCTGAGATGGAACACTGCTGAAATATTCAAAGCACACACATTAGAAAAACAAATCCCTCACTTTTCTCTTGTTGTCGTAGGCAGAGTCAGGCCCCAGGATGCTGCTGATCTCTACATAGGGATATCTCTTCTCCAACACACCCACCACATGTTCCACCTTCAGTTTGCCTCCACTGGGAACTCTGTTCAACATCTGAAAGACATATCAAAAATTATTTTATTTAAAAGACAATTCTATACCCAGTATGCTCCTAAACACAGACAAAAGTCCACCACTAAACTGGTGTTGTATGAAGCACTGGTGATGTTGTTGACTTACAGATATGATGGCATCGAAGGCCATCTGGCTGTCAGCGTCATTAGCGATGTAGTTGAAAGCTCGAAGTAAAGCCACACCAGCATCCTGCATCCCATCCACCTCATCAGAATCATTCACCACAAACACCACTCCAATCCTGCAGACAGACAGAAACACAGAAATCACCAGAGAGTGACACAATAACTTCACTGACAGGTTACAGAGTTGACCAACCACTTCAAGCCTATAATTACAGGATTTACACTACCAGTCAAAAGATTTTGAAGAACAGTAAACTTTCTGTCCATCAAAGAAACCTGAAAAAATTCTACTTAGCTGTTTTCAACATAATAATAATAAATGTTTATTGAGCAGCAAATCAGAATATTAGAATGATTTCTGAAGGATCAAGTGACACTGAAGACTAGAGTAATGATGCTAAAAATTCAGCTTTGAAATCACAGGAATAAATTACATTTTAAAATATATTCAAATAGAAAACAGTTATTTTAAATAGTAAAAATATTTCAAAATGTTACTGTTTTTAATGTACTTTGGATCAAATAAATGCAGGCTTGGTGAGCAGAAGAGACTTCTTTAAAAAAAAACATTAAAAACCTTACTGTACAGTAACTTTTGATTGGTAGTGTATATATACAAAACATATTTATGGGTTTTAATGCCTTTATTATATATTGAGAGATACTGAAAAAGTTAAATGAAGGGGTGAGAATGGCACAATAAATTGACCAGATTTGAACCTGCTTTCCTGTGGGAGCACCATGGCTCCTACGCATTGTGAAACATTAATCATGTTCTTGTAATAATGTTCAGTCTATTTTCAGACTGACCTGAGTGGGATGTTGTTGCTGTAAAACATCTCAGCCACGCTGATCAGCTCTGCCGTGTTCTCATGGGTCGGATCCAGAATTATCACCTGTCAGAACGACACGCACATTCTGAAATGATCTGCAGAACTCAGATCTATGTGGGGGATTACATTGTGAACTGTTAATGCCTGAAGGAAACGGTCATATTTACACAATACCTGCAATACTTACCAGATTATGGAAGTTCTTCCGGATCTGTCGAATGACTCCGGGAAAGGTGGGCCGCAGCAGCTCCTGCACATTAGAGGGCCAGGACGCATATCTGCCATCTGTCTCCAGGTTATTAATCCACTGAAGAAAGAGAAAAAAGGGTTTATTCTCGCTCCCAGAAAACAGGTTTACAAAAAAACAACAACATGTAGCTCACATTAACAGCAGGGTTGCGGATGTCCACTGCATAGTCAGAGTCTGAAGGCTGGACGTTGAGTTTAAGGATGTTGTGGATGTAGGGTGTGTCTATGAGCAGACTACGTAGACCCTCCATGACCCTTGCCTCATTCCTCAACACGTCAAAAATGCTGCAAAAAACAAAAAAAATAAATAAAAATCAGCATGTTGCGGCATGATAGATCAAAACATTAACAAATACATCATACTTTATGTTATACACATTACTTATATTATTATAAGATACATAAGACATCATTCAAAAGTTTAGGGTCTGAACGTTTTTTTTTTTTTCTTAATTCGGCAAGGATGCATTAAATTGAACAAAAGTAACAGTAAAGACATTTTCAAATTCATTTCACTGTTTCAAATAAATGCTGTTCTTTTGAACTTTTTATTGAACAAAGAATCCTGAAAAAATATCAGCTTTGCCATCACAGAAGTAGCTTACATTTTAAAATACATCGCGGTAATGTAATTTGCAATATTATTGTCTTACTGTATTTTTTTATCAAATAAATGCACCCTTGGTAAGCTTAATGGACTTATTTCAAAAACATACAAAAATCTTATACATCCCAAACATTTGAACAGTAGTGTATATTATAGGTTATTATTAAATACTGTATTTTAGTTGAATTTTTATTATTAAATCATTATTTTTAGACTTTTGCGAAGTATAAATCATTTTTGTTTATAATGCAATATTTATATTTAATATTAATACGGAATTTAATATAATACGCAATTGGAAAAAAAAAAAAAAAAGCTGCTTACCTGAAAATATCCTGCACATCCAGGTCAATATGGAGTCCATTGATAAACAAAGCCGAGTCCCCTGGCTGGAGACCTAATGTCCCTTTAAAATACTAGAGGAGACATGAGAATGAGACATTAGGTATGACATACTCCCAATTAGCCTTAATGTAATCTCCCAAACCCTATGGGTTGCTAATCCCTGGATGAGACATATGTTTCTGTCACTTCATAGAGCAGAAAAGAAGTTGAAAGAGATGCTCAATATGATCTATAATTCAAACACACTCTTTTGAGCCTTAGGCCATTTCCACTCTATATATTCATGCTTTTATCCGTGGCACTCATGTTTGTTATTCGCTAAAGGCACATGCATTAGAGCGAGGGAGCTCGTTAGAGAACCTTAAAGAGCCTCCATTCGTCAAGTTTCCCAGCATGCAATTACAGTGAGGAATGAGGAGCAGGTCCGTTACACGTCCTCATTACAAGAGGCAAGAAACAGCTTTAATCACAGAAAGGAAATGACCGAAACAATGAACAAAGCCATGTATAAACCGCATTCGCTGCAATTACTTCATTCATTACATTTTCAGCGACAAAACAAAAGTGTTTACACACGTTCCAATACAGAGAAACGTGAAGAAAACAAGCAGAGAGGTGTAGAGGAATGATTCTCCATTCCATTAAAATCCAAAACACTTCACAACTGGCGTTCTTTCATTTTAAACACAGTTTTTAATATATGGGAAGAGAGAATCATTGTAAGGCTTTGTCAAGACTTTTCTTGGTGAAATATGACACAAAAAACAAAGACTTGACTGGGCCTCTTTGAGCCCATTATCTCAGCGGTGCAGCAAAAAACGTAGTGAATGAGAATACCTGCTGACGCAACAGCTTTGAGAAAAGGACTCTAGGAACATGAAAAAAGGACAATAGTAGCCCTCACCTTTTGATTTTCCTCAATCTCCTTCCGAATCTCTGAATTAACAACCGTTTTTGTTATGGACCTGAGAGGAGAGAGAGAAATGTGAGTGGTTATACTGAAAATGATTCATTAGTTCATCATGGTGATTCATTATAATCAAATTTTGAATGCACAGCCTACTGTAATCTGCATAAAAATGTCTGCGCTGACTGTTTTAATCAACGCTGTTTAACTAGATAGAGATGAGATTGCTTTCACTGACGTCATGCAAGTCTACATTCAGATATTTAAAAAAAAAAAATTTTTTTTTTTTAGAGTCGATGAGTCAGAGCTGCAGTTAATTGCTCTGGCCAATACATGACTGCGTATTATACTCCATGATGTCAAGGATCACTTTAAGAAAATTGCTTTTTAGTGTGGGCGGCACATTTAAAATACATTTGCCAAAAAAAACAGCTGTGGCTGCGCCGTCTGGGCCAAATAAAGCATATTATTTTCATCATAAATGCTGACGGCTCGTTTTTTACCCTTAAAGTGTTAATTAAACCTTGGAAGGCATTAAAGATTCGCTCAGAGTAAACTTTTTGATGACTTGAGCGGTCTGCTGCCAGGGTTTCTGAACTGAAAAGCACTTACTACTATAGAGCCAATAAGGAATTAATGAATAAACACAGAAAAGCGGCTTTTGAAAGTGAAATAATAAACCGTACGCCACATATATACACGTTATGTCACACTTGGTTAAGACACAGTGTTTCCGGCATCAATTTTATAGCCTTCACTGAAAGTGAAATGCTGTGCAAAGTGGTAAAATCTCAGCCAATCAGAATATGTTCAATGTTAAATATACAGTGGAGTAGGATTTCGGACCAATGACATTTTAAAATAAGAAAACAAACGAACCCAAGAGGAAACAGGATTTCTGTTGCTTTATTATGTCGGGTTAGGACACAGTGTTTGTAATGGACAGGTGGTTATTTACCTGGCTTTGGTGGGGAAGTTCTGGCTCAAATCCCTCATGACATTGAGAGCGTCCACAGAGGGAGCTGCCAGGATACGGGCGGCAGTCTGAAAGCTGAGATCTTGAGGAGAAAGATAAAGAACACATGTTATTCAAACCTGCATTTGTGCTCCTGAAATATTCAAGATCTAATTTGAAATAACCATGACCTGTATATGGCATGCCAATTTCTCAGATTCTACATATAATGAATTTGATGTGCCAAAGCACTTTTCCAGTACCGTTGGGAATAGTGCGTTCAACTGTGTGTGTGTGTGTGTGTTGGCTCAGAGGTTTTGCTAAATGTGACTAGTCTCTGATGAGTTTACCTTGATAGAGCATTAATGAGCTCTGGGCTAGAGGGAGTTGTGTTTGACAACCACACAAGGCCAGCAGAACCACAGCTAATTAACAATGAGAACACGTTCCATTTGCATACCGTCAGAATGAGTATTGAGCTATCCGAGTGCTCCTTTAGTCACAAGTAATATAATAATTGAGTTTGAAAGGCCTTGAAGTAGTGGCATTAATATAAGTGTGCCAAATATGTGTTTAAGCAGTGGTGCAAGAGGCTCTGCTACCCTAACCGTGGTAAAAACACTGCAGCACACATCTCTTGTGGCCTCTAATAAAAACACCTGCAGCCAACAAGCGTTTAATTTAAATTTTACAGATGCCAGAAGTTTCACTATTTCAAAAGCATTCACCTTGCATCTGCCAGACTTTAAGTGGGGCCATCTCATTGGTGCTTTCAATCAAATGCTTCCGGAGCTCCTTCAGCTGTTCCTTAAGTTCAGGATAAATGGTCCTGACAAACACAACATCAAAATATAATGTTACATTATTTCAAAGATAGGGATTCATTTTAGTCAATGGAAGGAGTATTCTTTAATGTTTATGAAGTTTTAAATCACTTGAGTTTGCCAAACAGAAAGCCCTGGACTTCATCCACAGAATCGTTTTCACCTATTACAGTGGCATTCACATCAGCTCCAGCTGTGAAAAGTGGAGAAAAGATAAAAGAGTTTGCTAATTTGCTAATATCTGTATTTAAATTATACTGACTTTCTTTCAAAGCCACAGCACAAAGACTTTTGGCTGTCATTATACCTTGAACTTGTGTGTCATCTTTGGCTTTGTACTCTTGGTTTTTGATGGCCAATTCCACTCCATATCCAGACAGGTGCACTTTACCCTTGCTGGGGTTCTGCATGGGTGACAGAGTATATGGACTTGATGAAAGATAAATAGTTTCAATAAAATGAAAATGATCATTAAAATACTAAAAGGTTTCATTCTCACAGACAGAAAGTGGCGTAAAACGTAAGTGATCAAGCCCTTGTTGGCTTTGGCCAGCATCAGCTGATGGAATCCGGTGAATTCTCTGGTGCCCAGCTCAGCATAAAGAATCACAACCGGTGCATCAGGATTGGCTGAGGGGAATTTGTGATCGCCTTTGAACAGGTATGGCTTGGGCCTGAAATTGCAAACAAAACAATATATAAATAATACAAAAAAATAAATAAATAAATGAAAAAAACAAAACAAAAAAACCTTACAAAGTTTTGGTTGTGTTTCCGTTTGTTGACACTGTCAATATTTTAGTTTCATTGTATTTGTATGAGGGAAAGTGTAGGA